>JAXCHO010000036.1:29065000-29665000 GCA_036630365.1 Acanthiza pusilla | reverse complement strand
TTTCAGTGTTAGCAGGAAGGTAAAGCTGTTGGATGTCTTTCAAATTATTATGCCAGTCCAGATATTTTTTGCATAATGAGAACATCTTTCATGTGTCAGAGCATGTTTTGATTATAACTAAATAAGTGAAAGCAGGGATATGTTGATAAGGTCACCTTTAATGTAAAGTTTGGTCTGAGTTGTCTAAAGTATTTAGTAGAATAAGGAAACCTGCTGATGAAGTGAGGGATTCAAAGAAAAAAATATTGTAAATCATATTTTGGAGGAAAAAATAAACATCCCTTTCCTTAAAAAAACAAAACAAAACACACCAATGTTGTGAAAAGAAATCTGTTAAAGTAAACAAAATGTCAATAATGAAGCAACAATTTTGTTACTTGCAATTAAAATGATTTCTTCAAACTCATGCTACTAAATTAGCTTTATTTTTTAAGCTATGTTTATTACATTACCCGGGAAAACTTTGCTGTAAATATGTCTGAATAACCTCTGTCTGCTTGTAGTTGGATCTTCAGGAACGCTGTAATTTCATGTGTTCAAAACATAAGAAAATGTTGATTTGAAGAGCACATCATCATCTAAAGAATGTATTGTCAATGGATGCTGGGTGATTATATATATGTATTTATGTATATAATCTTACCCAGTAAGACTAGTATGTTTCTTTTAAATATCAGAGAGTCAATAGCTAAAATATTAATATATCTGTCTTCTAAGATAAGCTTGGGGGAAATAAACTCTATTAGTAAGGTCTTATTGAAAGACTTTGATGATTTAATACACTATTGCAGCAATAACAATAATCATTCCAGAGCTTCATGGACTGATTTTCCAGATTTTTGCAAGTTTCTGGAGCTTGCCTTTGGACAAGGACTTAGAACCCACCTATAATGGACATTTTTTTCATCTTGTGCTCCCTCTTAGCACAATGTTTCTAAACACTTGTTTAGAAATATTTTAAACCTGTGAATGTTTCTAAACACTTGTTTTCTCTTTTTTCTGATTGTCATTTGTTCTAAAAAACAAAATTGCCTTTACACATAGTTGTAGCCACAATACTACACCGGATGAAGTCCATGAAGTTTTGCTGTAATTGCTGAAATGTGAAGGGTGCTGATGTTATAGTATCGTCACACATACACACACATATATATAAGGCTCTCCCAAAGTGGGTACTGTCATTTTCTTCTCTGTTTGTATGGTGTCTGAATGTTGAGTTTGTC
The DNA here is from genome assembly GCA_036630365.1 of Acanthiza pusilla. Taxonomy (NCBI): domain Eukaryota; kingdom Metazoa; phylum Chordata; class Aves; order Passeriformes; family Acanthizidae; genus Acanthiza; species Acanthiza pusilla. The sequence goes on along the minus strand of JAXCHO010000036.1, from coordinate 29,663,777 downwards.
AGTGTCATTAAAATGCACTCTTTTATAAATAACAGCAACAATCATAAAGGCCAGTTGCTAGGACTTATTGATAAACTTGGAACAACTATTATAGATTTGTCTTTTCATGAATATGAAAAACTTTGAAGAAAAACAATGAAAGTATTGAAAGTCCAATCTGAGTTGTAATAGCAGTGCAGCATAGGAATGGCTGTTTCAGAGAATATACACGTTAAGCTTACAGTGCTAAGAATAATAGCAGAACCTTTAATATAGCAATAAAAATGGTTTAGAATCATAGCACCATCAAACAATAGAATAGTTTGGGTTGCAAAGGAACTTCAAAGATTATCTAGTCTAACCCCCCTCCAATGAGCAGGGACACCTAAAACTATCTCAGGTTTCTCAGAGCCCCACCCATCCTGACCTTCAACGTTTCCAGCGATGAGGCACCTACCACCAAGTTGGTATGTGTTTCATATAGATTCACGCCCAAACATATTTTATTTGTAGCAAACACTTTTATGTAAATTGAGTTCATGTTGATCAAAAATTGATCATGATCAAAACATGCTTCATTAGCATGTTTTAGAATTGATAAATCCTGCTGATAGCCTAATAGACTATGCTGTCCCAGGCCTTCAATCAGAGAAAGAGTCACACAGACCTTTTCTTTTGAATTGTGTTTGTGTGTTTCTGGAACATGAAAAGCATGACTCACATACACTTCCTTAAAAATCATATGCCCTCTATTAGTCCAGTTCCAAAATTGCTCCACGAATTTCAGTTTTCATGCAGCTGATTTTTTTAAGTTGTATTTTGGATAAGAAGGTCTGAGAGAATGTTCCAGCACTGAAGTTTGTAACTTAACATTAAATAATTAAATGACAATGTTAGGTACAGAAATATTAAGGTTATTTCTTTTTCTTTGAAAGCTAGGAGCCAAATCAAACTCCCTTAAGCCTGCTTTATTATTATTGATGGAGGATGATTTAGAGAAAAACATAAGATAAGAATGAACTTTAAACTTTTCTTATAATTCAGGGTCCTGCTTCATGAGCATAGAACACATGGCAGTGGCAAAACTAGAGAGCCTGCTTAATTAGGCAAGGGTCAGGGAGTTGCTTTTTTGTGTTTTAATCTTTTTTACTGCAATGTTACATAGGCTGATTATTTAGACACATTATGATGCCCAACTGAGCAAACATTAGTACAAAACACGTTTCTAGAATATGACTTTATTATGGTTTTTCTAAAGGTTTAGTATACCTGATCTACAGCACTCCTTAACCAACACCTCCAGGTGGGCTACGAAAATATGATGCAAGGGAAGTGTTGCACAGCAGTTTTCCATTTTTGTTTCCATAAATATTGATGATTATTTATTTATTCATTTATTTGTTGAACATGCATCCTCTGAAATTAGCAGTCTTTCTCCCTTGCCCTCATTGCCAGGGTGTGTATTCCTCTGGGTGTATATATAAGGATATACATCTAGATGTATATATATACACACACACCCCTACATGTTTATATATACACATATGTATATATATGTATGTGTATATATAAATGTATGTATATATATATGTATTTGTATGCAGTTTATTCACATATAAATAAACTCTACATAGTTGACTCATATATTATCACAGCTAGAAACTGAAATGTGGAAGGGAATTAATTCTGCCTTTAACCATTTACTCATTTTTCTGTGGAAAATAATTTGGAAAAGCATCAGTTGTTCTTGTTTTCATTTAATTGGGGTTTTTTGAGTTTGTTTGTTTGTTTAGTTGGCTGTGGGTTTTTTTGTTTTGTTTTTTTAATGAAAGTAATTATCATTGTAACAATTTAAGCATTGTATTTTTTTCCTTTGGTGTGTGGCTTTTCTTCAACTACGTGTTAAATCTTTGAACAGGTCTAGTTTTCATTCTAGAAAGAAAAGAAATCTTGTGTGCTTTCCCTCCACTCTACCCCATCCCAGATTCCTAAGTCTGGATGAACAATATGAATAACAGGATCAAATAAAAGTCATTCCCTGAGGGAAATTATCTTAAAAACTGGAAATGAAAATATGCCAGAAATACAAAAGAAAATTCACCAGTATACATGCCTAAGAAAAAAGTGTAGCTCTATTTCTGTGAGTAGTGTGTGTTGATATCAATGTTGGGGATTAATGATATATATTAATTTAAAAAATCAAGTCCAATAATATTGTGAATACAAATGAGAGAAACATGGGAGTAATTCCTTTGATTTCCCCCAGTCTTTCAGGCAACTTTGTGAGACTTCTAGTTACTCCAATATAAAATTTGAAACATTTCAAAGTTCTCACCATTCCTGACAAACTGTTTTCCTTTATTATTTCCACCATGTACAAACAATCCCCTGCTAATTGTAGCTGGTTGCTAAGCATCCTTCCCCAGGAAAGGCAGACACCAGGAAAAAACACGTGAATTCACATAGCTCAGGCCAGAACCAGAATCGAAACATTTTATTAATTTATTAATGACATGTAATTAACCTACAGTGAACTATACACTCAGGATCAATATTGGTAATATAACAGATAAATCATGTTACCAGACACTTAGACAGGATTAATAAACAGTTGCATATCTCCCAGCCCCCATAAATCACCCCCAGAAGCGCAGACACCCCCCTTCCTCTGTACCTCCCAGGGAAGTGGTGGAGTCACCGTCCATGGAAGCATTTAAAAGACATACAGATGTGGTGCTTAGGGATGCGGTTTAATGGTGGATTTGGCAGTGTTAATAGTTGTACTCAATGATCTGAGAGGTTTCTCTGTGGCAGGTTTGGAGAAGATCCCCTCCTACCAGTTCTGTGCACATCACACCCCACACAGTCACAGTCCTGCCTTAAGAGCTGGGGCTCTACACCACCCTACACCACCCCGCGTGGGAAGCACCCCACAAAGACATTTAAGTTACAACTGCAAATGGTAAAAACGTTATGCTGAGAAAAATCTTAGAAGTGATTTCATACAGACATAATTGTTCAACTTGTGTCATTCTGTTCATTTTACCACATATAACCGTACTTTGAGATTAAAGTATTTCACCTGGGTGAAGGCAAGGTGCGGTGGTGGTTAAAAGAGACAACTTAGAGTGATAACAGTAGAAAGCTTCAAGTATCTTAAGATTTTACTGCTTAAATACAAGGTGGCTATTCTGAAATTCCCAAAAGTCAAAGAGATTTGTGGTCATTTTTGCAGAAAAACTGGCCTGGGCTGTTTTAGACATTTTGGTTGGGCTGAAATGGATTGTCCTGTGTAAGTGATTATTTTTGTCCAAAAGACTTGAAAGGAACTTAAATTGATTATTTAGGACTCACACAACAGCTTTAGGCTTCTAAAGTTAGACACGTATGCATGCAGTCTTTACTGCCTATGAGTAGACCTCAAAGCAGAAATTACTTGAAATGTCTGTATCAAATCACAGTTTCCTATTGAATTCCACAAAATATTTCCAGAAGAATACACAGTAGAATTTTATCTCTTTACATATCACGATCAAATAAAGTAATAAAAATGAGATTCCAACTGAAAGTTCCTCCACACTTCACTGTAGTTGTGGTGGATTTTTAAAAAATCTCTACATACCTAAAGCAAAGTGAGCACTGATTGCAAGAGAGGGAGAGAGAGTACTGGTTTCACAGATGACCCAAAATAGTTTTGCTATAGGGACAGATTCTTCCCTAGAGTAAATTGGCCTCTGCTTCTACACCTCTTTTTCTTTACCACTGTTTGCCAAATCTGTTCATAAAAATCTCTAATAATGGGTAATCCAGAACCTTCCAGAGATGACTTTTTTAATATTTAGGTTTTTAATATTTTTATGTTTAAGATTTCATTTTTTCTTGTAATGTCTAATCTAAATCACTTTAGCTAGTGTTATTCCCAGGTGAGATATGGAGAATGGATTTTTCCATCCTTCTTTTTCTTGTGTGTAGTGATAGTTTGCATATTTCATGACTTGCTACATTTTCTTTCTGCATATCCTTCTTAAGACTAAACAGTAACAGTTTTTCCTGTCTATCCTCATAATCATGATTTTTAGACTGTTGATCTTACTTGTTATTCGCCTCTGGACTTCCTCCAGCTCGGCCATAGCTTTCTTGAAACACTTTGTCTGAGACAAATGTTGACTTCTTCAGTGAAAGGTGCTGCCTACGTGATTTTTAACGAGTTTTTTAACTGCTTTTAATGAAGAACAGTTGAATCAGATTTAGAAGAAAAGATGTGCACCTGGGTTTTTTTTTTGGTTGGTTGTTATTCTTTTTCTGACAAAGGATTTCATAATATAAAGACTGTTATGCCAGAAATCATTAAACCTGATGTTACACATCCTGTAAAAAAGCACATCAGCTCTTCTCATTACCGTGTCTGCATAACTCTGAAAACTTTGAGGATCTCTATGTCACAACTTTTTTCAAAGCTTTTTGCTCATTTAAGTGTCAGCTGATGGCAAAAGAAACTTATTTGTTAAGAATTTATTTAATGAAGAAAAGGTCACAGCAAATAATTCTAATTTACCCCAGCGACCTGGCACTGTAGTTGCTGGGATCAGGCCCTCGGTCAATGCCAGCTGTCTAACCTAATTTTCTACAGTCTATGGTTTCTCACATTTGTGCATCTGTAAGTTTTCCAGCAGCTTCTTTGTGCCAATGAAGAGGAGACATATTTCCACATATTCTTGTTGCTGCATGTATGCTCACTGCACTTTTTTCCAACAACTCAGGTCAGAATTTAATATACCAGGACAAGTTAGATTCCAAATACCTATGATGACTTTTAAACCAAGGATTAATGCCATTTAAATGGCTGTTCTTAATGACCTTGGCTTCTTATAACATTTATTATGCTAAATATAGTATTGCCTTGGGATGTGATATTGCATATTTCAGAATCTATTTGCACAGATTGGAATGAAGCTTTGTATTGGTGATTATTGCATATATTATTGGGTAATAATACTTTTTATTATAATATTTGAAAGCTGATTTGACAAGTGCCAATGGGAAACTTGCATTCCTGACAGACAGCCATACTTGTAGTTCCTGCAACTACAGCAAAAATTCTGATGTAAAGGCTGATGTCTTTTCATTAGCTGAAACTAGAGCAGGGAAAATAATAAAAATACAGCCATGCATGCATGTTCAAAATTGTAAATAAAATTCTCTTCTTCAGTCATAACTTTCTATTCCCTCCACTGAATATTATCATACAAGGGTTTACTAGCAGATTGTTCCCTCAGAGAGTTCATTTAAATGAAATATATTCATAGACATTTGTAAACACAATTATTTGAACCAAAACAGAAAAGTTGAGCTGATTCACTTCTGGAACAAAATACACTACGTGCCTCATGGATTCAATCAAAGATAACCAATGACATTCAAAACTCCGATATTGATTATTCTCAATTATTTCTTCCTAAACAATTTAAAAATAAGAGGTTTGTGAGATTATTGTGTGAATAGCAATTCAGCTAGCAAAAAAATCTAAGAAAATGATAAAGGGCAAGTAATACAGAAGATGGACACGGAGAGAGAATAATTCATATGGAAAGGTTATGAAATACAGAACTCAGAAAACACCATTTGAAATTAAGAATAGATTTCAGAGTTGGAAAAGGAATGGATAGAATTGATTTATGAAGCATGGAACTATATAAATTTGTTTAGAATGTGGAATCAGTTACATTATTCAGGTCTAGTGTGTTTATTACTTTAACCCATCATGCTCTGCTTCAGTGCTCAGAGTGACAACACATTAAATAAATATTCCCATTCTGTTATTTCACTTAGGAAATTTGTATACTGCAAATGTATTTCTGATGCCAGAAGACTAAAATATTTACTTGCAAATACAGTGCATATAATGCCACTTTGAAGCAAAATTTGATTATTGGGTACAGGTATATTAGATTTTTGATCTGGGTACCATTTGCTTTAGGACAACAACGATCTGGCAACAATTAAAGTTTATTTTGCCATAGCTACTTTTAAATGTGAAATCTCTTTGTCAGATCTCTATAGACTCAGGATGTGAAATACAGCAACAGATCCCTTTTATTCTGCTTAATGGCATGACTTATTTAAAAATAAAAGTGTCTAAAGCTCCAGGCATTCTGGGAAGTCACTGTGGCAAGTGTTGCTCATTAATCCAAACAGCAGATTAAAATTGGTGGATGTAACTGGTGGAGTGAACTGGAACTGCATGTGAAAAGAATAAAATAGACTACAAACTGTAACAAACTGCAGGACCTTTGGTGTAACCTGTAAAAGTAACTAATAGCTATGGGTCGTTGCTATATTGAGATTGTCTTGAACTCATACTTTGTGATAAATTGAAGTATTTTAGTATTTAGCTTCTGATTTCCCTTCAAAATGGAATGTGTTTTAGTTTTTTACCCTTTCCTCTGCCCATGAATTACAAAGGCCTAAAATAAAAGCTGATTTTAAAATCTTAATTGGCAGCTACAGTGTTATATAAAGCAGTGGGTATCTCATGTTTTGAGATAAAATTAGGAGTGGTAAAGCCATAACTGGAGAAGAAACTTAACATTCAGCCTCAGCAAAGGAGTTAAGTCTGGCAACTGGTTAAGAGCTCTGCAGTTTACCAAGATCAGGATAGACATTCATACAGCTAAACTGCAGTGCTGGATGTGAACCTGATTTGCTAAACTTTGGTCTTTCAGATCAGTAGAAAAACATGTTGCATACATTGTAGTTGATACAGGAAAACTTGTATGGTTTAGTAAGGGGTTTTACTTCATGTTGAAGTAGTATTTGAGATGATGTCTCTCATATCTCTCATCTCAGTTTCAAAGTACTTTTCTCTGAACACTTGTGTGTCTGCTTCTGAACAGACTTGAAAAAGTAGTATGTTGTCCAAGCTTTAACCAATCTATTTCATCTCTGATTTTCTAGTCCAAACTGTCTGTTATAATACACTAACCTAGAATGAACATAGGGATTTACTTCCTTTCCTCCCAATGCCTTCTTGCGAGATAACTTTGACTGATGATACCATTCTCCAGCCTGGACCTCTTTCTGAGAGAGGAGAGGAGAAGGAATAAAGATCAAGTAGGAGAAGGTCACTGATCCCCCAGATTCAAATTTACAGGGACTTTTGAGGTTCTTTTAAAATAGATATTAGTTTCTGACTTCTGTTAGAGGCACAAATCCCAAGACTGGACAGTATCCTGCCCTGTCCACTAAAGTAATTATGAATGTAAGTACTTGTAATGAAATTATTACAATGAAGGACAACTTTTTTTTATATAGCTGCTGTGAAGGAAAGACTGGAGACAAGTGCTGCAGTGCCAGTATCACTAACAGACTGTGTCATTATGTTATTTACGAAATTAAGGTGATGCCATGCAGCTGTTGTGGTTTCAAGTCCTAAAACCAATTATTGGTTGGTAAAAGAATATAATCCCAGACATGACTCTTAATAGCGTATGAGTTTTTCACTAAACTGAAGTGTCCTAATACTGAGAAATTATCCCATGTGAAACAGGCTTCATGTTCTTCAAAACATGGCTAACAATGTCAGGCTTATTGATCTAAAACAATTAGTAGCTAAAGCGGTACAAAAAAAATCCAAATTCCTCTGGGTCTGACATTTGTAGCTCAGAATGTCTCAACATTTAAAAATTATTATTTGTGATTCCCTTTTTTATTTAATGTAGAAACTCTAGAATATACAGGTAGTAAATCATCTATACTTCGAACACTTCTTAATCATTCACTAATATGATATTGTATTAGTGAATAATTGCACTATATATATATAAAATACCATGTTATAATATAATATAAAAATATAATATTACAGCCTTATGGGAACAATGAGACTCCTCAAGTAGCGGGGTAGACAGATATTGAACCTATAACCCACACTAAGATACTAAGCTAAATCTGAGACTATCATTCCCTTAACAGCTATTTACAGACAGTTAAGATTACCCTTCAAAAACCCTTTTCGTAATTTCAAAACTTCTTCAGAAGTTATGGCAAAATAATTGAAGCTGAAGAAGTTATGGGAGAACAACCATAGAAAAGGAAGAATGATAAATCAAAGGAGTGACAGACACAGTTCAAAGCAAGCCACAACTAGGACTCTTAAACAAGGATTTTAATTTTAAAAAAAATCTTAATTTGAGAACTTAAAAAACCCTTAATTTTTCAGGGAGGGAATTTCTTACTCTTCTTGAAATTTGACCTCTGGGATTTGTTATTTATCTACATTATATTAAGCTAATTTTTCATGTCTATATTTTTGATGCCTATGATAATCTTCCTAAAGAGGACAGTGAAGGGCCTGGCGGGGAAGTGTTGTATGGAGCGGCTTGAGGTCCCTTGATCTGTTCAGCCTGGGGAAAAGGAGACTGAGGGGAAACCTCCCCTTTTCAGCATCCTCACAGGAGGAAGCAGAGGAGCAGACACTGATCTCTTCACTCTCACGACCAGTGACAGGACTCGAGGAAACAGCATGAAGCTGAATCAGGGGAAGTTTAGGTTGGATGTCAGGAAAAGGTTTTTCATCCAGAGGGTGATTGGGAGCTAGAACAGGCTCCTCAGGGAAGTGGTAACAGCCCCAAGCCTGACAGATTTCAAGAAGCATTTGGACAATACCGTGGTGAGATTCTTGGGGTGTCCTGTGCAGGGCCAGGGGTTGGACTTAACGATCCTGATGGGTCCCATCCTACTCATAATATTCTATGATTCTACGATTCTACAAAGATTTTTTCAATAGACCAGTATATAGTAATCAGTGAACTGAAGAGTCTGGAATCTAAAGCAAAAATGTTTGAAACTGAAAAAGAAATTTTAAGGAATAATAAGTCCATTAAGCTTCCACTCTGTTGAATTTAAAATTAAAATGCAAATTACCTGAGAGTGATATTGGGTCATAATGAATAGGACATTATTCACTGAAGAGCATTCACTATTCGTTATTGAAGATACAGCATGACCAAAGAGCCAATATTTGTTCTGGGTAAAGCAATATCTCAGCTGATCAGCAAACCTTGAGCACTGTCTCAGATTTCTGTTGCTTAGTGCAACATATTTTATTCTGTGAGGTATATTTTGCTCACTACTGTGAGCAGAATATGGTGTGTAAAGCTGTCTCTGTCCCCAGAGTGGCCTTTCACTGTGTTTGGCTTTCAGCCTCTCAAAGTAGAGAAACTAGAAGGTAGTTCTGCAAAATAAGTACCAAGCTACAGTACGAACTTATCAATTAATAATTGTCTCAAGTAACTTAAAAAAAATTTTTAAAGAAGAAACAACTAGAAGTAGTTCAATGCATGAGCTCATTAAGCCTAAAAAAATTTTGAAAAATACATTAAAAATGTGTATAAAATTAAATTAATTTATACATAGACCTTCTGTTTAAATATTTGCACTATGAAAAGCAGTTTTCCTTATGTATCCTGTGTTATATCTTTGTAACTGAGCAAGACTAACCGAACTTTCTCTTTTCAGTCCTATTTTTTGCCACTGCACTTTGCTGAACTTGCATAACATCACACGCTGCCAATATTTTCAGAAACTGAAGACATCATGTTTCTCTGAAGCAGTATTAGAGGACTACAGGTAATTCTGTTGGGAGTCTGCCACTCTGTGACTACAAATATTCTCATAGAGGTTTTTACTTTGCCTGGAAGGACTGGAAGGACTTATAATTCCATTCTTCAATCAAAACTTAATGTCTTCAGTATCTCAAATGTTATAAGCCTCAAAAGGTATGTTTTACAATTAAATTGTAACAAATCTTAAGGTACCTTGAAAAGAGTATGATAGCAAATTACATAGAATGCTATTAGTGATTTACAAAGCCAAGTATTACATTTTCGTCTGGTAAAAATTTCTTTTCTATTATAAATGGATAATAATTTGTAGTTGGGATAACAGTGCTCACATTTGTAACTGAAGATAGAAAATATTTTTATAGACCACATTATAAAAGAATTGTTCCAGTACCTTCTGGCCTTTGTCTTACAGATTAAGATTCTCACCTCAGAAACAGGGTAAACAAGAGAGGCATTTAACAATTCTATGTAATGATGTTCACTTCAGAGATAGTATTAAGAAACTGTAATATCCCCAAATATTCAAGCTTACATAATTTGGTTGAAAATTCTGCAACTGTCTATAATGGAACACATGTAACAGTTTTTCTCATTCTGTCTTTGCATGCAGGTCCAGAGCTTTCTTGCTCTGTTTCCTGAGTGCAGTGATTGTGTTCATCATAACTTTCAAAAAGAGGAAAGAAATTTATTTGTTTCTCTGATGACAACATGAATTTTGAAATGTGATATGAGTCTTCTATTAAGCCATTAAAAAGTGAAAAACATTCAGAATCTGTACATCTTAATTTTTTAAAATTTAATGATTTCTAAGTCAACTTCACAGTTTTCTGAAACTTGGTCTCCTAAAAGTTGGGATATAACATTCTTCTTTAATACTTTTACTGACAGTATGAAAAGAATTAAAACTTTTTAAAAAATACATCATGCTGGATGAATCACTGTCAGAACACAATTTGACTCTTTCCATTTTCTTTTTTACTGCTTCCTTTTTAGTTTCTTATCTGATTCTCATGATTATTCATATGAGTCATCCTCTCAGTTTTTTATCTCACTCTTAGCTGGACATAAGCATCACTAGGATATAAACATAACATTTGAAGACCCTAGATGAATCTTGTTTGTTCACTTTGAAAATGTTATTCATTATAACATGTATCTTTTAATCTTTAAGCTCTGGACACAAACATTTTTGTTGTGATCTGCAGAGGCAAAATGCTGTTTGATCAGAAGTTTGTTTTCTCTGAAAATCCCTTCAAAACTAACTAATCAGACTTTTATTCTTGCCTCCTTTTCTGTGTTTCCACTCTTTCTATGAGTATTTCTATTAGTAAAAATAGCAACAGTAATTATAATAATGTGAAACAAACAAAAAACCACAACCTAGCAGGCATTTATTTCCTGCAGTCACTAATTTGCCAAGGACATCTAAGCAATCAGAAAGTCTTTCAAGGCAACTTCAGAAAAGATCTGTGTTTTACCAACATTTAGAACTGTTACTCTGCTGATGTAAGATACTGTGGTTTGACTGTGAATTGACTTTACAGCTTAACTTCTGGGATAAATCAGGGAAGCCAAGTAATTGACTGTAATCACTGCCTCAGATTTTCCCCTTGTACACATCAGTTGTATGTCAATATATTCATGCCTCACTGAAGATTCTCTGCTCTGATATCATTGTTACTGTGGGGATCATCCTACTACCTTTAGCAGAGGTACAGAGTTAGAGCCACATGACATTACATTGTCTCTAACCCCCAGCTACAAAATTTTTATAAGTATTTTTGGCAAGTTCAAGTTGTGTCCTGTATTTTTCTTTGAAGTAAATAATCTTATAGGGCATTAAGAGATAGAGAGAAATAAAAAAAAAAAAAAGAAAAAAGGAGAAAGAGTTCTAGATCTTCATACTCACCTGGGTAAGGTATTAATCATAATAGTACTGAGAATAATTCCAGAAGACTCTGTAATGAAGACAAGATGTCCTTATTACTCTTCTCTACCAACCCTTCTCCCTCACCCCCCCCAAAAAAAATTACAATTAATCTAATATGAAAGTCATGGAAGAGGAAAGAAACCTTTTTTCTCCAGAGCAGGAAGGTTAAGTATGTATTAATGTAGTAATGCAGAGGTTTATCTAGGGGACAGAAACATAATATCTAAGTAACAAGTTACCATGAGTGGACATGATGCTTCACCTCCAGACAACAAAAGGATAGATGATGGTACATGCAACTGTAGTAACTCTACATCATTCCCCTTCACAAGCACATAAATACACCTTATAGAGACAGCAGAAAGAGTAATTGAAGATCACAGAGGAGGAGCTGGGAATTATAAAACATCAGTCCCAGGATGATACCACAGGGATATCTCAAATTATACTGAAGGGGTTAAAGTAAAAGATTTTATTTCTAAGGAAAAACAATGTTAAGCTGTCACTCAGTTCAGGTGAGAGAACGTGTCAAAGCTTCTCTCCACGGGACATGATCTTTCACAACCTATAACTGCAGCAAAACAGTCAGGTGTGTTGCAGACATTGTCACAGCTATTAGAAACTTTTTGCCACATAATTTGTATCTGAAGCACTAACTGTGATTATGGATTTTTTTTCGAATAGACTACCTGTATACATTTTTTGCCCTTGAGTGAGGTTATCTTGATTTAGTAGCCTATTTTTCCTATGACCACATTTTTTTCTGTTCCTTTAGTATAATTAACATTATTCTTGGCTTCACTTTTTAACTCATAACATACTGTTATATATCCCTCAAAGAATGTTAAAATGTGCCAAATACATAAACAAGGAATATGGACTAAATTATATTTTCATTTTTGTCGACTTAATTTAGTCTCCTATAATGCTTCTATCAATAAGTCCCACAGTATTTCTTTTTGCACCCATTCCAATAGCATTTAAACCATAACCTTGACTGACCTTTAAGGGTGAATGGGTTAGGAAGAGGGAGAAATGCCAAAATACTGTAGTTCAGGATGCAAGCTCTGAAGAATATATTTCAAGTTTTATCTTTTCAGATCATGCTTTCCACAAATCATATGGGACCTAAAGTTGAACTCTGCTTTTATTTGTAACTGCTTGAATCGATACTGAGGGTAATAATACTCAATAATAATTTTTTTGTGTCTTTCATCAAACTTCATGTGTGGAAAGTGTTTGAATTGTCCTACTGGATCCATAGCTTTGTGGACAATACTTCATGAAGAATTTCACTCTAGTCACCCAAACTTATTTTCATTGGATTAATAACTATTTTCTGCCCTTGTGTCACTCCCTGAGGCACACCATTAATGACTTACCTGCACCTGGACTTCGTGCCACTGATCACAATCCTTTGAACCCAGGAGTTTACTCAGTTTTAGATCCATGTCACTGAGCACTTATCTTGTGCGCACATAGCCATCTTGCATGCGAAGGTAGGACAGGGTTGAAAAATTTACAAAAGCCAATATAAGCAGCATCCTCTGGTTTCCCCTGGTTGCCTAGCAGGCCAATCATCTCCTTTTTTAAGTCTCTTAGGCTCACAAAACTTGATTTTCCCTCCATAAATCCGTGTTGATTATTTCCTCTGTTGGCTGCTTCCTGTAACATGGAAGAATGGGAAACCAAAGAAAAGTAACCTTGGCAGAGTACTTGGGAGATAATTTTCCTTCTTTGGCACTGTCTTGTTTTGAAACATGGATTATTTAAAAATGTCTTAAAATAAATGTGTTGAGCTCTTTTTGTGGTAAACCAAGGGTAATTTCTGTCAGATATTCTGAAATTATCTGTGATAATAATAGATAATGAGCAATTTTCTGCAGAAAACATGCAATTACTCCTATTTATCCCTATTTTAATTATGTGATTTATAGAGACAACTCATGAATACTTCTACACTATCCAGACATATAGCAAGAATCATTCCCATGGCAACATGAGATGGGTCTGCTCCTTGTTATCCTTGTTTCCCAAACCACACATGCTGGCTTTCTCTTAGAAGAACCTTTTGTGATTTAGGAGTTATCTGCTGCAGATATGGCCCTTGGGCTGTTCACAGTTCAGTTTGTGAAGTTTCTCCAGTTGTGTGCAAGACTCCATGTGCTATCTATTAGACTTCCGGAAAACCTTAAACCCTACAGCAAACAATAACATAAAATAATAATTTAAATGAAGAGCAGGCTACCATGATGTTGGAATTACAAAGACACTGATACTTGAAAATGAATGAGGGTAAACAGCTGCTGAAGCCCAGCTCCTTTAAAGCAGTCCATGGTAAAGCATTCAATGGTCATACTGTGCTACTTGAGGTTCGGTAAAAATGTGCTCTGAAAAAAAAGTGCAGGGAGAGATTACGTCCTCAAAATTATTGGAAGTTGAGATAATGAAATTTAGCACTGTTGGTGTCGAGGACTTCAACTTGTATGTAAATTGTTGTAGGCCAAAGCTCTCAGTGATATTAAATAGAATTTATCTCATGCTTACATAAAATAAAAAAATAACTTAAAAATGACACACCACACACCATAACCAAGCATATTAATAAAAAGAAATGTAGGAATAAACATTTTAACCTAGTTTCTCAAAGTCTAAACAAGATTTCAAGAAAGAAAAAGAAAAAAAGGATATTAGGGATTCCTATTTAATTACCTTAGAAAATATTAATCTCTAAGAAAATTGAAAATTTAAAACAAGGATATAGAGACATTGATTCTGTTTTGAACCATTCTGTAGGCTGCCACATGGCTGCATTTAAAAGTCTAACTTGAGTGGCAAAGTATCTGGGTAATATAAACTGAGACTGAGGGGAGATCTCATGGTGGTGTTCATCATCCTCTCAAGGAGAAGCAGGGGAGCAGGTACCAATCTCTTCACTCTCATGATCAGTGACAGACCTCGAGGAAATGGCATAAAGTTCTGTCAGGGGAGGTTTAGGTTGGATATCAGGAAAAGGTTTTTCACCCAGAGGATGATTGGGCACTGGAACCGACTCCCAAGGAAGTGGTCTCAGCACCAAGCTTGACTGAGTCCAAGAAGCATTTGGACAATGTTCTCCATGGTCTCATGTTCTCACGCACATGGTGTGACTCTTGAGGTGTCCTGCATAGGGCCAGGAGTTGGGCTTGATGATCCTTATGGGTCCCGTCCAAATCAGCATATTATATGATTCTACAATTCTTTGATATATGATGAATAGATTGACTGTTCTGTGACATGAAGCACTGAGATCCATACAAAAGTTACTGTCAAAAAACCTTAAGGAATATTGCTTTCAAGTTATTTAATCAGAATTCTGTATTATGCATAGTGTTCCTGTGTTTCTGGGCACACAAGTTCCAGATGAAATGTGGGAACATGTGCCATGCAGCACATGCATAGTAAATCTCATACATCTGGAACAGGTTACCTCTTCTGGGAATGGTCAAGTGAACTGTATGCACACACGAAGATAAACTATTGATGCGCAGTGGTCATTTGTCTGGAAATTCAGAAAAAGGGAAAAAAAAAAAAAGAAAAGGCATAATTCCTTTTTTCAAGCCTGAAGAAAATTACAGTTAAGCTAATGAAACCAAGATATATGGCCACCGTGGTTTTCTTGTCCTTGAAAATACGGTAACAACTTTTCTTTCTGTATCAGAGACAGTAGATATTAATCACTGATGGAATGGGATCTGCTTTAGGAAAAATGAAGCCACAGTTCAAAGGTTTTTGCCACTTTGATAGCATATGTGTTCAAGAATACAGCCTCAGTCATTTGCTAGAAGATGTTTCCTTACTGCTCTCATTTCCTTTGTTCCTGGTTTGAGCTCGTCTCTGTTGTGCATCTTTTGGAGATTTTAAATTACTGTAATGATACTGAAATGAGTTACTAGAGCATTAAACATTCAAAAGTTAATGTGTCTGGCTAGTTTTGGCATTAATGAACAATGAATGAGGTAAAATGTGCCAAGTGTCAGCAGCTGTGCTGAATGCTGTGTGCAGCTTCTCCTGAGCTTATTTTCTCTTCTTAGGAGGTATCATTAAAATAATCTGCAGAAGTGGAGTAGAGGATGCAGAAATTCTCTCTTTCCTTGCAGAACACAGACTTGATCAAACACAGCCGTGAGCAACTTGATCTGATCAGACCTGCTTTGAGCAGGGGTTTGAACTTGGTGGTTTCAAGCTTGCTTCCATCCTGGATTACTCCATGATTCTGTGATCTACAAAATGCACTGAGTTAGGAAGAGCAATGAAATTTATTATCCCTGCATTGGGAAAACAACAAATGCTGATTATATGAGTGCAATCGTTGAAAGAATTTCCTTCTTTCCAAAGAAAAAAATATTTTTTCGAAAGGAATGTATATAAAATTCGCACTCAAGTGACAAGATACATTTGTAATGGGAGATTTAGTTAATATCAGGAAGCCTTAAATTGGAGAATTGTAAATTGCAGGCAAAAGTCAATCTAGAGCACTATGCAAAAAAGAAATTGTGTGTACAGTTTTCCAGAAATCAGGGGAGTGTAGTTTATTTGATATTAAAAACTTTGCAATCAAGTTGAGTTATGCTTTTTTCCTCTGAGTTATCTTATTGACTGCAGTGATGCCATCTATAATTTAAGCAATTACTGACCATGAGTGAATATTTTACAACCTGGTCGTCAAATATCCATTTACTAGATGTATAAATATTTTTACCTAATTATAGAGAAAAAGGAAATTTTAACTGAAATGACCATGCTATTAAGGTAAGAATAAATTTAAAGTTATTTTCTCAGTAAATATGTAAAATATTTTTGACACGCAGATACAGCTGACTAATTCTTTCAGAGTTGCCTTCAGAAAAATGGCTTTTCATTATTGAAAATTGGTATATTGATGCCAAAATATGTTTTTGCAGCAATTCAAAATGAAGACAAGAAAATAGGTCTTTTTTATTCTAAAACAAAAACATTATTCCATTTACATGAATACTAATTTAATTTGAAAATCTATTCAAAACCAGTTATGAAAATATATGGGGAGACATGTTTCTTCCAAATCTTTCCAGGTGGTGATAAAAGCATTAAAACCAGCCCTAGTACTGATTTCATCCAAGCCATCACACAATCATATTTGACCTGCAAGTGCAGAGAAGTCGAGAAAGCTTCTCCCAAGATTATAGCGGAGTACAGAAGGAGTGCAGGCAGAAGCATCATGCCTGCCTGGGCATGAGCCCAGTGTCTGGCTGGGCCATCCTGACTTAAAGGTTTGGCTCAGATCCATGGACATGTAAATATATAATTTAACTTTATCTGGTGATGTTGCATAGCCGAACTACACCTGCTTGAGTTTCTCCTGTTTCTTGTACCACAGCATCACTATGCCAGGTAGATTTTACAAAATGGGTTGCCTCTCTTTTTCTGTTTGTTTGTCAGTATAACTTGCACATTACTTGTGCAACATTTATGATAAAACACTGAGTATATTCGTAGTATTGTTTAGGCAGGTGATTGTTCAGTATTTCTGAGTGAATTTAAGAATTTATTAAAATATTTTGTAGCTTTCACCTCTAATTTTGATATCTTCTGCAGAAAAAGAAAACAAAATTATAAGACCATATCAGACACTTCCAAATGCAGATTAGTATACTAATAATGTAGCTCACCCAACAATGCAGAGGTAACTGAAAGTTAGTTTGTTAGGCTTAAGTCCATCATCCAAGAATTTCTGTGGAATCAGTGGAGATAAATGGTCCTCTGAGGAGAATTATTCTCTTCATTATAAGATAGGAGCACTGAAAAGTCTGAATCTTCTGTAAAAAATCTTTAGTACATACCAGCTGTGAATACTGTCTACAAAACTTTACTAAAATCACCCGAAAAAGATTTCCTGGACAAAGGATAGTTCTACACACCTCCTTTTTATTGTGCTTTCCAACTTATCATGCACCCCTCATCATACTTGTTTATAAAATTTAGGACAAGACTGGCCATTGGACTGACACGACAATTCTATTCTTACATTCCGTGCATTTATTACCTCACAGATGTAGAAGAATTTAGGAACGGAAGCCTACCATTCATGTAAATGTGGAGAAAAACGTCATCAAAAAGAACACAATGTATACACACAGTTTTTTTCAACTGTTCTGGAAAAGGCAAATAATAAGCATATCTCCACATATAAAGCATTCTATTTTGTCTAAGTGGCATGAGATGAGGATGTTCCGTCTGGAGACAATTACAAAGAGCACTGAAGTAATTGCATCCGTCTTTTCGATCAACTTTTTTTCCTGCTTTTCATTATAAAATTTGTGTATATAAATTTAATCATCTTGGTGGCTGACGAATTAAAAATAAATAAATATGGATGTGTTCTGTGGTTTATACATAACTTGTCAAGCTGAAAGGTTGGAAACATATTTCTTCTTTCATTCAAAGGAAAGCAGCTGATACAGGATACATTTCTTTATTTTCATGTGACAGTGTTCTTCTCCTTAGCTGTGGGTGGTGAGTTGTACTGTGGTGTAGATCTGCCTTATACAGGAAATAAATATGTGAGATAATTGTACAAAGGAGGAAAAATTACTGGCAAAGGAAGTGAGGAAGAAAAAAGCTTCCTTAACATCTGTTCTTTGCATTACAAAGGATCAAATTCAATTATGTGTCAGACCTCTAAAATTACAACACTTTCAAAATATTCTTTTTATTATTTCTTTATCTCTTCTTCTTTTAAACTTCAAGGTTGCTGTCTGCTTATATTCCTAGATAACTTTTTTTCATTCTTAAATTTGAAAATATATTTCCCAAATCTCAATTCTTACATTTTAAAATAGACAGTTCTAACCCCTGGCATTTTTAGCAATGTAATAAATATCAAATGTGTTTATAACGAACATTTAGGATATGACAGAAGAAGAAATTAGTCCATAGGCAGGATATTTGTGCTTAGTTTCTACTATTATTTCAGCACATAAGCACCCTATCAGAAATGTTCAAGGAACTAACAAGTAGAATGGTAAAGAAATTGTAAAATGTATAGATGTTTCCCCAGCAACAAAGTATAGAAAAATGACACTGATGCTTAACTACATTTAGCATTTAAAAAAAAGGTTAAATTCTGGACAATTGAAAAAAGCTTGATACATAAAACTCATTCTTACATTAAAGTGCATCCAGTCTGGGAACAGATCAATCCAGCTGGTTTTTGGTTGCTGTTTTCTTTAAGAAATGAAGTCACCAAACCACAGAGAGCAATATTTTATCATTTACTTCAAAGAACATTGCTGACACTTCTTTTCTGTATGCTAACCAGAAATCTCCTGCTTGTCTTCAAGAACAAAGCACCAGAAGAAATAACTGAAGTATTGCACAGGAAGGATCACACCTTTCTATTGAAAAATGCACCCCTTACCTATCACTTGGTTTGTATAATTGAATTTTACATGCAAGACAGATTCGGGCTTCACTAGGAATCAAACCAGAAGTCAGGGCTTACAGTTTCTCATTCTTGTTGCGGTGACACAGAGATATGGCAAATGGCTAAAGAAACCAGCTTGGATGGAGTTTTTAAAAACAAGTAGAGAACAATGGAGCAAAAATCAAACAGATCCCATTTGCCTGATGGACTTGAACATATATTCTGATTTTTTTCTCAGAGTGTTTTAAGAGTTGTTTTCAAGAGTTATCCTAAAAATCTTGCATTGTTATGATTCTCTAACAAGCTTGTGAGGTAAATGTCTGGTGTGCTCAAAATTTGAATTTTCTTACCTACTGCTAAAACTACCCAGGATGACATTCCCCTGCTTTATTTACAGTGTAGAAATGGTTAATATACTGCCCTTAAAGACTGTGTCTGTGTCTGCATTTTAAAAAGTAAGGGAAAAATTGACCAGTGAAGCACAAAAGTGAAAAAAAACCCAAACCAAACTATTAAGTGCTTTATACTTTAATTTTGCTGATAGAAGGGTTTTCATACATAATCCCCATGATGGTAACCACTGCTATTAGAAAATCTAATAAGCTATTAATGACTATATTTGGATAGAATTTTTTACTCAACTATATATATTTGTAAACACTTTATGTGAACTATAAATTTATTGCATGAAATCTAACTATTTTGTGGAAGGATTATTTGGAAAAAAGAAAGATGGATTATGGGAGATGAAGCATAATGCATCAAAGATACCTTAATGGAGATATACCCATCTTTGTCTAGAAAATCACTGGTTTTGTTTATTATAAAGAATGAATCCTCCGTGGTCAAAGCAGAGACAGATGAGCAAAGTGCATTCATGGAAAACATTGCTCTACTCAACACAGTTGCTGCTGTTACTTATTTGTCTTCTGTTTCATACTTCAAGAGATGCATTTTCTTCATGATCTCCATCTGCTGTTGCAGGAAAAATGTGCCTAAACTTGGAATCTTTTATTTTTCAGGCTAACAAAATCCACTTGCATCTAAACATGTAGTTAATAAATATGAATTCTGAAAAAACAAACCAAAATAAAGCTGCACAAAGCATCTCATTATTCAATAAAAAATGTGGATTCTAGACACCAATGAAGAATACAAGCATTCAGAAATGCCAAAATCTAACTTTTAAATGTACTCTTATTTACTTTCTAAAGGACAATGCTGAATGCCTTGTAGCCACTGAGAATTATTAAGATTTAAGACAAAGTCCTAAATACATTTTCAAAGATAGAAACAAGAGTAATAAGAACTAGCCTTACTATAGATGATATGAATACTTACAGAGCTTTTTAATTTTATTGTTGGTTTTTAGTTTGTGTTTTTTTGTGGATTTTTTTTCGCACAGGAATAAAGGTCTGATAGTGAAAACTAGCAATGGCGACACATCCAGGTTGGTTCAATGAACTGAAGCTTGAAGTTTGCTATTAAATGCAAAGGAAAACAGATGAGATCTCTTTCAGAGCTGGAAAAAAAAAGCCCTATAGAAACAAAATATACTCATTAAATAAAAGGCGAGAAAAAATATTTAAAAGCATTATATCTTTAATAATCTAGAAGCATATTAAAATTTTTACAGTTTTTTTTAAATATCAACATTTTTCCCTTTTCATTGTAACTTCTGTTTTCTGGCCTAAGTGAAGTAGTAGCCATCTTCTTTACAGCCTATTTAATCTGTGCATAGATTTCCCTACTTGCTTGATCATGTCTTCTTTCTAACCTTTCTACAGGGAAAAAACAGCAATATCTGGCAATGTGCGAGGGGTACGACAAGATGTGAAATAAGAAAATATAATCTTAAAGACACCATGTCTCAGGTCTCAGGAGTAGTATAATCTGAGTGTCATGACCTGAATTTCACTATCCAAAATAGTGAAGGATAAATTTCTCCTTTGTTTCTTTTCTGCTCTCAGGGCAAAAGCTCAACTAATGTAATATGTCAATAAAAGATAACATCCCTAATGAATCTGGACAATTACATGTGAGAGTGGAGTTGAATTTCTGTCCCATTCACTCGTCCTACCTGCTTACAGCCTTTTCTCCTCTGCTAATTTCAATATAGCTACACAGGAAGTTCTAGTAAAGACAAGATGCTGATGCTGATGTGTCATTTCTGTAGGCATAGCATAGTCCACGCTGAGAGTTATGCCTAGGTATAAATCTGCTATACAAATTGATTAGGAATAAAGTATGTATTTATATTTGACATATCTGCTTGTACATAGCTGTTTGCTTAAGATGGTCTCTATTAATTTAAATAGATTTTTCCCTCTCTCATTTGTCCCTCACAAGATCAAGACAGGTATAAAAAGGGAGCATCATCATGTTTGTACATTGTCAGAAGATCTCCTAATTTCTAATTACATAGCCACATGCTCTCCTGCACTGCCATAACTCACTGAAATTACTGAGATGCCACCAAAGCTATAATTTGGTCTGCATAAAATTGTTCTTCTTGTTGAAGATGAAAAAGTCTGAAATAAATTTAGGTAGGCAGACTGTCATTTAGAAATGTAACCCACTGGATTTCACCTGGAGAAACACATCAAAAATGGGCACTATACAGCAACACTTCTGCAGCCAAAGATTTACATTACTTTACTCTTTCATCCTTTGGACTATTTTGTTTCTAATTAGTTGTTTTCCTGTTACACTTCAACATTATAGTAAGTAAATCAGATTAATTTAAGGTCTGAATAACTTTAGAAAAATCTCTTCCCTCCGTTATTTTTTTTCCTAGAAATGGCACTTCTTTCCAACCACTGTGCTCTTTAAAGCAAGGGTAAATTTTTTGTAATTCAAATAATAACAATAGTAGCGTTTAAACAAGCAACAAAACTGAAATTATTTTATTCCAGTAACAGGAAAGCACAAGAAACACTCTGGATTTCATTTTGGCTTTCCCTTTTGACTCCATGTTTTGCACAGAAAATGCTCAAAAATAATGTAGATTGGACAAGTCTAGAATACTAGAGAAGTGATTAAATTCGTGTGACTGTTGATCAACTCCAGAATAAGTTAAGTAGCTGGGGAACAGTTTCTGGTGGGTAATTGCTCGAACCTCCACCTACATTGTTGTGCTTGATTTTAAATAGAACAAAATATAATAAAATACCCTGACTATCCATTAAAATTATTAATGTGTATGCTTTTACAAGCCACCTGCTCTACAGGTTATTTCTCACATGCACCTACTTAAGCAGCATATGATAATCTATTATTTGCTACAATTTTCACTTTCATAATTAAAATTGTGTTCTCAAAAATCCAGAAAAAGTACAAGACATGCAAATAAGAGATTTGGGTTTCTAACAAAGGTAGAAACTCACTCTTATTATTCATACACCTTTGTCAGAAACCTACATCTCCGGAATAGTGTGTACTTTATGCTATAAATAAATAAAAACTTAGCCTGAATTTATTATGAAATGTTAGGTAGATAGTTTATGATTTCTAAATGAATGTTTCTGTTACCTTAAATTTTATTTAAGGTTATTGTCAATTTCTCTCATACATACTTGAATCAATCCTGCTAACCTACTATATATTATCTGGAATCTGGATATTATGAAACATCTGAGCCTCTGGATGTTTTTACAAACTCATATGGGAAAACTTATTACATTTTGTTCATCAGTGACATATGGAACAAATGAAAATGAAACATTTTTATATTGTTTTACTTAGTGTAAATTGAAAAGCTAGATCATATCTCAATCAAAATGTTTTTGCTCTCCTAGAACTGCCAGACCTATTCAATGTATGTGAGATTCTCCAGCTATAATATCTCTTTAAACTTCTGAACATTTATGGCTATGAAAGAGATTTCATAAAATATAATCATCATGAAAGCTGACAAAACGGGGAACGGCCACAGGCAAATTTGGAATCACGAACCACTGTGTCACTTTTCAACAATGCAGTTGTAAAATAATACTATGTTGGGATATGCTGATATGATTTACTTTTCATCTGGAAGTTGCAGTATGCCTGTTATGCACACACAAAGAGCAAGCAACAGCTATACAGAAGGAGAGAAAACCTCATAGCTGACTTAGCTCCTCTGTACCATGGGCAAAACACCTAAGAAATGAAGCCATGTTTATAAACCGAAAATATTTCTGAACATTTTGTACAGCATTTAATCAGATGAACTGCTCCTTTGATAAACCTGCAAGTGACCAGGGAAAAAGGCTTCAGCTAACCCACAGGTCTCAGTACACAGATCTCCCTTGGACAGAATTTTTAGAATGATATTTTTGCCAAACATGGTCTGTGCTTAACCTTTGCAAATGTCTATATATGGCCTGTAAGCATTTTTGCAACTACTGTGTTGCAAAATCAATCTATCAGCCTAATCCAGAACAGGTGTCCTCTGAACGTCTTTGCAAGATTAACATAGAGAGCATAGCCTTATGGACTATTTTAGTAACTATGATTAGCATTAAGAAGCAAATCCCCCTCCATATTCGTGGTGTGAAAGAATCCCATTTCAGCACGTGTGCTGCTCCTCCACACAAGAAAGGGAACAGGATGTGGGGTCAGGCTGAAGTGGCAAGGCCAAGCTGGAGATGGAAGAATCAATGTGCTGCAGTGCAGGAGGCTACAGTCAGCAGAAAAAATGTCATCAAATTCATAAATTCTGCATTTAACATACCTCAATAACTAGTAATCAAGAAATGTCATAGACATTGCAAAGACTCTAAATGAGCTGTTTTAATTTCCTGGTCTAGACAAATTTATTTTATTTTCTGAAAAATTAATGTTAAAATTATCTAAAACAGTCTCATGATGAAAATTAGAGATAAAATACCACCACATGAAGAATATTTTAAAAGTCTTTTTATCTGTGTAAATATAGACAAGCAATAAAAAATTTTCTGGATTTAAAAATCTAGATTTTAATCAATCAGATGGAAAAAGTTTTCAAATACCTAAAATAATTAACATGGTAAAAATAATAACAGTTACAGTAATTATTACTCATGCTTTTAAAATTAATTATAATAAAATTCTGGATTTTCAAGAAAATTTTCTTGTGGATATTTTGATTTGTAAAAAAGTATTTTTTTTATATCATTTTTCCTCTCATGTGTTCCCTGTAGATGCAACCTAAATGTTTAATACAATTAAACTTCATTTAGCAGAAGACAGGCATTTCCCAATTTCCCGTGTCTGGCTGTGGCCACATTCTGCTCTCATGGGAACTAAACACTGCCATAAAACCCACAGCCTTCCCTTCCAATGCCAGCTGCAGTTCTTTAGCTTTCACTTTTCTAGTATAAATGCCTGATAGCATTTAAGTGTGTATCCATTAAACTGTAGTCCTTTTTATATATAATTTTAAATGAAAATCATTTATAAAATGGATAAAAAGAGTTCAAAAATATTATCACATTGTTGTAATTACTTAAACTGCTATCAGAAATAATTTCTGATTATCTAGTTGATAAAATTGGATCCAACAGTACCACACCATTTCTAATTAATCACGGTAGAAATCAATTACATCCCAACAAAAAAAAAACCTTTGGTGAAATCTTCTTTTATGCATTTAGTAACCCTTAATAGATTGCTTTCAAATGAAGATCTCTCCCTGAATCCAGTGAAGTCCACAGAATCCTATGACAAGGAGTTCAACAGCTTTGCTGCAGCAGCAGAAGACAGCCTTTTTGGGGTTTATTTTGAACCTGAGTCCTGTATCTTTAGTTGGTGCACCCTTGTTCTTCTCATGCAAAAGACGGAACAAATGAAAAAAGAAGTCTCTCAACATCTTCATGCCCCATCATTTGTGAATCTTTTTTACAATATTTCTTAACTGTCTCATTTGAAGAATGATAACTCCTAGTTTAATTATTCCTCGTATAGTAGTTCAATACTTTTGATATCTTGGCTGAATAATTTCCAGGTATTTATTTTGACATTAAGTAATCAGAGCTATATATAGTACTCATGATATAGATGTGTTATGGATTTATACAGTAGAATATTCATGTGATCTTTCATGTTCTCTCTTTCCTTACAATCTATAACCTTTGATTTCCCTTTTTGACCACCTTTGAGTGCTAAGCCGATGTTTTCATTGAACATTCCTCAAGGTCTTGGGGCAAGTGCTAATCATCTGCCCAACATTTTGCATATGAAATTATTATTGTTTTCTCTCCCACCTCTTGCAAAGTGCTTGACTTGACGCTCATCACCACCCAGCTGGACTTTTTACTTCCTAAGTGCTCAGTTTTTGCAATTCGGCAGGCAGTACCACCTTGAAAAACTTACTGTCATCAACAAACCTTGTCAGCTTACTCACTTCTCCTCTTTCTCCAGGTTATTTGCAAACATATTCCACCGCACAGATAGAGAAGCAACTCAGACAGGATCTAACTGAAAAATCTAAAACAAAACAAATAAAAAAATGCCCACAAAACCAAAAAACAAATCATGACAGAACAAAATAGTGTATGACATGATTTCTTTATTTTTTAATAATCTCTATCACTGGCTACAATGTTTTCTTAAACTACGGAGGAGATATGGATTAGACAGGCAGGAGCTTTAAAAGGATGGCTAAATAAGTTTAAAATCTATTTGAAGTTCAGACAGCTGATGTGATACTCAGCTACTTGGCTACCATGGAAACCCCATGATTTATTACTTAGCTGTGATACCAAAATATTGTTAAAACCAGCTGTGGGGGAAAAAAACCCAAAAACCAAACAATAAAATAACCCCATAGATGTATAGAAGCTTGTTTCACAGTTATTTACATGTATTGTAGGTACAGTCAAGGATTATTTTGTCTTGATTATTTCCATAAACTATGATTTATAGTCATACCTGGGAATGGTTATTTTTGGTCATTTCCTTCTAGCAGAATAAAAATTTTATCCTCTCTTGGAATCTTTCATCAACAGATTTAACAGCCAATTAAGCTGTTAGTCTGAGATTGGATGGAAAGTATTAGGGCCTGCATATTTTAATTATGCTGAGGATTTTTTTCAGATATTTATTTCTAGTTTATATGTAGCAGACATGTGACTTCAGAATAGAACATAGAAAGCAAAGCAGTGAAAACAGAAATCATTGTCACAAACAAAAGAGATTCATTATTGAAGGGACAGAAAAGCTCCTTCAAAGCAGCTCTCTTTTCCCCACCATATATGAGTGAGATATTTTGATGAACTTCTGCATATTATGATAATGCTGTCTCCACATTTTCAGGCTAGAAATGGATCTGTGGCATGGAAGGTGGATCACCAGCACTTTGTTTGAGAATGTGTACAGTAAGAGGCATCTTCTAGCCAGGGTGTGGAATCCTTAAGGGAAAATGTAAGGTGTGGGGATTTCACAACTGCAGTGTTTAGTGTGAACTCCACCAGGGGCAATTAAACACAATGAGTCAATCCATGCACATCAGCCTGTGGGGGATCTCCAGTTTATATCCTTAATGAGCTGTCAGCTCACACATGCCAGCTCATGTGCAATCCTCACTTTTTCTTCTGACTGTTCTTCACTAGGAGAAGGCAAAAGAATGATGAAATGGAGCAAACTGAGCATGAATGTCTTTCCAGACATGTTTCTGTAATGGAGATTAGCCAGAAAGGTGTTTTAAGTCTTGCTAAAGCGGTATTCAACCTTTGGCAGGAGCAGCTAATAAGGCAATTGCCTCAAAAGAGATCTTTGCATCAGCAATGACAGAACACTTTTTCAGGTAGGTAAGAATTGTCACCGCACCAGAAATTTCTGGTGTGACAGATACCTGAAATTAAGCTTGTCATCAGGGTCTGTGGAAGACTGTGCAAGTACTTGATGAAGGGTTCTCCTGCTGTTCTTTCTGGTAAGTAAGTGCTTCACCAGTGGGTTGGCATCTTTGTTAATGGGAGTGGTATTGCTACTTAGTCCAGAAATACTGGAAAGCAATAATTCTTCACAGGTTTGTTGAGAGATGTAAAGGCAACTGAATCCAGGACTGCTGGTGTAAAAATGTGTCCCGTCTTTCTGGACAAAGCTTTTTGGAAAAAGCTTTAGTGAAACAGAGGATGAAGTTATGATCCCACTTTTATTGCAGAAACACCTGCAGTAGGATTTTCTCCAGTGAGCAGCGTAGCTTCCAGGACACTGTGGATGTTGAAGAGTCTGTAGAAACAAAAGCTATCCTGTACTTGCTTCTCATGAGTCTCTTCACTACCTTCAACCTGGAGTACTTCTGCCTCATTCCATTCTCCTAAGCCCAGTGCTCTAGGAACAATAGTGCGCAGTTTAGAGTGGATTTCAGACAGATTTATGACTCAAGCTGCTTGCTGGGTAAGGTTAAAGAATCAAGGAGCATTTCAGGAGCTGGTCATTGACTTTAGAAGAGGATTTAGGAAGAGAGCAAAAGAGTGCTGCAGGCTGTCACCAAAACCTTGTGAGTTGTGTTAGAAGTTGCATAGACCTTGTCTTACCTGAACAGCGAGTACAACCCAGCACTTCAGACTGCTTAAATGTGTTATTAATTGTTACATAAAAGTTCTTTATCAGACTGGATTATTACAGAAGAATTCTTCAGTCGCACAGGGAAACTATGTTTCAATGGAGAAAATGGGTGTAAAAATCACGGGATCGTCTCAATTAGGGACCTCACAAGGTAAAGTAATATCAATTGCAGTGCCCTCTGTACACTCTGTGCCTGAATTTTCCTGTGGTGAAGCAATGAGTTCCACAGTGGTACTTTCAAAAGTTTTGGAGAAGCTCCCACTGCCTTTTTGGGGAGACAGGAAGATTCTAGGGCAGTTGTTATTATTTCCTTTTTCTATTTCTGGGGTTTGACCCTCATAAATATTCAGAGATAAAGCTTATGGAGAAAAAGTTAAGATAAGCAGAAAAAGTTTTTTTATGTGAATTCTGCCTCAGCCTTCAGTCTGGAGCTGCTTTAGTGAATTTTTCTCAGCTGGGTGCAGCAGGGGACCTTATTCTGATACCTGAGTGGGCTTACTCTGGAAAATTACAAACAAAATATAACTCTATATGCACTGTCAATTACATTGCGGTGTCCCCTTCCTCTACCTCTGCCCCTCCTGCTCCTCCTTCTCTTTGTCCTCATCCTCCTCCTCCTCATTCCCCTTCTCCTCCACCCAGTCACATTCTGTGGTCAGCATTTGGGCAATGGCTTTTGTCAGTGGTGGTTGCACACGATAATTTTTAGGTACTGGTGCGGCAAAGCAGAAGGAAAAGCCTTCCTCTAAAAATGGGCAAATGAAGAAGGAGATCAGAACTGATAAGGAAGGGTAAGATTGAGGTCAGCAAGATCGAAGAAATGCAAAGAGGATCAGCCACCCTGGAGGGACAATTGAAATTTCCTTCACTTTTCCCTGAAACTCCTTCCTCAAAGGAAGTGCTCTCAGAATACGAAAAAGGTAAAGAAAGCAAGAGACATCTTTTCACAGGATGGTTGATCAATGCCAAAGAAAGCAGTGTGAGGTTGTAACTGTGATTCATGGAGACTTTGGGTCCTGCAACATCTGGGTAATGGTGTAGGTGTCAGCAGAAGGAGTAGGACGATGGCAATGGCACCTGAGGTTGTGATGTGGTACTGGATGCTATTGTGAAGTTCAGAGTCTTTTGAATGAAGAGAGATAATATGTGTGAGGGGAAAAAAAGGGAGGAAAGCTTATATGATGTTTTTTTCTTATTTAGGTAATGAAGAACAACCGAGTGAAGGTCAGGATATTATAAGGAGCGAATATTTAGTTATTATAATTGATCAGGGATGTATAAATGAGTGGCAGAAAGAGAAAGTGACTGTCTGAATTTATTTAACTTTTAAAAAGGCTTTGATAAGGTCGTGCTAGAAGCTACTGTGAGATACAAAAGATCTTTTGCTCTCCAGAACTGTAAATTGGTCGGAGTGCTTTTGTTACTGTGCGGAATTTAGAAGACTGTATTGTTGTATATTTCAGATTTTTAAAAAAAACAAGGTTTAGGTGATGACATTATTTGACATAATAGTGAGATTTTTTTACAAGTTTCCCTTCTGGCAGTGGGGAGTAAAAATACAGAACCAGACTCTCCCCAGTGTTGCCCACTGACAGGACAAGTAGCAGTGGGCACGAACTGAAACATCAATTCAAAAATAAAAGAATACACTTAAACATCAGAAGGTGGCTTTATTTCTTTGAGGGTGGTTGAACACTGCAACAAGTTGCCCAGCTGCTGCAGTTTTAGACCAAAAGAGAGTGTGAAAACCAATGGCAACATGCTATCAGCATAATCAGCTGAACCTACCTTATGCTAAATGTTACACCATAAAAGATGTGACATCTCAGTCTTTGGAGATCCTCAAAACTCAACTGGATATAGTCTTCACCAACCTGTGCTAGCTCATCTCTCTTTCTGCAGGAGTTACGTTAGGCAGTCTCCAGATATCCTTTCCAACCTCCGTGATACTCTGATTTATAAATATGATCTCCTGATTGAAAATATGGTTGTGTGATAGTCTTGCCTGCTCTCTTCTCTAAACATTGTTCAGCTTGTAGTCACATAGAGAAACAATACTGTGATCATTCTGTCTTTAGGACCAATATAAAAATAACAAGTGTATCACAAGCTAACGACTAAGAGGGAACTTGTTTGGGTAATGGCTCAGGACACATTGATTTTTGGTGTATTGATATAAATCTTGGGTAATCAATAGCACAGCTGGTTGGAGGAAATGAATGACTAATCTCCATACCTAAAATAATTTCAGTCTAATTAGTGTAAGCTATAACTTCAGTGTGTTGGGCACCATTCTTTATCAAAGAGAAATTGGTGTGATGAGTGAAGGAACCAGAACGGCCATAAATAGAGTGGGGTTGAGTGGACACAGAGTTCCCTCTGGATAGCAGAAAACAGTATTTAAGAGCAGAACAGAGTATAGTATAAGTATCCACGGCTAGATGGGGATAAATCCAGGTTCTTTTAGGTCCGGGGGATGTCCTCAGGAGCACATGCAATAGTAATCATGAGTACTGGTCTTCTACCAAGGTGCCACTGCCTGGATGCTCCCAAGCAGTCTTCATTCTGTTCAAGTGACAAGCCACATGGCAGACAGGCCTGAGGAAACTCAGGGGCTTTTCGCGCTTTTCATTCCTCCAAAACAATTTCCTAGGATGAGTGACGAAGGTTGTTAATGGAGTGGCATGCCTGCTTCTGGTGTCCATATTTTAAAACTCATAAGACAAATTGACAAGGGGAAAAAAAGACATTGAAGATTGATTTGGTAAGTGGGGAAAAAAAAGCATTATAATCAAAGATTAATGAAGTTCAGTAATGTGTTCTGGACATGTCACATATCTTCCCTGATTTTTTAAAAAAATTTTTTTTCACGGTTTCTAGTTCCTGAATCCGGTGGGAAAAAAGGTGAGTAATACCTAGGAGCTTGAAAATACAGCTCAAAAGACTGAGACACTAAGACATCTAACTGTGTTGTTAGTTCAAATAAGCAATAGAGTTTCTCTCTTCAGAATATGAGGGAGAAATATTCATTTTGGGAGTCATTATAATATATGCTTATGAAAAAATGAGGAGGAGAAGAGACTCCCAGGTTCAAACTCAACCTTGAATTGATAGATTACTAAAGCTGGGAGATAAAATGGCCCTTGTCAACTTGTAAGTTATATATTCCGGATGGTATCAAGAGACTCAGTAATTTCTAGATAAATTCCATGACCTGTATTAAACACTAAGTTGTACTTGATCATCCTTTTAATGAATGTCTGATCATTAATATCTTCAAAAACATATGTGTGCTCCAGAGGCCCATCCCAGTAGTAAATTTTTGAAGCTAATGATCAAGACATTTTTTGAAAGACAGAGCAAAGTTTTAAGAAGATTTCTTTTTCATTTCTGTTTTGATTCAGCTTTCATTGGATTGCTATTTTTCTAAATGTCATTCAGCTACATCATTCTTGCATGTCACATGTAAATACCCAGATTTTCAGAAAAAAAAATCATGTGTGAATAAATTTGAATTGTTAAAACTATTGGTTGCTGTCTGCTTGAATTAGAAGCAGAAAACTCAGTCCTTCTTTGTCACAAGCATGCAGGTGTACTTGGTCAAGATGAAGCAGCAATACTGAGATAAATTCTTTCTATTGACCTTCTGCCACAAAAATGCACCCAAGTTAACTTGAATTTTTTTTGCATGTGATGCACTGTCTGAAAGGGTTTCTTACATGCCAGTTGAGGAAGTGTTATCACTGTCAGTGAGTTAAAGTAATGGGAAGAAAGTTCTGTGTTCATTAATATTGTAAAAAACAAGGAAGATTCATAGTTGGAATTTCATCAGTAGTCTATGAATGGAGGAAATTGTCCCTGCCAATGCTCACTTCCAACTGAAACCGCTCTAGGATTCTATGATTCTATGAATACAATATAATTTACAAGATTGGAAAATGAGAGTTTTTGACAAATCGTTGACTTAATTATCTCAGTAAATAAATTTGTGGCACTACTTGTTACTGATATTGTTAGTACTTATCGGAAAAAAGACCAGCCCAAGATTTTGGGCTCCTATGAAAAGTAGACTTCAATACATACAAAATTCGAATCTTCAAAATACCTTATAGTAATTTTGCCAGTGTTCTGGGGTCTAGCAAGGAAGGCATAGGGGTCAGACTTGTTTATGACATCTTCCTTTGGGCAATCTGCAGGGCTTGGGGTTATCTGTTGAGGATCTGTCCTGGTCCTGTTCCTCATGATAGGAAGTACAAGAGATCTTGTCAAGAGACAAGAGTTTTTGACAGTCCTAAGGAAGGCTACCTCAGGAAAAAAAACCCAAGAGATTATGTTTCCTTCATACTGTTCTAGCCTTTTTAATCCAGAGAGTGAGAGAGTCAGGATCCTAACCAGGAGTTCCTACTTACAGGTAATCCTTTATGTCCTAGGGCAAGAAAATTCACAAGCCTTGTATGCCCCAGAATGTGTCAGAAGAAAAAAATGTGTCTTCTTTCAAATTAAGAAATTAATGTTTAAATGCTTTCCAAGCATGCAGAATAATACCAAGGAGAAGAAAACTCTAAGGTAACTTTCAGGCAGTAGAACTGATCATGGGACTGACTTTCAGCTTGAGATGTGTTGTATCAAACAGATTACCCCTTGACCTTCAGCTCCTTCTTCCACTTTAATATATAAATGTTGCTTTCCCAGCCGAAAAAAATCAATTCTAGCACTAAAAAAATGTTTTCAGTTAAGTCAGAATTCCCTATAGTGTCTCAAAAGAATTTTTTTTCTCTACCCTCTCATTAAAAGCAGCACAAAGCCAAAGCTTCTGTTTAATTTTATATATATAAAATTTTGCCTATAGGTCCACCTCTAGCTTTACTATCCCATCCTAGAAAGTAAAAGAGAATTAAAACACATTTTCAGGCCATAAAAATAAGCACAGGCCATTAAGGAAAAAGAAAATGATTATAAAACCTCTGAAACAGTCTGAATGCTTCACATAACCTCCACTTAAAAAGTCTGTTATTATGTTCTACTCAAATATGACAAATAGCCTATGATAGGAAGTAATGGACATGCTATCGTTAAATTAAACTGTACAAATAAAAAGAGCTACTTTATTCAAATAATGAAAAGCCAGACAACAAAATAGGAATTTCAGCATGGGTAGGGCACAATGCTGAAAGTATGATCTACACTGTAAATGCCAATCTGACCCAAATTGTCTCTAATAGAATGCACTGGAGAATCATTTCAATTAGATCCTAATAATGAAAAGTTCTTTTTTTTTGTTCTTTTTTTTTTTTCATATAATATGACCTTTTTTTTGTGTTTGCATTACAAAATTCAAAGAATAATTGTTCAAAGTTGTGTATTCTTTGTGAAGGCAGACACCTGGCTTAATGTGAGAGTGAGAGAAGGAGTGAGGAATATACTTGTACAAAATATAAGCAGGAACAGAGAGGACACTGTGTAGGTATTTCAATATTTTGGTACTTCCCCATCAGTCTGTGACCCACTTTCTTCTGCAAAATTACTTGATTTTCATAAGTTGAAGGCTCTAATATTGGAAATGTTGTTTAATATACATGAACTTTTCTTGTGCTTTCACTTATTTTTGAAAAAACTTACATTTCTCTTAAATAGAACTTCCATTTTAATGTATTTAATTCTCATTACCATTAATCAACATGAATTGTACTGGAACCGTGTCAAACTGTCATGGTCAGAGTGTCACTGTCCTAGTCCTGCTGGCCTACACTGTTTTTGATACAAAAATGTATTTTGAGATATGTTTTGAAATATAATACATCTGTAACAAATTTTATGTGGCTTTTAGCTCTCCTAAAATGTTAGACTGCTTCCTAACTAGGACATATTTATTTAATTAATTAAGATTTTTATTCCCTACCTCTTTTGCTTTGGAATGTAAAGAAAGTTTGCTTTTTTGATATTGTTTAATTAAAGATAAAACAATCACATGTGGGGAATAAGTAGGACTCCTTTTATGGCTTTTCAGATTTTGCTGCATTAAGCACTTTTGTAGAACGTCTGCAGATTTTAAGAACAAACGATGCATGAAGCCAGAGCAAATTGGGCCCTAAGTGGGTGGGTAGGTGAAAAAGAGGATTTAAAGGATTAACATTTATTGGACTACCTTATATAAAAGATTTTTACTGTATAATAATGCAAATCAGGAAGATAAAAAAGTAGGAACATGATCATTTTTGAAGTGGAATGTTATACTAAAAAAAAAAGGTAAAACCTCTATCATGAACCTAAAACTTAAAAAAAACCTTTCAACTTGTCATCTCCTGAGAAGCATGAAGAAGGCAGCAGTAATCTGGAGAGCAGTAAAAGGCTGGAAATTTGCAACATTGCCCTCAATGGGCACCAAATTGCACAGCTCTGGGAGGGGTACTGAACCCATCCAGCCACACAGAAAATGTGATAAGCAACTCCTAGCACCTAAGACAGATATAAATTCCATGTAGCAGCTTGAGGAGACATCCCTGATACAAGATAGTTTTACTTTTGAATTCTGCAGAAAATGTTATTACATGTGGTATAAAATCTGACCCTGTTCAGTCCTGCTTTACAGGTATGTGGGTAATTAGTAAAGACAGAGTGAAAGGTGTAGTTTATGCTAGGAAACTGTACATTTCTAGGCAATCCCACACCTTTGTTTTGTAGGCTGCTCTCCACAATGTGACAGAGCATTCTGCTCAACAGTATATGAGATATAAGGCAATCTTAATAGGAAAAGATTAATAACAATATTATTTTTCTCTCTCTTCTTTTAATGTCACTTTAGATGAGCTTTAAAACAACTTCACACTACTCAGCATGGTGCAAAAAAACCCCAAAACACACCATGAAACAAAAAGAAGAAAGCATCACACCACAAGTAAACAATGGCCATAAGTCACATCCGAAAGCACTTCTATATCTTATATACATTTACTGGGTATCTTTTTTCTAAAGATAAAAAAATATTTCATAATTGAAGTTATTATTACTAAAGAATAGTAATAATTCTAAGAATTATTTGAAACAAGAAAAAAAATTAAAATGCTTTTGTTTAAAGAGAGAAATAGAAAGGCACATGAAGGATATTCAAAACAATGATTACAATTAGTAAGTCAATCTGAGTACTCTTAGGAAAAGAGATCACATGGCTTCTGTTTTCTAATCAGCCTAAGCAATTCCTCTTACATAGGAATTAGTTAAACAAATGAGAAAACTATGTATGCCGTCACTTTTAACCTTCATTCTAAATTATTAATTGCCTTATGTAAGCCTCTAGAAACACCAGAATTATTTCTGGAAGTTTTACGTAAGTGCACAAAGTGACAATCCCCTCACTAAACACTGGTTAAACAAAGAGGCACCAAGAGCTGAAAAAGTTGTCTAAATTCATGCAGGATTCCTTGCTGGGGGGCACACACATGACTTATACAAGGAAATCTTGCACCATGTATTCTTTCTGATTTCTACCTAGCTCACTCCTAAAGGAAAAGCTACAGGCATGCACAAATGCTTTCAGGATAAATACCTTAATCAACTACATAAATACATATAAATATTTGAAAGTTATTTGTATTTTTTCTTTTAAGTTTATGTGTGTTTTATAATGCAATGATAAAGGGGCCATAAATGAGAATGAATTTTTGAAAGGAATATTTAAAATCAGTGCCATGAAAATCATCTTGTCAGTCAGACATATCATCTATTAGATAGTTTTTCAAGAAAAGCAAAGTGGAAGTGATTGAAATTTTAGTCACCACTTTGACTACATTTCAACACCTTAAAATTTTGTACAAATGGAATATTAAAGAAAAAGATAGCAAAAAAAGATGATGAATGAGGTGAGCAAAGAACCCAGATTTCTGGGGATGAAAAAAGCAATTCAATTAGCTTATGTCTATTCTTAGCAACCTGTATAGATCTTTCTTCATTAAATACATAAACTGTGTATTTATATTGGAAGATATAGCTGAAATGCTAAAATAAAGCCAAAGAAAATATTGCATTATGAAGCAGATACCTAACAAATGTCACATCTGTCTTACAAAACAAAACAAATCCTCCCAAGGGTTTTCTTTTTTTTTTTTTTAAATTAAAACTGCAGTCAACATTTTCATCATTATTACAAACACCGATAACAAACATTTTATAATTTCTAATCTTTAGGTTCTACTATGGGGCACTGCTGCAAACCTGGATGGATTCCCTTAGGTCCACACTGAGGATTGAACATAAAACACTCTGACAATTGCACAAAACCAGTGGGAAATTTATGCTGCTTTTCAGTATTCAACTGGTTGAGTCAAAGTGACTGGCAGTATTCAGGGCTTGAGGATTTTTTTTAGATACCCTTCTACATGTACTTTTCATATGGTCTATATAGGTGTTTTCTAAGCAGGGTGGAGGTTGAACTCTATTGTGCTGATTAGACAGGAGAAAGAGAATTGAAGAGAGTGTGACTGGAATAATAAGGAATCCTGCAGAAATGAGAAGTGTGTACTAAAGCCGAAGCAATTTCTTGGTGTGCAAAAAAACCAAAAAACAACAACACTCCATCTTAGTATTAAAAACGTAGATATATAGCGCTATGTCCAAATGAATGAGTAAATCACAACACAAAAATAGACAATATCTTGTTTGATTTCCAAACATTGTGAATCCAAATATATTAGTTAAAAGTTGCTATTTTAAAGCTTAGTTGGAAAGAAAAAAAAAAAACTGAACAAGCTATGGCAGAATAAGGCAAAAAACAGCAATGGAAGAAAATGAGTAAAAAAGCATTAAAAATTAAGAAATGTCTTTCTTTTTCTCCATGTTTACTAAAAGCTAAAATATCAGGTTGAAGTTTTTTGAGATCAGTCTTAGTTGACATGTTCACTTTTAAATAAAATTAGTGATGGTTCAGTAATAGATTGATATTCAATATGATACTAAAAGTAAAATGATAAAAT
Organism: Acanthiza pusilla; assembly: GCA_036630365.1. Taxonomy (NCBI): domain Eukaryota; kingdom Metazoa; phylum Chordata; class Aves; order Passeriformes; family Acanthizidae; genus Acanthiza; species Acanthiza pusilla. The sequence goes on along the minus strand of JAXCHO010000036.1, from coordinate 29,627,306 downwards.
CATAATTAAGAAGAAATTGTTGAGAAAAAATGTCCATTATTTTGCTCCTTGAAAAGAAGTAACACAGAGTAAGGCCTGATTTAATTGTGTTGAAAGCTTGTTTTCTTGGTTGTTTCAGTAACTTTGAAATTCTTGTGCTGCAAAGAGTTTTGCAAATACTCTGCCTTTTAAAGAATCATGGTATTTTGGACAGAGTCTTTTCTATTATATTTCAGAAGAGGCATTTTGTTTATATTTAAGAGGAAAATCATATTAAATATTACTTCTTTATTTTTACTTGGTTGTATTACCACTTACCTTGAAGTCTGAAAATAGCTATAGATTCGTCCTTCGTCTGAGTTTTTTCTCAAATTTATATTGTCCTGAAAGGACATTTACATTAAAGAATAAATATTTTTTCAAAGAAGATCTAATTTAGTGTCTTTATTTTCCAGAAAGCAAAAATTCCAAGGATATTTTTGGTGCTGGATGTGTTCTGCTGGATCATACTACACCTTGCTCTATATTTAGTCTTCTTCTATTGTGGTTGCTGATTTCTTTAACACTTCTATCTTTTCTCTGAGATGTACAATTTTCTCAGGGTTTTTTTCTAGTTAATACTGAAATAAATCCCTTAAGGAATGGGCTCTGCTTACCTATTGTCTTTCTATTTCCCTTACATTCTGTCTACCAAAACTACTCAACCAGTGTCTTCAGTGTGTAGTTCTGCTCACACTCATCACAAACTTGTCATTAATATACTGTTCTGCCTTGTCATTGTGGTCCACTACTGCTAAATCTCCTTTGTGTACTTGGACCTCAAGAAACACAGTTCTACATTGGAGGACTGATTTATTTACTTCTTATTCCTCCCCTTGCAGCTGACTTACACATTCCTAGTGCATAGGTATGATGGGAGACAGGATATTTGCACTTCCTGCTTGACACCTGTGTGCTCAAATGTGAAATGGTAAAAGTATGCACGTCCTATAATTCTTTCCAGCTTCATTTGGATACATACATATGTTTATGTCCTGACTCTTATGGGTTCTTAAAACTCACAAGGACTGATATGAAAAATGCTGGCAATAAGATCTTTCCCAAAGTTTAATTCCTTACAAACTATCAGAACTACTATCCTGAGGTACCAATGTATTTTATTTATACGAATTTAGAGACAGATTCTACTTGACATTTTTAATCAAATCACTTTTATCAGTATGCACTTCATTAATTATTTTGTTGTTGTTTGGTTTTCTGAGGTTTTTTTTGTTGATTTGGTTTTTGGTGGGGGTATTAAGTTTTTTCTTGCAGGAAGAACAATCCCAACTAAAAAGTCAAAGCACATTTTTTCCATTGTTTAGTTCTAACTGGAATACAAAATGTACTAGAGATCTGTGAAAGAAAAAGCCCATGTAAATTCACAAGAAGCATGAATGCAAATGCCCACAGAAATTCACACTCTTTACACATGCCCACACACACACACTCTTTAGTATGTAATTAAAAAATCTGCAAAGCACTTGGGCAGATTCTGATTAATGAAAGTGATAATTAATAAAGAAAAAATAGTAATTTTCAGAAGTACTTTTAGCAACGTTTTTTTGTATCCTTGTATGACCTCGGGCAAGTCACTAGAGCTCTCCTTTACCTCAGTAAATCTCCAGGTGAACCAGATACACCATTCCCTCAGTGAAAAGCAAAACACGCATTAATTTGATATGAACAAAAGGAGTTAGATAGCTTACACACATGGGCACACACAGAACATGAGCCACTGCATATGCTTGAAATCATGCAAATATTTTCACATTTGTAGACATAGAATGCCATATCTATTATCCGTGCTGGGAAGGTTTATGCTTTATCACATAATGATGTAAAGCCAGGTTGTATATGTTGAACAATTTAGAACCATCTGTTCTGGAAAAAAAGGTAACTACTGAGTCAGCCTGGGGTCAGAGATAAAGTATAACTTGAAGTGCAGCAGGAAAAATAGGCCTTTTCTGTTGAAGCTAAATTACAAGTAAGGCAAACCACCCATGAGGTGCCCAGCTGGGAACTGAGTAACAGAAGCCTCAAGGTGAAACTGTTTCCTCTGCACAGACTGTCACTTTTATTGTTGTAGGCATCCTTAAATTTTCATCAGCATTTAGAAGGAAAAAAAAAAAATAAAAATCATATAGATGGCAGGAGTTTACTATAGAAAGAATACGTTATAAATAATTTAATGTACTACTTTAATGCAATATTTTGAGATCCATTTACTTAAGATATTAAGCAGAAACCTCACACAGCCGTATGAAAATGCCTTTGAAATACTGATATTTCATTTTTTAATGAAATTATCTGCCTGCTTACATATTTAACAGATGATAATATATGAAATGTGTTGCAGCACATTTCTATTCATTAATGTAAACTGTTAAACTTAATAGCTTATGTTTCCTTTGAGAGTTTCTCAGCAAGCATTTTTGTCTTTCTGGCTTGATTCCGGGTTTTGGTGTGACTTCCCTCAATAAATGTCTGTATATTAATAGGTAGAATTTCATAAAATATTTTCCTGTCCTACTTGTCTTAATGCCTCATTGTCATATTGCACTACAAGGAAACATATAGCCTGCTAAATCATTATTTTGATCTCTTTAACTAAAATAGGCACTGAATCAGCAATTCTGTTTGTACATCTGTGATCTTAAACCTATGTATATTTAACTAGTGCTGACTTTGACTTTCTGTCTTTATTAAAATTGCATCATCTTGTTCTGTGATTGAAACTGACCACTAATATGTTTCAACCTAAATACTTAGGCCTTTGTTTCAGGTTTTGAGTGAAAACTGTGAGAATGAAATCTTGCCGAAATAGAGATGTAATTCATTCCTTTTTAATGTGAAGTTTTGCTGAAGACTTATTCAGCTCACACTCATATTGCTGATGTTGTCTGAGTTGTTACTTCAAATAACAGCAACCAGAATAGCAGAGGAGAGAATTTTTACATTGTTATGAATCACAATAAAAATTGTTCAGGCCTTTGCATTATTGTTGAGTTTATAGGCATTACAAACACCATGCAAAACCAAAACTGTACTGAGGGATGAATTCCCTTTATTTGTGCATTTTCTATGTATGTCTGTTGTGGTTTAACCTGGCAGGCAGCTAAACACCACACATATGCTCACTCAGATACACCCCTCATTCCCCTCTGCAGAGATATGGGAGAGAGAATTGGGGGAAAAAAAGTAAAATTTGTAGGTTGAATAGACAGATCAGTAGGACAGAAAAGGAAGATAATACTAATAACTATAACATTGACATTAAAATTAACCAATGACGGCAACAACAATGGCTTTTTTTTTTTTTTTTTTTTTTTTTTTTTTTTTACACTATTATCATGAAGTGATTGCTCACCACACATCAACTTTATCCCAGGTGAAACTAGGACAATATCTTGACACATAACTTCTTATTTAAAGTGCCTGATTTCTAAGGATATTCAACTAAGTTCTCTGTTAAACAGGGTACAGGGCAGAGGAGTTTTATTTTTGCACTGACACTTTTAATCTTGCTTATTCATAAAAGTTTTTAAAGTGCATAGATTGCAAGTGGATTTAAAGTATCTGAACTGTAATTACTGTCATTAGTGCTGTACCATCTGCATCTTTCAGGAACCAGCAGTTTGAACTAATCACCAATAATTGTTTTCGAGATGTTTAGCACATCTTAAATTTAAACATCAAAACAAAAGCTTATATTTGGCACTGATTTCTGCCAGCCTTCTTTTTCCAGCACCCTATATCTACACTACTTTGATGTGCTGGATTAAGCTCTACATGATCTTCTCCCCTAGCTAAAGTCTGATACATAGTTTTGGAAAGTGTTTGATAGTTTCTGGATTCTTTTTTCCCCTTAGTAGTCCATGTTACAGAGCCATCGTACATCATTGCAGGGGATCAGAACCCTTGCTGGGACCATAGCATGGAAAATGAATTACTTTCCAATACAAACACAGTGATTCTTTCTTAAATCACCTCTTATAGTCACTGAAGAAATGTCTGGGGAAAGTTTTATCTGTGTAAATCTATCACACCTGACACAAAAGGAACAGATCACTTCAGATTTAATAGAAGCTACTGTAGTGCTCCAACTAAGATAAAAGCATTTTTAGCTAATGTATAGGTATGCACTTTTAATAATTTTACTCCTTATTTTGTCAAATAGTCTCCTTACTTTTTATGGTTCCTAAAAGAATTTGAAGATCCTCATGTGAATATGACTCTAACATTGTACTTTTCTTCAAATGCAAGTACACTGAATTCATATATTCAGTATTTCCATATAAGACCACCCAAAAGAAGACATTTCAATGAAACTGAATTTTTAAAGAATGTTTAACAAATGAAAGTTAATATCATTTCCTTCAGGCTTCTTAGTGTTTTATTCCTTTTCTTTAAAACTGTTAAATTTTGACAAGCTGCAATAGGTATCTGATACCTGTTCATACATAGAGCTCCTTCACAGGAAAGAGACTTTAGAATGGAAATTCTTTAGGGCAAATGTATTATGCCACCAATTTTATTTCTTAGCCTTAACACAATCTACTGATGTACCAGCCCTCAGGGTCCTAGTGATATTGTGTAATCTTGCCCCAAATTCATCTGATAGAGAATAGATATGAAAAGGTTCTGTCCCCATCAGCCCTTTAGTTTTATGGTATTGTTAAGACACAGAATAATCTGAATTATTAAATAGCAAAGATAACCCTGTGACATGCAAAAGAATTACCACAGATACTTACGAAATATCCTACCAAAGCAAAACCTGAACTGTACAGACCAGTTCATTTATGCTGTCCTTCCTACACAAGCTGTACCTATACTGAATCTCACCTGTGTTTTATTCTCAGCCCCTTCACCTGATGAACAGCAGGATCAGAGCTTCAAATTGACTTTAACAAAGAAATAGTCCCAACTCAGTATTTGTTTCACATATTGAGGCCAAATTCTAAATTATAAGTCATAGGATAGTAAGCAACTAACAGCTCTCTACATCCTGAATCAGCCCCAATATTTTATTTCTGATCAGGAATGTACTCCTGAAGAAAACACAAAATAGATGATGCCCATCACCAGCTGTGTTCCTTTCTCAGATCTGCCCCTACTGTACTGCACTAACGATTGCAACCGTAGATCGTTCCATAAACACATGCCAAGAGGTGATTTTTTTTCTTTAATGGAGTCACAGAATCTGTTGTGTTGGTAGGTACTTGTACAGATAATCTAATCCAACCACTTTACTCAAAGCAGGTCAACAACAGATTGCTCAGGTTCATGTCCAGTCATACACTGAATGTCTCTACAGACACAGATGGAGACTTCGCAGCCTTTCTGGGAAATCTGTGGCAGTATGTAACCACTTTTCAAGAAAAAAAGATCTGTTTTCTTATGCTCAGGTGAAATTTAATGAGTTTCCATTTGTTCCCATTGCCCCTTGTCCTGTCATTGAGGCACTTTCATTACCTCCCATCAAACTTCTATATACATTGATAACATCTCTTCTGAACCTTCTCCAGACTTAACAGTCCCAGTTCACTCAGCTTTTCCTCATGTCAGGTACTCCAGTCCACTGTCTTTGTTGCCCTTTGCCAGACTCAGTCCAGACGTCCATTTCTTTCTTGTACTAGAGTATCCACAGTTAGACACAGCACCTCAGACATCACTTTACCAGGAATGAGAAAAAGAAAAGGATCACCTGCTAGACCAATTGACATCACTCTTGCTAATACAGTAGAGGAGGCTGTTGGTTGCCTTTGCAGTTTGTTGAAGGGCTCCCTAACTTGGTGGTATTCCTCTAAGGGTAAGTTATCCTAACTACAGGTTTTATCTCTGATCTCAGATGCCTGAGATAACTGTAAGGCAGTTCAACTGGTGAAGACTGAGGTAAATAAGGCACTGAGAATCTCAGCCTTTTCCATGTCATTTTTCACCAGTTCCCCAGCCCCATTCAGCAGCAGGCTCACATTTTCCTGAGTGCTTTTTTTGCATTTTAAGTGTTTGTAGAATGTTTTCTTAGTCCTTTTCTATTATGACATTTGGATTATTATAGAAGAAAATAACTGTAAATCTTATTTCTTAGAGCTTTTTCGTTTGTTTCCAAGAGGTACAGACCCTCTTAAGAAAGAGGTATTTCTTGTTTTCCAGCAGCTCAAATAGTGAACTGTTCCATGAGTCTGAATCTCCTAGGAAGACTGTTATCAATTTTTATGTACCTGAGTAATGGTATACTGGTTTCATTGGAATATTTACTCCACTGAATCAACTCAGCTTCTTGGAGATTGTTGCCATTTAGGAAGGGCATTCCCTAGTTTAGTGTTCCCACTGCAACACTCTAAACAATGCACGTCTCACTCACCCCCCTTTGCCCCACCACACCCCTCCATCCTCAGTGAGATGGAGAGAAGAACTGGAAGCACAAAAGGTAAAGATGAGGGTTGAGATCATAACAATTTACTGGAAACAGCAAATGAAATAAGAAAATGAGCAGTAACAGCAGCATTGTTAATAACAGAGTGTACAAGAGGGGTGAATGATTCACAGACAAGTGCTCACCATATGGAACCTGACATTACCCCTACCACTCACTCCATCACCAGCCCAACCAGATGGGAACCGTTCCTCCGCACCACTCCCTAGCCCCCTGTACATTATAGTACTATCATATATTCTGTATTCTATAGAATAGCATCCTGGCCATGCCCCTCCTAGCTACTGCACAAATTAACCCTGTCCTGGCTGAAACCAGGACAGGTAGGTAAGGCCAGCTAATCAATTAGAACATGTCTGGAGCCTTATTTTTAATATATTTTGTTATTCAACCATGTTAACAGAGCAGTAGACTGTTTATTTATCCTTTCTTTTCCTTGGTTTGATTTTAAAGATTTGTATCATCTTTATAAGAATTTATGGGTTTTTTTTCCAGTAGAAATCTTACATGAAATGATTCCAAGTGATAATGGTTACTTAAAGAGCGGAGCATGGAATGAATCAAAAGCAGAGACTTCTGTCTTTCAGCTTGCCCTGGTTCCTTAAGACTGATAAACATATAATTATGTATTCTGAGTCTGTCTTTTAAATATATCCATTAATATATAAATAAAGCATTTTTTATATATATGCACACACACAACAGTCTCTGAATGAAAGAAAAAGATACAGATAAGCTTTGTAGCATAATAAGGGCTCAGCCTAGTATCTTTCCAATTTTTAATCGGTGTTAAAATCCGGAGCCCTAAAAGTGTTTGTGTATTGTAAACCTGCTGCATGCAAAGCCTCAGGTCTTAACTCAGAAAGCTATATTCTTGCATTGTGGATTCAGAAAAGCATCAAAGGTTATTTGTCTTTGGCAGACAGAGAGATAGAAACATCAATCAAGGCATTTTGTCTAAAATATGTACTTTGATCAATCATTTCAATTTTTCAGGTCAATAAACAGAATTTCGATATCATTGATCAAAAATTTATAATAAAATGAAAATTATGTATATGGTTTCATACAGATTTTTCATTCTTATGTGTGTTTTACCATCTTTAATACCCATAACCCTTCTAAGACTATAGATACTTTTAAGATATAAATTGTGTTTTCTTTCACTTAGCAACAATAGAATCTGTGTATATTTCAAAATGGAGACCTCAAAGAGGACTAGTAGTCCCCTTTTTACTCTATCCATATGGATCCCTTGCAATATTTATTAACACCTTTATTACAAGGGAAATTTTTTTCAGTGATCTTCAAAATGGAAAGATGACGATTGTTCACAAAATTTTCAAGCAAAGGAATGTTCCTCTACTAAAGGCATCCCGATGGTGTAGCACTGACACAACAAATGTTAGAGGGAAATGCTAGTTCAAGAAACTGGTCTGGGCAAACATTTGGACTTTAGAAGTAGCTCAAAGAAATATAACCTGCCCAAGTCTGTTGGTCATGTGATATCTATTGATAGTGTAACTATCCTTCCATCCCAAGTCTATTTACCAATGAACCTGTGAGCTTGCTTTTCCTTTGCAGCAAAGAAGACATAAAATTTTTGGAATGTATTACATGTACCATCACATATCACATGTATTCTCAAAGGATTTAAAGATTAAATAAACAAAATTAAGCACATGACTTTTTATAGATGGGGAATCCATTATACCCCAAACATTTTAGGATGCAAAACAATATATTGAAATACCAAGGCTTTTCAATTCCATATTAACTACATATTACATGAATGCTTTGAAATTCTTGATCTATGAATTCTAGTGAGAAACCATAACAATTTCAGAGACCATGTATTTATTTTCAGTAGGAAAAACGTTTAACAAATTCACAAGCACACTTGGGACAGGATGATAACAAAATAATTTAGATGTATAACTAGAGAAAAAAAATACTCTGGGTTAATACTTCATTATTTTGCCTTTGCCCTTCAACTTAGTTGCACTGTGACTGCAATCAACCTCCAGTACCTAGTTTACAAAATTATACTTGATTAGATACATAGTTATGATCTCTAAAGCACTTTTTAAACAATTTTCAAGAAAGTAAAGCTGACTTATATATTTCAGTTTCATTCAAAATAAATGAAAAAACAGCTGTCAGATATGGAATATATTAACTCAGCACTTGCTCTTTTATTGTTGGAACAGTTCATCAAATGAGTAAATAAAGAGGCTATTTCTTTTTATTAAAGATGTCATATTGCCCTCAAATATATTCAATTGTGCTAAATTTTTTGTACAAATATGTATATTTGGATGATATTCCCAACAGAAAAAATAAATCTGCAGGAAAAAAGCATTAGCAATGCTCATGTAAATTAATCTGTGCAGGGGAATTTAGGTAATCACTTTGACAGTTTGAATTTGGCAATCTTCTAATGAGCATGCAGCAACAGTACTATGTGACACTGATGATCAGACACAACACAGATATTTTGTTGAAAATAGTAAAACTCCCAAAACCAGGGATGAAATTTTCTTGAAGTGATGCTAGAATATATTTGTGCAATGCCTTTATCAAGTAAACTTTCTTTACCTAAAAGTAAAAAAAAAGAAAGTGAAAAGTGACAATGGTTTCTTCAGGAACTTACAGGTCTAAAAAGCTACTATTCATCCCGAATCAAATACTAGAACAAAATTTATCATGTCTTTTTCTGTTTCTAGATTCATTGTATACTTACAGAACAGGGTGGGGGAGAAGACATCTAAAGTTCTGAAATTGAAGGAAAATCTGGATAAAGTCCTAACTGAAGCAGAAGGCAGAGACAAACTATCTCTTAGACGAATAAATTGTAAATAGAACCTGTAGTAATAATTGTTTGGTATATTGTGATTCTTGTACAAACTAGCAATATTATTAAAATAAATATTTTATATTGCCTGCTGACTCAGCAGATTAAATGAGAAAAATTAATTGCCCTTTCTCTTGGGTCATTCTTGGGCTTGATGTGGTTATTATTGGACCAGAAAATGGCATCGGACTTTATGACTTGTTAGGGTCCTACACTTGTTTTGCATCAATATATTAGATCAGAAGTTGACAAATATGCGGTTTGCCATCAATCACTGTTGCAGAACACAGTGCCCCTGGCAAAACCATTGTTCAGGCTGTTCACTGAGGCTCTTCATTGTTAGTAGAGGTTTCAAAATCTGCTTGTGCCAAGAAAAAAAGAAAAATTGCTATTGATAATAACTGTATTCCAATAATGATTTTATATGTAGGATGGTTAGCAGAAAATTATCATCTCAAGAGTGCTAAGCATCAGGATAAAGTGTGGGGTGTTTCAATGGATAACTGTTTTGGACCAGGGAAAAATGTATGTTACAAAATACTAGGTGTGGTCAGATATTCATTGTTTTATATTAATTAACTTACTATATATTACAGTCATAAACAGTCCCATCTGTATAAGACTGAATCCTCACAAAGGCTTTGAATCACTTTACTGGTTTCTGTTGTTGCTGGGGTTTTTTCTCTGTTAAAAAAAACATTTAGCCCTCCCAAATATCCATTTATTTTCTTTTCATAAAGATTTTATTGGCCTCGGACTAGATTGAAGTAAAAGGTACTTCAGCACTGGAACCTTAAATAATATAATTAACACAGGTATTCACATCTGACTTTTTTTTTCTTTTTTTCTTTAACAAAATTTCTAAAATTTTACCATTTAGGGCCATTTTCTGATTTCTGTATCTAATTTGTATTTTTTTTTATAAATATTTATTAGAAGGAACAGAAAATAGAGGCTCAGAGAAATAGAGCAGTGAAGGTTTTGAAATCCGTGGTTAGTTGGGATGATAGGCCATAATGGAGCTGTTACTGTTGCTCGTGTCAAGGCGTACTCAGAGTGTAATCCATGGATTACAAACACAATGGACCAGAGCAGATCCTGCTCTATGAATGGCTGCTGATATGCATAAAGCCCAATCATTCTTCAGATAATTATTTTGTCTAAATTTAGAAAGAGTGGAACGCTGACACTATTAAAGGTACTTTTGGTTGGGTATCAGAGTAGAAGATGTTACAGGATTTAGCATGTGTTAGCATTAATTGACTATTATGTCTGTCAAGCAAATAAACTCCTACATAATGGAATTAAACAGAGCACTAGAATGAGAACTAGCCAGAATGCTACCATAAGAAAATGTAGCTGGAAAATGGGTATTTATAAAGAAACTTTTGCATAAATTTTCTTCGTGAACTCCAGTGTGAAGTAATGTTTCAGTGTACTTACATTTAATCTGTGTTTTGTGTTCATTGTATGCAACAAGTTTCTAAGGAAGAGCTTTCTGAAAAGAGAATAACTTTTCCACTATAATGTTCTAAAATGCTTGTATTTTGCTATTTCATTTTTGATGGGGGTTTTACACTGATAAATTAAGTTGTTACAAAAGTGGGTTTGTGTGTGAAAAAGGCCTTTTCATTTACCATAGTGTGTAATTTGTAATTTTATTTTTTTTTTTTTACTTCTTTTTGGTTTGGTTTGTTTTCTGTGGTTTAGTTTTTGTTTTTGTTAACCAGACATAGGCAATTAATATTTTTTTGCCAGTTAGATATTTCGAAAAACAGATATTTTTAAATTGGAAAGAAAATGGTAGTAAACTTATAACTGGTTTCAGTGCTAGCTTCAGCAGTAAAACTTCGCTCAATTGGGCCAACAGAGAAATTTACAGTGAATATCTGACTTCCTGCCATAAAGCTCAGCATGTAATAATAAATGCCAATAACAGTTGTTGTTAATGCTCACTGAAAAGATAGAAAATTATACTTTCTAAAGGAGACCTTGAGGAGTAAGGACACTGTGGGTTAGCATATGAAAACTTGCAAAGTCATGAAAAATATCAAAATAGGAAAGAGTTAGAAGTAGGGGGTCTTTAGCATATTCACAGACAAGTATTTTTCTATTTCATCTTTCTTATAATCAATATGGAGTTATGAAACTCATTAAGAATAATTTTATTTTTTGGTAACTCATAGTTCTTAGAGCACTAAGCTAGAGAATACTAGAGAAAAGCAGTGAGTTTACTTGAATGACTGTGAAAGTGCAGCAATGTTCTCCTTTAATTACACCCTATTCATTAGGAAAAGGCTTTGTAGTTGGATACAGTTGTTACAATAGCAACATAATTTTTCTCTTTGTGTAGGTTACTGAATTACAGGTGGAAACTTTTACAGCCTCCATTATATAGACTTCGCCCAAACAGAACTTCAGTTATCTTTAATGGCAACGTGCACAGATATAGGAAGAAGGAAAACATAAACAAAAATCCCAGAAATATTTGCCTGGAGAACCAGAGCGAAGTTCTTGAAGAGTTTGTGTAATTCCAGTCATTAATAGAAGCAGCAGAATCATTATGTTTGAGGAATATTAGACTTGAGTAGGTATGAGAGTTTTACATCAACTATTGAATGATTCAAATTGGGCAGGCCTCTGAAGCAAATATGCTGAACACACTCAGGGCTTTACTGGGTGCGTTAACATGATCATTCTGGTTTCTGAGTGCCCTTCTCACTAATGCCACATCCAGCTGCCCTTTCTGTGTTTGTAGAGTCACTTCCACATCATTCTTGCTCTGTGGTTTAATTCTGAAAATATGCCATGGGTTACAAAACACTACAAGAGCTCCATTTCTCATTAATTTTTGTTGTGGAGCAGTGGATTTTTACAAACACTATAGACATGAGATCCAGTTCAGTGGTTTCTGCCATTAGTTACTCAAGTACAGAAATAATATTTTAATTGTGTCCACAAGTGTAAAAGAGGTTCTTTCCTCCTTCTGCCACCTGCAGCCTATCATTCTTGATCATTGATTTACTACTTGCAACCTAAATGAAGTTTGATTCTGTAGATGAAATAAATTTCCTGTTGGTCAACTGGTATTACATCCAGAACTATTTTTTTTTTTTATTAAACAGATAGTGCAAGCTGTAATATTTCACTGTCTTAATGCTTCACCGCGCTTGTGCTTAAAGAAGGTGTAATTTCAGATTCACAAGGGTTCTTTTCCTGAAGATTTGAATTTACAGGCATGAAATGTGCAAATATTTCCCAGAAACTTCCCTGACAGTTTGTACAAAAGTTTAATTAGGACACATTGGATATTTTGAACTATAAAGGATTTTTAAATCAGGAATACCTCATATTCTTAAAAAAATTTTAAAAGTGGTATGAGAAAAATAAATACAATAAGCTATGTCAAAAACAGACCATATCAAACTCTTACAAGTCATATTACACATCCTTGTGACATCATAATATGGAAGATATATAATGAATTACTTGGAACTGCTTTATCATGAACTATAATGAAATCATAAACACATAAAAAGTAAAATGAAATGTTATTAATATTTATGTGCTGTTGTAGTTTACTGCTGATTTCTTAAAATATTAATTATAAAATTAGATGGGGACTCTCAATGGCAACAACACTATTTTCTTTTTTTAAAAAAACACTTTTATGAAATGAAGAATATTTTAATAAATAATGTCCAAACACGTGTATAATAACCTTTCAAGTTTTTGCAGTCTAATTTAGAATTGAAATATGATAGTTAATTTTAGATGCACCGAGAGAGTAAAGAGAGTCTTAGTGAAAACAAATGACATGACTTGAGCTAGAGAACATAAAAAGGAGTCATACACTAGGAATCAGAGCTCTGCAAGCTTGGAATAAAATCACAGCAAAGCTCACACCACCACTGACATTGCATGAGCAGAGTGATTCCTGTGAGAGTTTTCATTGCATTCACAGATGACCTCTATTACTCTGCTCTTTCTTGACAATTCTGCGGGGAAAGGACATTCCAGAATGCTATGAGATTGCAAGCAGAGGAATATATATCTAAAAAGGGAAGTTGAAAGTTATATTCACAGCTCCACAGCTATGTGGACCAGTGGTCAAATGGTCAATTATCTGTCAGTAAAGTGCTTTTGGAATTATCTCATCTGGCAGCACAGCTCACCCACAAATATCCTAAGTTACAAATAAGTGAAATAAAATGCAATATTATGTTATTTTTAAAGGATTATGAGAAAAATTGCATGGGATGAGTTTTAGTTCCAATATAGCATGTAGTTTTATTCCAGCTTTCAAAACATAATTTTGTTGAAAAGGCAATGATCCCGTGGAAGGAAGGAAGGAAGGAAGGAAGGAAGGAAGGAAGGAAGGAAGGAAGGAAGGAAGGAAGGAAGGAAGGAAGGAAGGAAGGAAGGAAGGAAGGAAGGAAGGAAGGAAGGAAGGACTCTTTTCACATATGAAGTCACTTTTTTATGGATTACATTGTTTTTAGACTAGATTAAATGATTCCCCTTGTAAGCTCTGTGTGGTCATGCACATTTCTTGTAAAACTTACAAAGGATTGAGAAGTAAATTCCCATTCTACTGAATCCAAAACATAACACAAATAAAATAAAATGAAACCTATCAACCCACATCAGCTTATTTGTAAAAAGAAACTTGTATTTTTATGTGTAATCTAACAAATAGTGTCGAATCTTGCACTAAATAAGATGAGAGGATACAATATTATCAGAAAATATAGTTGTTTCAAGTTATTTAATATCTTGAATGAAAGTGAAATATTCTAACTGAATATTCCTTCCTTGCTGAGGAATCTAGAAAAGGGTGAGCAAACATTCCTTTTGTCCTACTCCAGTAATACCCATGCTTTTTGATAGACACTGTATTTCCCTGTTCCCTTAATGGTAAAGACTCCTGCAAGTATATTTGACCTTCTTTCTCTTTCTTTGAAAAGAAAAAGGGTTGTTAAATTCTTCTGAATAAGGAAAAGAGAATCATTATTGCTAGGAGATAAGAAAAGTTATTGCACAATATTTATATTGTCTAAATATAGTCTGGTGAAACATCATGTTGCTTTCATTAGACTTCTTTTTAATAATATATTTTTCTATAGTCAGTGGGCAAAGCATATCTCCACTACAAAGGAATTCAAAGCCATATACACTAAAGAGAAAGAATGTAACGGAAAGAAAATAATCTTACACAGAAATATTGTCCCAGCGAGATGATGATTTATAGTATGGTAATATAAATTACAAAATCACTAATCAAGGATGATCAGAATTAAAAGTCTGGTAAGTGAAATTTGCCTGTGCCATGAAGAAATAATACCTCTCTTTTGCACAATGCATCATGGCAGTGGGAAGCAGATAAACAAGAGAAATCATTTGTTGTGGAGAAATTACTATATCCACGCAGATGGATCCCTGGCTGTACTAGTATAAGCATGTATCCTTTGGCAATAGCAGTTTTAATCTTCTTTTATGCTTGATCTGCATTAGATATGAGTTGTCTACTGACAGATCTTGGCTCTTTAGTTCAAACTGGGGACACTCAAAGTGCAATGCTCTCCATTCAGTGCCGACGGTTGGTCGAGTTAATCCACACATTGGGTCCAGTGCTGAGGGCACAATTTCTTTATACAGCTCTCTATCCATAATTAGCACTCCAAGCCCCATATGCTGTTTTGCGTAGTGACACAAAGGAAAAGAAAATCATCAGGCAATTCTGCTTTCTTAGATTCCTGCTAGGTAAGATGGCAGTGACAGAAGGGCTTCTCCTGAAGGTGCCATTTCTCACAGCTGTAGATTCAAATATGTGTATGGATTAAGTTTAAGCTCAGAACCTGGAAAAAAAAAAAACCCAGCGTATACTTTTGAACTCATTTTCTTATTGCACACTTGGAATTCTCTTCTTCCTTTAGATGGTTGGATGTTTTCCCTTTTTCTTATGCTGGCAAACATTCAAGGGCAAGCAGTCTGACATATGAAAAAAATCTGAATTGACAGACATTCTACAAATAGGCAACTCAGCTAGTGAAAATAGAGAATATGAACTGAAACTCACCCTGGGAAGAAAATCTTGACCCAACACTGTGGGAAAAAGAGCAAGCCAAGCAATTCCAAAATTAAGGGATCAAGGTGAACTTGATCATTTGATCATTTTCCTTGAAGCAGTGCCAAATATTTGATGGCAAATTGAATTTGCAGCAAGGAACTTCAGCACATCAGGTAGAATATGAGTTAACTTGAAGAAAAAAAAATCTATGAAGAGGTGGAAAAACATCAGATGAGATCCTCACTCTTGATAACATTTCTTTGAACAGCTCTGGTTTCTCAGAGGAGCTGCTAAATTATTCTGACTAAGCATCTGAGTAGCTCTTCTGCAAGGGAGAGGCGGTGTAGGAGCTGCTTAGCTACATGGCTGTGTTTGCTGTCTTAAGGGCCCCTACAGCACACACACCACATTTATTGATTAGTCTGACACATCAGAAGAGTTCCAACTAGTGTTTTAATCCTATTACAGTAACTAAAATAGCACCAGTATCTACTCTGGAGACATTTGAGCCTAAAGAATAATGGAAACAAGGTGATGCAACAATAGCATCGGTTTTCTGTTAAATTCTGCCCCCAAAACACCATCATTAAGGTTTTTGGGGCGGCTTTTTTTGTGTTTGAGTTTTTTAGTTGTTGTTTTCGGTGGTTTGCTTTTGTTGTGGAATTTTTTTGTGAAAACAGCAGTAGTGATTATCTAAAGAAATATCTCTTTTTTTTTTTTTTTTCCCTATCTTTCTTTATCATGTAGCCTGGGGTTTTACTTAAAATAACATACCACAACCGTATGCATCTCTCCAAAGCTGCACGATGTTGCTCAAGTGCAGATTAAGTATATAATTTTAATTGTTCATGCTAGCTAAGATCCCAGAAAAAAAAAAGAAAATTTAGGTTAAATCATTAACATGGGAATAACGTACTATAGAATACAGTTAGTTTTCTGACTCCATATGAAAGCAGAAAAGAAACAGTCATTTAATTCAACTGGGTGGCAACAAGGTATTTCTGTAACTGAGTATTCTAGCAAATTCCAATTTGCCATACATTTTGTACACAACTTCTCTAAGCAAAATCTCATGTTATCATCCTGTCTTTTTTAGGCTAACAGAGCCAGAGATTTAGAAGGATTTAGTCTTCTGCACTGAATGCAGTAAAACCATATGCATAGAAATTCTACTGTCTAAAGGAAATTTTTAGTTTTGAATGAACTATGTGTTAATTTTTCTCCCTATAATGAGCATTACAGTGTTCCAATATCTAAGAAAGCAAAAAAAACTGTAAATTCATCTACATTTTTTCAAAAAGACAAAAAGTACCCTATGCTGCAAACAAGAACACATGAAAGACCACTTCCTGGCTGTCCTGGTTACTCAGGTCCCAGGATCTGCTTAAAGTACATCTACTGGCACTCTCAAGCCATCCTGGTTGCTCCTGTCTCTAGAACAAGGATACACCACTCTCAGTTGGCACACTGCTCATAAAGCTGTAGAGCAGTTTAAACAATAAGGACAAGAAATTAAGTCATATAGAGCTATGCAATAGTGTCATGCAAGCTTTCTTTCAGAAAGATGATTCAACTAACAACAAGGAAAACAGATGACTGGGTATATCACCTTATTTGTGATAATTAGCTCTTTGCAGAAGTTAATTCATCTGCTTTCTGTAGGGAGTTTCAGTGTAAGGCTGAGAAATCCTAAGATGCTGGCATGGGAGAGTTGTGTCTCTGGAGCACTCCTACGTACCTCTGTATTTGCAGCTTGATACCGCTCTGCTTAAGTACAAGGATTTTGTATGGTTGTTGAACAGCTCCTCACACTCAATAACTTTGAGAGAGAGAAGACAACTAAAAACAGAAAGGGGAAACAAAATTTGACCAGAGGTCATTCCCTTTTCAATCTGGTTTTTAAGGAGACAGTGATGGGACATTATAGTCCCTCCTTCCCATGCTCTGAATCAAATCGCTTTGTTGGCCAGCAGCCTGATATGTTACTCAGAATGGTTGCTGGTTTGATCCATTCTCTGGAAGTCTGACTTAATTTACGATTATCCAGAAGTGTCTTCTCCCTTCTAGTGGAAAAAGAAGAGATAATTAAAATTTTTGGAATGTGCCTTATGTGTTGCACAAGGCATGGAAGGAATTTCACAACAGATGGACTTGTGCATTTATTTTCTCATTAAGCATCTGGAATTGAAAACTTTCTTTACTACCTATTCCATAGTCTAACAAATAGAACAGACTGAAAAGTTAAAAAAAAAAAAGAAAAAAAAAAAAAAAAAAGAAAAAAAAAAAAAAAGCAATAATAGAACCGCTTCTATTCCAGACTAGACTAGACTAGACTAGACTAGACTAGACTAGAATAGAATAGAATAGAATAGAATAGCCCTTCTAGAAAGGTTCTTCTGATTGTTTACTACATATCACTGAAACAATTAAAAACAATAGGAAAACACATACATGTATTGTGAACACTATCATTACTGTAATACTCATGCAAAGAATAATCTCAGTAAGAACAATGCTTATGTGATACCCTTGAAACTCCTTTCGATGGGACTAAATTTTTGTGCTTAAAATACTTATCTCTATCTTTCTTAAACAGCTGAGAAAGGACCAAGAAATCATCAAGAGATTTGACACAAAATGGCAAGATTATCCTTAATCCTTCAAAAAATTTTCTGGTTATACCCCAATATTTCAATTGAGCAGTTGTAAGAAATGTTTAAAAAAAGTTGAAAAATGTGCTTCTCTGAAATGGGCTTCTCTTTAGTTAAATTTCTATAGTAAGAAAACAGTAAATTCCATCACGTAGAATCAGGATAAGATATATATATTAAAGACAAGAGTCAATGAATATAAGAAGGTTTGTTTGAAATAGTGATCTAGGTAGCTCTCATTACCTGAGATGGAGAAATACCCTCACAAGTCATGATTCCTTCCATTAATTTCGTTCATGATGAACTGTCACCTGCAAGTGCCCGTGAAAAGATTTAGCTAGATCTCTAATTTTAGATGTCTTAAGCTAGCTATGATATATCTCAGCCCAAACTGAAAAGATGCCTGTATGATCACCTCTTCTGAATAATGTCCCTGAGAGTGAGATCTAGCTTACACAGCCTTTAGTATTTAATACACAAATTTTATTCTTAGAAACAATACATTATTAAATTCTCTTTTAAAAAAGACACTAGAAAATTAAACCATAGTAGAAAAAGCTGCACCAGAACCATGTTTCATCCACAGGCATTTTTGTGTTGGTGACAATAACACATGGATGTTATGGTGTATGTTTCATAATACTAATTTGGACCTCTTAGTCCACCTATCTTACAAAATTGCACTGCTATTTAGCAGTAAATCTTTTGGCAAAATCAGAGATTCATTACAAGTTTTCATCTCCTGAGAAAATATATAGCACACAGAACACAAAGACAACAGGATATAAATTTTGTGTTGTTTGTTCACATATCCTTTTAAAGCCTTCTAAATTAATATAAACTAACCAGGGGCATCAAAAGCAAAATGAAATGTTTTCTTGACCAGCAGGAAAAAAACTAAGTTATGAACTCATAAAAAAGGTAAACAAGTGACAGATGCATTTGACATCACCATGACCATGAATTTATTCCCTCACATGAAGATCAAACCTAGGAAACAACATGGGAGTAGAACAGAGATTTGTGCAATAGTTTTATGATTATTGTATGTCTAGCATAGAAGAATACTGAAATGCAGACAAAATGCTGGATCCAAAGGGATTCATTCCAAATATTCATTAAATGCGAAAGAAAAGGAAGCATGAAAAAGTCTTTTCCTGAGATTTTTCATCACTCACTAAGAAGCAAAGAACTAATATAGGGGATACATATTTGTTAGCATATTCTTACAACAGTGTTATGAAAATGAAAAATATAAAGAGACATGAAAACCTCAGCACAATAATTCTGGGTGTATCATAAACATATAGATACATTTACCCATCAGAGTTGAACCTTCAGTCACAAAGCAGAAAGCAGTCATGGATTTCTCAGAAGAGTCCAAACCTGAAGGTGAAAGGGATAAACTCAGAAAACAAAAAAAAGCTCACAGAAAAGTTGATTACACTCAATTGTCTATTATTAAATAATTTAGAAAAAAATTAATTAAAATTAGACATATTGCTCTTAGGATTGGAAAACTATTTACAATAGAAAAAGGAGGGTGATTTATATAATTGCAGATCTTACAGAGAAGTAGCAAAACATGGTGGATATCCAAGATAGAAAGTGTGAGAGAATGCATACAAAGGAGACAGGCATTGATGAATATTTTGAACTGCATGGAGGCTTTTTGAGCTAATGGTGAATACAAGTAACAGAAATGTGGGAGGCAACATAGTGGGCAGAGAAATAGAACATTATGAGAACTAGTGGATTCTTCTCTCAGCTTTAAGTCTGAGTCGGTTTTGTGAACTTTGCTGAAATATTTAGGCTACCCAAATCTCTCTTTTCCATTCTGTAAGAACAGACTATCTGATCCTCATGAGTATTGAGAGGCCTAATTTAATTTTGTCAAATCCTTTTAAGTCTTTGGATGAAAAAAATTGCATGTGAGTACTGCGAACCTTTTTCTTTTTTAAATCACAATTAGCAAGGGTTGTTCTTTCCATAGGTTCAGTTATTGGAGTCAAAGGATTATTTGAAAGCATCATTTTTCATAAAAAAACATTGTTTCTGTGTAGAAAACATATCAGAAATAATTTCTATAGTATACTAGAAAGGTAACTATTCATTTGTTTTGCTTTCCTATTGGTCCACAGTAATTCGATACGGTACACACCCTAAAGTGCTTCCAAAGGAGGAAATCTTGTGAGCAGTGCTTAGAGCTTTCTTCTTGCATGAGAGAGCTACTGTTTTGAACCTGGTTGTTCTGTCTCCTCAGAATAAGCAATTTTATAAGATAATCAGGTTTTTTTTGTATTGGTAGGGTTTTTTGGTTGGTTGGTCGGTTGGTTGGGGGATTTTGTTGGTTTTTCTTTTTTGGGGGGGGTTTGTTGGGTTTTTTTAGGGGGGTTGGTGAGGTTTTTTGGTTTTGGTTTGTTTGTTGGTTTTGGTTTTTTGTTTTGTTTTGGGTTTTTTTTTTGTTTGGTTGGTGAGGTTTTTTTTGTTTTGGTTTTTTTTTTAAATTTTGTTGTTGTTTTTGTTTGGGGTTTTTTGTTGTTTCTTTTTGGTTTGGTTTGGTTTGGTTTGGGTTTTTTTTAATCATTGGCCATTTTTTTCAAATGGGTTATACCTTAAAATGAAAGAATAACTCTGGTTTCCTCAAAGAATGTATTTGAAATGCTATATACTGAGTGGCTAGAAGCAGTTCCCAGGAACTGAGAAGCCATAGATACAATGATGGGTTAAACTTATTAGCTCAAAGATAACGCAGATTCTTTTCCATATCTTTCTGTAGTGCTTTCGTCCCTCCATGCATTTTACATTGAATTTTGGGTATTTTCTCAAAGACGTGGATATTCTCTTGGGAACAATTTCTATTATTATAATTATTGAATTACAGGCACCACGATCGATATCTGTTATCATTGGAAATTTCCCATATCATCTCTATTAATTCAAGAATGATAAAGAGGACAAAATAATTACTATTAGTGTAAATACTAAGAGCCAGGTTCATTCTCTAACACACATATCCTTTTGGCTTCAGTACATGTGCCTTATGCATTCCACTTGTCAACAATTTTCCTGAGGAACAAAAAACCATACATTTATAGCATAATCTGAGGGTACATTAGGAAGTACTTGGATGAAACTGTGTGCAGCATAATGCTGGATGAATATCAGCAGAAATATCTCTTTAAGTCTTTAGAAGAACTGGAAAAGGGTCATGGAAATGTAGACTGGACAAATTATTCTGATAAAGTATAGTAAAAAAAACAGTGCTAGAATAAAAATAGATCAGATGACCTAGTCTATGACTTTGACCAATAATGTCTGTGATTCTTTTAGTCTAGGATAATAGAAAACAAAATCACCAAAGAAATGCTAGCATGTACAAATGGAGTATAACAAAAATATTTAAGCTTTTTCATATACTTCAAATTTTTCAAGTTTTAATGCTAGAATAGACACAATAAAAATCACAGAGTAACTGTTTCAACCTTACCCAGCAAGATGATTATAATTTTCCATTACACTATTTAATCAGATCTTCTGCAAAACACAAAGAAATGGTGAGATTTAATTTTGGCTAAATCAGAAAAGTGCTAAGTAAGGATCCATAGGAGAGAAGCAAAATGCATTTGGGAAAGCTCTAATATCTAATACAGGAAGACAGGTCTTTTTTCCTTTTTTTTTCCTTTTTATTCAACCAAGCCAGAGAAGAACAAAACCTTTGACAGAATAAATGGGAATAGAGAAAGTGAATTAGAAATGCTGTAAAGGTGGGGAAAAAAAAGATATTGAAAGCACACAGGAAATGTCAGTCAGAACTTTTAGCAAGAAGGGAAGCAAAATACCTAATCTAACACAAAAGATGAGGTTAGGTTAAAAGAGTAAGTATTAGAGAGGTGGTTGGCTACAACAGACTCTGTTACACTTTAAGCAAAAAAAAGAGATGACATAAAGTTTTAAAGCAACTGTCATTAGATAATAAAGTGGAGCCCGGTTTTCATTCCTTGAAGCTGTAGTGCTGTAACCTGACTAGATAGCACCATCATACTGCAAGGGAGTCTTGAAACTTATTTGTGAAATATTTCTTTTACCAAGCTAGAAATGTTAAATTTATCAGAGAGGAAAAGAAAAAATTCTCCTAATTGTAGATCAGGTGATAAACTGCAATGAATTCATCCTTCTCCTCCACAAAGGAGGATTAGGATCTTGTGTACGAGCTCTACCACGTAAAAATCAAAAAGTGCAGTTGCAAAAATCATATAAATTGAATGGTCTTTCAGGTGGAGAAAGAACAGAGTTCACTTCTGCTGGTCAGTTAATGGATCACTTCCATAATATATCCCCTATACAACCATAAGTACCATAGAAATATGTCTTAAGCAAATTGAATCAAATAAATTCATCAAACCAGTATGTCAACTGGTCAAAGCTGTACAGAGAGCATTAGCAAATAACTAATGCAGTTTTAAAAAAAGTCCTAACACTTCAACAAATAGAAATTAATTTCACATTTAGAATCTTAACACCATGTATTTTATTCCTTGTGATTTTTGAAACATTAAGGTCTGTACTGCTTTAGAACTTCTGAATTTATTTTGTTTAGTTCATTGTCTTCCTTTTCTAATGGAGAAAGAAACACGTAGTTGCTTGAATTTCCTGTTGACCTGAAGTTAGTATTTCACAATATCTCAAAGAGTTCTAAAATGATTGAAGTAATTTCTTTCAACTATATTGAATTTTTTCGGCTTAAAATTACATAAAGTATTTTCATGTTTCTTTGTTTCCCCTGTTTCAGGGGGAGATCTATTTTTGCCAAGTGAAAATTTTGCAGGTTTTGTACACAATGAAAAGCCAGGATGACCAGGGTATTTAGAAAACAGCAAAACCACAATGAGCAAAATTGAAAGATTCTGATGCAAGGGCAACTTGATAAAAATTCTTACTTCCTTTCACAGAATAGTTTTCTTCCTGGTTAGTGAGAAATTATGCTTGCCAAAGGTTTTATTTCCCTAGGCTCAGTTGTATTCAAAAGAAGTAATTAATCTGTGGAAGAGATATGGTTCAATTTTTTTTGTTTTCATCCTTGCTATCACATAAAAGCTTTTTAATGAAACAATTGATTTCTAGAGAGACCTTTAACTCACCAGACAAATGCAGGTATTCAACAATAGAAAAGGTCATGTTGCAAGATTTTTGTTTTCAATGCAGACCACTGGAGTTTACTAAGTTTACAAAAGCAAGAAACACATTCTAAATCTCTTAAAACTAGATGAGAACTTTTTTTTTTTTTTCATAAGGACTGGCTTATCAGTTTTTGTAATTGGTGTAGACGTTCAGTTTTGGGGTTTTTTTTGAAAGGTCCTCTTTTCTTTCCCTCCTCTCCCTTAATTCATTCAGTTTAGTGCTGTCATAGGAGCATGTGATCTGGCATTCAGCAGAAGCAGTGGAGTCAGAATGAGCATCAAAGGAAAAGAGGGTTGCTCTTAAAGCAGAAAACAGATGCAGTTCTGAAGGTTCCTTCCTTTCTACTTCCCTCCATCTCCTGCCCATTTATGAGGAATGCCAAATAAACTATTAAAGTATTAAATTCAGATAATTTCTGCCAGAAAGGATGTGAAGCCTAAATTTAACAATTGGTTTTATCGTTTTTTAAATGCTTTTCCTCACCAACGTGATGACTAGGTTATCCGCTCAAAATTCAAAAATAATAAAAATTACAGTGTAGTACAGCCAGAGGGACTAAGCTTACTGCAGCAATTACTGAACTGAATTGTATTTCTAGGACAGATTTCATTATAATTTTAGTCACTTCTGAACAGACAACTAAGGTTTCATTGCAGATAGTATAATAGATATTCCTGAGACCATGCTGAAGCTATTGGTCTCTGTCTTTTCGTGACACAATGCAATCAGTACGAGTGTTTAAGTTCCTTTTGTTTCTTCTTGTTTTCTGAAGGATTCTCTGTCTGCGGCCTCTACTCACACTTAATGTTTATACATTCTTCACTGCTTGGATACCTGCTATCCATTTTAGGATAATGGAGCTCTTGCAATCAACTCACATCAGACCACCCAGACAGCTCGTCCTTTTTTCTCCTGGAAGCTGCATCTTCCTGATTATCCGTTTAGTTAGAGCCTTCCAGGCTGTATTTCATCAGAAGATCTATCATACTTCCAGATTATTTTTAGATGTCATTCAGATGACATTTTCTTACCTTTACATTTTATTAAAGAAGCATGTTTATATAATAATTCTTTGTGTATTCGGAGCCAATTTAGCTTGTAATTTGCTAATCTATTCCTAAAATATCTTGAAAAAGTGAGAGTATATAGAATATTGTTTCTGACTTTATAGGTGAAGATTTGTACATGACTAACAAAAACCACCTAGAGTGAACTATAATTTATTTTGCTGTGATTTACAGTCAAATGTTCAATTTCCACAATAATTTGAGGTAACCTTCATGCAATTCTAATACATTTAAAAGTTATGTATATTCCAAAATTTTTTAATATGATTATATTCTTACAGATTTGCCTTCATGCCTGTGATTTCAAGACAGAGGCATTTCTGAAAACATTTTTTGAAGCTTAATTTACATGGCTTGCCATCTCCAGACTTTTTTACTAATAGAGTAATCCATTTAGAATCTACAATTACAGCACTTGGTCTAGACTAAGTTGAAATACACACCAAACCTATGATATGAAATCTTTTCTTCACAGTGTTTAACAGTGTGCAGACAATTGAAAAGCAGTTCTGAAGTATGAACATCATTTACCTACAGCATGTATCTCTCTTCCTCCACAAATATGTATAAATAAGGAATAAGTGGCTATGGTATCATATACTGGATTAATGCCTGTGGCAGAGTGAGTGGGGATTCATGATTAGTTCTCCAGTGACAAAAACTGTTCAGTTGACAAATGTGTTACCTAATTGAGATTGCTTTATTATTAACTACATTATTTGTTATATTGTAATTCAATTGCTCATGGATCTTCAAAAGGCCTCATTCTGTTAAATCCTTACTTGATTTAGGCATTTAAGTAAAAAAGTAGATTTGGGAGATAATTTTTTTATTTCAAAAGAGACCTAGAAAAATATTCCCTTCTTCACTGCGAGGAAAACATGCAACTCAACCAAAAAGTTTGTGTGTCAGAATTCTTACTTATTCTCTCTCTATTAATTTTCTCATGAAAAAGAAAAAAATTAAAAGAAAGCTTTTTTTTTTAGTTTAGACCTCCTTTTAGAAATATCACAACTGTTTATTTTGTTTATTTAAAAAATCCAAACAAACAACTTTTTAGAAACATAAAGGGGGTTTTATATGTTCTGGTCCTTCTGTGGTTTTTGAAGGAATATAATAATTAATTTGTCATTTTAGGTGGAGAAGTAATTTTTCTAATATACATAGAAAAGGACAAGTATTTTATTGTAAATTTAAACATATGTAATGTGTAGTAAATGATATTGGAATAAATATGGTATTTTCTATGTAACATACCACTTACATTGATTGCTCAGAAAGAATAATGGAAAGGAATTAGTTTAAAAAAGTAATCAGAGGTCAGAGTACAAAAATCCATGGAACTATAGGATTACAAATAAATGGAAACAGGAAAACAAAAATAAAATATTATGTGACAAATATAAGAGTGCAAGAAAAAGACATTGCTGATAGTGTTAGAAACTGCAAAAAAAAATTTGAAGTAGATATTTTATATGTGCAACATAGAGCAATCTTTTGGGACACTGTAATAAAATAGAATAAGCAGTCATGAAAAGCTTTGTGACTCTGTGGGCATATTTTCAGCAGGTAGTGAAATTCCATAGATCATTAATCAGTCATTAATGGAAAAGATTGAAATATCTTCATTTTAACAGATGCCAGAATAGATGAGGGAAGAAGTCTACTCTGATGACTCAGCTAAGTATCATTGCTTTGATTCTTCTGAGTGCATCTTATATCCTTCAAGGCTTATTAACTGCCTCATCATGAGCTGAAACAGTTTCTAATACTATAGCATGATTTGTGCTGCCTGAAACACAACTTTAAATTGTGATGTCCATTGAAATATGCATTTAAGTGGAACTAGAAGGCAATGAACCCCCTGAGAGCCTTTTCATTGGTTTTTGCATCCTTCAGACTAGGTATGGGCTTATCTCTGCAGATGAACAGAGAATATGCTTTTGCAAGAGCATCATTACCATAAAGGAAGCATGGACCAGAAGACAGAGAATAAGTTTAGGCTTCAATTGCCACGAATTCCACTCCTTATTTTTCCACTACCTTTCAGTGTTTCAGGGGTTTTTTTCAGTTTTTTATAGTGAAGGAGATGGTAACCCACTCCCACACTATCACTGCTAGTTCTGGAACTCCAGAGCTGTTTCATAGGTCCACAAATTTTCTCCATGGCAAAGTCAACGTGGTCTGCACTATGTCAGGTTAAAACTCAACTGGAAGAGGAAGGGTCTGAATCATTTACCTTGCCTGAGAAGTACTGGACATCTTTCCAAAGGAAAATGGCCAAGATAGAGTCCTGATCACACCTGTAGTGTGTTTGCCAAGCAGTTGGAATATGATTGTTGCTTGTAACATATCCAAAATGAGACAGCTTCTGTCATACAGAAAATGTGCCTTAATGTCACGTGACTCCAACATTCATATTCATATCTTCTGGACTGATTTGTGTGTAGCTGAAGGGGTAGGAGCATTTGAATAACACAATAGACGCAGCTCAAAATTGGTTTTGTGGATGTTCTTTTTGTCAAGGAAAAAGGTGGGAATACAAGCTCACTCTTTTTTCTCATGTTGCCTTTTGCTTCACTTAAGCATGTGGATAACTGTCCCATTTTCTGGCTGTTGCAAGTCCAGCCCCTAACTCCACCTGTGTATGGAACAGGCAATCCTAATATTCCTAACACCATGGCTGAACAGGGCCCAGACATCTCAGTCTTATTGTAGTAGTGTAATGCTTTTGGTACATTACATGCAACTCCAGCAACATTTATTAACACAAGAGAGTGAAATGGAAGCTAAGTTTAGTACACCTGAAAGATATACTTTTATTCTTAGAGTTTAAATATTGGCTTCCAAGAGCTAAGGAATAAAACCAGTAAATAAGTGTTCATATGAGCCTGTGATAAACATAGGTATAAATTACATTACCACATGTTAATTTTAGGGCAATCTACCCACACAGAGATCTGAAAATTAACCTACAAGGTGCTCAGTTTACATTTTTGGCAAAAAATAGCAACAGAAAAATAGGAAAAAAATCTTCATTGTTCCACTGCAAGTTGTCAATCAAGTCAAAACTTGATAGCGACATATAAGCCCATCTAAAAAGAAAAATACAAAGGGATTTATACATATAACATATAAGGAAGTCACTAAAGACTGACTGGAGTGTCTCTGCAGCACCTAAATTGAGCTGTATAAGCTGCTGCTGCCAGATGCATTCTTATCAGCTATCATTTTTAAAGCAATGAATAAATCCAGTTTCAATCTGTTTGACAGGAAAATAGATTTACTATTAGAGAGTAGCTGGTCAAATATAGTTCCAAATGAAACTTGCACTTTAGCTGATTTGTCAATAATTACAAAATTACTGATTAGTATAAGATGTGAGCTGGCTGAATCCCCCGAGTACCTGGTTCTAAAAAAAAAGTCCGTCATACTTTTGACAGCCTGTCTGGAGACTAATGAAAGGTTCACACAGATATAGCGCTCTGTGATTGCAAGCAAAACACATAACAGCAATTATGGAATAGATCAGCTAGCTTTTGTAATAGCAACCATGTTCTACGTGGCCTTCCTTGCTGGTTATTTAAAGACCCACAGAGTAGGTTATTTATTAGGCGTGGTTGTGCCATGGTCTCATTTCTTTTTAAATCACCTGATTTTTTCTTTCATTTCAATGGGATTTAAATGGTACCTTTAATAATAGAGGTGACTAATGCGATCACCTTTGTGGTCACTGATTTTTATTCTTCCTCAGGTGGTAGTGACAAATGCTTTCATAATTAAATTGACTGGAATGTCATCTATAATAAACCAGTATGATGTGAGAAAGCAGCCAAATAAGACTTTTGAAGGTTTCCTCAATTGCCAAAGTTTTGTTTTCTCCCTCCTTTCCCTGTCTGTCTCCCAGCCTTTCCCCATTCAGTGCTCCAGCTCCTCACCTTCCCATGCACATAAACTCAGGTCACGCCTTAGGAGGGGACTAGGTTCACTTTAGTAGTGAGTCAAGGTGACAGAAACCTGAAAGTCAAGGAATTAGTCTTGTTTGTGTGTGAGTGCACCTTTCAGAGGTACTGTGATCTCATATTTGTTATTTATGGGGAAGACAAACACAGTTCCTTCTTTTCAATCTATTTTTTTTCTGATCGGGTTGCTGGGTATATTGGAACCCAATCCAAAGCTCCACACTATCCACAGCCAGTAGTAGAGAAGGGCCATCCCAGAATTTCAGTTCTAGGAACTAATCTCAAATTCTGCTGCAGTTTTCCTCTTTCATTCCTCAAGTAAAATGGGTAATGAACTATCTTTAAAAACATGCTTCTTCTGTCTCCACTGCTGGTGCCAGATGAAAGATTGATATTTTCAAATACAAGATACTATCTCATTTTTCTTTTCCCATCTTTCTCTTTCTCTTTTATCTTTTCCCATCTTTCTCTTTCTTTTTTTTTTTTCCCTTTTTTTTTCTTCCTCTTTCTCCTGTTTTAACTCTTAATCTGCTTAATATCATCTTAGAAATTTTTTTTTGTTTACCTTTCACTACTATTTTTACTACTTCTTTTGCCTATGGCATTTCAACAGACTTCCTTTTCCAATTCTTAATATGGTTTTACATCACAATGCTCAGCAGAAAATTTTTCAGCAAATATTTCATTATATACAAATCCAGAAATACAAAATTATCTATGATCTCATTTTGAACTCCATTTTGCTGAGAAGATATTGAAAGCTTTGCTCCTGAATCTTTCTGTTTAAATTGCTTCTTTTTAAATATCTGCAATTTTCTTAGAACTTTGGAAGATCATAAAATTGTCATTTATAAAATAATCCCATTATAAAATGTATTATTCCATTTACAGAATTTATTATCTTCTTTTACTAGTCCTTGCCAAGACAATGTAAAATATTACACTTCAATTTTCAAAACTTTTTCCTCCCCCATTTCCCATGAAAACTTCTTCCTAAACAGATTAACATTTTTTGTTTTGTATTTTCCTCTTACTTTGTGATGCATTCATTCATTCATCTGGTCACTCCCTCCCCGCTTCACAAGTCCCTCTGAATATTGTAGTTTGTTGGCTGATTTTCTCCTTCAGTATTACTGAAGCACTGAAGAGGAAATCTAAGCATCCGACATGTATCTAAACCTCTAAACATAGACGGATGCCTTAATATTGAACTTCACTTCAGCCCAGGGGCTTGTGCATTAGTTTTTAATTCTGTTTGAGCTGCCAGTTGGGCAGTTAGTACAGACACACCCTCCACAGTTAGCAAATATGACACAGGAATCATATGGGAATGTTCCCACCTGGACCAGCAGCTGGAGGCCATGCGGTAAAGCCAGAGCATACCAAAGGTCACAAGGCATCTATCCATATGCAGGGTGCTGAGACAAGTCCCTTGTCAATACCATCACTTGGGCCAGTTCAATTGCCTACACCTGTGCCTCTGGCCATTTAAAAGATTGTAAGGTATGTCATCTGGCTTCCATCTGCCAGCACAGGAAAGTATACTTGTCCATAGGTATTCAGTCTTTTTTATCCTTATAACTGAGAAGTAGCCCATTACTCCAATCTGTGACAAAGCAGATAAATAAAGGGCTTCACCTGTGCAGCTATTACTTCAAAAGCAGACTCTCACAAGGTAGCACTGAAGATGCATTTTTATTTTACTGTGAATGTTAAGCAAACAACATAAAAATAAAAAAAACTTCCTGAAGGATTGGAGCAGCCTTCAACTTTAGTTAAAGTGTCTGATAACAATGAAATATTGCTCTTGAGAGTCAGAGCCTCATTGTAGTTATTACCTAACAATTCTCTGTTCAGGACTGCATCTTTTCTACCATTGTATACATTGGGTAGGCCAAGACGCTGACTGCACATTCTTTTAGCAATTATTCCCTATCCAGCAATGCTTTGTAATCTCTCAGTTCTTACACTGCAAACTGTTGTGCCATTTTCAGATCCTTGAGTACAGAATCAATTTAAGGTTGTTGTAAAATGATCTGAACTCATATCCGGGGGAGATAAGTAAAACTGATAAGTGTTACCCTGCATGGAAGGGAGTGAGGTACTTTTTTGGATGGCACAGATGTTTCCATTATAATTTATTAACTTCTACAAAGAGGGTTTTCAGTTGTGAAGGGAATACACATTTTGTCTGCTGAGATCCTAATTTCATTTGTGTACACACAGCTATCTAATGTCTGCACATATGCATGTGCACACGCACACATTCATATCTCTGAGTATATATCCAAGCATATAGTTGGATGTTTAAAAAGCAGCAAGTAACTGTGGATATAAATACATCCAAAATGAATTAGTGTATGACCATGAAGTACTCAAAACTTTAGTAAACACTATTAGTACCTGCCTGAGATCTCAGTTTTTGAGATCGCAGGCACTGATCTTTTTTCTCTTTTTTTTTTCTCTTTCTAATGAGAAGAAATGTATTTTTCACACAGTTAAGGACAAAAGTCTTTAATATTTCAGATATTGTAACATATAGAAAAAAATTGGAAAAAAAACCCCAAACAAATTAAAGCCAGAAAACCAATCAACTTCTTTTTAAAGTTAGTATATTTTAATCTAAGGAAAGGGCAAATAGATGACTAATGATTTTTAAGCTTTGGAGTTAATAATACTAGCAATCACTAGAAAGGAAATGACATCATTTTCTATATGGCCAAATTGCAGCAAAGCTGTGATATTATTACTAATAGAATTTTAATTCCTAGACACATTGATAGGAGAAGAGGTAATAAAGAAAAAAACAAATACTGACACCATGAATCAATTATAGGGGTCAAATTCCAAGGGATAGTGGGTAAACCTGCTTTTGCAGAAATATACACGTGAGCAGAGCAAGAGCCAAGTTTGTGTTTTGCTTACATTTCCAGAGGGCTATCCTTGGCTAGAAGCAATACTCCCACTCAGCTGCTCACTCATTCCCCCTCCCTCTTTGGCAGAACAAAAGAGTATAAATAAGAAGAACAGAAACAAAAAAAAGTTCATGGGTTGAGACAAAAGCAGAGTTTGTTTACTAATTACTGTCCTGGGGAAAGAAGACTTGATTTGGTGAAAACTGACAAATAAAATAATTACTTAATTATTGGTTCAGGTAAGAGGAAACAAAAATGGGGGGCCTGCAGGTTTTCTCTGCTGCTACTTTTTCATCCCATTTCTCCTCTGCTCCAATGTGTGCTCTCCACAGTCTGCAGTGTATATCTGCTCCATTATGTGGGTCCTTGCAAGGGCTAACAGGAGTGCCTTCTCCTCCACAGAGCACCTGCTGCTTCTCCTCTGACCTTGGCCGTGGTATTCCTTCCTCTTGCTCTGCCTTTGAAGATAACTTGCCCTCACAGACCAACTTCTCCTTCAGTCCCTCACTGACAACACCTTACCAGCTGCAATCAATGCAGAATTTTTAAGCAATTTTTCTTACTTGGATACCTCCTATAAATAATATATTGTTGGCAGGCATTCCTTTTACCATGTCCTCTAAATTCTGCTTTTTTAGATTTTTGATGTTTGATAACTGTAACTTTTCTCAGATACTATGAACCTGCTTTAATAATACTATGCTCATAATAAAGTAACCAATACAATTGTCTTTTGGCAATTGATAATTTCCTGTGACAGCTGAAATTTTTGGAGATGAATAGACAGAAAAAATAAAGATAATATAAAGAAGAAAAAATAAGAAAAAGAAGAAAAGAAGAAAAAATAGCTAAAGTACACTGTCTGACCCCTGAAAGACTTTCTTTTCTTTTTTTTTTTTTTGAGAAAATATGGCAGTATTACCATTGTACCAGGCAAAAACTAAGCAGTTTTTTTCCTCGTGTGATGAAAGAAATGACTGCAGAGAGAAGCTGATGTCTACGAGCCACAACCTCTCAATTTTTCTTTCCCATTACTTGAACCAATGACTAACATAATTTTTATATTTTTAAAATCTCATTTAAGGAGATTACCCTATTTTGTTGAGCATCACATGGTGCTTTAGCATTGCCCCCAGCATAAATGGGTACCGGCAAAATATTCTAATGTTGTGATGGAATATTTCTGTTGAAAATGATGATTGGTACCTATTCCTGCTCAGATCAAACAGAGCTATTCAGAGTAAGGATTCCAGTGGGTCACAGCTTCTCCTATACAAACCATCGCTGCAGGAGTGTAGTGAAGTACACTTCATTTGTTAGTGCTTGCTTTGTCATATGTAAAATAGAGTTATTGGCAAATCAGGAAAACATGATTTATTATTAGCTGTTTTTGTGGTCTACCCACAATTATGGTATATGAATATGGAATGATCTATAGGAATCACTGTTTGTAAGAAAACATTAAAGAATTCTTTTGAGGGATTACAATGCTTAATCACAGCTTGCAGATGTTACATTCAGACTTCCAGGTTTTGTCCCATGGCATTTGCAAATTTCATCCCTCTTAGGATTCAGTGCTGTAATATGATACTTCTCTTAACCATTAAAAATTACACAAGAAATATAGGGAGGAAAAAAATCCATATGTAATTATTATTTCCAGAAAATATTTTCATAAGTGCATAAAACTGACTTAAGTAATTTTAATATAAAATTAAAGTACACAGCTTCAGAAAATATCACTGTAATCATAATAAAACATCTTCATAATTAGGGGATTTTGGTCTACGTGCAAAATATTAACACAGAAGCTATTTCTACCTGTTTGCTGCTTCTAATTATTTAGGTTATAGAGACCATAAGATATATATTTTCATGGGGGCCTCATATGTGTTGTAGAACCTGTTTCTTTCTGCATAAATTGCAATGTAATTTGCTTTAGTCAGGAGCAGACTAGGCTGACCTGTCTACTGGTGACAATAACTGGTATAAGGGCAAGTAACTTACACCAAATTCCTAATCCTTTTACTTCTTAACTTGGCCTTGATGCCTTCTCACTATCACTGATAAACACTCTGAAAAGTGGAGGTTTTTTGAAATAAAAGGTTCTCAGTAAATTGGTACAGACGGCTCTATCAGAACCTAATTATGACTGTGGAGCCGGAAAATAGATTGCATTTCCCATACATTATTAATGCTCTTCAAATCCTCATTTGTCATGTTCAAGGTTATGTAGAGATGACATTCAAGGAACCCAAACTTCTTGCTAAATTCATTTCGACAATCCAAGTCCTTTATAGGAACAACTTCTTAGGCTCTTGGATAATATTAAAACTGGAACACAAATGTCATGGGACTGTATAGAAACAATAAAGTTGTAAAGAAATTATTGATGATGAAAATTAAGTTTAGCATCATAAGAAATAATTTAATTAACAACTTTTGCTTTTATACTGATTAAGAAAATGTGTATATAAAGAAATAATTTGGTTTGTAGGACAAGACGATGTTTACTGCATGCACATGTTACTGATTAGGCACATTAAGACCTGCAACTAATATAAAGGCACATGACTAGAAGGTGATAAAAAATCTTATTAGTAAATTCATATCGATTCTGAAAATTTTTAAGAGAAGAAAACATACTTCAAGTGGAAACCATAAAATATACATGCAATTTTTGCCACTAGAAGTACAGGGGACATTTCATTAAAAACTTAAAACCACATTGTATCCACTTAGTTGTTTAAGTAATCCTAAAAAGGTAAGATCAGCTTTGTGTAAGTAAAGTAAGTCTTAGACTTTGAGTATTTTGACACTCCAAAAATAACTTTGAGTACAAAAGTCAAATGAAATTATGTGACGTTTTCAAAGTATCCAAATTCCTCTTAGTTTGCTGCTGTGTCAAATAATATTGGAGGAGTCAGTGATGTTTCAGGGGTTTTATCATGCCTTGGTATTTCAGTACAGAAAAGTACTCTGCTTTATTTCAGCTTAAGTAAACACTAATTCCTAATGGAAAAAGTGAGCATTCACAGTTACCTGTGATGAAAGATGAACAAAAATGTATTATGAACACAGTAGATATCTAAAACATCTGAAAAGTATAAAGCTTCTCCCATTTTATTCACCACTGTTTATACTTGCTGAAGCTATAAACCACTTGTTAGAAAAAAAAAAAACATGTAGCAAATTAGATACTGGCATGTAGCTGTTGGTCGCTTACCACAGAGTTACCCTGAAAACAGCTACGTAAACTTTTATAGTACCTTATCATGTCATGCCATCTTATCTTACTTTACAATATTACATTAAAATTGAAGGCTAATCCATTTTACAGATTTATTGTTCAGATAAAATGAGATAAAATCCAAGGGACCAAATTCAACATGTTTGCAACTTCTATCATCTCTGTACAGTTCCATAGATCATAACTACTCCACTGAAACACTACAGGTCTTAAATTTATATCTAAAAAAGGCAATTGCAAGCCAAGAGAAATTTAAAATAGCTAAACCCCCCCATTTATTTGCCTGTCTTTTTCAGTAATCTCTTTGATATTGTTTCAGATACTAGGATTTGAGTAAGACCTTATTATTATCATTATTCTCTCATATCATGATTGTCCATCTTCTTGATCTTGCTGAGAAGCTGTCACTCTTCCAACATGTGTGTGTGTTTGAAGGAAACATTATGCCATTATATTGTGCTAATCTAAATATGATGTGGAAATCAACAACGTATATACAACTTCCTCATGATATTGAGAAGGAGAATTACACCTCTCTTTAAACAAAATATCTTAAACACTCAGGAAATAGGAATCTGAATCAACATGTTTGTCTATTTTTACAAGCATATGCAGAAGAGAGTCTGGAAAACTTCATTTAAGTAAAGATACTTTGATCCTCATGTCAGTATACAAAATTAGATAAAATAAAAAGGAATTGTAATAATTAAATATGCTTAGCTGTCCTATCAAGTAACAGCAAAAGCCAGCATGCAAATATATGCAGAAAAATGACCACTTACAAAGATGCATGTGACCAAGAATTAAAAATAAACTTGATGTCAAAAAAGATAGGAGCCAAAGAACTTTAGACTAACACAAAGAACTAATTGCAGTCTAAATTTTAGGTGTTCAAATAAGTGCTGAAATACACATTGACTAGGAAAACAAGACCATTAAAAGTCTCCAGAAGAATATTAAGCACACCTAAATGAATACAACAAGCTCTGTTGCCAAGTTTAGTGATTGTTTGACATGATCTTTTTGGCAGAAGTAAATGAGTATGTTCCCATAACTTTAACAGACTTGAATCATGGTTCTTGTAATTCAATAACTGCACTTGCAAAATGAGGGTTTATTGATAGTGATAATACTTTGATAGAGATTTTGAACACTTTTTGTTTTAATGGTCATTTTAGTACGCTATTTTTAGTTTTCTTATTTCTTGCCAGTACCACAATGCAATTGATTGCTTGTTACATGTGATACCTTTTCTTTCTCTCTTTATTCTCCATGAATTTAAAAATACAAAAATTTATTCCTCTTCACCAATCAATCCAAACATTTGTAATTTTACAAGGAACTGCTTTGGAATGTTTTAAATCTGCTTTCCAAGAAATTACATGTTCATTTCCATTGCAGAAGTTTTCACTTTTTTCTCTTACAAATATTTTGAAGTTTTGTGCCTTTGCAAATTCTTGAGAAAAATATCTCCTACCCTGGTGTCTATGACAAAACAAACAAAAAAAGCGACATACAAATTGCATAAGGAGGTGTTAAGCAACACATAATTAACAAAACTTTAATGTCAATAATTGCCACATAATTTGCCTAATCTTTTGGTTACAGCTTGGCTGGTGAAATCCTATTATATTTTTAAATTTTTCACCATAAATTGCTCTGTTCATATGTTTAATCAAAGTGTGCTTCCTTGAATTCCTAAGTTCCTGATGTCATCTGGACAACGAACTGCCCAAAACTGCATAAGCATTCTGCATGAATGGTCACCTATAGTCACATGGAAAGAGGTTTTCATTCCTTTGGCTTCTGATTTGATTTGTTTACTTATTATAGAAGATAAAACTGGCTGGGTTTTAATATTTTCCTCCATATAAGTAGCTAAAAGCTCCTTTGTTTCTAATATTGTCCATTTAGAGCAGAAAGTCCCACTCAGTGTTACTCTGCTCCAAGTACTTTATATCTGTGAATATCTGTGTTTTAGTTTATTAACCCCCACAGGTGCCTGTATGCAGGTTTGCAGGCTGAAGATCCTTTAATTATTTCCAGTGTACAATTAACTTCTTCGTTTTTAGATGCCTTTGTATTTCCAATTTGTCATTTTTTGCATCAGCTCTTAATTTAGTAAAAACTGAAAATGTAATTAATGCATTGTTTGCTTTTTCAGTTCATTAATAAAAGTAGGTAATGATTTTTTCATTCCACTCAGGCATAAATAACTGAAGTAATCAATATGAGATTACATTGAAAATTAGAACCCTATTGTAAAGATTCATCTGAAGCTCTAAAAGTTTGAGGTAAAAAAGAGAAAAATTTTACAAACTTTAATTAACTAAACAGTACATTTTGAATATAAAATTATGTGAGAAGTGTGAACATTTTAAAAGCAAATGTAACTGCTTCTGTTAGATTCAAATCTTCAACAGATAGTGATTAAAGCTCATACACTGCTATACATCTTTATCTTTGCATGCCAGTGCAATTTGGTAATCAGTTTATCACAATACTGAAGGAAAGGAGAACAATACGAGAGTATAAATTTATTAAAGCCAAGACGGGCGTGTAGATGGAAATCCTTTAATATTTGTTTCCTTCTACTCCTGGACAATCTAGTCAGGCATGGTGCTACTCCAGTCCCTCAAGCACTTCATTCCAAGGTCTAGACTGAGACCTTTTATTGGTTTGACACATTGGTCACGTATTATTTTGTTATTTGTGGAGCCAATGTAGCACCAGTCTTCAAGATAGTCTACAGTTTTTCACTTGGAACTATTTTGAAAATTAATACCCTCGGATATATTCTTTCCTGAAAGTTTTCATGCATTTCTTTTTTTTTCCCCCTCATTTTTTTCTCTTTCATTACTCAAACTCTATATGGACATTCATCTGAGATTGTGCTCTTAACGATTACCACCAAAATCTACAGTTATTGATGACATTAAAAAGAAAGGAAAAGAGAAAAGAAAAATAAGTCCTTTTTTATTTTTGTCTCCACTTTAACTGTCCTTTTTCAGGGAAATTTTAGAACATACAAGCCCAGACTGATGGATTGTCTGACCCAGTATTTTGTCTGCATCAGCAGTTTATTATTTTTTTCTACATAACAATAACACCTAGGAAGCTATATTCTTCTAGCTAATTCTCTCAGTCCTCAACTGTTTTTTAGCAGGAAACACCTGATGCTGTATTTCTTTTACATGAACTCTTCTTCCTTTCTACTCCTGAGTCTGTGTAAATTTCCCTGTTCTTGTAAAGGAATTGCACTTGTGTGCTCCAGCTTCAGAATCCCTGCCTCCTTCTTATTTTGAATTGGGATCTGACTGGCTTGGTACTCTGAGCTTCCTAATACCTGTAGCATAAGATGCAGTGGACACATAATACCTGTGGGCACAATCTTGACACCATTCATAAATTTGTAGGTCTCTATTATATCTTTCTTTAGTTACCACTTTTCCACATTCAAGAGGTTTGGGCTACTTGTATTCTTCATCTGGGTGTGACTACATACTCTCAAACTTCCTTGTTGCTCATTTTTTTAAAAATTTGTGCAATATTTTTGAAATGAGAGATCCAAAACTGAACACATTATTCAAGATGTGGCTGAATGATATACTTATTGAGAGAAAGAATGATTTTTGTCTGTAATCCAAATATAGTTAGTTTCTCTGCTTGGTGCTGAACTTTGAGCTTTACAGAATTTTCACAGCACAAGATTCCTGTTTCTGACAAAGAATAGTTCAATCCAGAGGCAATTACCTTCTAATTTTATTTCTCCTCTACATATTTGTGTGCTGTGTTCCTGTGTGCATAGATATGAAGGTACATGAATTTATTCACATTTATCTACACTGAGTTTAATCTGAAAATTTATTTCTAAATTTTTAGTTTTGAATCTCCATAGTGAAATAAATGTAGTATCCTATAGCTTATAGAGTTATATAGCTTTTTTTTATATCCTATTTTTTGGAAAAGAACTAGAAAATAATGGACAAAGCCCATTTTCAGTAATAATGAGTAAATTTAATTGAATTTGTATTGACTGTTTCAATCCCTGCCTTCTGCCCCAGGAAGTGTTCCCTGTGTCCTTCTCCTTCTGGACTGAGTCAAATCCTACATAAGCATCTGGTGAAAGCACAATTAGAATTTTATACAAATACTTTAAAATACTATCAAACTTTCAGGATTGGTCAGGATAAACACATTTCCTTCAGTTATGTAGTTTTTGGATAGATGCTGTCAACTGCACAATTCTAGTACTGTGTATATGTAATTCCATCAGTTTTTTACAGATAGGTGATGCTGCCTTCCTCAGCTAAAACATACACATGCATATTCTGAGCAATATTCTGAAATATTCTGAACACAAATAAGGAAAATGTGCTCACACAGAAACTTGTTAAGCGTTGTCTCCTTGTGAATCTATGTATTATCTGAAGAATTTCAAACTAGGCCATTACAGTCAGTTCCAGTGCAGAGCTGTCTAGCTCATGGTTTGAAGGGATATGAAGCCAGCTGGGTGTGTTCTTGTCTCCATCTCCAGGATGCTTACCAAATGTCATCTGTCATATAATGGATGTGTTTTGGGGTGAGAAAGTAGGGGGAATGAAGCCTTGTCTGAGTTCTTAGTAACAGAAAAACATGGACCCTGGGGTGTCCATATGGCACAGATTTTCTCTGTCTCTTCCACCGAAAACATAATCAAAAAGTACATAATAAAGACTGAGTGATATCAGATTTTGTCCTAAGATATAGCTACTGACCTAGCTCCTAAAAGGAAGTAACAACTTTCATATAAGGAACGCATTGGTGCAAAATTGAAAATGTATCTGTATTTCATCTTTGATTTTATATACCATATCTTAGCATATTAAATTAAACAAATACAGAAAATACCAAAGAGATTAATAAACAATGCAGTAGATTTGACAGCAATCATTTAGAAACAGAATATTCAGAAATAATTCAGCATGCTTTAAGATATTTGTTCTGTGAAGTTACATTTTAGAATACTGTTGGGATACATATTGAATCATTTTGTTTTTGTCCTTGACTACAGGACATATTCCAGTCTGTATCCCAAAACAGGTGAAAAATATTTCATATAGCCCAGTAAATTCACCTTTCTCAGTTTCAAGGATATCCCAAGTTTCAGCAATACTCTGTAGCAGAAAGAGATTGTTCTCTCTTTGGATTCTGTTGCAGATGTTTTGGTGACTAAATTTTAATGGTATATTCCTTTTTCTCCTCATGGTTTTTGGTGATAAATCATAGCTGCTGAATTTTCTGTTGTGTATTGTTTGGTACAAGATAATATTGTTCATGCAGCCTGCCCTCATTATTTGAAAAGCAAGAATCACAGACTTCTTTGAAGTTGTGCATCCTTCACCTTTTTCTACAACTCATTTCCTCATACAAGTACAGCGTTTGATACTAATTTAATTTAGCACAATATGTTGCCATGTAATGTTTAGTCTGTATGAATATTTAAGAAACATAAAAGAGACTCACAGTGACATGAGGATGACTTACAAAACAAAGAAAATCAAAGAAGTAGTTGAAGAATTATTTTGCTATTGTACTCAGTCTTCTTTCTTCTCAGCTGGGAAGATGACATGCAGTTGTAATGCCTTTTCCCCTTTGCATGTTCCTCACTTCATTAGGCAGAAGGAGCATGGTTGTAGAACTCAGATCCATATGTTTATCTACCAATAACATACTGACTTACTGAGTTTTACATGTATGTGTACACATAAAAACAGTTACACACATATCTGTACATGCCTGTATTTCAGCCTTGTGAAGTTAGCAGAATTTAGTATGCTTCAAGGGGTTTTAAGGACTTTAGAATGATATCTCACCATCAAACATTAACGTGAATGAATACTGAGAAAATGGAAAAAGACTCATCAACACTGACAGAAGGGGAGGACTGGCAGTAGAATGATGCAAGGCAGTGATTTCATCTATCCTCTTTTTTCTCCCCTTTTCTTGTCTTCAAGTGTTGTTTAGCTGGGCTAAAATCACTGATTTCTAATTTGAAGGGCTAAATTTCACTAAATATACTCATCTTTTCAGTTTCCTCAGGCCATTAAGAAGATGAAAGTTTTGCTTGTGAAGCAGTTCAAAGAAAGTTTCTTACTTTCATTTCAATGTATACATGGGATGAAGAGCAGATTGAAGTGGGCCATCATGTTGGATATATATGTATATATATGTGTGTGTGTAGGACACTGGTAGTTATCTTAAAATCTAGCAGTTTCTTAAATCAATTAATAATTACTGAAAAAATAGTGAATACAGAAGGTTGTGAAGCGTGGAAAGGAAATGTGATAACAAAGCAAGAGACAAAGTGGAAAAATTCCAATATACAGTATTTCAAATCAGTCATTTCTGAAAAGTATTACTGGTCATGATTGAAAGGCTGTATTTATTGGTTAGACTGTTCTTCATTTGCCTAAGTGCAAGTGAAGCATCACAGCCGTTATTCATCTAAATAAGTCCTCCACGAGATTTTCATACTATCACTTTATAGCTCATGCTAGAATGTATTTCAATAACAGTATTGCTTTTATTACTTGGCTGTGTATGTGACTCCTGTTACACTGAACATTAGTTAAATTAAGTGCCTTTTATTTAATATCTTATATGTATCGGATTGTTTTTGCTTCTGGTGAGCTTTATAGCTTCTATAGATTGCCATAGTATAATACACATTAAACTGGATAAAAAAGATAGAATCTATGATTCTGTCTTTCTAAGTGGCCTGAATGACTCAATCAGCATTTATCTCAGTGATTTCCTCTGCTAGAGGGAAATTTTAGAAAATTGAATCATTTGAATGATACTAAAACGCTTGAAGAACAATTAATCACAAAAGCTTTTTTCCTTTCGACTTCATTATTGTAAAATTTTCATTGACTTTTCTTGCCACATGTCATCCACTGCTGGATTGATATGACTATGTGTGACAAAACAGCTCAGAAAGGTATTAGCTAATTTTTCTGTGATCCCTTTGGCCCTGCATGGAGGTAAATCTAAAGATTATCTTGGAGTAACTCAGAAACCTCAAGAACCTGATTTATCTCCCTGAAAGATGAGAGGCCATAGGAAAGTTTCAATCTTGTTCTGTTCCATTCCAGCAAAGATCAAGGCATCTGAGAAGAGCCCCACATAAACTATGTTATACCTCCGCTATGCATAGCAGAATGAAAAATGACACCTTATCTCTTCCTTCAGGATATCAGTACATTTAATTTTCCACTTAAACAAATATAGATGTCAATTTAATGCTGTAAAATAAACACAGCATAAGCCACCTTAATATGCTGCTACCATAACAAATACATTAGTGCTAGAGCTCATGATAAGTGTTAACTTAAAAGGGAAAGAATTTCTCCCCTTCAAGAAAGTTAAATATGGTAATCCAAAAAAGTCAAATTTGCAGAACCTGATATAAGAGCCTGTCATAAAAAAAAATATCTCCCCTGTCCCATCATGTCCTCTTCCTGATCCTGCGAAATACGAAGTGCACTAAAATCCATGGAATACTTAAAGTAGCCTGAGTCTCATAGGCAAAAAGGATGGTAGTACCAGATAATTTTAAGCACTGCATGAGATCCTATGTATTATACAATAAGCTAAGTATTAACTTTACAGTTTTTAAGTAACTTTAACACTGGCTATATTTTTTTTATTCCTGCTCATAAATAAAATTTTTAAAATTCAGTCTTAAAATGTGTTTATCAAGAACAACCTAGACCCTAATAATCAGCTTGATGTTTTGCTTGCTCGCTTTCTTACTTTCTTGCTTGATTTATGATTAACTTTTAAAGAAATATTTCTTAAATTGTACAACCTTGAACAAATACTTAGTCTTTGTGCCCAGAAATAAACACCACATTCTATATTTTGACATTCTGATCTCCTAAATTACTGAATACATGCAGCTCCCAGGTATTCAATATGAATAATTCAATTTGTATTTTCTGTCCTGTGAATCATCACGACAAAGAACAACGTCAAGTATTCACTGGCTGATGGGTAGCTATTAGCGAACAGTAAATCTCATTAATTTCTCTCATTAAATTATCTGGTAATAATGTGATAACAAAGCAGAAGCAAAACAACAAGATACCTGCTGTTTTGATGTTGGTTAGTTCTGCGCGTTTTGTTGGATTTTTTATAATTTCAATCAAGACAACAATTCTTTTACCTTTATGACATCTGAAGAGGTTTCTGAGACACTTTAATTTTTTCTACTATATTTGGATATTTATTCTAGACAAAAAGCTTGATAAAATAATGATTTCTTTTGACTTATTTTAGTTTCCTAGTGCCTGTTTCTGAGAACTCTTAGGTTCCTTACACACCTGTGATTACCTTGGGAAGCATATCTTTTTGTGTATTTTGCTGAAAGACTGAAAGCTTATTCCAGTGCACCCTATAAAGTTTCCCTTCACATCCCAGTATTCTCTATTTTTGTTTGCTTCTAACCATCCCATTCCCTACCATCTGGGGTCAGACGTCTCCATTATTCCTAATGGCATGTTTAATTTGATGTTCAAGGATGAATATTTATTCCGTCTTGTCCAGTCTTTTTTGTTTTCTCCTACAGATGGTTTTGGTGATGTTTTAGGCATAAAGCCATAGATTGGAACTCTATATACATTTGATATAAGTACAATTTTAGCTCACCTAGTTGTTCTTTGGAACATATAAAACAAAGTTTAGTGTTTGATATATTTTAGGAGAGCACTTTGTAGCTAAAATACACTCAGGAGATAGCTATTTAAATGACAAGATAACTGCTTATTAAATGATGTGTTTATTTTAAGACCAGAGGATTAGCGACTTTTTTTTTTAACTTCTCTGGAAACTTAAAGTGGTAGCTTTCACCTTTCAGAATTCAGGCAGTTTTTTTCCTGCGGAATCAATATGAGACTAGCAACATTTTCTGGATTAAAAGCTCAGAGCTGCTTTAGCGAAAATTTTATTTCTTTG
The DNA here is from genome assembly GCA_036630365.1 of Acanthiza pusilla. Classification (NCBI taxonomy): domain Eukaryota; kingdom Metazoa; phylum Chordata; class Aves; order Passeriformes; family Acanthizidae; genus Acanthiza; species Acanthiza pusilla. The sequence continues at coordinate 29,583,899 of JAXCHO010000036.1, read as the reverse complement.
CTTCAGTAATTACTCTGACCTTTTTTTTCTATTTCATTTTTTATTTATATAGAATCAGACATTTGTTATTTCTCAATTTAAATTGCTTTTTATCCATGCAGGACAAATTAAAATAGAACTCTTAAGAGAATCATATAATTTTGATTACCATAATAAAGTAGAGGCAGGTTCCACCACTATTGCTCACTGACCTGTGTCAATGACTTCTTATTTCAAATTCCAACTCTGTAAGTGACTTTAGGCTACTTAGTTAACCTCTGTGTACTTGGATTCCTTCCTCTGAAAGCTATTTCTAATCTTTTTTGGAACTTTACAAACAATCTGGTTTGATTTATAATTGTAAACCAGCTCAAAATTTTGTTTATTTTTGCAATCATACAACACGAAATTCTCATGTAATTGTATTATTATTTCTATCACAAATTTTCTGAAAAAGTGGATGAAAGTGAAACAGAATCGTAAGAGCTCGATCTTTAGGCTATAGGTCTAGAAAGACTGTGAAGGTTATCATGAACACTGAAGGTTGCCTGGGCTCTTTTTCATCCTTAGCATCAGGACCCATGGCAACCAATCTGTGTCACTGAGCAAAGATCTGAACAAAGATCTGAAAAAAGTGGAACAGACAAAAATCCCAGCCAACCCAGGAGACTAATGTTAAGTACCTCCTTGCCTACTCCATTCAGAGTTTTCTTTCTTCCTGGCTGCTGTTAAGTCCCTTTCCTTCCTTTCCTTTCACTTCAAACACTACACCATGTTTCACTCGGCATTCAAGTCTATTGCTATTTATAATGGGCCATAAATATCATAAATGACTGCCATTCACCAAGGAAAAGCTATGTTTTCCCCTTTTCAGCACCTATAAAGGTTTGATCCATGGTTTTCTAGGCTTACATCAAGCTGGAGCCCTGTCTAGGCATGAAACACAAAGATTGGGCCAAGGGAAACGAACAGGGTGAGGGGTGGGGGCAGAGGAGAGAGAAAGAAAGAAATCAACTTTCCAGTAGGTTTCACTGTGTTGCGTAGTGTGCTTTTTTTTTTTTTTTTAGTTACTTACTATTTACTAATAAATTCAAAATCAGAATTGATGATTGATTAGAATCAGAATTCTAAATGGGATGCTTTTCAGTCATAATTGACAGCAGCTGAGAAAAGACAATAGGAAGGCAGTAGAAGATGGTGCTTCAGAACAGAAGCCTTACTGAGTGGGCTGAAAACAGAGCATAACTGAGGAAAGTGAATGATTCACATTTGCAGAATGAAGGAAACTTCTCTTTTGCTAAGCCCTTCCCTTGATGTCTGCTGTGGATTTCCTATACTTTTTCTGCTTCCCCTTCCTGCCACAAATGCATTTAAATGATACCTTCCTCCACCATGATGCCTCCAGCATGAAGCCTCCAGCTTTCTCAGGGTCACAAAATAAACCAATCAAATGAAATTATCCTTGCTTGATTATTTTTCTGTGACTTTAAATACCTCAATTCACTATGAGACCATGAGTCAGTCAGACTCAGCTCAGTGGTAGTTATGGGTCTATCCCATTCTGACAGCTGCTGGTCTGGTTCATTGGCTGCTGGATGAGGGTCCAGAGACAGCTCTCTCAGACTCTGCAAAAGATGTGGCCAAAGCAGATATCTGTACACCAAGAAATTGTGCATATCAATCACACTCTAAAGACTATTCTTGCCTTGAACACATCTTACATATTAAAATATGTAACTAAAAGCAGTAGTTAAACATTTTGCAGATCTGGGATGAAACAGCCAAACAGACCAAGCTGTAAGTAATTTTTTTAAGCCTGTGGGATCTGTGACCACTAAAGGGGTAAAGATGAACAGATGTAGCTCAACCTAGGAGACAGAGAAGCTGGCAAAGAACAAGATATGAGTAAAAGAGTGCAAACAGACAGGACCTCCTGCCAAACTCACAGGAGACAGGCAAAAAATGCAAGTCAGGATCAAATGAGACCTACACTTTTGGTAGGAAGGCAATAGCATAATAGCAATGAATATAACCAAGAAAAAAAAATAAGATGACAGCCCACTACAGTTCTGACAGAAGAGCCTCAACTTCAGCAACTAAAGATTATCAAGGGCATTTCCAATCTGTACCAACTATATAAAATCATCCTGGTGGTATTGTATATCCACAACTAACTTAGGACATAAACGTAAAGACTAGGAGTTTTGTAGTGGTAAGAGTTTATCATTAATATGATTCATTATATTAATTAATAAATTTAATGAACACTTTTTCTCCAAGTAAGTACCCTGCTGCATCAGTCTTCTACACATTCTCATCATAGCAATCTGCAATTGCCTAATTAATATATTTAGATATAGATATATAGATATATATATATACACACATACATACGCTTAGGCATATATATTAAATGTTCTGTTACAACAAAGATCTTACCTCTAAGGTAAATATCTCAAGTTAGGAGCATAATTTTTCTATTGCTCTTTTAACTACAGAGCCATTCTGAGCTAATTCTCATGTCACTTCTTATTTTCACCTTCCTCTTCGGGATTTCAAATTATTTCTCCTTAGTTTACTAAATAATTTTAACTTAGTGATATGAGGACTATGTGTATTCCAAATTTTTTTGAAGTATATGAACTATTAGGAGTGAAAACTGGTTGAATGTCTCAGAGGATGTACTATTGATTGCATATGTGTGCCTGTGCTTCTAAAAATATCAGCATCAAGGGAATTGTGAATGACTTAGAAACATTTTATCTCTTTGTTTGTTTGTTATTTTTGAAGATATATATGCACTCTTTGGCCATTAAGTTTTCATTCCATTCTTTAATACAGCAGAGAGTAGAATTCATTAATCATATGCCAGGCTTGGGAGCTATAGTTATAACTCTAAACATTCAGAGTAGCAAACAGAAAACGTTATCTTCACTATAGGAACAGATTTAGTCAGTCAATGCAAAGCTATCTTCACTGTTTTCCACTAAATACTGCTCTTTTCTTTTGATTCAGTATAGTTGCTGTTTCTATAGAAAACTAAAATATCATTGTTACAATATTCAATATGCTAAATGTGTAATTAGTACCTAATATTTACATTGTGCAAATAAGAATGTTTAATATTTATTTGATTCCAACTATCATTGGTTTAGCATTAGAAGATAGAAATAGAAGAGCCTTGCTCATATGTATAAACTGTACATTAGAGGCCATGGTTTCCACACTTTTAATATGGTAAAATAATGACTGTGTATAAACAAGCATGGTCAAATATAGAAACTAGAGATTACTGTACAAAACCTGTATCTCAAAGGGATCAAGTATTTCTAAGTAAAAATAAGTTTTGATGAAAAATAGATTATTGTTTTCCTAAAGGTTGATATGATCCCTCATAGTAATATTTATTAATACTATTCTTTTTTCTGGGGCAGGTTTAATTGTATTCATAGTAGCTGGTATGTTGCTATGTTTCAGATTTGTCACTAAAACAGTGTCAGTAACACACACCTTTTTACTCGCTGAATCGTATTTGCACTTCCTGTACCAAATAATGATAACTTCTTTACAATTATATAATTATTTCTTTTAAAAAAATTGAACACTGACTTATTCCACTATATGTCAGTATAATTGTTATATTTAAAGGATTATTACCATTATTTTTTTATTATATTTAAAAGGTTTCTGTTAAGAAATCCTTTCTTAGATGCGTATGTTGTCAGACTATTGACTGACTAATGTCTGATTTTTCAGTTTATCATCATTCCTTAACCCAAGTTTCTCAAGCTCTTATCTCATTACAAGTGATGCAAACTGATTTTTAAGTTGTCATAAACGGTTTTTTTTTTTTTTTCAAAGGCTCTATTACCATATGGTGTCTTTCTCTTTTTTATTTATGAAGTTAAGCCCCACATGTGGTTGCTTTTATGGAGACACCTCAGACCCTTCATGTTTCCACACATGAATTTCCTACAACATGTAAGAATTTTGCAAGAAATAATCCATATTTCCACACATGTAGTTTCTTACACAGGAGCTACAATAACTGTTTATTCAGAATTAGACACCTATTCCATAATTTACCTTGCACAGTAACAGAACATTTGCAAAAATCCCTTTTTAGAAGAGAAAAGAGAAATTGCATTCAGGATGCTGATGATGCTGAAACTAAGTTACAATGAAAATGGGGATGTAAAATGACTTTATGTTACAGTTTGCATGTAAAGAAAACCCACAGCTGGTGCAACTCTAAACTTGGAGCAGACTGAGATTCCCCACTACGACTCTGATGTCAAACAGACTGTCTTTATGTCTCTCTAGCAAAGAATGAATAAGGCAGAGCTAATCTATTTATAGTTTTTGATATTTTCATGTGAAGTAAGTCAAACACAGGCAAGTCTATAGGTTTTCTGGCAAACATATGAAAGTCCACGAAAGATCTGTCTTTCATAATTCCCATTTATGAGGAAATTCTTAACAAGTGATTATAATATAGATCATTAGCCTTGGCTCCAGTGTAACCAGTGGCAAATTGCACTGTGGGAAAAATCTACCTCTCTCTGTGACTAGCAGAGTGATACTTAATTTTATGAAGAATAAATCTTGCGCATCAGTGTAATCTGCACTCTTATGACCTCCAGGCTGAAAATAAAAAGGCAGCCTGAAAAAGCTATTTTTCGTGTAAGATCCAGCAGATAATGTCAAACTTAAAGGCACAGATCCCTGTGAACAATCTCCTGTGTGTTTTTGTCTCTATTCCAACTTACCGCTGAATATAAAGAATATTTTTCCTATGGGATTGACATTGGATAGTTGAGAATTCCCATCTGAGGCTAAAACAGACAACTGCATTATGTAAAGATAAATAAATAAAATTTTTAAAAACCCCATCAACAGTGAATTGAAAATTTTCTCATTAATAGGACTCAGACTCAGTAACAATAACAGTATATCTTCAGCGGAGAATAATGACTACTAAATCCAAAAATATGCAGAGCTAAATTTAAAAATGTTACTGATTTCACTTTCCAAGAGTAAGTTGGCCGCATATCTGTGTATCTGTCTGTCGATCTATTTACCTGTGCATGCAATCAACACTTGCAACTGGTTACTTTTGCCTGTTCAGGGAAGAAAAAAGAGATAGATTTGTATTGCAATGTCAGGAAGGAACTCATTTAAGGAGGAAGAACTACCACAGCAAGTAGGAGAGTAAGTACGGTGTGGGAAAAGGAATAGTGAGCCACAGCTTAATCAGGTGGGGTGTTTTTTTGAAACAGTAAAAAAGCTCTGGGAGACTAAAGATGTTCGGCTACTAAGAAAAATGGAACTCTGGAGATAGGTTGTCTCTGTACTATCCAACATACCATATAAAGTTTTAGATGATGTTTTAGATATAAATAACTTACAATAGCCATGGCTTATGAGTCAAATCAAAGGCAATAGCATTTGCTAACAGGGTGACCAATGAGTTGTGGAGAGCTTTAAAGTAGGAACAGCGAGGGAGAGAGATAATGAACAGTAATTGAGTAAGAAGGTGGTAGATTGGTTTAGCAAGCTCAATGTGCAAGTTTATGTGCTCAGAGTACAACCTCCGGAAGCTTTCTGAGGATCCCAAATTAGGAGCAGATGCCAACACACCAGAGGGCTGTGCTGCCATTCCGAAGGACCTCTACACACTGGAGAAACATGACAACTGGAATCTTGCAAAGTTCAGCAAAAAGAAAAGCAAATTCCTGCACAGGGTCTCTGCCTGAAATACAGCTTTGAACATGCTTCACCAGTGAGCCCTCCTAGGAAACAGCATCTGGGGCTGATTAGGAAGAGAATTGCCAGCAGGTATGTTAGGATGCAAAGACTTTCACCTAAGGAAGGGACAAGTAAGAAATGTGTGGAAGGTAAGCAAGAGAGTTACTGATGACAGAATGTTAAAATTTCTTTATCATTTACTGTCGCTGGATTTTTTTTCTGTTCACCTAGAAAAATATAAAATATTTGAAAATGGATATATCCTTACGTTTTCACCTTTTTTAGTGTTTTTGGACTTTTAAGAAATAAACGTTAATTCTATACTCCCATAAAAGACCCCATCTTCAATTTCCAAATAGAAAATCACTACAATAAATTTAACAAAGAATCAGTCCCAAGAATTATAGGCTAATATCTCCATTTCACTCTAGGAAGACCAGGGCTACCAGAGATATGAAGCAAAAGGAGCACATGGCTTTCCAAGAATCAGTAATTGTCAATAAAAAGAGTTGATTCAACATAATTTTCCCAAGGGAAAAAATATAACCTGATTGGCATAAAGCAAATGAGAGTGCAGTCAATGATATATCCATATTGGAATTTCCTTTCTTTCCCGAACTGAAGAGAATATTTACTAGTGTTAGATTAATGTTGCTATTCTATCTGCTTCTTCTGGTTCACAACTAATACTTAGAAGATGGGGGAGTGGTTAGATTTTTAAGGTGATAGTGAATTGAGGAAGCCTGCCTTTTCTTTATAATTTCTTTTTTAAAAAAACAACCAAAACCAAAATACAAACCAAAACCAAACCACCAACCAACCAAAAACCCAACATAAACCTTTACAAAAAGTTTTCTTCCATGTTGTGCAATTTCTTGTTGATATGACCAGACAGATACTCTGTGTTAGAAAAGTCGCTAGGTAAGGTTTCAGTAAAGTATATTGGTTTTTTTATCTATAGAAATAACAGGATGAAAGCTTCAATCTTTGTGAAGCTCAAATAGCAGTATGACACACAAACACATTAAAATGCTTAACGACCAGAGGAAAACTAAAATACTCTAGAGAACAGTTTATAATTACCACAAACAAATATATATCCGAAGATTTATTTTTCATTTTGATTCCATTAATCTATGCAATATTGCATTTTATCCTCTTCTCAAAGTTTGTTTGTAGCTCTTCCTCATTTTTTATCTCAAGACTGATTTCTAGCTCTTTCCATATTGTTCCTTTGGTTACTTAATTCTATATTTTGACCCGCTTGTCTGCTAATCAGCTCTGGAGGAACTGTACTTAGGGTAGTCATTTTATTAATTGTAATACTTCTTTTTTTTTTTTCATTTATCACGTCTTTGTATACTACTACCCTGAGCAGTTTATGGCCATCAATTATTTCTTTATTTTTCTGACTGTAGATGCAGTCCTTGCATTCCCAAGAAGAAAGTCAGCACCTGCACCCCACAACTATATTAACTTATGTACGAGCCATGCTTGCTACATTTCCTTGAACCATAACAATTCTAGAAATTTAAGAGCTAAAAACACAAAGGTGTCTGAGATTCAGCGACAAGATCCCTTTGTTATGTACTCTACTAGTCTGTGAAATCTGCATTGCTAATTGATGGATGCAAGCAGAACAACATTGAGGAAAATTTATACTCCTTTAGAAATCCTTACAAAGCACAGCATGGAGAGTATGGAGACCTTTACTCCACAGAAAATGTAGAGGGGAAATGAAACCCTGCTTAGCTCTCTCAATGAAATAAGCATCCACCTTAAGGCAAGAACTGTTCTTTCTGCTATAATCTCACTGCTATGAATACAGCGTTGGAGATAAATATGCCAGGTCTTCTTATTTTTTGATCACACACTTAATAGTCTAGTAATAAATGCAGTCAGATGAAATCCCAGAGGCAGAAATTCAAGTATTCCTATTTCTGGTTTGACATTATGAGTTTTACTTATTCATTATCTTACAGGATACACTCAAAGTTGTGTATCTGAACCTATTTCACAAAAAGAATACCATTTTATATTTATAAAAGAACTGGCCCCTCTGTGTCTATATAAATAACCTTGATGGCACAGTTTTAGATACACATTTAATCAAAATTTTTCCCACTGATATTTAAAGAGTTTTCACGATGTCAAAGAGCAGTTGGAAGAAGAATTTGAGTCACCACATTAGGAAGCTTTCTGCAGGACATGCCAGCCACTCCTCTAAATTCAAATTGCCCACTCCCAAATTTTCAATATCCCAATGATTCCGTAAGCCTTATGCTATTGTTAGGGTTTCTACATAAGGACAAGTTTGATGAGTATGACTGAAAACATGCTATTCTATCTGTTCCTTCTGGTTTGCAGCTAATACTAAGAAGATGGGGGAGTGGTCACATTTTTTACAACTATCAGCATACTATTCTTACTCTATTATCATCATAAATAACAAAGAGCTTAAAGGTGTGAATGCCCCCAGCTTTTAAGCACCAGACATTCATGAAGAGCAGTAGGGATGTTGTATATCTTACAACATCCTTATACATCCTTATACAACATACATATACATCCAAGTCTTTTGGGTGCTGGCTCACTGAAAACACTGTGGATTGAGGTTTTAAATTTGAATTTCAAAGATCGCAATTAAGCAACAAAATCTGTCAGAAGGCTTAGCCTTAAAATGACAAGTTCTATATTCATTGAAATGTAGACTAAATTCTGAAATCTTCTAACCACATAGATATGACCTATATTTTAAAAAAATCTTTCCTTAGAGCTACTGTTTATTTATTACTGTTTCCATACAGTTATTACTTTATTAACATTTTTTAATGTTTGCGAGGTTTAAGTTCTGTTAATTTGTCTTCTACAAATTCATTTTTGCTGAAGATTCTTCTTGTCTGCAGCTGCTGATAATTTTTACCTAAAGCATGTTTTTAGTTTTTCAAGTTTGTAAAATACCATCTCAGTATGAGGAAAACAAACTTTGTCCATTTCTCTAATAAAAGTTTCCTGTCTTGAGCAACATTATTGCATGGCCTAGTTTCCTCATTTTTGAATTAGTATTCATTCCTCATTTTTTAAAAGTTTCCATTTCATATGTTTTAGAAAACAATTTTAAAAAGTATTATAAAGGTTTGAAATAGTTGGGATTAGTATTATCAAATGCAAAGACTAATAATTGATGTGGCTAAGAAATAATTTTCCCTTTTTTATGCTTTTATCAAGCTAGGGAGATTGCAGTTATATTACTGAGTTACACCCTGATAAATATTATTTTCTGCAATTAAATGTTACTTACCACTATTACTGAGTTTGAAAAGGTAGGGGCTTTCCTTTTATGAAAAAATACCCAGATTTAAAGATAAACTTGTAAACCAAAAACCTGCACACAGATTTTGATGAAAATTTTGGCTTTCAGAGAGATCAACATGATCTATCAAGAGTTTTCTTAAGTTGTTGCTTTATGGTCCAACTGGATCCCTTCTTTGTTATTTGCTGCTTATTGATGTTTTATTCCTTTTTTTCCACAATCTTGGCTGATGCATAAAAAAATTTAAGAACACTTTTTGTTTCAGAAGTGTAATGGTTTTAAGTCCCTCTGATTATGTTATCCTTTTAACCTAAAAAACTTCTAGTGATGATATTTCCAACAATTTCTTCAACCTTCAACTTTATGTGTAGTCTTTCATCTCAGTTTCCTTCATTAATTTAAGCTACTGCTTTAGGCTGCCTGCAAGGTTTGTAATATCAAGCCCAAGCACAGTAAACATTAGGATGTGAACATCATTTGTTTTAATTATCCACATCAAATAATTCTATCCTTGCCTTTCAGAAGAAAACATGTTAAGAAGATTCTGCCCTTTCTTCTCCGTTTCTCTGTTGTCGGAGGTATAGTCGATTCACATTTTAGAGATGTCTTTGGTGCTATGATTTGTAAGACAATGGAATTAAACAGCAGTCTAATTCAATATTTCTATTTTAATTAAAGAGGCATTTTGTGGAATCTCTTCATGTTAACAGCTCAGACCTCTCAGTTATTAAAGGAAAAAAGACATTAAACCCCTTTCTGTTAGGATAAGTCTTGTACAGCCATGTTTGTATCAAAGAGAATAAATTCCTCTTTAAACACACCATTGTTAGCTGCCAGGTTTACCATATGTTCATTATTTTCTGCTCTGCAAAAACTTTATTTTTCAGTGATTGCTAAAGCTTTAATACTTATGGCATTTTTAGAGAGAAATACTTACTTCCTCATTGCTAATCACTAAGTATTGGATTGAAAGGAAGAGAAGAAAAAAGTATTTAACCATCTAATGTGAGGTTGCAATTGAATTTAGGAGCTCAGATCCAAATCTGTAGTCCTAAAAATTCCTGTTTAACTAATTTCTAAAACTTAAGCCAATTTATCTCTTAAACGCTTTCATCTTTTTTTTTTTTTTTTCCCAGAAGTCTTCCTGAGTCTAATATGAGTACAAATTTCTTCTCTTTTGATAGAATTTTAAACTGTTTGGTAACTATTTCTAACCCCAACAGAGAAAAGATATTTTCTTTTTAAAATCTCGTGATGGTCTTCACCTAGTAAACATTAGTACATGTACGGAATCAGTCTCACAAAATGCAGTGTTGATTAAAAAAAAACCTAAATCCCTGCTGCTCTTTTTTCTACTTTTTAGCCATTTTTGGTTATTAACAGAAATAGACTCAGTTTAAGAATAATTAATTACCTCTGGTTTAAGAAGAATGAGTGCAAATTTTTTGTGATTCTAACATAAAATTTTCAAGGTTCAGATCCCAACACATGAGGCATCTAATTTATAGACTGAGTCTTGCTCTGACGAGGGACATAGAGCCTGCTTCTTCCCTTTGCACACCATGTCTTGTCAAACAAATTTTGGTAATGTTCTATAACTTTCTAAATCACCTTTAAGATGTGACCAGCAGGGAGGTGATTCTCCCCCTCTACTCTGTTCTCATGAGACCCCCGCTAAAGTATTTCATCCGGCTCTGGAGTTCTCAGCATAATGACATGGACTTGCTGGAGTAGAAGCTCTGAGGATGATCAGAGGGCTGGAGCACCTCTCCTGTGTAGACAGGCTGAGGGAGTTGGGGTTGTTCAGCCTGGAGAAGGCAGCAGCAAGACATCTGAACAGCTTTCTGGTACCTAAAAGGGTCTTACAGGAAAGCCATAGAGGGATACATTACAAGGGAATGTAGTGCTGCAAGTGCTCAAAGCTGGGCTGTATGGGATTTTGAGAAAGATGGTTTATGGAAGGTGCGTCTGCCCATGGCAGGGGGATTGGAGCTAGGTGATCCAATCCAATCCAAACCATCCTGTGATTCTCTGTACTGTCTACTCTCTACAGATGGAGTGGAGAGTCAACATGAGGATAAACTGGATTATTTTTTGGTTGGTACTAATTGGTAACCATATTACTTTAACCAAAATACTTTAAAATAAAAGCAAGATTCTTATCTGCAAATTTAGCACTCTCAAAACCAGTCCAAAAACTTTAACATGGCAAAAGAGTTCCAAGGTGGCAAATGTGTCCATACAAGTATTTGGTCAGCTATACCTCCTTTTATTTAGCACATCCCCAGTTTCCTCCAATTAGTAGTGTCACTAAGAAAGGCCTTCTTAGGTTAAGAATAACTCACCATGACAATACAGTGGCATAGGTACATAGGTATGAGGAGATTGTAAAATCACATAGGTATAATTCCACCATTAAGGTCAAGTATATAGGTATCACTCAGAATGCCTGAAAGAAAAAAATAAAACCTGAATTTGTTCTCTCCCTGACAACTAAGACCTGAAGATGAAATAAAATCTTTTGGTAGAGCTTGTAAAATATATTTTATCCCATAGGAAGACCATAGCTCCTACTTAACAGATTTAAATTCCATCTTTAACTAACTGATTGCCTGTCAAATCAATTTACCTGACCACTTTAGACAATGAGTTCTGTTGCGAATGGATAACTTGTATACCTTATAAATCCTGTGAAAATCATGTCACAAGTGCCTTGATAGCAAAACTGGATTCCCAAAGCAAACTCATGACTCCCAGGTTTTTAGTACAGGCAAAGGCCTAAATGAGCACAGTCATTCTAATTTTGGGCCTAAGCCAGTGACATGCTTTCATACATAAAGGTTTTCCTGGAAGACATTCATTATTAATAAATATAAGTGCCATCTCAACCTGTTTTTCAAGAGCTATCTCTAGTTTACAAGCAAGTTTATGTAAGTTGTCCCGTGGTCTGGAGTGCTCCAGTCCTCCCCTATGGTTCTTAATTGGAAACTGACTGCATGCATTAAGTCTGCAGATTGTACAGAAGCTCATTCCAGGAAGCAGGCTTCAGGATTCAGCCCAGTCAAGAGTAGGATGACTGACACTGCAAGAATGGCTGATTTTCCTAGTAAATCACAAACTTTCTCATTTCATCAAGAATGTCTATATTCATATCTGGGTTAAAATACTGGTTAATTATGGTTATTTGGCAATTGTTTTGGAACTGTTGTCAGACTGAAATGAGGAAATTATAAAACGTTCTGAGAGCCTTGCAAGGAAAAACTATTGTCAGAGGAAATCTTACTTATAAAGAAGCTGCGTTACTGTCTTCTCAGAAGAAGCAGCCATTTGGTGGTTAAAAAATTATGTTTTTCACTTTTGCTGTGTGGAGCACCTGTCACTACATTTGCAATGTCTCTGTGACACGTTTGCTCACTTGGAGGTTTTTACTTGACTTTCCCTCCCAACTCCCAACCCCAAATGATAAAGAGCTTGTGTTTATGTGACACTGAATTTTAATTTTTTAAAATTCTTTTTGAATTATTGCCCTTAGAACATCACCCAGGGAATTATAAGTCTGCCTTTCCTAATCTTACCTCAGCATGGTGCCAATTACCTTATCTATTCTCAGCACAGCAATCACCTCCAGACAGCCATATAAAGAGCCTGACAATGTACATCACTGTCTCTAACACACCTCAAAAGTCTGGGCAGCAGCCAGTTTTCAAAAGACCTTGGACAAATTTTTGAATTATGTCCCATACATCTTAAGATGATTTGGGAAGATTTAGTCCACAACGTGCTTGAATTTTGAATTATCTTTCAATACTAGAAACGAATGGCAATCCTTGAAGGATTTCTAATGCTCTCTTCTTGTAGGTAAAAACTCTAGATCTCTTTCCCTCACTTACACATGTGCCTTTCTCGATGTGTGTAAGTATTTTCTCATGTGTAAGACATTCACTCCTTTCCTTCTTCACCCAATACTGAATGAGACTACTTCTTTTGATGGTTTTGGAGGTAGGCACACTGCTTTCAACTATTGCTCTTTTTATTTTAATGAGGATTTTCCAAGTTTCTGACTGAATATCTCGTGGGCATACAGCATGTGGGCCAGTTGATTGCCCACCCACCACAGGTGTGACCGCGCCTGCTTGTTCGGCTCCCCTGAGTAACAGGAAAGCTGCAGAGCAATGAATTGGACCATTATATATTACCTCGATTTGTTATCCTCTTTCCACTTGGTTATACTTTGCTCTGGTCTGTTTCCCCTCTCCTTCATGAGATTCCCAGTGATATCTGGCATCTTGCCTCGGATTTGCAATCCACACTTCTGCCCAGTGTTGGGGTAATGGGGATACAAATGACAACACAGATGAAAGTGAAGAGGAAAGAATGTTCTTGTGCTGATTTTTCAATAGAATTGAAGTGCCTAGGCAGTGTGAAAAATACCATTAGTCCAAATCTGCTTCATTAGGCACCTAAATGCTCCCAAAGATCCTGCTTTAAGAGATATAAGACAAAAAATATTCTCTGAAAGCAGAGATGTATCTAAAGGGAAAGTGTAGCAAAGAGAAGCAGAAAAAAGACGTGGAAAAGGGTAACTGCCAGGACTCAGTGGAGCAGTAATTCCTCAGGGGGAGTTACAGGGGGACCTCAGGTCCATCAGGGCAGGGACTGGCAGACAGACACATCCCAGTGCCCCAGACAGGAGCAGGACATCCAGGGGGCACTGGGACAGCCCAGCCCCGGGTACGAGGCACACCCCTGGGGTTGGGATAGATGAGGTTGGCCCAGGACGTAGGTCAGGGGCAGGACCCAGAGACAGGCAGGGCAGGGCTGTGGGGAGATGGAGATGGGTCAAATGGCATTGCAGGAGCAGGGGCCAATGGCCCAGGGATGGGAAATGAGGCCCTGGGCCATGTACAGGAGAGACCCCTCGAGGGGTGGGCAGGGACAGGCAAGGCTGTATGTAGGTGCCCTCAGGGCCCTGAGAGCCATGAAAGCTTCATGTTACAAGTTAAGCACTTAGTTCTTTGTAACCTCCTACCAGGCACCTATTCCCTACTTCACATGCCCCAGATTATTTTAGAACGTGCTTTTTGAACCATATTCATTCTACTTAACCTTACAATGAGGAAGACCCCTAGGGTAGGGTTGCAGCATTTCTAGCTTCTTTGATCAAAGGGAGATATATGGACTTCCAGAAGGCTTTTTAGGCTAAGGTCTGAACTTTCCTCTGAGAGTATCTAGGTCGTTTCTTCAAGTAACTCTCTCTTTTGACTTTACAAGGTTGACTACACTCCCAAGTATTTCAGTTAGGTGCCTCAAATTGGGTAGGATGAATTTGCGAGTTATTGCCTATGATCTCTTCCCCCACATGACTCTTCTGTAGTTCTCACACAGGCCTGAAAATTCAGTCCTGAGGAGATCCTATTATCTAATCCCTCTTTTCTAACTGTCTGTGATCCTGAAAAATAATGAAATTTACTACAGGTAGGCAACATAACATTGCTGCTTTCAGAAAAATTACACTCAGACAACTTCCTTATAGCTGTCTTCCCTCTTTCCTCCATGGAAAGAAAAAGTGTGACCTAGAAGGTTAATGTTGATTTCACCTAATCTGCACTAGCAGATTGAGTCATAAAAGCAAAAAGAGTCCTGGAGGCAGAAATAGTTGTAAAATCATGTTAAAGACAAATGCTCCTCTTGGCTGAGGTGATATAAGTTTCTAACTAGCAAAAACTAGGTAACACAGTGAGAAGGAAAGCACATCTCCTGCACTGGAAGGGGATTTAGTCAGGTCAGGGTGCCATGGTCTTCCTATGGTAGAAGCTTGTTAGTGCCTGGACCACAGGCTAAAGCAGATTCCATCCATTGCATTAGCAAAGGAGATTCTTTAGAAGGAGAGAAATAGCCCACTATATTCTATTTTCTTGTAGTAAAATCCCTTAGGTGATTTAAATAGGACACAGTCTCCCTGCGTGTTGGTTCAGGGGGATTGCTCCATCTTTTCCATCTGCCTTCACTGTGAATCTGAACCCACATATTTAAACCAAACCCAACAAAAATGAGAGAATAATGGAGAAGATAAAACATTTTAAGTCACTTCTAAAAACAGTTCATGGAATTCTTTAGCTTAGCCCTACTTATGTAAAAGCAGGACAAGAGTGCATTAATCAAAGCCATGTGGGAACTGTGCAACATTATAAATGGGAGAGATTAAAAAAATATAAAAAGAAAGAGAGCCAACAATGTAGAAAGATATGAAGAGGCTCAGAAAGTGGATCAGAGAGACCAGGGGACTGAAATCATGGCCAAGAGAACAACAGGGGAGCCAAAGGACAAACTAGAGAAGGGAAAGGAGAAGCAGAAGGCAAAATCTGTGACTTAGTACAATGCCAAAACACAGCTAAGAAATTAAAAGAAAGACCTGGAGAAGAACAATATCAACACAAATTCAAAGTATGCTCTGAGAACAGTATTATTGCTCTACTGCTGGCTACCTACCAGCTGATTTCTCTAGATATAAGGAAACAAAATCATCGGGTAACTCATAACTCTTAAACCTACCTGAATCTTGCTGGCTTTTAGGCCTTCAGCCTCACAATTAATTTTTAAATACTATTTTATAGTATAAAATTTGTTTTTCAATGAATGACATTTTATAGGCTTAATATAGTTTATAATTTTTTTTTTGTGTTTGCATAGTGTATTTCTCAATATGGATCTTTTAAAAAGTAGACTAAATTTATGAATTATAACTTTGTTCTTATGGTATAGTAAAATCTCCTTTTAAATTAACATGGGTTTTTTAATTTAAAAAAAGCTTTCTTTCCTGTTAGAAATCTTTTCCTTTGATTAGATCCTTTCTTAAAACAGTTCATGATACTTTTCAATAAAATGATTGTCAAAGATATCTTGAAGCTCTCATTTCCAAAACTGTCATCTCAACAGAAATTAGAATTTTTAATTTTTTACTTAGTCACCTGCTCTCCGTGCTCTACTGAGCTCAGGCATCACAGTTCAGTGAGAACTAAGTTGCTGGATTTTTTTCTTTACGGGTGTTACTTTGTTTCAGGTTGTACACCTATTTATCTACACCTCTTATTAGGATCTTGGTATCATATAACACCTACAGGACCCTATATACTAGCAGGTGACTTTTTCTGTGATGTGTGCTTTTTCCACATTTCTGTGTACCTGTAACCTTTGAAAACATGATTTTTTCATATTACCTTTTTTTTTGCTAGGTAAAATACATGATTTAAGATAAAATCAAAGAACTCCAAGGGATTCAGCCTATTCTTGCATGTGTGGGTGGGTGCTTAGCAGAATCAATATTTCATTTTAATCTCTTGCTACATGTGCTGAATCATTAATGCCACATTTCGAAACATACAGATGCCAATGTTTGTTTGGGTTCTTTTTTTTTTTTTAATCTGTTTTCAGAAAGCTTTTTCACTGCTTTCTTTGGCTATGGAAGTCTCACTTTCTTAGTCTATCTCAACAAAAATGGAGATATGAAATCAGCATATGTCAGTATTAGTGTTTAGAGTAAATTGTTTGATCATGAAAAAAGTAAACAACTGTCTTGAAACTACCAGCCCTTTTATT
Organism: Acanthiza pusilla; assembly: GCA_036630365.1. Lineage (NCBI taxonomy): Eukaryota > Metazoa > Chordata > Aves > Passeriformes > Acanthizidae > Acanthiza > Acanthiza pusilla. The sequence continues at coordinate 29,567,263 of JAXCHO010000036.1, read as the reverse complement.
TTCTTTTAAGGAAACTTATTAGCATTTTAATAATATTTTCCTACTACTTTCAGTGTTCTGAGGGTCCCTGTGTTTTCTCCATCTGTAAACGTTCATAGCAGCATTGCCTGGGTGCTGCACTCCATGTCTGCCCTGCAAGGGTGGAAAGGGATAGTGGACATTAAATGATTGATGTCACCACAAAATTTTCATTCAGCTACTTGTATTTTGTGTGAGTCTTATAAGAGATACTGCATAATGCCTCTGTAGCTCTCAGGACTCTTTGCAAAGACTAAGCGAATTCAGAAGGGATAGTTAAACCATTGATATATGGTTATAGCAGGAGTAAGTACAACAGTAAAATTAACCTTATATGAAAGATTTATGGATCCAGCATGACTTCTTCTCCCAATTAGCTGAAATATTCAGCCTCAGTATAAATAGTCTTCAAGGCAGGAGTAAGGATGCACTGATTAACATAGTAAACAATCTTGCTCATCAGTTAATAAACAAAACAACAAAAAAAAAATCTATATTTAGTGCTCTGCTGGCAGACAGTCAAGCCCTAAATAAACAAATGTTGTGTTAAGATCTAAATGAGACTGAGGATGTTCTGAGTTGTAGATGGAAATTTCTGAGAAAAGGCTGTGTTTACAAAAAAGGAAACTAAAAAGTCACACAATCTTCAGATACAAAATGTTATATAATTATAGTATTTTATATATTATGAATATATAAAAAATAATTATAAATATATATTATAAATTTTATATATAATTATAAAATTATATATTATAAATACTATAATATAATTATAGTATTTTGCAATTATAACCTTTTGGCTGGGGGAAGGTACTTTGTTTTCAGTTTCATTGTTTACATTAATTATGTATTGAAAGCTTATTTATTATGCATGAAAGCTAACAAGGGTAGAGACCTATCCTACCACTAATAGTAATTGTGTCTTCAACAGCATGAAATACTGGTGACAAATATTCTAAAATATTAGAGATTAATTTTAACTTCTCCTTTGTATATTTTATTTTCCATCATCTGGAAATGTACAGTGTTGACTGAGGCAGAAAATTCATCTGTCATAAAATACTACAGTTTCATCATCTATGGTTTTGAATGTGCTTACTTGAACATCACGCTGTGCATATCTGAGTTAAGGTCCCAGTTTCCCAGAAAGTTTGCACAATGCAGGCATAATTTATTTTCAAATACATGGATTTTTCCACATGTCATTATAATGACATGCAGTATGATCCCATTTAGCTGTGTCATGCATCTGGATTCTAGCTGTTTGAGAAACCAGAATAAAAATGTGAGAATGTTACATAGCATAATTGTATTTGCTTATGAATGAATCTTTGAATATTCTGATTATTGCCTCTTGCAATGAAGATCTGTAGTTAAAATTTCTGAAGGCAGTTAAAACTGGTAGCAGCTCTAATATAAACCTGTAAGTTAAGGAAGTATAAAATCTTTTTTCAATTCCCATGATGTAAACTTTAATAACCGAAACAGAATTTTGTAAGTTTTATTGATTTATTTTGTTCATCCAACAAAGTTTGGTATTTCCTAGGGAGAGAAAGAAAAACAGCAAAGTTTTGTGACTTAAATGATTTTTAATGAAAAAAATAAGTACGAGAAAGTAGCTAGTTCCAATGTATATTTCATTATTTGCAAAAGAAAAGCAAAGCTTCCTTTTTTAACTCAAAAATGAACGTTTGATAATTTCTATATAAAAAAATCCTGACAGAGGCAATGTATCTAAAAGAAGGGGGGGGGGGGGGAAATCCCTTCAGAGCTTTCTGTTTAATGGCCATATATTTTCTTTATATTATGTTCAGTTAAGGATAAAAGATAATTAACATTTCTTATTCAAGAATGGCTGCAGTTGTCATCCATGTTTAGCTGTAAAACCTGGATCTTACTCTTAAATTTTTTAATTATGTTTTATATTTTATGTTATCTCAAATAATATTTGTGTCAATAATTGAGAAGAGCCATAAAAGACCTTTTTACTATCCAAAAATATTCTCAAACTTAATTTTCTCAAAAATGTTAAAATAATTTTTTCTACCTGTAAGAATAATTATAAAGCACCGAGGCTTAAATCATAGGCAACTCAGTATACAGTTGTGTTGTTATACAATCTAGTTTTTGAAAGAAAATGGATATTTCTACTCAAAAAAGCTTAACTTTTTTTGTAGCACTCACCAACTTAAAATACTTTTTTAAATGATAGTCAGATTAGTCCTAACACTTTTATTTGCTGTCTAAATACAATAATTTCTCAAAGGCAGCTATCATTACTGCCAGTCTTTATAGAGATTATGTGAAATTTCACATTTTCAGTTATTTTTTGCCGGATTTTAATGTAAGGTCTGACAAACTACTCATGTAAAGAACAATAATAGTAAGACAAATTCTGCTGTTGAAGGAAAAGAGGTACAGTTAAAAACCCTGGACATTACTGAGTGAAAACATTTGTCTGTGTGAAAAAATATTAAATAAATTCCAATTTTTAAAGCATTAAACAGATTCTTGACCTGAGGTTTAAAAAAACAGACCATAATATTTCTGAGACCATGCAAAGAAAGAAATAAATTCAGATATTCAACAATACGATATGACTTATTTTCCCCCAAAATTATTCTCACATTCAAATTCTAATCATATGCAACAGTGAGGAATTGCATGAAAGTCTTCATGGATGTTTGTGGGCTGCGGAAGCACACCTTATGTGTTGGTTTTGCTCGACTCAGTTTTTGCTAGTGAGTAGGGTGGGATACAAAGGTGGCTCCTGTGTGTCCTGTGTGGAGCTTCCGGAAGTTTTTCACCATGTACAACAGAGCCAATCTCTGATGGCTCTGAAGGTGATGGACGTGCTGTTAGCCAAGCCTGGGCCAATAACGGATTTTAGTTACCCCTCTGTGAAAACATATTTTAAAAGAAATCAAAACAATGTGAGCATGCACTTCTTTTCAGCCAGAGGAGAAAAAAATATGTGAGGAAAAACAACATGGAGGCCCCAAGGTCAGTGGAGAAGGTGGGGGAGGAGGTGCTCCAGGCGCTGGAGCTGAAAACCCTCTGCCAGCTGTGGTGAAGACAGTGGGGGAGCAGGTGGTCCCCCTGCAGCCCATGGGGTCCAGGGGGATGCAGAGCACCCCCCATAGCCTGTGGGGAGGTGCCCACACCAGAGGAGCAGGTGATGCCTGCAGGAAGCTGTGATCCAGTGGGAGTCACAGTAAAGACTGAGAGTTGCAAAGGCCTTGCAGGAGAGAGGGAGGCCTTGCTCCTGGGATGGAAACAGCCTGGCCTCAGTTCAGCCTCGGCTCGGAAGTCTGCAACCTATGGACAAGAACTCGTGCTGCAGCAAATTCGGGCGGGTGCTGCTTGTGAGATTGGACCCACACCAAAGAAGTTCACAGAGGACTGTCTTTCATGGAAGGGACCCCACAGCTAAGTAGAGGACACTTCTCCCTGATGAACTGACCAAAGAAACACACCCCATCCCCAACCCCGGAGCTGTTGGTTGGAAGGAGGGGGGGTGAGCTGGAAAATGGCGTCTTAATAGAGAGAGGGGTGAGTAGAGAAAAATTGTTTTACCAGAAGAATTGTGGTGATGGACTGACTAAGAAAAAACCCCATACCCTGCCCCCAACCTGGAGCTGTTGCTTGAAAGGAGGGAGGGGGGTGAGTGAAGAAACAGTGTGTTAAGAGCTTATTTTTACCTCTCATTTATCCTCCGACTCTCTTAGGTTAATAAATCACTTTGCAACTTTAATTTTTCAGTCTGTTTTCTCTTTTTTTCGGTGCATTCTCCAACCAAGTCCTTTTCTCAACTGATGAGTCCAGTGTGTTTGTGTTAGTTTTTTTCTTCTCCTCTGCACAGCCACGGCAGGAGAGAGTAGAGAGAGCAGATGTCGTAGGTGCCTGGCGTTCAGCCAGGGTCAAACCACAACAACTTATATTTGAAAACAAGAATTTAATGAAAATCTAACTAAAGTCTTAGTAGTGTAATCAAGGAGTGAATATTAATCTGTTTAGAATTACACTAGCTCTTACAGTCCAAAATATTCAATTGTAAACTATCCCAAGTTACAGTTAAAGCTGACGCACACAGGAGCATTCTACCATCTACCATCTTTTCTGAGGTTATGCTTGACATGTTCTGAGTGTCGTTTGTCAAGTCATAAGCCTCACAACTTCTTTGAAACTAGTTTTCTTGATGGGAGTTTGTTCCACCTTGTTATTAGGTGTCCTTCAAGTTATTCAGTACAATTTTTAACAGCCAGCTTCCTTTTTTTCACAATTTTTTAAAATGCTTTTCTCAGCATGTAATATTACCTCCAGGTTTTACATATGCTGGACAGCTTTCATTGCACTTTGTAATTTGCGAAAGGTAGTTTATTCTGTTCCCAAGACTGTATTCCTTAAGCAAATAATAATTGACCATTTCTGAGCAGTGTTTATAGCTCTGAAACATCTGGTTTCATCCTGTGCTTGCAGTTTCAAGGCCTCTGATACCATCTTGTTTGAGGAGGCCTGTTATAAACCATTATTTGACTTCACAGCCTTTGAGTCAAGCCTAGGTAATGTTTTATTAGTACAAGATAGTCAAAGATACAACTCAGTTTTAGGGCTGTTAATAGCTGCCTCCATGAAAATGATGATTGATGAGGAGATGTGTATGCATGTCCATAGATGCACTACCCTTCTGTAGCTACCTGTTATTAATATCTATTAGTTTTGGCATACCTCTCTGAATTTATAAAAATTGTTTCTCAACATTATTCAGCTAGGTTTCCAGTACTTAACTCTTTCCTGCACTTATATTGTAACGTCTAAAATCTCGCATTACCAGGTCACCTCCCCATTGACTATATAAACCTCCCAACTAAATATATAGCTTTTCCATTTGAGGTGAAAATCACAGAAAAAGTAAGGTGTCATAGGAAAGTTGTAGTTATGAATGCTCCAGAATGCTTCAGTTGAACAAAAGTTAATTCTACAGTCAAGACAGTCCTTAAAATTATTCACTTTTGTTTTCTTCTGGGAGTTACACTTCTGTTCCACTTCTATAATTTTTTAAAATCAAATACGATTTTGTTACATACAGATCAAATGTAGATTGCTGAGATAAATTGTCTGCTGTAATTTTTGTAATGAAACTTTTGAAGTGCCCTCTGTTTCTTTAGCTGAAGGTCTCTGAACAGCTAATTGGACTCCTTCAAAAGCATTAATGGCTGATGGAGAGTGGAGGGAAAGACATAAGGAGAGAAAAATATCTGTTGTTTGCGTCCCTACCCTTCTGTTTTTTTGTAAGATCAGTTTGCATAGTTTCTCCTATCATTTCTCTCTCTCCCTTTATTTTTTGATTACCAGAAGCTATACTCAAAGAGTGGGAGAGACGTAAGTATGAGAAGGTACAGGAATAGTGAATATAGTTCACTATGACTAAAACACAGTAGAAAATTGAAGACAATATTAAATCTAAATTTGCAAATATGTATTCAAGCATTAAAAAGGACACTTTTTTAAAAAAGTGTCTCTTCTAAAAGAGGTATTTTTTTAGGATTTTATTGACTAAATTAAATATTAAATTCGATAAAAACATCTTATGCATATGTATGATGCCAATATATATACAAAAATGTCTTTTGTCTTCAACATGATTTTTCATCTTGAATATTAACTCAGTATGCATCTTTTAAAACAGTCAATACACATGTAAAGAGTTCTGAATCTAACAAGTAGAAGTGTATTCACTCAGTTGAGCTGCTTTTCTTTTTTCTCTCTTTTGAATGAATGAAGGATATTTTGACTTTTCATTCCAATTTTGTATTTTGAAATATTTATGAAACAGGAACACTGTCTTTCACCTGTCATCTAGAGGCTTGCAGTTGGAAGGATAGAGAGCAATTGCAGGAGAAACATGGGAGGACATGTTTCCTGTTTCTCAATTCAAAATGAAATTGTCAAAAGAGCCCCAAGAGTGCAAATGGCAGATGAAGACATAAAGAATCAACTGGTGGGAGTGGAATTTCCTTTGTTTTACTAGTGATGTTATCACAGCTGGATGAGTCAAAGAGAAAGGAATCAATTTCAGTGTCAGCCTTCATTTTCTAATTATAACTATGTTTGCAGGACTGAACAAAACTTTTACTCCTAATGTAATCATTAAGAAGTCTCTTTATCCCCCCACACTGAACAGTACTCATTAAACCAGAAGAAGGTCTTTCCTGTTATTTGAATGGGTCACATACTTCTCAGCTAAAGTATTTCAAAGTGCAACAAAATCACAATGACTTTCCCAAAATATGAAACTAAACCATGTAAGAAGGGAACTATGATGTTTATAGGACCTGTCCTTTCTACTGAAGATGGGAAAACTTTAGAATACATGTTTCTCATTTTGAAACATAATACAAAAATAGATAATGATTTTTCTTTATACTCATTAACATGGGAAAGGTAATTTTGCTTTTTAATATTTCTGTTCAAATTTTGTGGGAATATGTAAATGACTCCAGATGAATCCACTGAATGTTTTCTTTGTTACCAGAAAGTTGATAGGAATCTTTATTTCCTCCTGGCTTCAAGCTAAGCAGAGTATTTTCTAGAACTTCTAATCAGCTGTACTATACTGGTATCTAATTTATTAACCTTGCAATTCCATCAGTTTATACTTCCTGAAGGACATCGACAATATCTATAACACTGATTTCATGGTGTGAATTAACATTTTACCATCTGAAGCGAAATAAAGCATCTCTATTTACTCGGTGGAAAGTTCAGGTCTTTTTTCTGCAACAATTCTACTAAGTAACTCCTCAGTATATTGAAAAATTGCTGCATATATATATGCCCAGCTTGAGCAGAGGTCACATCTTCAAAATACGCTAGATATTTGGTCTACTCTGAAATTAACCAGAATCAGAGAATCAGAGTAGCACTCTGATTTCTAGAACTTATTGTTGTAAGAGTAGATTTTTTTTTTTTTAAAGAAATGAACCTTTAAGTTAAATTTCTCATTAAACTATTTTTCTTATTAAACTGTTTTTTGGACTTAAAAAAAAATCTTAACTTTTCCTTTCTTTTCAAAATGGATGATCATAAAAAAACTAAAACTAATAAAAATATTGTCAGGAATCCTTTTAATAATGTTTTCCTTTAATGCAGCTGTTTATTAAAATACTTCAGAGGTTTTGACTCTTCCAAATGTCATCTCTGGAAATCAGCAGCATGTGGTGCAGATTCAGCCTATTAGCCCATGTTCAAAGAAGTCTTTATGGGCACCATCCATGTGTATAATCACTAGAGATCCATTGTGGCTTTCAATATTCCTACATGCTTTGGCTCCCTGGCTGTGTAATTTATAATAAATTATGAAGTGAAAGAAAATATTCCTAGCCACTGGAACACTTCTATTGAGCAATACTATTCTCCCTGTTCCCAAATATTTAGAGCAGTCCTTGGCACAGTTTTGGCCTTGACCAACCAATAATACCATTTCCTGGGCACAGCTGAAGCACAAGTATGTCACAGAGATAATTTCCAATAGCTGGATGCAGTTACTTGTCTTTGGGGTAGAGTGAAAATTATCACATGAATGAAAACTATCTTGTGCCATTGGCCTCAGTCACTTTTGGTTTACCAGCCTTGTTTCCACTTCTATATTGAGTTGCTGTCACACAGTGATTAGTGAAAATATTTGGTAGTATTTTAAGGACACAATTTTCACCTGAATAAAAACATTTTGTGGGCTTTTCTTGAAAGTAACAAAATTCTTGTTTTCATCTAAATTTATTTCATTGAAAGCTTCAAATCGAAGCTTCAAAATACTTGATCTTGAGAATTGTTTTGGACTCTGCTTGCAGAGTGCCACTGAATTTGAGACAAAGCCTCTTAAAAGTCTCTCAAAAATAGCAATGGCCTTTTTTCTTCTGACCATTTGTCTATGATTTTTATTTTTACTCATGTAAATTTGAGCAATATTTTACTCATGTAAAATATTCATGTCTTCTGGAGATGCTTTTTTCCCTTTTTATTTGTTTAAAATCAAATCCCTTTTTATTTCACTTTGTTCCTCTTCCATTAATACTAGATATTCACTGCCATCAGACGATGAATGATTGCTCCTTTCTTCCATTATCTGAGGCAATTTTAATTTTACAGACCAGAGCCAGTAGAACCCTTATGTTTCTCTTTTACAGGCTGAATAGGTCTAGTCTACTTAATTATTTGTCTTAGACATCATACATATAGATTATATACGTATAAAAACCTTCCCTTTAGACTGAAAAGATTTAACTCATAAATCAGGAGGTGAATCAGGCAAAACGGTTGTAGTGATAGTGTTTTTGAATATACCTGCCTCAGAGTTTCTGCTTTTGATGAGCAAGTGCTGACTTCTGCAACACTTCAGAGCTTCACTACAGAGCTTCGCTACAGAGCCTCTAGTACTGTAATTTTCTTACTGCAACTTCTCCATACACCTGATTTGCTACTTCTAAGTTAATAAGGAATTGAATAAAAAATTTGATCTCTCAGTTCCGTCCATGCAGAAGAACAACTTAAAATAACTAACTGGGTATTCTGTACTCTTATTAATAGAGAGGAATTTAGTCCCAGAATTATAAGAAGCATATCTGTCTTCTAGGTGCTTTAAACAGTAGATGTAGTTATATCAGTACATTTTTAATACCTCTCTCTCTTCTCCTTTCACTGCCTTTTTCTTTCTGTTTCAAGATTCATCATCAAATGAAAGCAAAGAAAGTTAATTCCATGGACCTCTCAACATACAGATGAAGAATAGGTTCAAATGTTTTGATCACTAGAGAGGATACACTTCTCTGCTGGGCAGTGACCCAGGTTTTGAGTCCTAGAAAAAAACAGAAAATCTGGTACGGGTCACTTGGCAAAGCAGAAATATTGTTAATGAAGGAATTACATTTGATGAAATGGGCTTATAAACAAGATTCTTACCCTTAATTTTAGAATATTCTGTCCTTAAAAAATCAGCTTTGGTGCTAGTCATGTCAAAACTTGCATAGCTTCCCTGCTCTTGTAGTACATTTAAATAAAGTAATAACACTATTGGACATAAAAATACTGCTTCAGAACAAAATAATTTGAAAATTAGAAAAAAAATCTAATTTTCTAACTCATTTGTTGAATCAATCCCAGGTAAAGGACAGCTCCAAGGTACTCAGTAAGTTTTCTTTTTCACTTTTATGGCACAATTAAAAGAAAGTCTGACTAGCCCTGACAGCAGGACCACGGACAGTACCTAACTGGTTGAAATGACTTTAAATGACTACCACTTGGACACGCATAACCATAACACTAGTAAAAAGACATGGAATAAAATATATAAAATATAACACTTTGTGTTATAACTACTAATGAAATTTGTAAAGGTAGCATACTCCTCCATGTAATCTGATATTTTTAACTGTAAAAGTCTTTAAAAATGGTTACCTTTCTTTTGAATAGGTGGTATAACAGCAGTCTAAAGAGTGTCACTTCAGTTTGCAATGCAGAGCAGCTGTTCACATCATGGGGACAACTATCTACAAAGGATAATGGAGACCTCCACTCTGTGCAGTGTTGTGGGGAACTCCTGAGCTTTGCTGCAGCCTCAAGACCAGTTATATTACACAAACAAGGATAAAAATGCAAAACTGGCCCTTTCATATGCTTCTTAAAAAGAATATTATATGTAACAGACATATAAACTTTATCAAATTATCAAGTACATATTCAGTACATCAAGACTCCTTTTTCTATGGGTTGTGTTCTCTCTGGGTAATGTTTTATTGCAAAACATGCATTAAATTGTATTAATGATATCACTGGAATGATTTGTAGTGTAAAATACTGCCCATTCTGAATAAAGATGACTGTCTGGATCAAACAGGATAAAATGAAGAGTGAGAGTAAAAAAAAAAAAAAAAAGAAAGTTAATCACTTCAAATTACAACACTGAAATGAAACCCTGAACTAGCTCCTATAAAACTATTTATGGGCTTCAGCTGTTCTCACGCTGAGGACATAAACAATCCTTGTTTGCTGATGCTTAAATGTCTTTAAGAGAGAACAGTTACCACAAAATCTTTGCATGTAACTGAAATCTCTAATTACTCTCTGATCTATGGATAGCTGACTCGTTTCCTTTATTAATGTATTTTGGCCAGAGTCCCTAGCCCACAACAGGCTTATTTAATAAATCTCTATAAATAATTCCCCAGCATTGGCATGTAGCATGAGATAGAATTTGACCATTAATTGGCCATTAATGACTAGTGTTTGGAAGAAGGAAAAACCAAAACCAACAAAGTTGGTAGTAAATTTGTATAAGCATCAATCTATCTTCATTGCCCAGTATCTCAGGAGACAATTTTGCATTTCTGCTTTCAAAAACGTCTTGCCAGAATGACGGTGTACTGTCTGCGTTCTAAAGCTTGAGAAGAGCCTATCTCCTGGTGCAGATCCTGCAGTTCCATTCAACTCTTCTCCAGCTATTTATTTACTTAAGGAGAAGAAGCCAGTTATAGCCTCCTTTGATTAGGAATACACAGATGTAAAATGAGATTTTAGAAAACTAAACTTCAGATTATCAGAAGACTGACTCTGAGAACACAGCCTAAGATCTGTAGTTCCTGTGTGAGCATGATAGCTGTGGTGTTATGGATCATGTTCCTGTTTTCTGTCCTGTGTGTACTTTAAGGATAGGATTGATCTCACTTTTAGAATTATAAAACTAGGCATATAATTAAAGCTAGATGTTTAGCTATCTGAAAACTGGTTTATATATAATACCTAATTTTCAAAAATTTAACATGCACTATAGTACTAAAAATAAAATGCAAATAAATGTAATTATTTGCAAACATACCATTTAAGTGTTAAAATAAAATAATAAAACTATTAAGAATAAAATTTACATGGCTCCTTTTTTATATAATCTGTTTAGAAACAGTAGCAGCTTCCATCTTCAGCTCTTCATTGTCAATTGGAGTCAAAAGTTCATCTCCTGCTATTACCCTGGATAGAAGCACTGTGTGGCCTTCTTTATTATTCTTCCAAGTTGAATTTCCTGTACACTTTTTTTAATTTTAAAATAGAGATACTGATATTAAGATACACATTGACACAGAACTCACTTTAGTTACTGTGGCGTGTTGGCCCTGGCTGGGCACCAGGTCCCCACCAAAACCTCTCTATTTCATCTCTTCTCAGCTGGACAAGGGGAGAAAACACAGCAAAAGGCCTGCGGGTCAAAATAAGGACAGGGAGAGATCACTCACCAGTTACCATCATGGGATAAAGAGAACTGACTTGAAGAAACATAGAAGTAAAAAGTATTGAGAAGTACTTATTTATTTGTTCCTGTTTCCCCAGCATTGCTTTCTTTTGAAGTATGAGTTGAGATAGTTTTGTTGTTGAAAAGACGCTGACATAACTTAATTAAGCAATGAGGACTGACAGTCCAATCCTGTATTTATAATTTCTAATTATGATGTAAATCTTAGCAATGTTTTATGGTTATTGGCTCAAAAAAAATTCCAGATCAGAGAATGTACCACTGTAGGGAACAAAAAAGGTTCATTGTTGGTTCACATACTATAGATAGCCAAAGGAAAACTGGATATGCCCTTTCTTACCCTGCATACAGATATAAGCACACTTCAGTGTGAGCAAATGTGAATTTAGTTTTGAAAATATCTACAAAATGTTACAATTTTATTTGACATAAGAAAAATTTGTATTCATCCCAATGTGAATATCCCAACTCATTGCAACATTATGCAATTCACTACAACAGAAGATGAGTCAAAATTAAATTTATTTTTTATTATCATACAAATTATACACATATGCTCAGCAATAAAAACTGGAAGACAGAGGAAGCTGAGCAGTATGTTCAGAGTGACGGTGTTTGTCGTCCCAAGTCACCATTATACGTGATGGAGCGCTGGTTTCTAGCCCTGGGGATGGTTGAACACCTGCCTGCCCATGGGAAGCAGTGAATGAAATTTACTGTGTTTTGCCTGTGCATGAAGTTTTTTCTTTACCTATTAAACTTTATCTCAGTCCACGAGCATTCACTTTTGTCCTTCTGATCCTTTTCCCTATACCTCTTTGGGAAGTGGGTGTGTGGGGCTGAGCCACCTACTGGGATTAAACTGCAACAGTCACCTTAGTCTAATTGGTAGCTTTGGGCTAATCAGTCAGTAATCTTATGTTCTCTAAGTAATAATAAAACAAATTTGGGAGGCTGAGGTCATCTGAGAAGTCCACAAAAGGGCTGACTAATTCTACACTGGATAGGCAGAGACATTCTGGACTGGCAGAGGAAACTGCACAGGATAACCTCAAGCCCTTACGTTTAGGCAATGAAGCCCTAAATATTGAATTTAGAAACCCCAAGACCACCATAGAAGGAAGAGAACTAAATCAGAATAACATACATCGAATATAAAGAATTCAACAAAGTTGTTTACTGCAAATACTGTACAGACTGAAAACAGTAAGAGATTGATATCCAGATCTTTACCAAAAATCCTCATTCAGACATGTATATTGAAGGCAATCTTGTCATGTGAATGGAATGTATTAAAATAAAGGATGAGTATTTCATTATTCCATGCTCCCTGTCAGAACTTGTTTTAGTACTCTGTCTAGGGGCATGTATTTGGAAACATCAGCTGAATTGGAAAAATAATCAAATTGGAAGACTTAGACATAAACCTGGAGTCCTCCAAGCTCTGAATAGATGCACAGAGTCCTCATTTTCTGGACTGGACGCATCTGTTTAAATATTTGTACTCAAAAGATAGTAGCTATGAGATAACCAAATGTGTCAAAAATGTGAAAAAAAATTTTACTAAGCCTGGGCTGTGATATACTATCTATTCATCATTCCTTTTATAATTTGAACTTCTCAAAAAGTACAAATTTTACTTTAACTTCAACTAAGAGACCTTTTGAAACTAATTATTATTTTCCATTTTAATCCTCGTATGTATTTTTTAAATGGCCTCAATAAATGGCAATAAAGATTCTATTTTTGTTGCCCATAGTGGTGTATATTTTTGCTGAGTCGCATCTTATTGAGCTCCTGTAAATTTGGTAAATGTGTGTGAATTAGAAATCACTGCTGAATTTAGACTAATATCTATGAAGAGGTCAACTGTGGTAATGCAGGCAATCCAAACAAAAATCATAGCAGGAAAGTCATTACAATCTGCAATTCATAAAATGGATTTTACAGCGTGTGCTAGAAATGAGGAGGCTTTGCCTTCTACACAGTTTTATAATAACTCCTTTAAAATAAAATAACAATAATGATATGAATATAAGAGAAGGGTCACGGTTATAGGATCTGCCTGCATCTCCTTTCTCTTTCTGGTTGCTGCATTCATCACTCGTGTGTTTGTCTTCTTGCGCCCAGTTGTCTTAATGTAGTGTAATGGGATTCTTCCGTGTAACTTTAATATTGTTTATTAACTTGCAGTCTCAAGAGTGTTAGCTATTGCAATATAGCTGTGCTAGAAAGAGGCAAGGCTGTACAGAGCTGCCTCACCTGCTCAGCAGCATCAGAGGATGTTGGGCATCTTCCTGTTAACAAGTATTCAGGCATATGGCAAAGTCAGGCAGTGGAGACTTAGGCAGTTCAGAAGCTCAGATATTCACAGAGAGAATGCAGATCTTCACAGAATTTCATTAACATTTTAAAGGAAACTGCAGCAGGGACTTCTACGGTCCTTTTAGGATCTAGCCTGAAAAACATGCATGCAAAGCCATGCTACTTAAAATCTAGTGTTTTATAATGATGAGGTGGTTCTTTCAAGCATTTCAGACTATTAAATCACTTCTTGAATTCAGCTCTTCTGTAGCCCCTACAGGACAAAAGCACATGTAATGCCTAGAACATTCCTTCTTATCACATTATTTCATAAACGTACTGTTTTTCTGGTTAACAACTATTCAGAAATGGCTTAAAGTTGAAAACCTTAAATCTTAGACCAAAACATTTGAACCTGAGTTGAATTAAGACAAAAGAATGGTTTGGGACACATCTAAAGGATTTAGATAAGACCTAGACCTGAAAGCATCTGTTGAGTTTAACATGAATCTTTCCAACAATGAGATGACCAAAAGTAAGGGAAAGCACAGACAAGCCCAAGAAGATATATTATCAAGTGTTGATCTCTATGAAGCAAACTAACTCCTGAGGATACATTCTTGCTTTGAAAGAAATATGTTTGACAGCTCTCAGCAACTCCAACCTTCAGGTCCCCCCTGACATAATTGGATCGTGTTTTCAAAGAGTACCTTCCTTTATCCTGGATTGAAGCAAGCAAGCTGTTTCTTAATTATACGCTTTAATGCTTGTTGAGAGCTGAAGGATAGGAGCAAATAAGCTAAATCCCACCAGATCAAAGTATTTTTATAGAGTACAATACTTCGCCCAGCAGCAACAGACATATCAAACATTGACCTCTTCGCAAAAGGCATTTAGCCTCGTGGTTGGCCTTCTAACATTTATTTGTGATCTCTTCCCCTGTTTGCCACAATTCATTTCTCTTCTGCTGGAGAATGGTTCATAGCAGCTACAGATTATAAACTATACAGTTCACTTAGTGTAGTAGTCACAACTGCTGCAGAAACTCTTGCAATACTTCAAAACCCCATAGAAGTGACTTATTTTCTCTTCTTTTTTTCTTTTTCCCCCCCTTCTGGCTTTTATTGCATAGCATTCATAGCTACGTAATTTGCTATTAAAATCTATAAGACTGCAGCAGAATTTCTCCCACTGTAGCAATCACATTTGTAGCATCAGTAAATATGTTGTTTAGAGTTTGTCTAACTTGAGCCAGTTTTCAATTTTTCTACTGCACTAGTTTGGATTCATACAGTTATACAAAATGCTTACATTTGGACTCCACTCCTTTAGTTCCTCATCTCCAGTTTTGTATCTTTGTATGGATTTAAATTTTATTGTTTTTTCTGTGTCCTTTCTAGTTTCACTTTTGAGAATGGACGTAGCATGCATTTTTGTTTTGCAACAAATGAAGTCCAAAGGAATGTTCCAAAATGTTTCCCTCAAATTTTGTGATTTCTGCATATGCTTTCCTTTTCCTTTCCCCTTGTATGTCTTTTTTTTCTGCCCGTTTTATCTGTCCTTTCTCATACTTTTTGATTGACTTAGGCTTATGCTCTATCACAACTAATCACAGCTATATACTAGCTTATCTCCTTCTGATATCAATATGCAAGACTGCGGCCCTGTTGAAGAAAGACTTCTCTGCCTATTTCAGCTCTCTTTGGACCTCCCTAGGATTAATGGACTCCCTGTTTCACAGCATGTACCAAACTAGAATTCCAGGAGTTACTCTAAATTCCTGCAGATCTTCCCTCTTCCTTGTGGTCCTCTAACCAGTTTTCCTGCTTGTGGCAGCAAGAACATGACCTTTTAGCTTTGCAAGTAATTTCTACTAAAAAAAGCTGCTTTTATCATTTCTTAAGCTAAAATTAAGCAGAGAAGGAGCACAGTTAAATGTAGATTTTTTTATTAACTTTTCTCCCACCTTATTTTTCAAAAGTTGACTTTAGAAGTGTAGATCTGGAGACGAAAATTTAAGTGAACTGAATGCATGTCCACATACACAGTGATATTGTCAAATGATCTCCATTAATTTATCATCCTGATAGCAAATGGATTCAAGTTTCACAAGTCTGTACCATTATTAGAAGTTATCATTTGAAGTGGATAAAGAATGAGCATGGTGAAAGAATTTGCTTTGCATTTCTTCAGGCTATAACTAAAGCCCAATCAAAGAATTTGCAGGTTAGCAATTATTTAGCCTATAAGGCTTTTATCTATTCTGTAACTCTTGCAAATGGCCAACATCAACAGAGAGCCTCCCTGGGCAGTGAGGCCCAGATTTCGGAAGTTTCTTTGGCACCACCCCACTTTAGCTTCAGTGAGAAGACAGATGCCTACCTGCCCTTCATACTCAGGATGGTGTTCATATAGACTTTTGGGCAGTGTTGTTGCGGTTTTTATCTTTCTTTATTTTACAGAAATTTTTAATTTCCACTGTTAGCCATTGATATTTTATAAAACTTCTTGATGGACCACTAAATAATAATAAGGACACATCATTTCAAGTGATTGTCTCAACAGTAAATAAGGGCATGGAGGACTCACCTTTTCATGTCTTTTGATGAAAATTAGGCAATTTTAAAACTGATTTTCATAATACATCCTTTAACACAACCCGTTGCTAAATCCAGACTAAGAAAATGATTTACTGCTTTAGGGCTTTAATTTAAAAGATGGGTAAAAGTGATTGTACAATTAGATAATTTTAAGGTCATGGGTTTTTTTTTTCAGAAAGACAATATTTTCTACTAGCTGCTAGATGAAAAAAAACCCCTATTAATTCAGTAGTTGTCTTCAATATAACAATAAGAATGCATGTGTTTTTCCTTTAGATCATTAATTTCACAGTACTTTTATTGTGAAAATCTATCATTCTATGAATTGCATGTCATAAGCTGCATAGTAAGGTGTTAAAACACACATGTAAGCCTTACCAAAAAAAAGCTGTAAACTACGTTAGAAAAAAAAACACTTTATGTTTTCGCAGTAAATGAAGCATAATGTACAATATTGATTGTACCTTCAAAGGAGATATGTTGTTTTACTCTACTAAAGTGTAAAAGCTTAAAATATAAATGCAAATTTTATTTTATTAAATAAAAACCAAAATTAAATGGCAAGAATAAACAACCTAAAAACCATGTGTTATCTGAAACAGTTTACAGTTCCTTAATTTCAGCTTTTAATCCCTCACAAAGACGTTAGTGAATAAAAGGAACTTGAAAATTAATGGAAAAGCAACAGTGGGCGCTGTATGGAAAATACCACTAAGATCCCAACTCCTTTTCCTCTATCACTTTCAGCATCGTGAATGGCAATTCTCTTGTTCAAAACTCCTAGGCATCACCAAAATTGATTTAAGCACTTTTGTTGATGAGTACCAGAAAACAGAAAGGGTTATGATGCAAATTTTGCCTTCAATTTTAAAGTGAGGGAAATTCTCTTGAAGCAAAATCACATACACATGACCAAATCTTTCAATAAATTCTATATTACTAGATGGTGACATAATTTGAATAAAGGTACAAAATTGTTCCTGAAATTAAGCATTTTTATTAACAGTTTTAGTCTCTTTTCTTCTTAAAGGCAGATGATGCATGGGCAGCTCTTGTCTACCTGCATATATGCATTTAATAATCTTTGTTGACACAGAACAACAGAAGCTATCATGTTGCTATTGAGCCCTTCAGAATCTGAACTCCTAACAATTTGAATCAAAGTTTGCAGGGTTTTTTAATTGTTAATCAGTAACTATAGCTGGACAGTTATGATTAAACAATTGCACTGTGACCATTGTATAGTGTGCTAGTGTTTTATTTTATGGAAAAGGGAGGACAACCCAAAAATAAATGGGCTGTCTGGACAATACTTACCAGCAGTAAAGTCAGCAGAACCAAGCAGTAACTGGGGGAAGGACAATGTCGACAGCGGGAGATTGTGACCACTGACTTACTGATCACCTGTTGTAATGCAATCAGTGAGTGTGAGCCCAAAAGCTGTGCGTCCCTGCCTCGCACTCGAGGGGTCTGCGGTGACCCGGGCTCCAGGAGGCGAAGAACATGGGAGGAGACCGGTTGCTTTTAGATCCAATTTATTCAGGGGGCTCCAACGGAAAGAACAGGAATGATCTGCTCAGCGCACCAATCTGACCCGAACCGGCTGGGCACGTGCCTTTTAGCCCACAGGACCACCCAATCAAGAGAGGGCAATGGGGAGGGATCGATGTCTCCGGACCAATGGGGATGAACAAAGGGAGGGGATAAGTCAAACCAACCAACCGGGGTGCCAACGGTCAAGAAGGTCCTAGAAGAAGAGGCGGGGCTTGTCCCTGTTGCCAGGATCCAGTCCTGCCCCCGGGAGTGGCAATGCCACTGGACCATTCCCCAGGCCAGCCCATGAGGGTGGTACTCACACCTCTGTCTCTGACTCTCCTCCCCCGAGGGAGGCTGAGCTGGCCCTGGCAGGGGCGGGATCAAGGTGTCACACCTCCACAATCACCTACTGAAAATGGATCTGAAACTCAAATGAAGGACAGAACTGCACACACAGGTAAATTAACACGAGCAGCAAGAGAGATAACTAGCAAATAAGGGTTTGAGTACTAATTTTTAAAAAAAGTTATGTAATCTTTAACCAATGAATGCTGATGCCTTTGTTTATTAAAACGTATAAATAATATAATGTTTTGATGATGGGTGACCCAGCCTTTTGTGGGTTACCACCAAGATCCCTACTTTGCTCAGGCTAGAATAAAAAGTAGAAATATCTCACCTCAGTGTGTGGCAATGCACACCCAGTAATGAGCCCCTGTTCTGGACAACAATGTAAGTATACAATCAAAATTTGTCTACCCATGCAAAAGGACAACAAATAAATACAGTTCAGCTGGGAAAGTACCACCAGGAGAGAGTAGTTGGACCAATTATTAACAGTATCAGTAAAAACTGGAAGTTGAAATTGTTTAGGTTTTTTTCTGTGACTTAGTTGTGCACAGTATTAAGTACCAAGAAAACCACAGACTTCAACTTCTTTTCTGGATGTAATAAACAAAGACTATGGGGAATGAACTAAACAAAATTTTCACTGAAGTTTAATCAGTTAGTGATAACCCTGAATCTGTTCCTATTTTTCTCCTACTTCAGTTCTCTATATTTGATATGCAGTTCTGAAAGTAATTTTGTTTCTATAAAATAATTTTCTGCAATGTTATAGTTTTAGTGTAAGTATCCACACATCTCCACCAGTGATAATATCAAATGTACATGATAAGTCTAGACATAGAATGAAAAAATAAAGATATGGGAAACTTGCATTTCTTTTACCTAAGCAAACAGGGAGAAAAAAAACCCCAAAGAGTTTTGATATGTGCCAATCACCTTTCCTTTTACCCATTTATAATGGTGTGTAATAACACTTTATAAGAATAAGCATATGAACAGAACAGCTTGTAGTGGAATTCTCAGTAAATTCTACATATCATGAATAAATTACAAATGCATAGGAGATTTGCAAATAAAGACCTAAGTATAGTCACCTGGAGTAGACTAACTTGCTTAAGATAGGGAGGTGTTAGTTACTCCATGCTGACATTATAGCTGATGAAAGGAAATAAATACTCTTAGAATATAGTTTCATCTGATCTAGCTGACCTACTTTGGGATGAGTAACATCACATGTTAAGATGTGAATCTCCTTCAGCAGAAGAGGTGTAGGATGATTTGCACATATATTGGTATTTTATTTGCCTAAATTTGATCCGATGCTTGCTTTCATATTCCTTACAGTAAATTGTTTCAGAATATCACTTTGAAAGCTACCAAATTTATCATAATTTTCTGAAAAATAAATTCAAGCCCATTCATCCTTTTGCCATCATGTGTTCTGGATTATTTTTTAATATTGATCCTATCCCTTGTTTTATTCTACCAAAACATTTTGTTAGTCTACTCCTATTTTTTTGCTATAATTATTAATTAGATTATGTAAGATCTTCCCTACAGACAAGTAAATTCTGTTTAGTGACATCTAATATAGTGATGGAGCAAGAAAAGACTGAGATTAAAATTAATTCGTGGACAGCATCAAAAATGAATGAATATTCTACTTGTTTTTAACTACGGAGAAGATATTAAGGGTGAGAGAAAAACAATGTGGTTAGGGGAGAAGAAGGTAATTGAAACATCACAAAGAAACCTTGCGGTTAAAAAATAAGAATGATTTAAAAAAATCTTAGCTGGTAAAAAACCTATAAAATATGTCAGTCAAACGAACTAATATTCTCCATCATATTATGCTGGAACATGTTGTATGTGAAATTGCCAATTCATCATAAGGAATCCAGTGAAGGTGTTAACATATAACAGATGGGAAAATAAAATGTCTACTTTTAAAAGGAAAGAAAATTGCAATCTAAAATGTGTAAATTCATTGTCATATGAATCAATGGTATTGAGAGCTCTGGACAGACTTTTGAAGGAAAATATAATCAAATAAATGGAAGAACGTGGAAAATGGGATGAAATACAACATACATTTAGCAAAGGTAGTTCATGCCTGATTAATCTGATATCTTTTTTGATAAGTGATTTTTTAGACAAAGGAAATGAAGTACATCTAATCTATCTGCACTCAGGCTCTATGAATAATTGATTTTTCAGTTCAACTACTCATCTGAAAAAAAATTTAAGACCTGAAAGAAAAATAATAACAATAATGATTGTGATCAATTGGTTAAAGCATATGGAAAAGATAAGAATTTTAATTGCTAGAAACATACCTTCTGTATGTCTGTGCATTCATACAATGAAAAAACCCCACTATTTAAAAATGATAATAGCAAAAAGTGGAGAAGGTAGCTATTTTCTGCCAAATCTAAATAGGAACTAACAGCAGTGAGATCCTATAAGGCCTATCTTAGTATTTTTTTAAATGGCTTTGTTTTGTTTGATTAGCTATTTTAAGAATTTTAGGAAAAAGGATTTCAAAGAGAGTTTTAAAATCAGCCCAGTATATGTTGTTTAAGTTATTGCAACTAACAATCATTTGGAAAGCAAGAGGTGGTACTATTTTTGCTCCAATACTTAAAATCAAGGAAGAATACTATCTGAACAAAACCAAAACCAAAAACATAGATAAAACACTTTATAGGGAAGTAACAAAATTATTCTGCTTTAGCTGTTAAAGCAAAAGAAAGTTTAAATTAAATCTAAAAAAGTATAGATTACAATTAAGTAGTAACATTAGCAAAAATGCAGTTGTTGGAAAAAGCCTTTGGGAAATGGCTTGGGAAACCTGTGAAAAATGGACAGCATAACAATCCCATTAGTAGGATCAGTAAATTTCTAATTTAATAGAAGTATCAGATATTTGGAAACAATTTTTAAAGCATCACATACCTCAGCTAATCCTTTCAGGAGAATGCTTTAGCTGGTCATAAGGCTCTATTTTTATTAAGTTAGAAAGAGAACACATCTATGTCCTCACGAATCCCATCATAAAGGTGATAGTGGTGATTATGTTGAAGAAAAACACATTCAGATGGGTTGGTTGCTAATTTTACAGGGTGTCGTGGGCTCTATAACAATATGCTTATTTAAATTGCTCTTAAAAAAAAGAAGGGAATACTTCCTTACAGTAGAAAAGAAATAAGGATAATTCTTGTTCAATTCATATGTAATTAAATATAGTTGTTACAGGTTTCTGTCACAGTTTTGACAAATACATAAAGAGGTTCATTAGTTAGAAAGGTAAACCTGGATCAGTCAGGATTTATTATGGTTAGACAAATTGTTGATAATAAAATTAGTATGTCTATGATTTGAGTTACAGTCCCCATGAAGATAACATCTGATACATTTTATTATTTTTCAGAATGGAGAAAAAAATTTATCCCAATATAATATAAATATAAATTGCTTCTATTAAAAAAATCCACCCTATTCGGGAGAAAAACAGAAAAACTAAGACCTTCCTTCCTTCCTTCCTTCCTTCCTTCCTTCCTTCCTTCCTTCCTTCCTTCCTTCCGCACCATTCCTTCCGCACCATTCCTTCCTTCCTTTCTCATGTAAGAAACCTGGAATTTTGCATTTAATGAGTGGAATTTCTTAATTCAGTAATTAAAAACAGAGAGGTAGCCACTATAGTTAGTTAAGAAACCCAGGAATCTCTGCACCATAATCTTCAGTGATAATGAAATCAACAAAGACTATTAAAATATGCAATTGCAGTATTTCCAATATTTTAGGGTTTTGCTTCAGTTGAAGACATTTTAACAGAAGCAAATGTAAAAGTTGAGAAAAATTAATTATAGCTAGTTGTGATTTACATTTCTCTAAAATACTTGCAAATAGGAAACATACAGAGCATATTACATGAGCTGCATGGGAAAAAAAGCATTTGAAAATGTGAAAATAATTTTCATGAGCAACTTTAGTCTTCACAATGGTTTAGTCCTTTCGGTAGTCAGCTAAAGAACTCTAAGTGTTAACTGCACTGTTCATTTTCCCAAGACAAGAAGATTCAAATCCTGTCCATCTGGAAAGCTCAGTTTCATGTAGGGACGTGTAAGGTTATTCTTTTTACCATCATTCTGAAAAAAAAAATGTAAAAAAAAGTTGATTCTGCTTCCCCAGAATGCTCAATTACTGCCATGATGAAACAAACACCTTCTAACTCACACTGCTTTAAGTGCAACATGTGCCAGAAATAAGACATAACCTGCAATTCAATAGGATCTCTAAGGTTTACGGTCAGCTGCCATTGCAATTTTGCTACAGTTACTTTCTGGACATTTATTAAAGAAAGAATAGTTGGCCCACTCAAGCCATTATAAATGCATTATTCTTTTGGGTTTTGGAAGCATGTTTATTTTATATCTGAAATGCTAAGATACATTTCTTATCAAAATGAAGATCTCCTGCACATGAATTAATTAGTCAGATGTCTGTTTACTGGAACAAAAGTTGAACTCTTTTTTGAACTTACACTGACATTTTCATTAAACTCAGTAGGCAAGTTATTGAGCTTTACATCAACAAGAGGTATGCAACAGTTCCAAATACAGCAGGAGAAAACAGAAAGTTCTTTACAGTTCTTTACAGTCTGTACAAGTAATAATACAGGCGGGGGATGAATAGATTGAAAGCTGTAGTTGGGAATAGTGGTAAATGAAAAATTAGCTATGACCAGGCAATCTGCCCTTGCAATCCAGAAAGCCACTAGTATCCTGGGCTGCATCAAAAGGATCCCAGACAGTGGGACGAGGGAAGGGATTCTGCCTCTCTACTCACATGGAATGCTGCATCCAGCTCTCAGGTCCCCAGAAAAGAAAGATATGAGCCTGTTAGAAGTCTTAAAAAGCAGGGCCATGAGGGTGATCAGAGGACTAGACAACCTGTCCTATGAAGACAAGCTGAGGGAGTTGGGGCTGTTCAGCCTGGAGAAAAGAATCTGTTGATGCCTTATGGCATCCCTTCAATACATAAAAAAGGCTTAAAAGTAAACTGGAAAGATACTTTTTTAAATCATGGCCTGCAATAACAGGTTAAAGTGCAACAGTCCTAAAATAAGACAAAATTAAATTAAATAAAAAATTAGATGCATGGAAGACATTTTTGATTGTGAGAGTGGTGAGGCACTGGAACCGGTTGCCCAAAGAAGCTGAGGATGTCCCATTCCTGGAAACGGTCAACATCAGACCAATATCTAGACCTTTCAGCAGCTTGGTCTAGCTGAATGTGAGCCTGCCAATGGCACAGTCTTAGAATAAATTATTTTTAAAGATGACTCCCAATCCAAACCATTCTATGATTTTCTAGTTTTATTAAGTCTTCAGGCCATCAAGAGTTGCATATGTGAGAATCTGAAGAATGACATGATTAATGAAATTAATATAACACAAAAGAAAGATGAAAAAAATAAACTTACAATGTAGAAAACATCACAAAACATATACAAGAAAAAATCCTTAATATATATTAGCTAGATATATCACAAATGTTTTTATTACTGATAAGATGTCATGAAATGCAAATTAAACCATTTAAAATTGCTGATTTAGGTCTTTACTGAACAGAAACTGTCAAGTTTAAGTCCTGTATGAACCTTAGGTTGAGGTGTTTTCAAATTTAGTGTCTTCAGGGACCTCAATGGAAACTCATTCAGTGCATAAGTGGGTTTTAAAGAGCAAAGATGCAAGGTTGCATAAGCAATAAGACTGGAGAATTATGCAACAAATCTCACAGTGTCATGTACAGACATCCAAGATGTAATGTATTACAATATACTATATTGGTACCTCTTTTCACAGAGATAAACTGTAATATTGTTAGAACAAGGAGAATACTAAATTATTCTAAAGATGGAACGGGAAGAACCAAGATAGAATGAGCTTGAAATAACAGTATGTTCAAATGTAAATGTTCTAGAGGAATTAGATTTAAAACTGCTGTCATCCCCATAACCTACCATGATGACAAGAAATAAAGACCATCTGATACAATAAGAAGGGCAAATTTTATCACAATATATAATTAAAATTAGATTACTGACAAGCAATTGTGTCCAAATGAAAACACTTACCTGGCTACCATAGTGATTATGGAGCAGTTATGAGACTTTGAGCTGCACAGGATTGGGCAATTCTTAGAGTTGAGACTAATGGAGGCAAAGGAAGAGGCAAATTTTATTCATGCATATATGGCAGACAGGACTATTATCTGTCCATAGGAATTTCGCAGCAGCAGGCAGAAAGGACGGGTAAAGTCTGCCCATGTTTCAGTGTTCAGTCTGCCCATGTTTTAGTTTTCATCTCAGTTCATTGCAATATATCCTTTTTTGAGGATGATGAAATGTCCCTGGTGGAATATAGGTGGAATATGAATACATGCTGAAAAATTGTTTGAGGAGACTGAGATGCAGACACAGAACATTATTTGCCATCTGAGAATTTGAAACATTGATGTCATTAATGGCAAGCACAGCAGTTAATGGTAGAAGTGTTTTAGGTAACCCAGTAGTGATTCTAACTGGAAGACCATCAGCCACTGAAGAATTAATGAACCGCATAAATGTTTGCCTGAGAAGGTGGAGGCCTTTGCTGTGCAAAGTTGTATTATGATGCTTTCCTTCACCGTTGTGTTGAACTGTGCACGTCCCTTGGCTGCAGGGTACACGGAGCTGGTGCTGGTAATGAAGGAGCCTGTAGGCAGCTGCCATTGCATCAGCAATAACACCACCTGTGTGTGCTTGTATTTATCTTAGACTGAAGCAGTTTGTTCTCATGTGAACATCCTTTTGTTTGACACTAGAAATGATTAATAGGATTGTTCTTTTCTAAGAATATCCTATAAGAGCTCTAAAGACCAAAATGCCACCTAACAGATGGGATCTGCATTTTTTGCTGTTCCCTGACTAGAGGTCTTTCTAATGACATACAACTGTTCACTACATCTGAAGGCATGTAAAATTATCTGTATTATTCTGTTTTTTCCCTGCAGTGTTAGATCCAGTGAATCATATTTTAAGCAGTGTCTCACTGAATCCAAGTGATCTTTTCACTGGGATTGTAAGGAACACCAGTCTCGGTGCCTTGCAGCAGTGCACTGCAAATCCCAGGGTAGATAAATCAGACATTTAAGCCACCTGAGAGTGTTTGTTCCCCTGCAACACAAGTTTAGGGAAATGAAGTATGTCTCCTCAGTATCTGATGGCAGAATATAGCACTACATTCAATTTTGCTTTGAGGTAGCATCTTCCAGAAAAGAGGGTGTCAGTCACTGCTTTAGCTGCTCCAATTCAGAGCACCTACAGGGCAAACACCCTTTCCACCCTATGCTGCCTGTACTGTGGAGGTGATAATTCTCCATCAGTGGGACTCAATATAGATATCTGGGAACAAAAATATCAAAGCTTCTCATCAGGATAAGGCCTTACCTATGCAAGGACACTTCTGAAGTTGTCACACTGGTAAAAATTCTGGTGCTGACTACAGGACAAGTAATTTAACAAAATATGGAACAATTTCAAGATGGCAATGTTTATGTCACTAAATAGCTATATTTCTTTATTATGGACAATGGATAAGTTTTCACAGAATGCTCTCTTTGTTGTAATGTTCCTTGAGGCAAAATGGCTGTGACTATCTGACTTTATTTAAACTAAAACTGATTTGCATCATCAAGCAGTGTAAAGAAGAAAGACTGAATCATTGAAAATGAGGAAATAAACATTGTTATGTTAATAGTGATTTTTTTCAACACCTCTATTTCTTCAGAGTTTATTTTGATCAAGTAATTTTAAGAGCAGAGGCACAAGTTATTATTTTCTCCATTGCTGCTATTCTTCAGTAGAAGAGTCCTACAAACAGCAATTAGCAGAATGCTAGTGATTGTAAAGAACTTAGAGGCAGAGGAATGGATGGCTCTGTTTTTCCTTGAGAATCAAAACACTTGGCAAGTCTGAGAAAGAAGCAGCTTCTGTGTGGCAGATATTCCCTTTACTTGTGAAAATGAAACAAATTGATAGAATTATCTTATTTACACAGTCATTAACCTTATTGATTATTGTGTCTAGGGTAGGAATGCAAAGGAACGTATGAACTTTACTAGCTGAATGGGTGCAAAAGCTGTGCAAAATAGAATCAGTGAGGAGCAGGGAATGGGTAATTTTCTGAGCTTCTGGAATGACATAACTGTGTGCAACACAGTATACCATGACAAATACCAGGATAATTTTATTTGTAATTACAATGCTGTGTGACTGGTCACCTAATCTGGAAGATATTTTTTCTGCTCCTGGACTAGATAATTAATGCATTGAACAAGAAAGAAGTTAATACTACAATCAAAGCCTCAAGAAAAAGTCTTGTGCATTATTTAAGTTATTATTGATGATAACATTTAAATAAGATTTAAATTATTCTGTATGTCTAAACTTCATCTGACTGAATATAAAGATACATTTAAAAATGACAAAGGAAATACCTGTTCAGGGGTCTAGCAGAAGACAGGACCTCAGAGGAAATGAGAATGAAACTGAAGAGA
Organism: Acanthiza pusilla; assembly: GCA_036630365.1. NCBI lineage: Eukaryota > Metazoa > Chordata > Aves > Passeriformes > Acanthizidae > Acanthiza > Acanthiza pusilla. The sequence goes on along the minus strand of JAXCHO010000036.1, from coordinate 29,540,554 downwards.
TAAACCTTCCCTGCTAAGAAAGACAGGAAAAGTTATCTGGCACATTTCAAGAAAATTGGGCTGTTCCCTCAGGATTCTATTTATTATTCAGTGAATTAATAAATTTTCACTTTGCTCATATTGGCATTTCTGTATGAAATCACAGAAGTAATTAAAGCATCATGTGAAAATACATTTATTTGCACTACCCTTTAGTAATAGTAACTTATTGTTATGGAATGATTCTCTGAACACATTCGTTAAGTATCTGGCCATTTTCAAAAGATCATGGACAATTATTTGCAATTTTGTTTTGAAGTATAACATTAGCAGAAATATTATTCCTATCCATAAACAGTAAATAGAAAAGCTATTTGTTCCTTCTTTCTGCTTAAATGACACATTAACCTTTTTGATTAATCTAGTGCTAAAAGTCACATGGCATTATTTTATTAAACAGCTTTTCACGTCAGTCTAAATAGCTCCAATCAAACATCACTTACTGTTTGCCCTTGGAGTGTTCACTTCTTGCGCTATTTGCATAAACAAATCATGTAATACACCTCTCTGATGCAAATCCCATTGATTAATATCACATATTTATCTTGCAACAAAGGACTTCATAGGTTAAAGATCCACTAACTTGAAGAGGAACAAGAGCAGAGAACGGGAGTACACAGTCTTCAGTCATGTGAAGTTCCCTGTGGTGACGATCAGTGCAATTCCACTGAAAGCAATTGAGCTAAAATGACTTTAATCTACATCTTAATTCCATCAGTTTGCCTGGAAAATGAATAGCCAGGCATTTCACTGGTAACAGCTGGGTTTGTAGGTTCCCACATTCTGTATGACCTTGTCAAATTTCCTCAATTATTATTTGAACTCCTTTTTCTTCAAGCTTTAACATAAAAAACTATCCACTGAAATCATAAGCTTAATCTAGACAACATTTTTTAAACAATGCTTATTCAAGGGTCTTGTTTCATTATACAACAATGTAATATTTGTCATATTTATTAATCCTATTAATTTATTGATGGCTCCTTTTTCCTAAATCAGAGCTTCTAATAACTAGATCAAGTGGAAGGTGGCAAAATGATGGTTTTGAGAAGGGGTATAAAGATGCAGAACACAAAAAAAAGGATTTTAAAATAAAGAGGTTTAATCTTTATCCTGACAGCACAATTTAAATAGGTCTGTGATAAAAACCCATTCAAATAGAGACAAAACATCCTGTTTTCTGAGGCTGAAAATGAATTCTATCCTTAATTCTCTACTCTTCTTTCAGAAATAAAATAAGAATTTGTTTGATCTAAAAAGAACCCCAATCCTTCTAAGGGATTTCACAACAAAGTATTGGGTGCACATGTGACTAGTTAAGCACCTATCTTGAACTGTACCACACATAACAAAGTCATCACCAACTTATAACCTAACATTGTAAGTGCTTACAAAATATTGCTGCCTACACCATTTGAAATTTGGATTAGAATGCATCTTCACCATCTTATTGCTCATACAGAAAAGCTTAACTTCAGCAAGAAGTAATAAAACCCCCATATGACAGAATATTTTTCATCTGAAATTGTCTTTAAGAAACTGGAGGCTTGTAAGTCCAGCACTAAGACTAGGTAAAGACTTGGGATCTGAATGTTGTATGCCATAAAGGTACAAGAATATCTTCAATGTACTTATACCATTCTTTATGTGTGAATTCCCTGAAGAGCAGTATTTCACAACTAACAGTCCAAGTTGTCAGAAGGAAATATTTTAAAGTACAGAATGCAGTTAACCAACAAGACTCTTAAAAACACATTGTTAACAAATTTTCTTTCTTTAACAACTGTTAGGAAAGCTGAAACTGATACTTGATTCTTGCCACTAACGCTTTCTACCTCACAAACAAAAAGATCACACAGGTTAATCCTGGATCCTGCAGGTCTTAGTCAATGATTTGTCTTAGAAAAGGATTTAAATTTTGATGTCCTGCTGAACAGGACTTCAGAGCCTAGGCAATAAGGCCACATTATTGTCTTAGTTCCTTTGTTCCTTTGTAAAATAGATATTTTCAAGAAAGATTGAGATCTACTGATAAAGAACACTACATAAATTATAGCTCATCCCTAAAAAAGTATTCTTCAAAAAATCTTACTTAAGCCTTTTCTTGTTTTCTCTTTGAGAGGTTGTGGTGGTTTTGTTGTTTCAAGGTTTTGTTTGTGGGTTGTTTTGGGGTTTTTTTGTGGGAAGGGAGTGGTATGGTGACAGACGTAGTTGTGATTATTTGCTTAAAAAAATTATGTTTATCTTTTCAGCTGATCTCATATGATTTTTTTTTTTCCATGTGCTAACTTCTGAGACCATTTTATGAAAAGTTTCACCTAAAAGAAATAAACAGATGAGCAAAATTTTAGTCAGGCTAATTTAAGAGAAAAAACCACCCAAGCCAGAAACAATTAAAAATTTCAGCTTATCACTTGAAGGATATTCCATAGATATCTTCAAGAGTCCAGTGGACTCTGGGCTATTTGGCAGAAATTTAAATAAATTTTAAAAAGCAGCACATGCTTATGAGGTTTCTGCGAAGAGAAAGGAGGAGATGCAGCAGAAGAGGACCCACGTATTACAAAACACACTTCCCAACAACTAGAAGTGTGTCTGATGTTTTTTCCCTTTACAATGAATTACAGCCCTTATTTTCCCATTGAGACAGCTGGAGCTCCATATAAAAAGGCATGAATAGCAGTGGGAAAATTGCAGTCATATTGCTACTTTCTGCAGTCAAATAAGCTCATTTCCATAGGCAAGTTAGTGTTTTGCCAAAGCTTGAGTAATTTTCAGAATGCACATGAGTAGTTTACAATCTCTAATTGCATGGAATAAGAAAATACTTAGTTGTAACAGAACTTTGAGAATCCATCCAAGGCAGTGATATTTTGTGTCAGGAACACCATGATAAACTGGTGTCTAGTGCCTTCATCCGAAATAGCCTGAAAAAGAAATCAAACATTTAATATTATTAACATAAATCATAATTGCTTTATCTTTATTAATTGTTTGAAAGCAATTTACTTTAAGGAATTTAGTTTAATTTACTTTAATTTACTCTTTGTTAAGTGTTGTCTGCTATTTTTCTCATACAGGACTAATTTCCTGCATCACCTGCTGCACCCACTTCTTTGTTTAGTCATATAGCTTTCAACTACTCAATATTTAAAAATTAAAATTCAGTTCCACAGAAAGACAGTGGAAACACTTTATGGTATGTAACTTCTTCTATAACAGTTTCAATCATAAATGGTAGGACAGAGATGTTACTACTGCAGCATGCCAAAGCAGTCAGAGATTTCAATCAGAATCAGGGCTGTGTAATAAGGGATTTTATTCGTTTGTGTATTTTTGGAAGCATTTTACTCACTGTATGTTCAGAAGTAGGAGCACAAATGATCTTTAGAGAAAGCTTTAGAGAAAAACAGAATCAGTTTTATTAGCCGTTTAAACTTCTGTTTTATAAATATAGTTTATGAAAGACAGATTTATTTATAATAAAAAATTAGGGTTTCATGTTTGCTTCCTTGTTTGGTTGGCTTTTTTTTCTGATACAATACTGTATATTTCATTTAATGAGTTTAACAGTTTTTGAAAATTCAGAGAAAAACATTTTGTTGCAATGAATTTTTGGTAATTTTTTTTAAGAAAATCATTATTATTTCCTTACCAGTCTGAAATTTTCTGTCCTTCACTATGGCCAAATAGATTTGTTTATTGTAAAAATAATATTCTTATTCCCCTGCCTCCCAAGAGTTCATTACCCTTCTCAGTTGTCTCTCTTTCAAAGTAAAGATTACTCTTTTCATACTATCAGAAGTCCTATTAGAGATTTGTGATTAGCTTTTTGAAAAAGGATTCACAAACTGCATAATGTCTATAAAGAAATCATAAATTGTGATAAAGCTGAGAAAGATACCCTTTAATTACACAATGAAAAACTGTTGAATAGTACTTAATAAGTCCAAGACAGAATTAGCACAAAAAGTATTATCACACCTTTAGATTATAATAAATATATTGATATTAAATTTTAAATCACATTAAATTTGCTTATGGTTTAGGAATGCTGATTTAGTGTTCCCACTGAGAAACCATGTGCTGCCCACTCACTCCTCGCTCCCGCCACCCTTCCCTCTCCCTGTGGCGGGCTGGAGAGGAAAACTGGAGGCACAAAAGGTAAAGATTACAGGCTGAGATAAGAACAAGTTACTGAAAATGTGAATGACCTAAGAAAAGGAACAGTAACAGCAACAATGCTAATGAGTAGAAGGTACAAGAAACAAATGATTTGTTTCTTATTCATCATTATTCATCCTCTGCTGAGGCCAGTTGCACTGTTTTAGTTAGGCATATACCATATACTTTGAAGGAAATGTTAAAAATCTCTTTTCCCCTTTGTTTATGTTCCCCCCTATTTTAAATTCAATGTTTTGAGCTTATTCCCACAAATTTGAAAACATTGCCACATTTTGAAAAAATTCAGCAGGAAATTGCTTAGTATATTAGTTGTAACAAAGTTCCAGTCTTAAAGAAATTAAGTTTCAGACATCTTTGTTACGACCAAAAAGCCTTTTGTGTCCACGCCTAAGCAACATGATTTCTATCAAGGGCAGCTGGGGTAAAAATTGGTATGAATCTGACCCTAGAAAGTGAAAACTGTGTATAAATACTAGGTCCAGACACTCATAAATGGGAAGTATTTCATCGTTAATTCTAACATGGGAGCCAAACGAGTGCTTTCATAATTCTTCCTCAAGCATGGCTACAAATGCAAACCATCTGGAACATGTTTTGCCTAGAAATAAATTACATTCTCACATAGTGAGCTGTCAAAAAGATAGACTGATTTGTAGAGTATTTTAAATATTAGCTCAGGAGTTGAAGCATTGGGTCAAATCCTTTCTCTGACATGGATTGCCTTTGTGATCTTTGGCATTTGACATAAATCTAGGTATCAGGAATGGACTTAACATGTCTGAGTTTTGATCTCAAGGCCACTTCATTGTGGAAGGACTTGTCCTCTGCAGATGTCATTATTTTTACTTTTAGAGTTCCGAGAAATGCCATAAATGCATATTGGCAAAGGTCAATGCATTCTGCATATCTCAGTTTATGCCTTAGACCTAATATTCATGGTTACAAGTTGTCCCGTATGGTTTGGTAAAGATTGAAAAGCTGTCTCCCTAAGCCCTCTGTCTGGCCAATGCACTCAGAGCATTCCTAACACCTACCACAGGACCAAAATCTTCACATAAATGAGTGTGATTTATTAGTTTCTTTGAAAATGTAAAAAATAAGACAATTGTTTTATATTCCCATGATCCTTATCTCCACCCCTAAGAACGCTGGTGTACAGGGGCAGAGTCTTCTTATCTGGCTTTACTGGTGTATTGGGGGTCATCTGCAAGAGAGACGAACCATATTTTGGAGATGTCCCGCTCTTTCCTTTGGCTACAGAGTCCACAGTAACTAGTGGAAATGTACAAATGGCGGCGTATCTCCAGGGGTGGTGGCAATTCATTCCAGCTGCAAGGCCTGTCACTGCCAGCCCACTGGAAATTTGTTCTGGAAATCTGCTTGAGACCAAAGCCTCCAGGTGTGCATGGTTGGTAAGGGGTCTGTCACATGTCCTAAGTATAGGATCGCAGGGAAAAAGAGATGAAAAGCGGGTGTTCCTGTACGTAACCTTACTTAAAGCATAGATCATCCTTGCTATTGCTGTGATTAGGTTAATATGACAGGCGTGCATCGCAAGTATTAGGAACTTATTGTGATTGCTTTCATACATATTTTATTTGAGTCATGTTTTTGATTAGTTTACCAAATAAGCTGCTCAGGTAAATTAAAGAAATTCCAGGGGTCTTTTTATTTTTTTTAACCCAAGGGCAAGTCTCAATTGTCAGAGTAGATAACACTTTTTTGTCCATAAAATATCCCAATGTGCTTGTTCAGGCCTTAAAAAGTGCTTTAATAACCCACCTTTCTTTAATGTTTCATACTGTTTTCTTTTATCCTAAGTTTTGGCAGTCACACATAATAGTTATGGGGATTTTTGCTTTGTATAAAATATTTAGCAGAATTCTTTAGTTACACACTTTAAATATTCTGCAAGTGGCAGATGGTAAAATGAGAAAACATTTGCTTAAAAGTCAAAATAGTCAACAAAAGAACAGATCACCTTTCTCCTTTTCAAGACAGTAATTTGGCACAGCTATCTGCTTTATATCAAGAAGAAACAGAAAGTAGCACTGTAAAATGCTTTGTAAACAAACAAAAACCCCACCAAAACAAAGAAAGACTGATGTTATGAATCAAATAAATGCAGAAAAGTGTCATCAGCATCATAAGATGTTATAAATCAGGCCATTTCTGTCCCCTTCAGAAAATATCTGACTTACACTGTGTGAGAAACTGCAAATTCTTTTTATTTTCTTTTTGAATCTATAGTCTGCTGTAGGCATCCTTGAACCTTCAGATTTTAATAAGTGCACTGTCAACAGGAAAATACTGGTTGCTGCTCTTTAAGTCAAGTTTCTGCTTAAGGATGCAAAATATTTGCTATGACAGCATGGGGAGTTTCTGGGGTTTTTACGACTTAGACATGCAACACGGTGTACAATTCTTCATTTTATATTTTTTAAGAGATGAAAGAAATGTTCAAATAATAAGATCATTTTATATTGTTTCTAGCTCTGCAAATAACAGTCCTATTTTTTTTTCTAATTTTAATGTAAGGGCTGTAAAATCCTTTTCAGAGGTAAGTTCTTTGAAATAGACTTGTTCAGAAGTGTTAAATTAACATTACTAACTCTGAAGTTGCATTGCTAATATTCGCTAGACAACTTTGTTCCTCAGTATAACACACTTACCTTACAGTGTCTGATGATACAGATGGGAGTTGTCTGGTCAACCTTCTCTGGCTTAAGTTCACTTCTTTTATTGATTGAAGTAATGAATTCCCTGGAATCCCTCTTTCTTTACAAAAAGGTCTGTCAAGAGAATGAAATTAAATATTTTCCTCCTGGTTTTGTGACAGAGTTTGGGGGTGAAATATTTTGTTTTTCACTTTGTTTTTTGGTTTACAGTTTTTAAACTGCAAAAATTAGCATTTTAAAGGGAACAAATGCCATACACAGGTTTAAACTTCTGAATTTTGAAATGCTCTTCAGCAGAGCAAAAGGTGTAAATGTAGCCACATAAAATGTCATTTGAGGTTAATGACAAAATAAATTGTGTCCCCGTTTTTGGAGAAAGCTTTTGTGGAGACATGTATTGCCACAAGTTTGAAATCCATGCTTTGTGACAGCTGCTGACTGGTAATGAGTTCTAATGAGCTGTCTCTTTTCTAGGAAAAAAACCCCAACATTTAAAACAACAATCTCTTTGCAAATTGTAAGAGCATAGCAGCAGAGACAACCTCTCTATCCTGAGTTGATAAGCACATGCTGACATCAATAGCATTTCAATTCAAAAGCAAACCAACACTTCCCAATTCAAATGTGAAAACAGAATGTGAGATTAGTGTTTGCACAGGCAATCAAGATTTGCATTTATTTTCTTGTGGGTTTTGTGATACAGTAATGCTTTTGTTATTTCAAAACTATTAATACCTAAGCAAATGACATGCCCTAGAAAATACAAACTAGATTATGTTAATCTAATATAAATCTATAGATTTAAATATATTGTAAATATTTCTATATTCTGAAAGAGATTAAATATATGTATTGATGTCAACAAGTATTTCATATACAAAGACAAACGTGCGTACTCAGAGCTGACTCTGAGGCTGTGTATCAGTTCCAATACTCTTGCAGAAGACAACACTGTCAGAAGATAAGGACAAAGGGACAGAGCATAATCTTATTGATTTCAGTGTTAATGAAGAGTTACTCCATACTGAATCAGAGGGTTAATGTTCATCCAAAAATGACCTAATGATTTTGAAACCAGAATTTAACTTTTTGCTTTTCCAGCCTACTTCTTTCATGTATTAAAGAATGTTACTTTTTGTAGTGTTTTTCCAATTTTTATTTGCAAGTGATCAGATTTTCTGATACTTAAACCCTCATTCAGCAAAACGTATTACATGTGCAGATATATATTTATATTGCATATTCTTGTAAGTTCTCTGTTGTCACAGTTGATGATGTGCATACCTTATGCTAGAACTACAAGGCGTTGGTAAATTATTTCACTGCCATAAATAACTTAGTTTTCAAAACACGTTCTACATTGTTTGCCTACATTTCAGTCTCTCTGATGACTGAGTAAATATGTAACCTGGAAAAAAAATGTATATTATGTAAAGTAGCTGGCACACAGGAGAAGTTTCAAATCAAATACTTCAATGTATTTATATATTTAAATATATCTGTATACGTATATACATATGCATACACATACATATGTATACATCAAATATATTTCTAACAACTAGAAATACAACCACTTTATTTGATATTTATTCACATAATAAGTATGGATAATGTTAACTCTGTTAGTCATGTTAAGAAAAATCTATATTAGGAGGCCTAAAGGTGTGAATCCTCATATTTGCCTTACTACTTTCAATTACTGGTAAAATATGCTGACATGTATGTCATGGTAAGTATAAGAAATTTAATGGATACAGGATTTTATTAAACTGATCCTTTGAAGATACAGTGGCAAAAACTTTTCCAACTAAGTTATACAGTCTTTGATTAACATCCTGAAGAGACTTTTGGGTATAAATGAACGAAAGAAGGGCGATCCATCAGTGAGACAGAAATACACAGAGAACTATGAGAAGATTACTCAAACATTTTGTACAAGGGAAACAGAATGCAAAGTATATTTTCCAGTAAACACAAAAGAAAAAAAAGGTAATGAAAACCAAACACAATGTTCTACTCTTCTGGAGAAAAACCCGAAGGCACCCTGATACAGAGTGGCCTTTCATCTGTATTGCTTCCTTCTTGTATAGACAACTTCACTGATTCAAACTACCTAAGGAAAGCTGCAGTTTTCATTTTTAGGGATTTTCATATATTCACACTTTTCACATAAATTAGTTACTATATAAAATAACACAGTGGGAATCATCAGTGCCTACTTCAGTGCAAGGGGCCACAATTTTTATTAAACACCAATCCTGTCTCTTACTTCTAGAAGACGTGGTTATAAAACCTTTGTGGATGATCCCAAAGAACAGCTCTAGGTCATGTAACAAACCTTTTCCAAATTTTACTTAGAACCGTAGCTCATAGACTGTTTGGGTTGGAAGTGGCCTTATGGATCATCTAGCTCCAATCCTTCTGCCATAAGCAGGGACTCCTTTCACTAGACCTGGTTGCTCAGATCTGCATCCAAGCTGTACCTAAGGACAGTTTCCTCCCGTATTCACCATTCCCTTTACCTATGCACAGTTAGCTGAGTGGAAGCAAGGATTTTTGTCCCAGTGGTCTGTTGTTGGCTTTTAATACACCAAGGGAAGCTGTCTGTTCTTTTTGAATGAGGCAATAAAATAAGCAGATGTTATCACAGAACTGGAAGACTCCTCTAAGTGCTTCCATTAATTCTGTTTTTTTAATCAACCCCCTGTTCAATTCCATGATACAGAAGCAAAGTTACTTTTTTAACACATCATAGCCCTTTCACGTGGCTCACCATCAAGAACAATGAAATGAGCAAGAGAAAAATCAAGGCTAGGAGACACAAATTACATTACTTTTTAAATGACACACCAGTTACTGCCATATTGTCCAACATCATAATGTTTTAGGTTTGACTACTTTCAGCTCATGCTTTTCCATTTTTTAAAAAAATGTCTGAGGCCTGCCAGTAATTTTTTACTGTTAACTAAGTAAAATGTGATAAAACATCACAGAGAGTTTGGATTTCAATGTATTGTTAGCAAAAACCATCCAAACAGCTATTAAATTAAAATGAATAAGAAAAAATTCCGTAAAAATTTGGTTAGTTTTGCAAGGATTTGTTACTGTGTGTTATCTTGTGCATAATCTTGTTATGATTTTGCTGGCACTAAAATGTGATAAATCATTTCTGCCATATCTAATTATTGGTTTACTGTGGCCAGTTAGCAGCTCTTTTTACCCTCACACAGCCTGAATTTAGTCGTCCTGTCAGAACTCAGAAATTCTACAGGGAAGAAGAGTTTTTTCTTCTTTCTTCATAGCACCAGTCATTCATTCTGGCTGCTTTCTGACTTGATTGAAGGACTGTAAACCTACATCTTTGTGCTACAGAATCCAGGCATTGGAATATTATTTGTGTATAATACATACATATATATATATATTCTTAAATGTTGATGCCAGGTGTTCAGACAATTTTTTTTTACTCGTGTCATCTTTTGCCTGTTTGTCAGAGTCAGTGATCATTTTTTGGTTAAAGGAAGCTTACTGGGATTTGGCTTTTTGCGCATGAGCAACAGATTTACAGTCTTTGCTTCTATGCAGAGCAGAAATACTACAGACATTTTCAAGATTCTAGTGAAAGGTTCCATTATATATCTAGCTGCCATACATAGGCATAACATAAATGAAATAATTCAGCAAACATCTAAAAAGCATAGCAAGTGGATCATATTAAATGCATTAGGAGCGGCTTTTTATTGGATTTAAATTTACTTCAATGACTTCAGTGTGCAGTGTGGACCTGTAATGTAAATGAGGAAACATAAGAAAAGAAATAGCAGCAGGAGGTTGATGAGGATAGGGCACACTGTAAATGCCAAAAGATCCCTCTATAGAGCAGAGAATGCTCTGTAGAGCTGAGGAGGTCTGACAAATTAAAAAATACCAAATTTTTTAAAGCAAATAAATAATAAAAATACTCAAGGTCCAAAAATTGTTTTTATTTTTAAATAGTGACTAATCTCCTCTTTGCAACTTTCTTTCCCTATGTCACTTCTGAATGATCCACTTCCCTGCCTCAATGAAGATAGACTTCTATTATTTAGTGTGGGATATCCAGTCTGCTATGGAGTCATATGAAATTTATCTTTGTTAGTATCTGCCTTCTGAAGGGTTTCAACATGCATGTTATCGAATTCTTTGTGTCATTTTCTCCTGTGGTTAAGTGGACAAATGCCTTATGTACTGATTGGGAGTAATAGCAAAAATCTTCCTGGCACACAAACTCCCTGGGCCAGGAGTAAATTCCCAGTTCCAAAAAAAAGCAATTTTTTCCCAAATCTTTTTTTATGTGTCATTTATTTAATCCAGAGAACACTGGATTTCATCCATGCTCTTTCTCATGCAACTTTTTCATCAGATAATCATGACTACTTGTGTTCAGTGCTTTATAAGCATTTTGAAAACATGTTCTCTGCACACAAATCTAAAGATGAGCACTTTACAGAAACACCAGGGGAAAAGGGAAACAAAGATAGGCCTCTTATAGGGAAGGAAACTGAAAGTGCTGAGTTTCTAAGCAACTTATCCTATTCTAACAGGCTTAAAAATGTTTGTATTCCCTGTCAAATTGCAACAGAGACTTTCAATTCTAATACAGAGTGGGGGGAAAAAAGAATAATTTGATTGACAGAGCACATGAATGGGAACGGGGAGCCTGGAGGATGAGGACAGAAGAAATGAGGCCACTCTGCTATGATGAGAGAGATTTAAAAAAACAAAAAGGAAAAGGTCTATATTTAGCTACATGCTTTTTCAAAAAATTTTTCACACATTATATTGAATGAACACAGAAAGGAGAAATGCTCAGGTATGGTATAAGGAACTACATCACAATGGGAAAAGTGAAACATGAACTATCCTACACCTTCAAAAATCTATTTTAATTCCAAAAATATATATTAAAAGAAGTGCAAATCTAATACAAGGCTCTTTGTGTTTTAAATCAGTTTGTTAATTTTCTAATATTGTAGCATGGTGAAGCCAGGCTTTTAATAACATGCAAGACTAAACTAAATTTAAAACACAAATGAAGGAATATGGAGTTAAACAGAAAATGTAATGCAATTTCACATGATACTATCAAAGCTAAATTGTAACAAATTAGATGAAATCTTTTTGGATAAGTAATATTTTTAGTCAAGGAAAATACAAATAATAATAAAATAAATAATAAAATAAATAATCAATAAGCACTGATATTAAAAAAAAAAAGAAAGGAAAAATAGGAAGATGTGGTATCACCTGGGAACTTCTAGTTTAGCTAGACAAAATGGACATAATTTTCAGAATTTTAAGTGATAAGGAACTACTAAAGAAAAGAGAGCGTATGCTGAAAGTCAGACTAGGAAGCTGAAAGGAGGTTACTCTTGAAGTGTCTCAAGTATTGGTCTTAAAAAACTTGTAACTTAACTTATCAAATAACAGCTATGCTACAGAAAAGACAGTGATGATAACAGCTGGTGATGCACAGAGTTGGAGAGCTCTTCAGGAAAATTAGAATATCATGACAGACATTCAGAAACAAGATGAACAGCACTAATATAAATATCTGCAATAAGGTGGGAATCTATAACACCTGAATGCACTCCTGTGTTCATGAAGTGTCTACAAGCACAAACCAACAGGGTAATAATGACTGTAAGAGATATATTCAACAGAGAAGTGGAAACACTGATGTTATTATATAAAGCATTCTAAGACTTCATCTGAAACAGTATGTACAATGCTTTGCCAAAAAATGAAAGGTGGGAGACTGAACTGAAGGAGGGTACAAACAACCTTTTAAAAAGTACCCACGTAACATAAATCATGGCAAAATTATGTTTTGGCTATTAGGTGATGTGGCAGAGAAATAAATGTGAAAAAACTTCTTATTAATATATTAAGAATATTTATAATTTCCTATTTAATCACTTTAATTCTGCCCATCTGAGTATCCTAACAAATGAAATACAGGATACTAACCTCTTACAGTCAAGTACAATGAGTGCAACTATTTAAATAAAGTAGAACTTATTGTCTAAGAATCTATGAAAAAAAAAAATCTTTTTATGGTCAAGCAATCTTCCAGGGAGCCTAAATCCTAAAATCAAGCTCAGTGTTTGTCTGTACTATGATCATAGGTGTCTCATATTTCAGGTGATATCTGTTTTGGAGCTTGTCTAGCTTGCTGCACTTCATTCAAGATAAAAATCTGAACTAAGAGACCTTTCATAGTCAGGACTGTCTCTGCCCCTTAAAAAAAGATTATTTTCAATGAGTCAAGAGTTTTAGACCAAAGCCATCAAAGTTTCAGTCTTTAAAAGAACATTTAAAATGTATTTGACAGAGTGGACCAAGAGCTTTCAACAGGAATACAAAGGGATGTGGTTGTAGAGTATTTCATTACTTGGGAAGGACTGGCTTTGGAAGGCAATCAATTTTTCTGAACACGAGGACTCTGAAAAGCTAAAGAACTGAGAAATGACAGGTGTTTTTTGTATTTGTATCGCCCATATCAACCCAGGGTTGCTGTCATAGAATTCTGTCCTACAAAAAATTCATAAATAAATAAATAAATATGTCAACAATGTAATATTTCTTGTGATCCTAAATTCAGTGGAAAAATGAAATTGTGCACTTTTGTCTAAAGAATTGTCACATTTTGTTTATAAGCTGTGAGATAATCACCATGATATTCATGATAATATCCAGTATAAGACCTATCTTTGGCTTGGTATCAGTAATGGTTTGGAAACGGAACAATTACCGAAACACAGCACAACGCAGTGGCAGAGATGAAGCTGCAATCTGCACCCTAGTGATGAGGTTAGGCTATCATCTTCTCTGGAGCACATAAAAAAATTAAGATGCTTGTCTGTCAGTCATAATTTTTTCCCCATGCTAGGTCACCTGGCTTTCTTTATGTGCCCTCTGCCCACCCACAGATGCCTTTAACACAAAGGGTGCTTGGTCCAAATTAATTGAGGAAGGACCCTAAGTAAAATAGCTTAGTCCAGCCATGTAAATCTTTAAGTAATTTAAACCAGGTAATTTTTTTAATGTCCTGAATATTTTTGAAATTCAAGCAATAATGAAGTCTCATTCCTAGATAAAATTGTAAACACTCCTAGGATTTAGATAATAGTAGTAGGAAAATGCACTGTAAAAATACTAAATAACCTAGGACTTTATTTTATCTACTCCAAATTTATTAGAATAGTATTTCTTGCAAATTCTATTTTTCTTGATTAACAGCCAATTATTAACCATTAGTCAAGGGTTAATTATCTATGCCTTAATTTATGTATGTCCCTCCTTACTCTGTGAGACTCAGATAATAAGTCTATCAAATTCTATCAATCTATAAAGGCTATAAATTGTCAAATGAACCTAATATTTTTAATATCTGTTCAGTATTGTGAGTTTTAATCTACTAAGTGGTAGAAACATGGACCCAATTGTACTGTGAGCTTGGGCTATATAGGAATTATCTTCTATGCCTAAAACAACTAATGTGAGATTTTGGGAGACATCATAACACTGAAATCAAAATTTTATTAATGTGTTTCATTTCCAATAACCTGAAGACAAAACAAAGAAATGTGAATAGCATGTACAACATCTGATGATAATTTATGGTCAAAAGTAAAGACAGCTGGACTCTATTGATTGCTCTTGATGTCTCATAATTTTTTTTATTTATCCAAATTTCTATTCAGTGTCAATCATTGCTGCAAATTTTCAAATGCATGTAGGGTAAGAACTGATTGTCTGTAGGACACCATTAGTAAAAACATCCTTTTAAGCACTGAGTTAGCTAGAGTTAGTTTAAAGTAATATGCCATGTTTTAGTTCGATTTGGGTTTATTTTTTTTTTGCTGTATCTTTTATTTTCTTTTCCTAAAAAAAAACCTGATAAGCTTTCTAAATTCAAAGTACACTGGAAAATTATTATTATTAGCAGCCATGGTTAAAATAAAATAAAAAGATAGCTTATACAATCTGTTTTCTATAACCACCTGCTGATTGGCTTTAAAAAAGAATTAAAGAGGACTAATGCAATCATTTAAGTCCTAGATTATCACTTTTATATTTTTGTGCAATATATATTTTTCAAGCCTAAAATATGTGGTCATTCTGTTTTAAAATATTGATAAAGCAGTAGTTTTCTTCTGGTTCTCTGGAACTTATCCCATGCCCAGAGCCTATTGAAAATCAACATTATTGGTGCATAAAAGCACTTGCTCAGCTCTTTTAATAGTTTTAGATTAAAGTTATTAATCCTACTTCTTTGAAATACAAGCTGCTATTAAATTTACCCTGAGTTACTGTTGAAATTTAAAATATTTTGTGTATTATTACACTACAAGACTGAAAAAACCCCCCTCACTTATTAAATAGTTCTTGCATTATTGTTGAAAAAATCCTGACATTTTCACTTCAAAAGAAATATTATAGGATTTTTCCCCCGGTATATTGATACTTACATTTCTTCTCGTTCAATGTATCCCAGATTCTGGCTTTTTTCCTTTGGTGCTTCTGAAGAGTTTCCTAAAAGTTTTAGAGGTTTCATTATTTATGACTTTACCTCCTGTCTGCATTTGTTTCTTAATCAGAATGCTCTTTTTTTGTATATATATTTTTAATTATTTTGCCATTGTAACTGTGCTGGTTTCAGGGATTTTCTCCTGCTAAAGTTTTAAATTTTGTTCTTCTCACTTTCTTGCTTTCTATTTTCACTTTCCATTGATCCTGCAAGCAAACATTTTCTCTCTTCCTAATTCTAGTAAATTGCAGTGAAGAAAGCAACTGTGAGGCAATAAAAAATAGCACCTATTCCTTACCAAAGTGTAATCTGGTGTTAGCAATAGTGCAAAATTCCTGAAAATAAAAAGACTAGTAGTTGTCTGGAGCTGTATAAAGAACGTAGCCTCTTTCACATCCTGTACCTCGGGCATATTTGCTGTCATTAAGTCCCTCTTCCATAGCAGTTAACTAAAAATTCTCCATAAATTTTACTTCAATGGAATATCTTCTGAGAGCCAAAAGAGATAGGCAAAAATAATTATCTGAGCCTGTGTCCTACAGAAAGCTGTTGCCTCTTGTTTCCTTTTTCTTTGCTTTGGAACTGATGAGGTACCTATCATTCATGGCAGTGAGAATTTACAGGCTGGAGTTTCCAGGGAACCCACAGCATTGCTATTCATCTCTTACTGGTGATGTACACTGTTCTTTCCTTTGGCAACTACTCTATCACATTTTTACATGATGGGCTATGCTGTACCTGTGAAACAGAGCAGTCATCCTCCAGACTATGGCAGGAGGGCTCTGGAGATGTTTTTCTCCTGAAGGAATGTGTGACTGGCCAGGAAAATGAAGAATTGGCATTTACTGCCTACTAATTCCAGGGATGAAAACAAAGAAACCTGTGCAAGCTCTAAACAAGAAACATAGAATAAAGAATAGTTATGTAGATAAGTGCCATTTCCTTACCCTACAATCACATTTGTTTTTGTTTACTAGTAATTTAAAACAAAAAAGAAAAAAGGAAAAAAAGTGTTCCTGTCTATGTCACAAAGTCCAAATTTCCAAATTTTAAAAGCTGTAAATATTTTAGCAGCATAATTGTGCATACTTTAATTTAACCTGCATTGATTTGTGTTTTTAAGGATCTCACCCAGTGTATAATCAAATGCAAAAGAAGAGAGATACAAGTGGAAAATATGCCAAAAGGAAACTTATCCCTCTGTATTTTTTTTTCTCTACAGCTGAAAAAGCCTAACAGCTGTGCTTAGAATAAATGTCATGAATCCAGATTACTGTGAAGAAAAATAAAAACCTAGTAGCACATATATCTCTTTGCTTTCTCTCCACGTGCATTCCAGAATGACAGAAATGTTTTTGTCCAAAATCCTGCCAGCTGTGGGGATTATTGGTGCTACAGAAAGCCAACATACCTCCACTGCTGGCTCTTCTGGGGTTTGTAACAACTCACTGACAACATTAGGATTGATTTGTAAAAAGATCAGCAAAAGTAGAAAGATAGTTAGCCAGTGGTGGGTGTCAATGAACTGTTCTACCCTTCATTTTCTTCCTCTCAAGGTCTTTTAAAATAAAATTCAATGATGAATCAATGTGAGGTACTAGTATATGCTCTTGAGTACCACTTCTAACTTTCCAGATGAATCTCAGCATAGTTCAGTATTCTATTTATTTTTTTGCTGCTGAGGATTATGAGCAACAGAGAAATTAAATATGTCTTAATGGAAACTTAAACCAAAATGAGTGACTGATACCTGGTTTTGCTTTTGTCAGACAGGAACCTACCACTGCCACTTTTATTCATGTCAATGGTAGTGGTGGTACCACTTATAGAACAAGGTCGTATTTAATGCACGTCAGGCAGGGAGGCTCAAACTTTTTTAAAGTCTGGACTTTTTATTTGGAAAGTATTTTTTAATGCTTTTCATGTACAGCAAGTATGTAACTTATTTAATGTAGGATGAAATTAATCTCAAAGTATAGACTCCATTTGTTTGATTTCCATTAGATTCTTTTTTCACCTCAATTTCTTAATAAAAGTCAGATTTTGCCTGTCATAATGTTTCAAAACACTTACTTGTACACTGCCACAGTTACCACAGCTGTCCCTTGTGTGTATCAAATGCAATGTGCTACTGCCTGCATTGTCTGCATCTCAGATAAAATGTCATGCTGCTGCCTCGGTGCAGCCTGTCACCTATGCTTAAGTACTTCCTTATCATGGAGCTCACCTCTGACTGCATCTTGGCAGCTGCCAAATCAGTCTTACAGGAACTATGACAAGAACTGTAATATGGAGCAATATTTGTAAGGCATACCAAGGACAGAAATGAAAAGTTGTGTATGAATTCACTAACACCAAAAAAAGTTGGCTTTAAGTAAGCTGCAGTTAAATGACCATATCAAATAAAGGAGGCACCTGAAGTAATACTGAACATGAATTTATGAGCACAACCCCAAAATTCTTGCTTCACCCTTGCTTAAGTTATACATTGCTGTTAGCCTAGCTCCTCCAAGCTTTGCCTTTATCAAGTCAGGCCTGACTTTTCATGTGACAGAAACAAGACATGAATTAGTAGCCCAGTGGTTAGGAATACTGTTCCTGAAAAAAATGTGGTATTCTTACTTGTAATGTGCTGATGTTTTATTTTGTTTTGTTCTGATCTTATTTTAATAGATTTTAATCAATAAATCCTCTAAAAACTGGAAGAAAAAAATTACAAACTTTCAAAAAACTCAAACTTTTTCCCCTTGAAAATTCTGGATTGGAGTTTTCTGGCTTAAGTTCATGCTGTTCTAAAAGTAATGCAAACATGTTTGAATTAAACACCTGCTGAGCTTACTAGTCCTTTAATTTCATAAAGGAAATATTGAAAGAGGTGCATTTTACCTTATATAGACACTCTGCCAGTATGGAAATTTAAATTGCTAGTTCATCTGTTCTCATGTTATATATTATATTTATATATTTTACACATTCAGAGAGGCAGGTAACTTCAAATTTTTCTATAGTAGCATCCAGTACTCTTGTATTACACATCCAGCTATTGAGTCCAAGGTGAGACTCATCAGATTAAATGATGCCTACAGTGTTTACATCTGAGTTTGTCACCCTGGATTGCCTTTATCAGTGGAGAGATATTGGCCATTTCAGTCTGTAATTAGTCTGGCCTGGTTTAGATAGCTGCCTTAAGATGCTATAAATTGTTTCCATTTCCCTGCAACTGCTCTTAGGTGAGAAGACACAGAGTCTCGATAGTGATGTGCTGTAGGTGACTGTATCCTCCATTCTTCTTTCACTTTCAGCTGAAAGTTAGACCAGCAAAAAGAATATTGAGCAGAAGAATTGGGCAGAAGAAGTGATCTCTCTTTTGAGACTCTCAAAAGGTCTGACTTCATTCCACAAGAGAAGGTCCCCACTTGATTTAGGAACAGGAATTACAAAGTTTATGTGCAAGGAAGATGTTGGGGATAAGTAAACAGACAAATTGTACTTCTGGTTCCTCTCCAAACAGAGACTGCTTAAAAAACAACAGCTGACTGAAATATGATCCCACAGGGTTTGCAAATGTGCCTCTGTCCCTGCCCAACCAGGCCTGTGACACTGTATCATCATGATACACCTACAAAATTAGCAGACAAAACCTGCTTCTGGTGGATTTGCACAGGGATAGGTTTTATGATGAAAAGGTCATCTCCACGCACTCAGAGAAGCCCAGAGGCATAACAGTAAGCAGGAGGACGAGCTCCTCCAGGTTGGCCCCTCCAAAGGCACCTCAGGAGGGTGTGAGCCCCTTGGGCTGTGACTGAGACCCGTCACCATCATCAACAGGAGAACACCTCCAGGCCTCTTTACAGGCTAACAGAGGATACTGCCTACAGAGGTAGGGGATACAGTGTGGGATCAAGGGGGAACATTTGGGGATTGTACAAGGCTGTTATGAGTTAATTAGAGGAGAAACCAAAAGAAAGGAAATGGAGGGATCTGGGTAGCTTGTGAAGTAACAAGCATGGGAAAATAGAGACAGATGAAGAGATAAAAAGGGCAAGGTACCTCTCATCAGACTGCTGGTCAATATGCTTCATTGGCCATACGCTATGTCTGATCACCTTGACCTGTCTTGTACTCACATTAAATTCTATTTTGGACTTTTTTTCTGAGTAAGGCTCTTTATTTCCTTATGTATGCATGGATACCTGAATATCAGCAGACAGAAATGGGGAATACATGTCATAGGGACCATGTATCTTGTTTGCCAGCAACTCGAGAGGCTGGAGTGGTACATGTTGGAATGTGTTCACTAGTTAACACCCACCTGGACCAGCTGGTGAGTGTGATAGAGGCTTGGGAGCCAAGTTTTGGGGCAGCTGTAGAGACCTGAGTGCTCTGAGAGGGTTCGTGCGGGAGTCAGACTCACCTGCATCTTGTGTTTGTGTGCATAAGGAGACTGGGAAATGAGGGAATCCAGGGCCCAGGTACTGTGTAGATTGGGTATCTAAAGGAGGTATCCATACCATATGTATAAATTGCCCACTAAGAGACCTTCACCTGGAGTTGCCAGAGATGGAAACAGGAAAGCTGTCTGTGCTGCCTATGTTTGTGTGAATGTTTCTGTCTTTGCTAATTTGTGTGGCCAGTCATGTGGTGGAAGTGTACACATGTGAGTGGATGCCTATCAAGGGCACATGCTTGGCTCGGTCCAGCTGTTGGCTTGACCTAAGGTGACCATGGCACTGTGGCAGCCTCATCTGTGCCAGGTTATGGGATTCAGCAACTTGCAGTGAATTTTCAATGCATTTGCCTTTATGTGTTATTTAAATGGAATGTTATAAACAGTTATAAACTTTCAGAGAAATGTAAGGGACAATTTCAATCCTTTGGTTCAGATGGGAATTTCTTTTATATGAGAGACAATTTCCTCAAATATCAAAACTCAAAGGGTTCCTTCTGTGTTTTATAATACTTTTGTTCAAAAGCTGCAATCTCTGAAAGACCTAGTTGTGAAGTGTGGGAATGAATTTTGTACTCTATTTTCATTGAAATAACTTTTGGTATTGGATAAAGCTGTGGACAACCACTTCTTCAGTCTTTGCTATGCTGGTTGTAAGTGTGGAATATTTGTGTAAACATTAAGTGAGTCATAGAAGTTGGGGTTTGAAATCGAAGGGGGGAAAACTATCTTGAGGAAAGGAAAAATTGCACAGAGAGAGGATTTTTAGTATAACATTAAAAAAGCCTAAATCTATTTGCCATTTGAAATTGCAGCAAGCTATATCCCCAGGTCTTTCTAAAATGGGAAGTCTATTTCTCTGTCTATACATTTTAGATTTTATACCACACCCATGATAATTACAATTTGGCACAATATTCTTCTGAGGTTGACTGTTGCAGTTATTTCTAGAAAAGAGTAAGCAATCAGAGCAATCATTTCCATATCTTATTTCAGAATGATAAAGGAATCAGCAGGCTACAATAGCTGCACTTTTTAACAGATTTTGTCCATTTCTTGCACTGTATGCCATATGATGAGACTGATATGACCATTAGGTTATCATGGCTTCTTTGAAACACATAGCAATAGGCAGTAGCAAGCCACAGTCTACAACCTGGTTTGGGTGAAAACAGAAACAAGTCTGAGAGAACCACTGGTTGAGTTACTATGTGCTTAATCTGATTCCTTTCTCACTGCTGTCCAAAAAAATATATGTAGTTAATTATTTTGGCATGATGGGAAGTCATTCAGTCCTTAAAATCATCAAAATGTGCATATTAGGCTGAATCTACATCTGTCTACAATTTTCCTAAGAATGTCTATCAGAGGAAGAATAGATGCATGTAATAATTCTTCTTAATGCAAGCCCAGGCTGTAGCAGTGTGCAGGAAATTCTAAACTGAGGGCCTAATCTTTCTCCTTGATAGCTCGTGATGTATTTGTTTTCTATGAATGTATTTAGTTGCTCTCTGAATCCATACAAATATTTGGCATCCACAAAATCTGTTATCAATTACTTCCATAGTTTCAGTTTTATATCGTGATTGGAGAGGATATAGTATCTCTCATTAACTTTACGTTGGAGAGTGGACCAGTATGCAAAATAAAAGTAACTCAAGAACTAATTGGTAGCCACCAATAACGTAATTTACAGATAATCTAGTAAGCATGGGCTTTGCACCCTAAAGACTGCCTTCGAAAACATATGGTTGTTTAAATTTGACTGGCTTGAGTTACATGATGCCACATCCCCTTTTGATAAGAGTCACAGAGAGATAAATAAATGCACATATTCACTTAGAAAAGCCTCCTTATGATCTAAGAATACACAAACCCTCTGCAGACAAATCAGGAACAGAACTCAGCCTTCCTTAAGCTCCATCTCTGTTTTTGTCATAAAACGCCCAATCCCTTTATTCAGTGTCTATCCCAGTTAATTTACTTTTGCCACATCTTACTCTCTAGTGTTTGTTTGTATCAGATTTAGTTGTAAGCAAAAAGAGTATTTATTACTCCAATTACTTTATGAGGTATTGCTAGGCAGAGAAGTCCTTGAATGCAAGGACCTACCATACAGTTCACATAAAATTGTATTCATTTTTTT
The DNA here is from genome assembly GCA_036630365.1 of Acanthiza pusilla. NCBI lineage: Eukaryota > Metazoa > Chordata > Aves > Passeriformes > Acanthizidae > Acanthiza > Acanthiza pusilla. Next base: position 29,518,484 of record JAXCHO010000036.1, on the reverse strand, counting down.
TTAAGGGGAAAAATGGCTTTCATTTCTGGTTGATAGAATTTATCTATGAGTTGTGAAAATCACAAACATATTCATCACAATCCTTCCTTTTCTGGTCCTGTTAATGGATGCGCATTCTCACAGTGATTGCATCCCTTTTCTATCAATTTATATAGAGAAATGATATGTTCTTTTCTATTAAATATTCTGAAGAAAATGTATTTTCAAACTCAAAATCCTTCTCGTACTATAATGAATCTATTTTATTACAGCTGAAAGCATGCAACAGTATGTCCATTTCTATTATATTGAAATTCAGTGCAAAATACCTTTTTATTAAAATATAGTATCTGCTTGTAAAGCAATATTCACTCCTACAGGGAAAACAAAGAACCATGCACCTGTGACATTGATTTAACATTTGGAGTGACAAAGAATTTCCTTAAAAGAAGAGAGTAAATTGTTAAGGACTAAAAAAGAAATAAGGAAAAAAACACTAGTCTGCCCACTCTTTCATTTACAAAAATAATTTGTATCTTTTAAATAATGGTACTTCACTGCATTTCAGCATACATTTAACTATGTTCTTATCCTCTGCTTCAAATGTTTCTGATTTTAGCTCAGAACCGTAGCCACGTATGCCACAGAAATCTGCTGGCTTGGAGTGGGAGTAAGTTATATGTAATTATCTCTCTCACCTCCACCACTTTGGACCCATCCATGACCATCTATTGGCAGTGCTATCCTTCATAGCCAGGTGAAAAGCTGCATTGAAAGCTGTTTGTTTTCTGATTCAGTTCTGTGCCATTAGACTGCTGCCAGTCAGCAGTTCCAGTGATGTACAGTAAAACCTAAGTTATAAAATGCTGTGATAGTTATAGGGTTTTTTGGGTTTTTTTTTTGGTGGGATTATATTCTTTTCCAGATAGAGGGCAGGAATTTCTGCAGGAACAGTTTATTAGAGGTTAACACATTAGAAAAAAGAAAGCTCAATCAGTCCTGCTCTCTGATGAGTGTCACAGGGCTTAAGCAGTGTCCAGCTGTTTAGTGTGATGCAGAATCACATTTCCCTGAAGCTAAACCAACAGTGTGATGGTGCTATAGGGACTACCATCTCCGAACCATATTCTGTTAGTATATGTAACAGGAAGATCAGATAGCTGAGGATTGAAAAATGTTGGTTAAGGATTCATCCTCTGGAATCTAAGGGCTACAGCTGCCTGGCAAGCAAGGGGAATGAGGCTGCAGTATTTGCTTCCACAGCACCAGTCGGAAGGAGTAAAAGGAAAACTTGACAGTGTAAACTGACAGCTGCTGACTCCAGGCTTTTAGTGGCCTAGCAGGTGCTGTGCTGAGCAGCACACAGTGACGGTGGAAGAGTACAAATAAGTGGAATGAACCAGAGAGTAAAAATTGCACACAGTGTCTGAGAAAGGCCACTGATCCAAATTATTCCAGTGAAATGGATGTCAAGTGCTGCAGTAGTACAAAGCAGTCCTCCTTTGCCTTACAAGCAGATATTATATATTAATAAAGATCTTTCTCTGAGGTTTAGAGCCCAGAAATGGTACTCACAAGTGAATATGCAAGGACATACAAACACCAAGATGGAGAAAAGCCAAATAGAGACTTATCTGACAAAATATACTTGTGACTGTGCCTAGCCACATTCTCCCAGTGATCCTGGAGGATTAATTTTTCTTTCTCTTTTCCCATCTCTGAGTCAGAGCTTTGCCATGCCATATGCCATGACTGGAGGTATGGCACAGTGCAAGCAGAACAAATATATGTCACTCCAGGCCAGAAACACTGTGACAGTAAGCAAATGTCGTAGGACCTGTGGTGGTTTGATCCTGGCCAGTATCTAAACACCAACACAGCCACTTGCTCAGTCCACCTCCCTGCCCCCAGAAAGATGGGGAGAAAATAGGAGCAAAAGAGAGAAAACTTGTAGGGTTGTGGGAAATTTTAACAAAGTAAGGAAAGAGGTGAAAGAAAAACCCACGCAAGAGATGCAGAGGCAGTTACTCACCGCCCCCACAAGCAGACCAATGTCCAGCCAGTCTGCAAGCACTGTTCTATTGATGAGCACGGTGCTCCATAGTACAAAGTACCACTTTGGCCAGTTCAGGTCAGCTGTAGCAGCTGTGTTTCCTCCCAGATTCTTGTCCAGACCCAGCCTACTTGATGCAGGGGGCAGAATGAGTTAAAGAGAAAGCCTTAATGCTGTGCATGTATGCTCAGCATCAGCCAAACCCCTGATGTGTTATCAACACTGTGTTAGTCACAAACATAAAACACAGCACCCTACAGGCTGCTATGATAAAAGTTAGCTCCATCCCAGCCAGACCCAGGACAGAATCATCCAGCTCGTCACAGGGTGCTGGTGCTGCTCTTTAGACTCTAGTTAGCCCTGCCCACACCTGACCTGGCGTTCAGGTCTATTTCCAATTTAAGCAAAATGGAAATTCAAATACCAGGAAAAATGGATGAGATCGTCAGTCTTTTCTTTTTGGGCAGGCTGCTTTCGAGCCACATATGGCTTCTGGATGTCTTTGAAGAAGCTGACTGAAGATATTGGTATCAGAAAAAACCTAGCATTGTCTCAGTTTGAAAATATGTTGTTTCACCCTGAATTCTTGTTTCCTGATACAGTTCAGGGCAACTTAACTTTTGGTACCATATTTCTCACAGACATCCTTGCCAGAACAATGCAATTAACAAGGCCATTCATTACTAGTCATATGTTCATTTCCCTCTGTGGGAATATCTGAAAAATTGCCCATGATCCAGACTTCTCTGACTAGCTGCAGCTTTCCTGGGGAAGGGAATCTCTGCAGGCATCCCTGAATGTACACAAATTAGACTTCATCCATCAGGCAGAGCACTGATCAGGCTTGGGGTGGGGGGGGGGGGGCGAGGTGAGAGAATCATCTCATGCAATAAGCTCACAGTTCCAATGCCTGCCCCCCAAGTGTTTGCATGGTAAGGAAGGTCCAGAGAGACTCAAGATTAGGACATCACCACATTCATCTGGTACCCAGGAATTAAAAGACAAACAAAAGGCTCAACGGGTATCTATCAGCATTGCAGGCAGGCAATTTTTTATCACTCTCTCCCTTTTCCCACACTATACTCCATGCTCTTCCTTTGCCCTTCTGCCCCTCTAAAAGAAGTAGACAAGGTAGCTCACAGAGCTGCTCTTAGGGACTTCAACCCCAGCGTGCCCTGTCTCAGGCCTATTCCATTTCCCCTGTCTTCTGCAGACTGGGCTGCCAGGAAAGGGAAAGAGCAGGGAGCTGTTGACTTAAATGAAAGTCCACTGTGGTTGACAATGCCTTTCTTGCTCCACCAATACATCTCAGACTCAAAACTCTCTAAGACATCTGTTTTCATAGTATTTCTAGAAAATTAGAAGACCACAATCTTTGTCTTAAATATTTACCTTAGAAAATTTATTCCCATAGAGTTTTGTTCATTGACACCTAACCATTAAGTCCTGTTCTTCACTGTGTCTGTACAGGTATGGAAGGGAAAGCAGTTTTGCCTAAGAATTTTACCTGTCTTCTCTACTAATATAGGTAGAAAATGTCCTTAATGGCACATGTCAGTTCTCTTGTCTTTTCTAAGTATCTAAACTTTCTATCTACCAACAATGAAGACATGCTCAAACTTGGGAAAGGTTTCTTAAGAGCTAAGAAATCTGAAGCAACAAAGACAAGTCCTGTGTCAAAAAAGAGCACAAGCAGTGAGTACCAACTGGATTTAAGCCTTATGCCTATAAATACTTCTGCAAATAGTTTAATTCTGCTCATCCACTTAAAATTGTTCACACATGTAAGATCAGGACCTTACACTATAAACACTAGGAGAAAATAAACAGATACTGGGATTTTTTGTTTAGTTGGTTTTTTAATTAAAAACCAAAGATTCTGGGTGGAAAGGAATGATAGAAATTAGAAAAAAAGAAAAGTTATACTTTCTCTCATAAGGGAAATTATTTGAACATCAGGAAATTAATAGCAAACCAAAGCAGTTCTCAACTGCCACATAATTTTCTATTATTTGCTCAACTCAAGGCATTCATTATTTTTCATCTTTGACTCCTAAAATTTGTGAAAAAATGCCTCATTAGGCATTATTTTGCATAACAACATTTTCCATTTCTCTATGAAAAATGTTTTCCAATTCACTAGAACACAAACATTCACTGAAAGACCAGTCATTAGAAGGCAAACCAAACAACAAGACACAGTCCTAGTAGCTATCTTTTATAGAAAATAGAGATTGCACATTAAAGCTTTGAAAGAAATTTATAGCCCTGTATCACCATGACACTGATTACAAAACAGTTGCCTTCTGTAACTCCTGTTTAGCTTTCTTAATTTAAACAGGACAACTTACAAGCCTGTGGCAAGAAAAATTTCTGAATTGAAGCTTCCATATTCAGTATATTAGGTAATGTTAAATATGTAGTAATTTCAGTTTTAATAATAAAAATAATAGTTAAAACTATTAGAAAACTTCCAGCACTCTGACCTTATATTTCTTGCGATTATATCTCTGAAAAAATCTTAGTAAACATGTAGTAGACATTATAGAAAGTCAATGCTACTCTTCCCCCAGCATATTTTTGTTTTAGAGTAAGTAATGACATAAAGGAGTTGCTGTGGATGTCAGATTGGGAGATTTACAGTGATTACAAGCGGAGCAAGTCTGTATTGTATCTTCTAACAGTTAATTTTCTTTATTAAGAGACAGAGCTATTGCTTTCCTTTAGAGATTGCAAAGTGTGGGTTAGGAGAAGCAGGCATCATATTCCTCTCCTTGCAGATGGGGAAACTGTAGAAGAAAGAGGTAAAAGCTACACCTATAAAGATAAACTAAATAGACCTCCAACAAAATAGTAAAACTCAGTCTTCTGTGGCAAACGACAGGCTGGTTTCAAACCTATCTCACTCACAGTTCAGGAGTCAGCACAGGTTTTGATCCATTAGTCAGGAGATCGTGTATGTTTTGACAGTTAAAAGAATCATATAGTAAGATATGGGTTAGTCTAGTTGGCTTCCTTGGCTGAAAATGTTCCAGGGCAGTGTTAATTTACTACTGAGCAGATAGCCCAATGTAATGTTCCTATCATCATTGCCAAACAACCTAAACCAAGGCAAAGAAGGACAGCAAAGCAAAGGTCTTCTGAATATTAGACATTAGATTAAGAACACTACTACACATTTTAAACTATTTTTTAAATCTAAATGTTGTCTTTGTGGTATTTAAAAGTCTCTAATTTCATCTGTGGAAAAGGAGTTTTTAATTTTGCTGAAAGCTTCAGCTTACCCAGAATAAGAAAGCCCCAAAGAAAGTTAACAGAGTCCAAATAGCTTAAAAATAAAATGTTTGTTAGAACGGTTTGGTCAAAATTTATCAAAGAAGTTTGGATCAGGCAGATTCAGTTGCAGTTGAGCTTTGGCAGACTTTGGTTCAATGCTTATATTTATCACATAAATGGGCTTTAAGATCTAGATCTGGGTCTAGACATGGACTGGTTTAAATACGAAGGGAGGTCAGAATAGAGAAAAAGGACTGTTTCCTCACTTTTTTTTTTTAAGTTTGTATACAGATCTTCATTTACACTGAGTCAATTACAGCAGCTAAAGACTTACTGCTTTTTTTAGAGTACAAAATTGTACTGTGGAAATTTCTGTTGCGTTAAAATATTTCAGTCATTTTCCTGATAAATTATATTTACAGTACTATTTGAACTGAGGCATGCTGTTAATTTTGTTGTTCATAAATACAAAGTCTATTTAAAAAATGGACTTGGGGCATTTTCTTTTCTCCTTTTGATTCTTAATTGCAAGTGTTTATGAAATACAATATTCTTTTGGTGCGATTGTTATTCTTTCAGAGCTCAGGATACTACAATTTTCTTTCATAGTGAGGTATACAATATTTATTGTTTGTATTCATAGAGTTAACAGTGTCTGACTGGCATATATATTTTTCTAAGCTTTTCAGGTCTTGAGTCATCAAAATCACCCAGGGAGAGATTTACAGTAAATCAGAGCAGACACTTTCTGTTCTTGCTCTTCCCCTCTAACTGTCTTCTGTAAGTCTTATTTAAATGTGCTTCTGGAGGTAATTTTTGTGTGGGTATATTTAGCTCCCTTTATATTTTCAGCAGTCTTGATAAAATAAAAGATCCCTCATGCACAATAAACTTGTATTTTCTGTACTCAGAGTGAAGTGTAGCACTTAAAGCTGCCCCAACTGCATTGGTTTGGAGGATATTATATGTTACTTATTTACTTAAGCTCAAAGAGAACCTGAGCCAATCTGCTAAGGCCATAAATAAGAAATGCTCTTGGCCAAATAAATCAGGCCTTACACCTTTATCTTCAGTGAAATGATGCCAGTTTCACACTAAAGAGAAAATGACCAGATTTTGGCTGCCTAACTCACTGCTGTTTCTTACCTGAATATTTCACTGCTCTAGTTACAGCTTTAAAGATTTTTTAGAAGACATGAATGTGAGGCAGGAAGTTCAAGATCAATTTACAGCAGTGACATGTTTTCTTAGCCTAAGTTTCACTGAGCAGATGGGAAGAGCTTGGGGAGGGCATGAGGTTCAGTCATGTCTAGATAAAAGCATTAACTGCAAAATTGTTACAGATCCTCAGCATGTTCTGTAGGTGGCCTTTTTCTTTCACACATGATTTTTAAATGAAAGAATATAATCCTGAGAAATGTAGGTCTAATTTTTATTTGGACGCAGAGGTTATTCTATACCACCTCATGTCTTTGCCAGGGGTGGGTAAAAGGAACTCTCTTCTGGGAATAAGGGGTTCCAGTCTGGTTGAGTAAATCGGGTGGAGGAAACTTTCTGGTACTGTCCATTATTTGGATGGTTTTTTGGTGTGAGTAATTTATTTTCTTGTACCCTCTGTCATTAATATTGTTACTGTTTGTTTTCTTATTTCTTTGCTGTTTCCAGTAAATTTTTCTTGTCTCAATCTGTGATCTTTGCCCTTTGTGCCTCCAATTCCCTATCCCACCACAACAAGGAGAGCAAGAGGAAAGTGAGGAAGCAAGAGAGAGTGACATGTGGTTTGGAGGGTCTTGGTGGGGGCACTGAATTGGGAGTACCATTCCTGAACCACATTATTCAGGTGAAGCTTAGGGGGAATTGGAGCACTGTAAGTCAGTTATACCATCCTAAAACCTCAACGCAGATGACCCCAGGGATCATCCTCAAGTCTCCCTGGGGACTTTTTGCCAGAGACTCCAGGAAGGACCATTATCCCTGGCTGCAGCATAGAACAAATTTCTGATGTCTTGTCCTGTCCTGACTAGCCCAAGGGTTACTGCATGAACAATCTCCTGTTTAATTTTTTCAAAAGCTTGTTGTTCAGGATGCCACTTGAAATCATTCTTCTTCCATGTCATTTGATAAAGACAGTTTACAATCTGACTGTAATCTGGAATATGCATCCCCCAAAAACCCACAACACCTACAAAAGCATGTCTTTCCTTCTTGCTAGTTCGTGGGATATAGCTGCTATTTTGTTGACCATGTCCATTAGAATCTGATTATGTCCATCTTGACATTTTGCTCCTAAAAACTGAATTTCCTGGGCAGCTCCCTTGACCTTACTTTACTTTATGGTGAAACTGGCCTACAGGGGATTTAGATTATCTTCTTCCCTTTCTGAAAAACTTCCTCTATTGTGTTGCCCCACATGATAACATCATCAATATATTTCAAGTGTTATGGAGCCTCTCCCTTTTCCAGTGCAATCCAGAGCAGGCCATGGCAAATAGTGGGGCTGTGGTTCCACCCCTGGGACAGTCAGTTCCAGGTGTGCTGGTTGCCCCTCTATGTGAACATGAACTGTGGCCTGCATTCTGCTGCTGAAGAAATGGAGAAAAACACATTAGCAATGACATTTTGCTGCCTTGGACTCCCGTTCAAAAGATACTGAAGTTCCAGCATGTCCAGCACAGCAGCACTCAGTGATAGTGTGACTTTGTTCAGGCCACGATAGTCCACTGTCAGTCTCCATTTTCCATTGGACTTATGCACTGGACATATAAGACAATTAAATTGTGAAGGAGTACTCCTGACCACTCCCTGGCTTTCCAATTCATTAATCACCTCATGGGGGGGGTGTCATCGAGACCTGGCTGGTGCAGTATTGCTGATGATGTACTTTTTGTGGTAGCAATGGGTACCTGTTGTTCTTTGACCCTCAGGAGTCCCACAGCAGAAGGGTCCTCTGAGACAACAGGCAAAGTATTCAGATGTTTAACTTCTGTCTTTGCAGCAGCTGTCCCAAAAGCCCAACAATGACCTTTTGTGTCCTTGAAATACCCTCACCTGAGGTAATCCACACCAGGGATGCATGGGGCCTCTGGGCCTGCCACAGTAGGGTGGTTTTGTCATTCTTTCCCAGTCAGGCTCACTTCAGCTTCCAGGACAGTCAGTTGTTGGGATTCCCCTGTCACCACCTGCTTCCTTCCAGCTGAGTAAGTGTGGCCGAGGGAGCAGTGGGGTGGTGCCAGTTCTGAGCTGGAGGGAGGGTTTGGATAATTTCAATTTTCAAGTTTCAAGCAGAGGGAGTGGTTGGGTGTCATGGCTGTGGTCAAGTTGTGCTCTGTGGTGAATCACTCCCTTTTGTACACTTTTGTTATTGATATTGTAGCTGTTACTATGGTTCATTTTCTTATGTAGCAGTGATAGCAGGCAAAAGACCTTAAATTTTTTGAAGATAAATTCACAGAGAACATCTGCCTAGTAGCATTTTTAAAGTATGACAGCTGAGTTTTTTGCATGCCATTCTGTCGAGTTGAAACAACACCTTTCACCCATGGACTTAAAATCTCTTTACAATGTGTTCATTTAGTTAAGGTTCACAGTATGTGCTGCATGTTTGTTTGAGGGGAGAGAACAAAGGAATCTGTTGGGTGGAGGCTAAAGGAGTCATGAAAGCAGAGATGTGTGGAGAATGAGAGGGGCTGATAGATACAGAGGTGTTCGAATATCTAGTCAAAGAGAAATATTCCTTTTCTGAACTCTTTTGTCTCTTCAGTACCACTTCACCTTTAGGATGTAGAAGATGAGGTAGAGAAAAAAATACTGTAAATACTATACACATTAGATAATGGTTTAAAGAGAGTATCCTCTCAAATTTACTGGTTGAGTAATAGTACTAAATTAGGACTCAGAGCACAGCCTTTCTATACCATCATTACATACTTGGCAGCAAAAACATCAGGCCAAAAGCTGGTGAATGTTCAAGATGAAGGAGAACAGAGAAGAGAGGGAAGAGACGAACGAGGCACAGATGGGGAAGGGGCATGCAGCTGCCTGGCCCAGCAGTAGGGGAAAGCAGAAGATAACGCTTTGCAAAAAGCCTGACACAAATTTGTTTTGTCAGATGTGCCTCTGTAGCAGGAATCAAAAGAATTCAAGTGCTTCATGTTTTTTTTTTTCTTGATGCACTAAGCCTCTCTCCCTTTGTGCACACTGTTTTCTAGGGGTACTCCAAAAGTGAACCCTTTGTTTCAGCAGAGCTCCACAGAACCCAGGATCCTTCTTCACATAAACTCCTGGATTAATCCAGCACATAATGCTGGCTTGAGTGCATATACATTAATCTTGCTAGAAACCTTTATTTTAAAGAAAGAAAAAAGGAAAAGAACAACAAATTAATCAAACCTCAGTGATTATATTCCAGCTGCTGAGCTCCTAGTAAGATTCCCAGCACATGTGTTCACATTTTCCCATTTATTTTAGGATTTACAGTGAAGAGGGGACATAACCTGAGTGCATGTGGATGAAACGCCATTTTTTCTAATGAGTTACATATGTTTACATGAATGCTTGAACTACCCTATGCCATGATGTGATTAGGCTGATGGGAAGTAAATAGGTATATAGATATCTCCTTGTCAGTAGCAAGGAGATTTCTCTTTTCACAGTACTGTTTAATACCATGAAATATTAAAAGGAAGGGAAATACGAAGCACACATGTCTGACCTGTACCCAGTGCTGCTTTTTATTAGTAATCACATCATTGACTTAAATTACTTCGTGGCTCTTCATGCTAATGACAGAAGCAATACAGACTCACACTGACATGAATTGGTCCCAAGGTGTTTCTTGAACTTAGTGAACTTGTCCAAAGGAAGAGCAGCAAAAGGTATTCAACCTGTATTCCCAGCTCATCTGTTTTCAGCTGATGTCTCAGAGACTTGGGAAGATTTTCCTCGGTTCTGTCTCTAAAGACAAGGAATAAAGAGAATAGAAAAAAAATCTTTTACTCAGCATTTAGCAGCAATTCCTAGAGTAGCAAGTGGTAAGATATATTCTCCTTTGAACAGATTTCCAATAAATCTGGAAAGGCACAGGGGGTAGAAGAGATCAATGAACCATGCTGAGTTACAGAATGACCTTACAGCCCACAGGAAGAAGATCTCATTGGTGTTTATTTTTAGCTGACAACTGTGTTGGACTGACTTTTCTTTCTTGGCAAATGCACTAAGAACAGAAGTGGTATAAATAAAACCTATGGTGATTTTGAATATAGCAGAAAGGAATCCAGTGAGACCTCCAGCCTCCTTTTAATATATACATTGAAACCCAGTTAAGATCATTGCAAATTTTACCATGTGCAGTGGTTAAGAATCAATCTTATGCTGAATAAACAGCACCACTGGCTATTTTGCATTAGGTTAGTAGCAAAAGCTTGCCTCATGAAGAAGTTCATGTCCCAAGGTTTGTGTACAAATTTGGAGAGAGCCGCAAAAATAAAACATCAGGTGCAGCAGCAGTTGGCAGTGACACAGGTTTTCACTGAGCCTTTAGAAAGACAATGGAAAGCAGAGTTCGTTTCAGAATAAATTGTTAAATAAATGGAAAGGAATGAAAGAACAGATACAGAGTAAATGCTGCATCCACATTTTAACAGTATTTGCTTTCCTGTTTATTTAGGGAATTCATTTTTGAGGAAAAATTAAGAATGACAATATTTACTCTCTTGGAGCACAGAGTGTGTTTTGTTTGTGTGAGTACAGTGAAAAGTCCACCTTAATTTTGACTAAACAAGGAGCAACATCTTGACAGTATACTTTCCATGATGTCTGTTTTTATCAATTTCTTTTTTTTGAAACCTCAGCTCTAGGAGCTTCTTTTTTGTTGTTATTATTACTTGGAATCTTAGTTTTCATTAAGTAGTAATGAAGTAGCAAGTGCTTATGCTTACAGATTTCACATTGAAAATGTGTCCTGATCTTACCTCTTCCTTTCAGAGAAAAAAAAATTAGGTGACAAAAAATATGTCTTACACTTTTATTTATTCTTTATTACTATTGTTTATAATTTAGCTATATATATAATGTATTTACTGTTCTTTAGATAAATCATGATGTATGCCTATTTCTCTGCCAGGAATTATTAATGCTTTCAGTAGCAGTACTGTATTGTTCCCTGTTTAGCATATTCTGCTGTAACAGGCACCATAAAATCAGAGCGTCTTAGCTGTGTGTTGAGTGTTGTTGTGATGGAGATGAAGGAAGGAGGGATAGCTGCCCACATGAATACAGATATCTGAGCACAGACTAAGCACGGACACGAGCACTGCCCTCCTTAAGGAGAGTGAGGAGGGCTCAGGCACGGCAGGAACAGCTGCTGTCAACATGGCTGCTGACCTGGAACGCTGCTTGAGAGGGGGAAATACTGCAGCTCTCTGAATTTTCGCTATGGTATATTTGAATTTAGGCACTGATATTCAAAGACTAACATATTTGACCCTCAATGCATTTCCATACCTTTGTTGGTAGAAGTGAGCATCCACGGAAGCTTTGGGGGAATTACCTTGCAGTTTCGGGTTTTTTTCATGTTTCCCATTTTGATGACTTATCCAACAAGGCAACAGTTAACTTTGAAAGGAGATAAGGAGAACTTCCTCCCCTCATTTTGAAAATTAGTGTGAGAAACAGAAGAGGAGAGGAATAGTCCTTAAAGTGCTAAATAGTTTTTTAAGTCTTTGAGAAAAGGATAGAGGAAGTGAGAGAGGAAAATCATGTATTTTTGTCTCTATATATATTTTTGCTAAAATACTAGTAACATATGAGAGTCATTCTGTGAAGACATAAAATTATGATCCAATTAAAACCAGATGACAGGAAAAAGAGTCATTTTGAGTCTAGACTTAAGCTTAATGACTCAAATTCGTATAAACTCAAAATCAAAAATGCTGACATAGAGTTTTCCCACTAATTCAAGAGTCAACAATCTGTTTGTGCTTGAAAGGAGAGCTCAATATGTTATATTTTGCATACTTCTTTTCTGCTTTTTATTAAAATAGGGAATGAGAAATGACAAAATCTCCTAAAGAGAAAGGGTGTGAAAAAATTGAGCATGTGTTCTCTGTAAAGGACAATACAAAATCTCATATTAAATTGTTGCATAATTTAATTATAAAGAAAAAAGACAAAATATTCTGTGTATAGCTCTTAGTACGTGCTGAATGGGATTTAGAATTAATTTATTTTATAAGATGATCCATACCCTTATAAGTAGCTATCACGCTCTGCTAAGTTTTGTAGGATCTTAACATATATTTATACAAAAATTCAAATGCTATATGCCCTACTTTGTTCAATGGAACTTTTCAGAAAGTTTCATTTTGCAAAACTATTCAGATAGAACAGATGATGTCCCACTACAAGTTCTAGAACTCTATTCAAAAGTTTCATGGACATGAGCAGGAAAGACACATCAGGCTGTGTACAAGATGAAATAGCCCTTGTGCTTTTTTCCTGAAGCCAAGAGACATAATACAGTTTGTGTCCATACAAATAAACTCCCCTCCAGCCAAAACATGTTGATGACATCCAACCAGCCTATTTGGAGCAGCTTCCAACACATTGCCCTTTAAAAAATTCCCAGACATGCTAGCTATCATGGTAATTTAGTAGTTTTTCTAGTTCTCCTGGACTAAACATATCAGAAACCAGGCCAACAGGTTAGCAATATGAACAATTACATATCAGTATCCTACTATTTTTAAAAATTTTCTGAAGATATAACTGTAAATATTAGAAAACGAATACAAATTATTTAGTAGGTAGAAGCACAATCACTGGGATCCACAATATTCAGAAGGTGATGATTTTAATACCTTATGTTGACTGGTGGCTTATAAAAATTCCACTAAGTGAAAACACAGCAAATAAACTACAAGTCAGCAACACAACCAAACCCAGCCAATGGCTAGAGGCAATTATAGCAACAGAATGACGAGAGATAATCAGAAGTTAAACGTGGCAGTGAATCTATGCATGTATGTATGTATATCTATCTATCTATCTATCTATCTATCTATCTATCTATCTATCTATCTATCTTTGCAGCAATCCCAAAAGATAACTAATGAAATTATGCAAAAGGCAGTGGATATTTATGATAAACTCCCTCACACAGAGGTCATTAGGAGCATAATGTTATTGTCATGAGGCACTCCTTCCCGGATCTCTAAGTCCTCACATCTTATAAAGGTCTGCAAGATGGCTGCCATTGGCACTTAGGGGTCACACTCAAAGCACGGGGAGATCCAAGCATATCCTGGCCAGTAAGTTCAAGCTAATTTGGAGAAAATACTCACCTTTCTCAGTCCCTGCTGAATCTCTCCTGCTAAACCCACACTGATGAATTTCTGAGTTTCTTTTAGCTGCTTATAATGCTGTGACCCACTGACCACATACATTCTCAGCTGTCCAGATTGTCCTTCTATTTTGCTGAATACATTCCAGTCCAAATACAAGAGACTGGGGAGCCAGATCTTTGAAACAGGCTGAGAGACAGCTCCTCTTTTCTCTCATTTACAGCTGTCTTAACCACAAAGTTATTGCATTATTTTTGCTATGTTCTATTCATTATGCTGGCTCAGCAGCTTGTTAGTTCAGCAATTCGGTTATAGTCTACAGATATTTTAAGGCCCACCAGTTATGCTTACTCAGCGACTGTGTTAGCCTCTGTCCTATCTCAAGCAATGTCAGATGCAGTTTTGCAGGGTTTAGCAAGAATTGTGCCTTTCAGTGCTTCCGCCCCATGTACACAGAGAGGTAAGTGATATATTGTGTCCCATCTTTGCTCAGCAGTTGCCTCCCCAACAAAAACCAAGATGTGCTAAACTTTACTGGCCTGTATTTTTGTAGTGGTTGCAGGTCCCTAAAAAAAAAAAAAAAAAAAAAAAAATCAGGATCCCCTTTGGCATTTTGGATTTTCTCTTGCAGCTACACAGGCTTATCATTTTGGTTTCAGGTCTGTTCACATGTAGCCAAGAAAACAATTCTTAATCAGCATCTTTCAGTGCCTGCAGAACTCCTTGTCAGCAAACATATTTCAGGGGGGACTGCAGGAAAGTCAGTATGATCTTTTCCTTTTCCCCGCAGGAGTTTAGCCTTTGCTGCTATGAGGCACAATGTCCACTTGATAACATTATTTCAAAACCATGTGAGAGCACCTTTGCCACTTCTGAGGTAGGTGAGAATGATTGATTTCTGCACTGAGAAATCTTCGTAACTCCAAGAGAAGATAATGGGAAGGTATGTAACTTACCAGCGATCACAGTGTTGCCCAGGACTCCATGCAATGACCAAATATGTTGCCGTATGGCCAGCACCCAGGAAATCCTTCCCTATCCTGAAGGATTTATTTACTCTTTGATCAAAGGCCGGAGTAGGGCAAAGAGCAGATGGTGGCTTCGGTGGCTGCAGAGTGACAGCACCAAGATTAGCCCCAGTGTGAACCAGCACAGTGACAAGCCAAGAGGAGGAGGATTTGGTTGACAAAAAGCATTTCCACAGGTGACCTGCTTTAAAAATAGCATATGGTTAAGTAGATTGCAGGCTGCTGTATGGATTTAAGATGGTCTGTGCTCCTTGGCACCAAATGCAGAACACAAGAATTACTGAGAAAGCAGCATTGAGAGAAAGAATATTATGTGTGTGTTTCCAAAGGAACCAAAAAATAAAATAAAAATAAGAAATGTAAATAACCAAAGAGATCTCCTATCCCTGGGAAGCTATGATTCACCACATGATTTAAACTCTATACAAGTGCCTGAGAAACTTAAAATATTGAAAATTTCTTCAAATATTAATAAATAATGTATCATATTTATTCTACACTAGAGGAATGATGTGACACCTGATATGGTTAAAATGTCCCCCCCCACTAATATTTGAATACCAGATGTAAATTTTTTGTGCACCTTAAGCCACTTCTCAGGTCTGCATGTGCAGATGGAAGTCATAATTTTGTGTTTTAATTAAATATAGAATGTTCACCCACTCTTTGCACATTAAATGTTAATGACATGAGTGTGACACAAGTGTATATTTATTTTTTTAATAAATGCAGTTCATGAATTTGAAGGCTGTGTTGACATCATAGACTATTTTCCTCCCAAGTTTTATTAGTGTTTTTCCAGCCTGTTTCATATTTCTCTAAAAGGAGGCCACTGCCACTCCCAAGCACACTTTCTGCTGGTGGTTACAATCAAGTGTATAGCTGACAGAAGACTGAAGTAAGCAAAGAGGAGAACATTTTCCCTGCAAAACTTAATTGTTGCTGAAGTTAATTAAATTAAAATGAAAGTCCTGGAAATCCTTGTGCTGTACAGAAGTTTCTACTGAGTTGGGTTTGTTTTTGGTCTGTTTTTTTTCTTACATGCCGACTCTATGATGTACAGTCTTCTTCACACATTTAAATCAGTTTGTTGCTCAATGTCACTTAGCAAGATTCTAAACCAGAATTATGAAGCCTTTATAATGACATTTAGAGCTTAGGTAGTCCTCTAATTTATACATTTACCATCAATAAAAGATTTTTCACGTAGAGAAGTAATTTAAGCTCAACATTTTAAAAAATATTTTTTTATTAATGTAAGAAATTTTAAACCCCTTTTTCCTGGGAAAAAGAGTGAATTGAGCAGTATTCAAATGTTTAATGAATTTCTCATATTTCTCTACAGCTAGTTTAAAAAAGAAATTAAAAAGCCCAACCACCATATTTTTAGAATAAGTTCTATTGGTAAAAAAAAAAAAAAAAAAAAGAATTCAGGAGTTTTGAAAAGTGTAACAATGAGAAATTAGAACAAAAGCAAGGCAAATCTATGGTTATCTGGTGAGTTTGTTTTGTCTTTATGAGGACAGAGGCTTAAAGCGTAACTGTTGTTTGAAGAGGAAAACAGTGGAAAGTAAGATATCGGCGTGAAGAATCTTTGAGGAAAGAAGAGACAGCAGAGGAAGACGGGGGTCAGTGGAGGAGAGAGGGGTGTAGATGAGGGATCAGAAGTATGAACACAAATTTTCTGAGCAACCGAGCCAAATGCAGGCTACAGACTGAATTGTAGAAAAGTGGAAGTGAGAAAATAAGCAGTCTCAATATTAGTATTAACAGGAACCACAGACCACAACTCTACTGGAAACAATTACTATTATTGAGAAAAATAACAAATATTCTATTCCTGTCTATCTTCTCACAAGGATGCCATTTGGTGTAAGACACAGCTTTACTCTGTGGATATATACATACACGTTGGGACTTTTAAATGTCTAAATCAGTCTGAGAAGACTAGTGAGCTAATCAGTAGTTGTTAGCAACAGTTAGGACAAAATTTGTCTGTGGGCTGACTTCATTGTCTTTTCCAGCATTGTGCCAGAGCTAATGCTTGGTCTCTGATGCACAATGACCTAGATAAAATTTGAAAGGACAGCCTTGAAAGGAAGGGCTCTTTTTTTTTTTCTTTTTTTTTTTTTTCCTTTTTTTTTTTTTCGAGTGAATCATCATGACAATGTTATAGTAAAGTTGTAACTGTTTTTTAATTTAAATGCATTTAGCATCCAATCTAAACTTTTCTCACCTCTGCTCCTTGTCCTGTTCTGCTACGTTCTTTTCTCAATAAGCATTTATTTCTGTTTTCAAGTGTTTTTAAAAGCAAAAGACATGCAAGAAAATTAATGTAAAGCTACCCTCTTTTACTAATTCTTATCCTGTACCTCTTGCACCAGAATACCTACAGTTGAAGACTTATTATTTAATGAAACAGCACATTACTCTGATTACAGCCTAGTTAATTACTAACACCTACAAATAAAATGCATTAAGGCTGCCAAAAATGGCAACCTTCATCAAGGCACTATGGAGAAAAGCATTAAGAACTATGTGGGTTATCTTAGTGGATTTAAAAATTTTAGAAATTCAACAACTGATATTCAATATGCTGCTGAAAATTTTAGTATTCACAAAGAAAATAATTGCTCATACTAGTTCCATTCTTTTTTTAAAAAGTCTACATTATAAGAAAAGTCATTTTCCTATAAATTTCCTTATTTTTAATGAAGCTGAAAATATTTCTTCTCTATGTTCAGCTTGTACAGCTGAAGCAAAGAATTTAAGTGACTCTCTTTGACTTAATGTGCCGGTGTCATGTAATGTTCTTCCTGGGACACCGAGCAAAGTACTGCAGCAGTTGTCTGTACTAGTCCTGCACAGTCACTTCCAAAACTTCCACAGTATGAAGAGGAAGAAAAAAAGAAGAGAACTACTGAAATATAAAATGCTTAAAATTTAAAATTTGCTTCAGGTTTTGACTCTGTTGATGTCTTATTACCTTAAAGTCCAAGTACAAAGTATTATACGAATAAGTGTGACAAGCTGCAACTAGCTGGAAAATGGTTCATTATTCTGAGCTTAGTTCAGTGCTTTGTAGCTTTCTGAGGAAAACCTGCTGTATTGTAAAGAGAGAGATCATATGAAAAAAATGTTTTAAAATTGTACCAGATCACATAAGCCCAGAGACACACACAGCGAAGAATGCTTTGTGTTGTCATTTTGTGCTCAGGATGGATCTGTGACCACCACTGAATTGGGAGTATCTCTTATCAGTACTGCTTCATACTATGTTTTCTAAGGGCTATGCAGAGCACATTGTATCTATTGAGGTTTTTTTTTTCCTTCTCTCATAATCTTTAATTGAAATCTTTTTTATTATCAGTATTCATTATAAAGTCGCTTCAGGAAAGATTTCTTCCCCCCTCCCCTATAAATACCTATTAATAGAGTAGTTAGTGTATTTGTAGATGATAAAACAAAATGAAGCATAGATTCCTCGTAGGTAATTCTGCAGGGAGAGCCTTATTGCATGACTGTGAATGAATAAGAAAAAAGATCTCAATTTACAAAGAGCAAGAATAATTTCCAGATTTTTCTATGCAAAGAAAAGTCACCATTTAAACACTAAATCATAAAAATATAAAGGCGAAAAATAATTCTAGAGAAGCCATCCTTCATACAAAAGCATTGCCTGTCAGAATTTCTAAAACTGGATGCACCTTCCTAAAACTAAGCAGTCTTCCCTATACAAATCCTGTAGAATTTAACCTGTGAAATAAAACCAAACTGAAACCAGGCTACCAAATCAGTGAGGCAAGAGATGAACAGGGTACAAATTATTCACATTGTCACTGAGGATTAAATGCAGCCAGACTTGGACTTTACTGAGCAAAAACATATTGTGGGGAGGAGGTCAGATGGGGGTGTCTTTGTGTGTGTGATCAAAATATTTGATATATTCTGTTTGCCAGACTAAGACACAAGACCAGAGGAAAACATCTCTTCATTGTTTTAAAGGCTATTACTTTAAAATGCATCTTAGCCAATAAGTAGAGGTCAGTGAACTTTTCAAAGCACAGGTTTCAAGTGAAACTTATTGTCTAAAATTCATTGAGGTAAAATATTTTCTTTTCACCAAGTATAATTTGTGGCAGTGAAATTCATTGCAGATAGGAGGTATTAACTTAGAACAGCTCACCCAGTCTAAAAGCCATGCCAGTAAATGAGATAGTAAAGGGATAACACCTGAAGTTTGCATAGGTCTTGCCACTCATTATGACAGGAGTTCCACAGGTTAGATTGAGTCGCAGGTCAATTCTGTATGTCCTATATTATGATAATCAGAGAGAAGAGAAAAAATATGTTTTGCAGATTTCCAAAGTACAGACTAATAGGATTTTGCAGTATGCCACAGGCAGGACCAGAGGAGAATACCAGGTCAAGATATTATATTAAGCATTACCTGGGATGGAGCAATTGGAAATGTAGTCGTGTCTCCTGAACCAGAAAGTACTCAAACCTAGTCAGCTCAGCCTTCATCTCCTGTGACTAGTACAAATAGATGAAAATAGCTAGAATGAGTCTCTGAGACTTGAGCACTGTTATTTAAAAGTATTCTAAAGTAGTTGGAAAAAATTGAAATATTCACGTATCCTTATGTCCCAACTTCTACAACGTCTGTCCATCAACTTTGCCTTAATATATACTGTTATGTCTTGTGCTTGCTTTGTGAGTGTGTTGATAGCATCATTATGTTTTTCTTCTCCATAAAATGTTTTTTTGCAATCTTCAAAGGCATGAGGTAGAATAGACTAGTTCAAAGGTCAGTAAATATTTTCAACCTGACTTATACACCCGTGTCTTCTGAAAGAGGGAAATGGTCTGAATGTTACTTTAAACATACATTTTGGCTTTTAAAAAGCTATGAAAGCTTGATCTGTTAGATATTTAATTTCAAACTTCTTTAATGTGTGATTAATGCTAACCCCAAATCTATTTCCATCTTTATTGTTGTAACTTCCAAAAAACCACAGCTTCTCTATATTTTATGAGTCAAAATATCCTGGTTTGTTCTTTTTTTTTCATTTGAATATATGGTGCTCTGTTAGAAAGAACAGTGATTTTATTGGACTGCCCTTTGGAAAGTCACTACACAGAGATATTTTTCCATTTATTTTGACTACCTAATCAGATATTAAGAATTGTAAGGACTTAAGATCTTCACACAAAATATGGAATACTGTCTATGCATCTTCTACTAATTAAACAGATTCTAGCAGCTCTAATGTGGAGATGTACAGATGAGTGACAAGGTCAGTCAGTTTTATTTATATAGTCATAGTATTCATTATAGCATCTAGTCTTGATTTAGTATAAATATAAAAAACAGTTTACAAAGGCAGTCAGGACCACAGACAGATAGAGGGCAGGGAGAAGAACTGACTTGCTTAAGGATATTCAACACCATCGTGCGTGGAGAAGCAACTCAAGAACTCCATTTTGGTGCTTAAACTCAGGTGACTCTCCTGGAATTAATCAGTGTAATATACTCAGATGTATATTCACAGTTATTTCCTATTTTAGATACAGTTCTTGATTTGTGCACATAATCCCTCTTATTTTTTTCCTAAGAGCACTGAACATTGAACAATCTTGCTGACTGCAGTGGCTGCCAAAGCAGCAGATTTTGCAGTAACTGCAACAGATTGAAAGTGGTAATGGTGAAAACTGGAAACTGTAAAGTAAAAGAGGGAATAATTCATATAGGGGATAGATGAATGCCACATGCTTTTCATAGCCTATCAAACAGCTGCTATTTAAAATTGCACATATTGATTATTTGAAGCAGTATCCATACCAGCTCATCATCAGCTTTTGGACTTGAGTGTCTATATAGCATTTGTTCAACATTTTCAACCAATGAACAAATTTGTTGAAATGGCAATGTTTGTATGTGATTTACAAACAATGAAAGAAGTGAAAATAGTGAATAAAGTAATAGAAATTCATCCTGTTATAAAACTCTTTGACATTTCTTATATTGAGAAACACTGAAGAAAAAATGAATTGTCTTTTTTCCTGTTTTGCCTTTCTTCCCCCATCTTCAGAACAGTTAAAAATACATGTCATAGAAACCATATTAGTGCCTGAAATCTGAATAAATAAAAGGCACAACAGAAGGAAATAAACAAACTGTGTTTCTTATGATGCTGAGCACATGGAACAACATTTATTAGTCTACCTGTGAAGGATGCTTATTCACAAAGTGGTTAATATTTTTTTTAAAGATAATTCACCTATTTATGCAGAATAGTAAATAATTTTGTAAGTTAAATTTACTCCTCTTGGTACCATGTATTAAAGAGTTCTTAAAGTCTGATACCAATAGGATTATGCAAAATCACATCAGGAAACAGGGCAAACCTCAAGTTATAGGAGTTTTCCAACACTGTCATATTTTCCCGATCTGTAGGCAACAAAATATTGCAATCAGGTTTTTGAAGTGCTAACAGAATTAAAATTTATTCACTGACTACATATATCCAGTTGTCAAAAAAAAGTTATAGTTAGACATGAGCTTTTATATGCCTTAGTTTTGAGAAAATACTGCTTTTCAAGAAAGTTTAAAGAACCATTCATAAAAATACTTTGGAGACAAGAAATAAAAACAGAATCACAGTGGATCTTATATTAATAATAATATGGACAACTTAAAATACATCAGCATAAAATTTAGGAGCAGATTATTTTATAATAATAATACATGGTCTCAATATATGAAAATTTTGAACTTTAAAACAGAATAGCTAGGTTGGCTAGTTGAATTGCTCATTTTTGTAGAAATAAAAATAACTATCTCAATTTCTCTCTTAATAGTAAATATAATTACTTTTGAATAAATTTTTAGGTAAACTCCAAATTTTTTAACTGGCCAAGCTAGTGTGACAGCTTCCAAAAGTTTTAGGTGCCTTTCACAAGCTCCCGGACCAGCTTGTATAGAAACATACAAATTAAAACTGGCAACAAGACCAAGAGGTCATCCGATCCTACCCAAATCAGAATTAAATGCAATTACATCATTCCTGGAAGTTCTCTGCTTAACTATCTTTCGAACAACTTTCATTAATGGAAAGCTATACATACCAAGCATCATTTCTCCCCTTAACACTGAAACTGTATTTTCTGTGTTCCAACCCAAAAGAAGAAAAATTTCTTCACAGGAAGGGCAGTAGGCATTAGAACAGGCTGCCCAGGGAAATGGTTGAGTCACCATCCCTTAGAAGTATTTAAAAAACTGTAGACGTGACACTTAGGGACATGATTTAGTGGTGGACTTGGCAACTTAACAGTTGGAGTCAATGATCTTAAAGGTCTTTTCCAACCCAAATGATTCTATGATTCAAACCCTTCTCTCAGCTTTCATCCACATTGGGCATGGTGAGCAGTGTACTCCTTTTCTGCATCTTCACTGGAGGTATTTGAAGACTATCACAAAAATGCCCTTAACATCTCTTTGCTAAGCTGCTCCATGTCTTCAATTTATTTTCTTTATTTATTTTTCTCTTACATCAAATTTTATGCCCTACTTATTAGCCATAAGTAGCTGCACATTTTGTTTCCTGGTGTGACTTCCTAGTATTAAGTAGAAAAATAAAGTTTTTCCATGCTCCTTCCAGGTATAACTGCTATATCTCCACCAAGCTGGAAGGTCAGGGTTTATTTTGTTTTCTTTTTATTTTGCTGTGGTTTGGTATAGTTGACTCATGCTTGGTTGTGATCTCTAGATGGTATCTTTTACCCCATTTTTTCCCAAATTGCTAAGCAGATAAATCAAAGTTGGGCAGATTTCCTGAGTTTTGATGTTAGGGCTTGAGCTGTAGCTTTCTGTCTGTACCAGAAAACCCTTAGCACATTTTTATCTATATTTTCCAGTGCTTAAAAGGATGTTAAAAACATGCCAAGTGTCATAAGGCAGTTGACATTCATCCTGAATGTCTGAATGTCTTCCAACACACAACACCAGTTTTACTGTTTAGTGTTCTGTTTGTTGTACATTTATATTGTCATTTTTTACTGTGTGCCCTGTAGAACAAGATTTCTCTGTTTATTACATCTGAATGTACTCAATATGTTGCCTAACAGAAAGATACAATAATTTAAGGGGCAGGTGGGTGCTGTATGTACTATCAAAATACAGAGTAATAGGGACAGGTTAATAGATTTGAACTGCCTATTTACTTAAAGATAAAAGGATTACCTTTATGACACTATTTTTAAATTGGTAAACTTTATGCTATGGGATTAAATAGAGAATAGCACATGAATTAATGAAAAATATAAGCCTATTTCCAAAACTGGTTAAAAAAAAGTCGTTAAAATATCTCTGAGCTGAGGACGTATATTTTCTTTCAAGTAGTCTTTAGTGTTGTTTTTACCATTTCAAAGCTAACTCTGCAACTTTAGCCTTTCCTAATGCTCTGCTACCTTTCTACCAGCTCAAAAGAGATGCAGCCACATCTGGTAGCCAATTACCAGTAGCATCCTAAATGAAACAGGTGTCCTGGGTCCTAAATCCTAAGATCATCTTTGAAATCGGGTCTTCAATGACTTCAGGTATTTGGCACTGCTGCTTTCTTCCCAGCTGAAATAAAATTCCAATTTACTTTCCTCTTTAGATCTGCACAGGAAATGACTCTACATCAAATTGTTATGATCAGGGAAGATATTGCTTGCAGCAGTCTCTCACAGGTTTCAAAATGACTCAGAGGGATTGAACAGCTGTATGTGAAACACCAGTGAAGGAAAAGGGGAGAAGCTAAAAAGAAGAAGACGTGAACAATTTGTAACTTTTGATGGAAGTAGATTTGCAAACAACAACAAAAGACAAATAGAAAATGATCAGAGTGCTTATTTTTGAGGTGGAGACAAAACACATTTGAAATGTTAAAGATCACAGAACTGCATCTTTAAAAATAACTCTGTTCAGAGTTGTAACCCCCCTTACAGGCTAACTCATCTGATGTTTCTTTTTACTAAAGATGTGAAAATGTTACCAAGAGTTTTAATGAGGCTAATAATCTCACTATTTTAATGAATTTCAGCACTTTTCATACCAGTCTTCAGGAACTCAATTGCAGTCCATAGGAATTGCTTAAGAATTTTCAATGACATTCCCTCTTTCAGAAAAAAGGTAATTCAGAAATATGAATGATAGAAAATTTAGCAAGATGCTATGTTTAACATGAAAACTCACATAAACTTTATATCAAGGTAAGATCTGTTTCCTCATTGATGCATTCACCCAATTTTCACATCATTTTTAAACTTGCAAATTTTAATTGATCTTTTCTCATTTTGGCACTTGCAAAGTTGTATACATTTTGTGTCAAAGTGAGTTTATACTCTTCAGAATCTTTGATTTTTCATCTGAGATTTGACAGAATCCTTCTCACTACCTTTTCTGAATGAGGCTCACTGTCAATGCCATGAAAGATTACTACTTCAGGAATGAGATTGTTTTCAGGTTTTTGACAATTATAATGTACTTGTGCATGTATTCCACTTATGCAAAAATAATATTAAAAGGCCTCATTTTTATTGATTTTTTTTGAAAGGCACATGGCATGTATACCACTGCACTGTACTGTACAGATACTGTACTTATACTGTGTTCATAAAGCTCCTTGCTTACTAAATCACCCTTTTTTCCTGAATCTCTGCATTATTTGAGTTTAAATAATTATAGCGCTGTGATAAACCAGCACTCAGTCTCCATACTGTCAGAGCTCCCTTATTTGATACTCCCACACATGAAAAGGCAATACATCTCCTTTGCAGGCAATTATTCACAACATTTCTGTGGTACAAAAATGTGTTCTCATGTAACACTGTCACAAAGCCATCTACTCCTAAGGTACCCAGGAGTCACTATTGCAGCCTGGGAAGAGAGGCTTGTGCTCACCAGTGCTGCACTATGGAAGACATGATCCTTGGGAAAATGCATGTTTCACTCTACCATCTGAAAAAATTCCATTTGGTTGATAAAGCTGACATGATCTGCCAGAGGAAATCAGGAGAGGCTTCAAGGCTTGTCTGGATTCATGTTACTCTCCCTGTAGGTGTTGAAATTACTGATATTCGTCAGACAGGACTTCTAAGACTGTGGCTCTAAGCATTACAGTGTTTCACCCAAGAGAAATTATAGCTCCTGTGTGCCTTGGGTCCCCTAACTTTTTTTTGAAATAGAGGTTTTCCAAGAGAAGGCCTGTTCACATTATTTTACCTGGACTTAACCCACTACTTCCAGGGATGACTGAGGAACAGTTGTCAGGTTCACACAGACCCACTCTGAGTAGAGAATTGAAGTATGGAAATAGCTATGAAAAATTAAACATAATCGTAATACTAGATTATATTCAGCTTCAAATTCTTTTACAGATGCTTCAGAGTCCCTGTTGAAAATCACTGTTTGCATGCCACATGCCTGCAATCTAACCTCCTCAGCACAGAAAGAAGATGTTAGCAGTGCTGGTGACCAGATTGTGCCCACAGGGCTATCCCAGGCTGGAGCAGTTCTTTGTCTGGTTCTGTCTTTGGTATGATCTCTGAGCTGTGTGCACCAGCTTAGAGATATTACACACTCCAGCGAATTTGTGCCAGAGGCCTTTTCTCAGTTCTAGGGGGCAAATTCCTCTCCCTCTTCACCTCACTTCCTATTTCTAATTATACCAAGTCATGCCTCTAGTGCGTTTTCAATATGTGTGGATCCTGAGCCTTTCTCCTTGTTTTTAAAATGGAGATTATATTTAGCATTAATTCACATACCTTAACATTTTATACTTCTGCCATGTTCTTATTTTCCTTCTGAAGCAGATGTTTTTTAAGTGCTTCCATTGCTACTCAGGTTCCACCCTCAGTACTGATGCCCTCAGCGAGTTTGGTAGTGCTGAACAACTTTTTAGTTTTCTGATAGATGCTACAGAAGATACCTGGGGGCAGAGCATATCACTGAGGGCTGCTTAAAGCTTTGCTCCATCTTCTTCCCACTGCTTCTACCTCTTGCTCAAGGGCTTTGATTATCCTAACATGGTACCACTTGCCTCACTTGAAAGGCCATTCATTGCTGCAGAGCTCTGCTGGAAGAACTGCACACTGTACCTTTTAAAGCAGGTATAGGAAATGTTGCTGACAGTCTTGTTTTCACTAGTGCCCCAAAGAGATATTGTCTCTGTTCCTCTGGCTTGGAGTAATATGACCAGGGCTGTTGGCATAGCAGCTGCCATTACTTGAGTACACCACTGACAGAGAGAGCCATAATTTTAAATATATTGTATTAAAAAAAATCTTCATATTACAGTACATGAGTAAACTGAAGGTTATATATTAAAATTTATGAGAGTGACTTTCATAAAATTTGTTTCCTTTTAAATTTTTGCTGCATAGATCATTTCACTGAATGATTTCTCTTTGCATTTAATCTTTACTTTCTTTTTTATCCCTGTATTTATTCCTAAAATTAAAATTGATTTTGAACAATTCATCAGTGCACTAAGAGTTTTTCTGACATCATTCCCACTCTTTCTTTTCTATATACAGCTAGCTTGTTGCAGGTCTTTTCAGAGAGGCTTGTCATTCTGATTTTTCCTCTTAGGGTATTAAGAAGTAAGTAATTATTCTTTAAAAGTATACAGGCAGGCCAGTATTCAAAGGCTGAAGTGCAGCATACTAAACAGACATCATATTTGTGGATTCCGACCATACATAAAATCCAACAAATGTCAGTCTCCATATTGATTTCTTCTGTTACAAATACTGAACAATAAATATTGTTCAGAATATTTACACTGAATTTCTCAGCATCATAAGGACTGTTTTATTGGTTTATGTGTTCTTAATTGTTTATTTACATATTTTAACCTTTTTAGACTTTAAAATTTAAAATATTAAAACCTCATATAAATTTCCTTATCAGAACACTAAAATAGATATGTGAAAACAAAGAATTATAAATAGTTAATTGGATAATTTTACAGAATTCCTAGCAATATAACTTGTAGAAATTAGATTTCCTAGTTTTAAAATAAACACAAAACTTTAATTCAAGCATCCACAAATGACATTGTATAAAAAAAACAATCTTAGGAATTCCAAGTACCATTCCATTTCTAAAACATGAAATGTCTGACTAGATAAAGTAGTTAAAACTTCTATTAATAAAGGAAACTATTACTTTAAAGGAAGAAAAATCAGATAAAAATTTTACATACAAAGTTATTTTGAAGAAAATAGTGGTAATTTACTTAATATACACTGTACTGCAAATTACCAAGAAATTTACATTTTTATTATGTCTATTTATATTCTTAGCTTGGCTCATATCAGAAATATAGTATATCATTGTCAGCTTTATTATAGATTTTGTTTTTTTTACTGATTAGGTAATCCTAAGTAAAATACAATTTAAAGAGGATGAGATTTTGTAAAATAATACATGTAAGCAGGAATTCAAACTGTTGAAATATATATTATTTTGTATTTCATTGATCCACTTCCTTACCCAGTTTGAAAAAGAAAAATGGAAACTATTATATTCATATAAGAGGAAAATTATAAGTGGTTTTTATGCTCAACTTAAGATACGAATTTGATATAAATTCTACATTTTCTCTGAAATTTGTTAAATGTAATTCAGAAACTTAAATTCATTTTAACAGTATTTTAACTATTACAAAATCGAATACTACATTGATTTAAAAATGCTGTATTTTTTTATCATGACATGCTACACCATTTACACCAGGTAATTTAAAATGTATTTCAGTTTTCAAAGGAGAAAAAGAAAGACTATATTTGTGCCCAAAGTGTTTATACAAGTTTCCCTTTTCAGCACATATTGTTGTAAAGGAAATTATTATCCTTTTCATGCAATTTCTACATAGTGATACATTTCTTGTTGAAAACACAAGTATGAAAATTAATTTTCTACAATGTACTAGCTTGGCTATAGGCCTAAAGGATTTCTCCTTGTCTTTGCAAGTATTTTGTACATAAACTACCCCATTTTTCTTGGAAGTGCTGTAAGATCTTCAAGTTATTATTGCAATTATTTACATATTCAAGGATTGTAAAGTCAGAGGGCACCATTAAGCTTCCAGATTGACATCCTGTGTAAAAACAGTATTCAGATTTACTTTGTTATCTCTGATATGAAGTCAATAACTAAGATGTCTCTACTTTGAAGGCATTCCAGCCTGGAAAGAACAAATACAAACTTTTGATTCCATAGTTACAGTATTATATATATGGATGAATATAAAAAGGGAGGAGGGAAAAAGAACAGAGGAGAAACGAAAATTTGGGTTGTTAAAGCAACTTTCACAAGATAATATCCAAATTTCTGTTTATGACATCTCTGGGCGATTAATAGTCCTCATGACCCTTATTGGTTCTCTAAAATGTAGAACAATGTCAAGCAGGTCTTGGCACAGAAAACCCCAGAATTTTAGATTGCTGAAATTGGTAGATCATACAATTTCTTTTTATGACAACCCCTACATGGACATTGTACACAAGTGAGATGGTCTTGCCTTTCAAGAGCCAAGAGAAGGGGTGCTATGCCAAAGAACTGTGCTACCACCTGTGCCATTCCTTCCCTGTGTCTCATCAGTGCTCTAGTTTGATTTTAAATAGTTTAAACTAAATTTTTGTTTTGTTTATTTTAAGAGATGGTTGTCAATTTTCTCACTTTTACAACTATCAAAGATTTTTTTAGCTTGCAGTATTCTGATAGTACTAAACCCTAGGAATGTGCACTGTTGTATCTACCAAAAAAGAAACAGAGAATTCAATGATAAATATGTGGAAAAATGGTAGTGTCATAACATGTCAACATTCCAAATTCCACTTGGTCTGATGACATCATGTCAATCATTTAATTTTTACACAGCATGAGCAAGTTAAGACAAGCAAAAGGATAATATTGAAAGAACAATATTGCAAGACCAATATTCTCTTCCTTATCTTTTATTTGATTTCACATTTATTTCATTGTCACATGATGAAAGAAGCAGCTTAATGCATCGTAGAATATTTTTTCTGGCTCTTCATCTAAGATTGTTTATTAATTTTTATTTCTTATATATTATTCATCAAAGTGCTCTGTTATTTAAAGTTGCATTTGAGGGAACATACTGAAGCCAATAAGTAATTCTTCAAAGTGGAACTTTGGACCTGTTTTGCAAATAGCTATTTATAGAAGCTGTTTCAATTCTAACCGCTAGTTCATTCAGGAATTCAATTTCCAAGTTACTTATGCTTTTTTCAGCTAATTAAGTGTCAATCTTTCTCACTTAATCTGATTTGCTTTTCAAAATCTAAATATGCACTATATTTTCATCAATTATTTCTTCTAAAATGTACAATTTTGTATTGCTCACACGTGGAAAAAAATTGAAGGATGAAGTAGATTTTATAGTCACCTAGAAGAGACGGATTCACATCATTCATTGTTACGTATCATTATTTGGAATGAAAAAAATTAACTTGAATTATAATTAAACTCATTCTCTGTAGGTTTATATTTACATGAGGTATTCAAGTCTCTTATGAACTGACTCCCAGTGTGTCTGGACTCATACAATTTTTGCAAATGAAAAGTGAAAAGGATATTGTGTGAATTGTGTGAATCCTGCAAGATTAAATGAAGATCTAAGTGCAGACCAAGTAATGTCCTTACTTTAATCATAGAATTAAATAGCTGAGATTCAATGGCCATATAATCCCTCAACATACAGACTGCATGTGGGACGAAAGAAGAGTTTGATTCCCTCAAGTTCATAACAACGGTTCTGTTTATAAGCATTGCAAGTGGCAGAGATCAGCTCCCTAAGAATAAAAATGACACCATCAGTCCTTGACTTAGGGATATGGAAAAATATCAAGCTTATATCCAAACCTCAAAACAATTATTCACCTGCTTGATTCTATGCAGGTCACACTGGAGCACCCAGCTCTTCCTCACCTTTGGCCAGGAACCACTTGCTACTGCTGCCCTAAGGACTATTTATGGCAGTGTCTGTCCTCCGACCATGACAGCTTTTCTGCTTTATAGCATTGCACTCTTTCTTATTGGTATTTAGAGGAGGTGACTTTCCTTTTTCATGCTAATCTTTAAAAAACAAAATCTGTCTTTCAGTGCAGGTTCCTGAGACTTGACAGGGGGTAGCAGATGCTAAGGATGTCATATGCTACTCACTGGGAGAGGCTTATTTCTATGGGTGCCTAGAAAGCATGGCTGTTCAGTCTAATACAGTCTCTTAGGAATAACAAAGTGAAACTGGACTTGTTTTGAGCACATCTGTTTCCAAACTGACTCCTGCCACTTAGCAACTTATTTTCCGATCCCCGATTAACCAAGTTAATCTTGCAAAATCCGCAGTGATTTGCTGAAAAGCACTGAAAAAGCCATACGGTTCTTTTGTTTTTTCCCCATTTCAAATGTAACAAGTAACTCGCAATAAGGACCTTGACCCTACACATTCCATTTTGGAATACAAAGCCATTATCAGGCCAAAGCAGCAGCTCGAAGCAAATAGAAGCACGTGAAATAATTTCTTTCTCTGTGTTTCTGGCTCCTGTGCACAAAGCCTTTAACATGGAAACAGTGTGTGTCATTTCAGCCAATTGCAGGTTTTGCTCCGATTAAGCTGTAAACTCTTGAAAGTAGGGATTTGTCATGGAAATGCTGACACAGCCTGAACTGAAACAGGGTGAATGGTATGGCACGGTTCTCTGTACCAAAACAGCCCAGCCTCAATTATAGCACCAATCTCTGTACACAGAGCCATGACAAAAGGGAAGCCGGGAGCCTGAATATTCACCCAAAGCACTTAAAAGGCCAGCATGAATCATGAGGGTCTTGCGTGTTTTTGTTTGTGTGCAGCTAGCAGTGTGGTGTGCTATTCATTCTAGGTTAAGCTTTCAGTACTGTCTAATAAGTGGCCCTTGTACAAAAACGTGATCTGCGCTTTTCCAGATATTTGTATGTCAGGCAGCTACACAGCAGCAACTTCTGTAATCCCTTCTCCTGCAGTTAAAGCTACTAGAAAGGCTTAATAATATCCCAGAGGCAAAGATGAAACGGTATCTCCACAGCTACTGTTTGCTGTAGAGAGCTTTTGAAGTCGAGCTTAAGATGTCTTTATTTCCCTACCAGAAAGAAATTTTTTTGCCCTTCTTTTTCCAGTGTTGTCATGATGATGTCTTTTTGCTTGAAAAATATTCCAAGAGGCTGCAGTGTTCCCATAAAGCATTAGGGAATGAGAACAGCTTTTCATCAGGGGCTCCTGGAATCTGTAAGTACAGTTTGTCACTACAGTAACCCACAGCCACCCTACCAGCAATCTCAATTTAAAACCCCACACTTTCTTCCTTATCAGGTTTAAAGCAGCCTCAACCTTCTCTGGCAGCTTACTCCTGCCTGGCTCTTGGCTTTTAACTTCAGTTTCTAATTAAATATAAACTGAGTTCATCATGCTTCTCCCATTTATAGTTTCTTCTTCTTCAGTGTAAGAAAGTGAAATGCACTAAAGCCGTTAAATCTCTATGTAATCTCATCAAATGATGGTACAGTTTGATAAACAAAACAGGATACCATCATATTCTTGTAAATACTTACTGATTCTAATTATCAGAATTGCAGTTAGCAATTAGGAACCCTAATAATTTTCCATGCCCTCATGTGTAAGGTGCTGAAACAAAAAAAGTCCCAAAGTAAAAAGTTATTATCTAACCATAAGACAAAAAAGAGCAGATTCAAACAGAGGGGAATTACAACTAAACCAAGGGACAACACTTGTCACCACTTTCTTGTTAGTGGTTTATCACTGCTAAGTCTCTTGTTGATATACAAAAAAGCAAAAATTCTTAGAAAGCTAAAAAATGGTAGTGACGTAGTTTTGCAGAAGTTTAGTGAGAATCCCTTCCCTGACAGGACTGAAAACCAGGAAGCAAGTGTCATTGTGTTTGCTTTGGATACCTAACAGCTGAGGCTGGGCGCAGCATTGTGGATTCAAGGTAAATTTCAATTTCTCAGTGGCAAATAACAGATGAAAGCTGGAGGCAGGACATTCCTAAAAACAAAGCTGAAGAGGATTTTACAGAGCATGATGCAAAAAAAAGGGGGTTATAAAGAATATGAAAAAGAGGGAGTGGGAAAATGGATTTGCAACATTATTTTGAATACATGTGAATGAGGAAATTGAGTTGGTAGGGGAAAAGAGGGTATAAAATGTATCCAGTCCAAAAATTATAAGGTATAAAAGGTTTGAAAGTTATCCAATATGAAATCAGTGAGCTTTAGCAGTATTACTTAATTGGAAAAGTATAAAAGAAAAGTCTTTGCAGTTACAAAAATACGTGGAAAATAATCCTAATATGATGGCAGGAGCATAAGGACCTCAAGATACCCATGTTGAAGCTGCCTTTTAGATTCCATGTAAAATGATTATATTGTTTGTAGTAACACAGGAAGGAAGCTATGGACAAGTTCTAGTTTAGTGAGGGTGAAATATGTCACTGAGAGTGACTATAAACAAACAAAAAATTTCTCAGCAATCACCTCCACTCACATCAGACTATGTAATCAGTAATTTTATGGAAAGATGAGATTCAGTCGCAAAAAAAGGTTGAAAAATATCAGAATACATAGTGATATTTGCAGGAACTCACCTGAGTCCTTTAGAATAACTTACGTTCTGCTTGCCAGTAGAAAAATGTGGGAAAGCATGCCTAAGTAATTTTAGGTTTACCAGATGCAAGAGTTCACTAACAAAGCTCAACTCTAATGAAAAAATCCAACCTGAAAGTCCATATCAACTGTTTACATATAGTTATAAAAGTTCTCAATCACTGTTCAGAGCAAAAGAAAAGGCAAGCAGTAAAATGAATACTTCTCTGAACATTCATTTACTTCAGAGCTGACCTGTTACAATTTGAACTGAGTCATAAGCAAAAGCTAGTCCATATGTCTCATGAAATAAAATCAGAATAAATGCTATTGTTTTTGGCTTGATACAATCTATCATGTAACTATCTGCGCTCATTCATCTAGGTAAGACTTGTTAGTTAAATAAACAAATCAATCAATAAATAAATGCAGCTGATTTATTGATTTATTTATAATAATATAAATATATTTATATATATTATAAATATATATATAATTTTCTTCTTTTTTCTTCTTTCTTTTTTCTTTTCTAGATATGCACTGAAGTGAATGTTTTGCCTTATAATTTAAACAGGATCGCTGAGATCACATCATACAAGATGGAAGGTTCTGATTTCTCATATTCCCACTTTCTGCCCCAAAGCACTGGAGGAGAGCTTTATCATTAGAGGTATTTTCTTCCAGTTATTCTCTCCATTTCCATATGGGGACAATAAAGACCAAACAGAAAGGGAGAAGGATTATCCTGCAAACTTCAGCTTCACTCTGAAAGAGATCAGATTCTTTGGTGAGATAGTAGTACAGAGGACATGCCTGGCCCTCAAATTTGAAACCTCAGTAGAAGGTTAGCCAAACTGCAGAAAACAGGAAATTTCCTGCACCTTAAGTCATCAAGGAGACTTAAGCTTTGAGTGTTAGAGAGTCCACAGCAAAACATGAGCATGGGACTTTGATGCAATTCATTGTGAATTCTCATCACACCCTAGATCTCTTGTCATACTTGCTGGATTTCTAGTATATCTACGAGAAACTAGTCAAAACAACATGCAGGGCACTTCTACATGCATATGGTTTTCTGTTTATATTATTTCCATAGAAACCTAAATGGCCTCAATGACTCCAAGATTTGTCTTGAACACAAATGAGGCACCAGAGCAAGTGGAAGATAGGTGTCTGGACTTTTCTCTCCTTACTCACTAAGCCACAATGCTCTCAGTCCCCTGAGCTGGGAATAGAATAGAATGGGAACTATATTCGAGACTGACATATCCAAATGAAACTCTAAAGCATTTCATTTCATGATGGTCTTTTTCACTGACAACAAGGAGGAAAAAAGCACAAAGGTAGATGTGACTGTGGATTTTCATTTCACCTTCCTGCTGTCTAAACTATGCTCATAACTGCTAATCCTTTCTCTGCAGGGCTTCTAATCTACCCCAACTGGATTCTAACAACCTTGCCAACTCTGTATAGTATCCTGATGGCTTCTCCTGCTGCTGTGATCTGCAGCAGCATGTGTCCACCTGCCAGCTTTGCCACAGGGCTTCAGGCTTTCATGATCCCATTCTGAAAGCAGCCCTTCATTGTTCCAATCTCTTTGATGCTCTTTTTCTAGGCTTTGCTTCAATAACACTTTGCTTGTCTTTCTTTTTCTCATTCACAGTGGCAGCTTAGCAATGTGCATAGTTTGAGTGTCCCTTTCATAAATACTGTGCCAGTTGGCCCACCCCATGCCTTCAAATTGGAAGGCTCTCAGCATTTTGGCTGCTAATCCGCCAGCAGTTTTTACATAGAGTAAGACACCACCCCACTGCTCTCTCAGTACATAACTACAGTACAGCAGTATTCAGCATTCTGAGTCACATCTTTATCACAGTACACAGCCACACATTTTTGGGGTTGTATAATAAGGTAAAACAGATAATTAATTTAAAAATATATTCCTGGTTAAAAATAGCAGATACACAAATATTCAAATACCTTCCTTCCTTCCTTCCTTCCTTCCTTCCTTCCTTCCTTCCTTCCTTCCTTCCTTCCTTCCTTCCTTCCTTCCTTCCTTCCTTCCTTCCTTCCTTCCTTCCAGCATTCACATAATGTTGTTAGGGACTGAGGAAAATGAGTTTAAAAAAAGGAAGGGCAGAGTGGCTGAAACATCATTACATTCTGAGAGATACAGCAATTACTATAACAGATGATATAAACCTCTATAAGTGTGATGTTATTTGCATCTGTGTGATTGTGTCTTTCACTTAAACTTCAGGAAACCCAAAGGCCTATTTCCTTTTGGTCTCATTTCCTGTTATCCCACTTAAAAATTCCCACTGACTGAGTTATTACATATCTTTTTTATGGGGGTTAACCTAATTATTTCCTGTTGGTGGAGGATTTAAATGTGCTTTTGTAGCTGGCATTATTTAATAATTAAAAGAGAAATAATCTGTAGATTCAGATGTACTCTTAGCTTGCAGTGACCTTCTATTTTTTTATAAACTTGTCCAAAATTTCCTCCCTTTTCTATTGTAGACTTTAAAATCAAGTGTTTCTTACCTAAAAGTTACTCTCAGACAAAGTAGGGATCAAAACAAAGGACATAAACTTTATAATTAATACTATGCTTCACTAATGAATGTTTTGCTTGTCAACACCTGTCAGGCTTGCAATATTTTCTTCTCAAGCATGGAAGGTATTATAGAAATGTCAAGACCTCACAGGAATTCAGTACAAAATGTCTGAGAATAAATAAAATCTTTATCTGATGCTTTGAGGCACCATGAAAACATCATGATCAAATATAGATAAAATCCTTGCCTCCTTAAAAAAAAATTGTCACAATTATATGTGGTTTTAACAAATCTTTCCTCTTGGTTTGCCACCAATATGTGAAGAAATATATACCTTCTTTGTGTTCACGGTAAGAATTTTGCATTTTGTAGGTGTTTCGGATTTGCTACTGAGTGACCTTCCCGCAGGTAGGGCTCCTGGAATGGCCACACAGTGCAATGCATTATTACTCCCAGCAGATATGGGACTATCTGCAGCATCAATAAATTCTTGAGCAGATGTTCAATACCTAAACATAATGACCACTGGGGAGCCATGATAACTGCCTACAAATACATAAAGGAATGTTATAAGAGGATGGGGACCAATTATTCTCATTAGCCAACAAGGGCAGAATAAGAAGCAATGAGCATTCTCTCTAACCAGAAAATTTCAGCGTGATTTAAAGGAATCTTTAGCTGATAAGATAAAGAAATTATAGAACAAACTGGCCAAAGGAATTGATAAGATTGTCATCATTTAAGATATTTAATGTGGCCTTCTGGTATGCTTATTTCAGACAAGGAAACACAGGATACAGTATATTTATTTAGGTTTATATGTGTCTGAGAGGAATTGTGTGCCTTATTAATGAAACGTAGCTTGAGAATGGTCTTACTGTGGTTGACCAGAACAGCTATTTGTTTCCATTCCCAATGACTAGATATTAACCAGGAAAATTCATTTGTACAGTGATTGAAACAAAAATTAGAAGTCCTGTCAAGTCATCCTCTTGTGTATGTGTGGATATTTGCAGCACTCTGCTGTGGGATTTTTACCATAGTACTGAAAGTTCAGCTTTTCCAAAGCTTTTTCAAACTGATCTTATGAGCAGATGAATAATCTTAGAGCATGAGTGTGCAATCTTTCAGAAAGTGTATGATATCTATTATATATATTTTGCTTTAAAACAGTGTTTAAGCATGACATTTCCAAAACTGAAATAGCTTCCTTTCAGTCCCTATTGACTCTCAGAAGACTTTTCGTCAGAATCTTCATCAAAAGTGATAGATATCTACAATGTGTTGAGTTTCAAAAACATTACAATTTGCCTAACTGCAGGAACTGACTGCAGGAATATCCTGAAAGAGAGAAAGCAATATCCTTCTTTTCTTCAGATAGGAAATGTTTATTCTTTAGTTAGAAATAGCTTTGAATAGTTATTAAAAAAAGTATTAGCTTTCTAGTCAATAGTGATATAACCATGTAAGATCACTTTTAGGAGCTGAACACGACAGAAGAAATGGTGACTTTTACCTACTGATAATACTTCCAGTAGGCCTGAATATAGCTACATCTTGCTATCTTGTATTAGGTACCAGTTTCATTGTACTATTTATGAGTTGAATATGCAGATTTCATGTTGCAATAAAGTTTATTCTTATATTATCAAGATATGCCTCTATGCTTTTCTCTTGGGTAGATTAAGTTAAAATAGCACCTGCACTTCTGTCATTCTGTAACCATCATTACACATGGGTATTCAAAACCTTTGCAGATGAATAGTGACATGCGATAGAATAATCCCCTTCAAGAAACCTGATCAGAAACTCAGCTAAATAGCATTCAACTGAGAAGGCTCTGCTGCACACAGACCCAGTAGGATTTGGAATGCATTTGCCAAATTATGATCCTCTTTACCTTGATATT
Organism: Acanthiza pusilla; assembly: GCA_036630365.1. NCBI lineage: Eukaryota > Metazoa > Chordata > Aves > Passeriformes > Acanthizidae > Acanthiza > Acanthiza pusilla. The sequence goes on along the minus strand of JAXCHO010000036.1, from coordinate 29,481,626 downwards.
GTGTTGAGGCTACAGATTAACGCTACAGGGCAACTGAAAACAAATATAATGTTTTTCCGTTATGCTGGGAAATCTCCCTAAAGTTCTTAAAAATTACGAAGAATAAAATTATTTCTTTAGTTTTGTGCAGTTTCAATTTTATGGTAATTTTAATGCCAGTAAATCAGGACTCACAAGGATTTTATGTTTCATCTATCACCCTGTAGTAGACAATCAAGATTTTCAAGTTAAAAACTTTCGCTGACCAAATATCAACGATTTTCTGTATCATGCTCAAGGAATATAATCTTATTTGATTGATACTATCTTGATTGGTGTGATAAATATGAAACCTTCTCAGTAAAACCCCAAATATTCCTCACGTTTCAGTAAGATTTCCTTAGAAGGATTGGTATAAACCATATAATCATCAAATCATTAAATTTGGAAAAGACCTCTTAGGTCATCAACTCCAACAGTTAACTGCAACGCAAGTATCACTCGATGTGAGTGCCACCACAGTCACCATTAAACCACATCTCCAAGAGCCACAGTCACGCCTTTTTAAACACTTCCAGGGATGGCAATTCCTCTACTGCCATAGGACGCCTATTACAATGCCTGACCACCCTTTGAGTGATTTTCCCTCAAGGTGATTTAATGCACCTCCCCTGATGCAACTTGAGGCCATTTCCTCTTGTCCTGTCACTTTGGGGAGAACAGGCTGACTGCCACCAGAGTACAACCTTACTTTAGACAGTTGTGGACAGTGATAATGTCCTCCCTGAGCCTCATTTTGTCCAGGCTAAACAACCCCAGCTCCCTGAGCCAATCCTCGTAAGACTCATGCTCCAGTCTATTCACCAGCTTCACACCCATGTGGTTCCAACACTTCCTTTATTCCCTTTTTTGTCTGGATTCTGTAACTGCAGCACCTATGTCTGTTCATAAACCTATGCTCTGAAAGCAATGATGTATTTCTTTAAAGAAGGAAAGCATTGAAAATTTAGGCTATTTCTGTAGGAGCAAATTAAACCTGTCCAAGAATGTATTGGAGCACTGAAGTTACTGGCACAGAAAAATATGTGGGTATGCTAGTATAATTTCATTGCCTCCAAAATAAGTTTTCTAAATGCAAATTGCCCATTGGTAATGATTCCTGGAAGGTTCTTACTCCTAAGCTATGGAAATTGCTGGGGAAGTCCTAGCCAACATGTGCCAAAATTATGCTTGAGGGGGTTCTAAGAATTACCAGTGTAGAAGATCGTATTAAAATGCTTTAGAACCTCCCATCACCCTATTTATTTTAATTTGAGAGCCCTACATAGTGCATATGTACATAAAATTACCTGTTCTGGTCACTTCAGTGCCCAGTAAAACCATGGAAAAGATTATTCTAGGAGGTATTGAAAAACACCTGGAGGACAATGCAGTCATTAATGACAACCAGCAGTGCCTCATGAGGGAAAAATCCTGTTTATGAAGCCTGATTTCCTTCTATGACAGGGTAGCCCAGCAAGTTAATCTAAGAAAGTCAGTAGATGTAAACTTTTTGGACTTCAGCAAAGCTTTTGATACCATCTCTTACAGTACCTTCCGGACAAAATATCCAGCACAAGGCTCGAAAACCATGTTACATGTGGGTGAGCAGCTGGCTCACAGGTCAGGCACAAAGGGTTGTGGTGAATGGGGTGACATCAGATTGGAGTGCAGTCACTAGTGGAGCTCTGCAGGGCTCCACCCTTGACCCAGTTGTCTTCAAGAACATCATTACAGAGCTGGACACAGGACTTGAAGAAACATTAAGTGAGTTTGCTGATGACACTAATTCGGAGGAGCTGTCAGCCCACCTGAGGACAGAGAGGTCCTGAAGAGACACCTCCACAAATTAGAGAGATGGGCAGTCACCAATTGTATGAAGTTTAACAAAGGCAAGTGCCAGACTGCACTTGGTGCAGGGCAATAGTGGTTGTGTGTATAGACCAGGAGAGGCTGGAGAGCAACATAGTGGAAAGGGACCTGGGGGACCTGGTCAGCGGCAAATTGAATGAGCCAGCAGTGCCCTGGCAGCCAGGAGGGTCAAGCATGTCCTGGGGGGCATCAGGCACAGCACTGCCCCCCAGGCAAGAGAGGGCATTGTCCCGCTCTGCTCTGCACTGGGCAGCCTCACCTTGAATGTTCTGTTCAGTTTTGAGTGCCACAATATAGAAAAGACATTAAGTTACTAAACAGTGTCCAAAAGAAAACAACAAAGATGGTGAAGGGTCTGGAGAGGAAGCCATATGAGAAGTAGCTGAGGTCCCTTGATTTGTTCAGCCTGGAAAAGAGGAGGTTGGGAAGAGACCTCGCTGTTGTCTTCAACATCCTCACAAGAGGAAGAGGAGGGGCAGGCACTGATCCCCTCACTCTTGAGACCAGTGACAGGATTCAAGGAAACAGCATGAAGCCGATGGTTCCCCAGGGATGTGGTCACAGGACCATGCCTAAGTTCAAGAAGTGTTTGGACAATGCTCTCATACATATGGTGTGACTCTTGGGGTGTCCTGCACAGCGCCAGGTGTTGGACTCGATGATCCTGATCCTCCCAACTCAGTATATTCAATGATTCTATAAATTACAATGAGAATTCTATATGTATGCCTCAACATATGCAAGAAAGAGAACAAGTATGCTATCAAAACGATTTGCAGTCCAACTAATCCAGTAGATTTTATCCCATCAGACAACTTCAGTCATATCTTCAGGGGACAACTTTGTATGCTGAATTTATACTGAGGAATGTCAGGTAGACATTTCTATTTGTAGTACATTAGGGAGAGTTTTGATTGAAGGAAGTTTGTGCAGCAGTAGCTTGTAAACATGTATTCCAGTATTGCCTGCGACGTGATGTTTATTCTTTGTGGGGAAAGCATAGGCATAAAAATCAGTATATGTTGTTCTTGGTATTTCCTAGGGAGGCTAAACATTTTTTTTTTTTTAATGTACATAGGTTTTCAGATAATATATTCACAGTCATTTCCTTGGTTACTGTCTATAGAGCAGAGATGATTGAACTGCCACACTTAGCACAAAGACCAAGAAACAGATCTTGGTATCCTTATGCAGATTCAATATGCAAAAAATAAAAAGTGATTTGAACATCTGCTACTTGAATTCCTTACTAATCTGCCAAAGAGAATGCTTGGGATTGTTTTTAGCAATAAGAAAAATACACAGTGAGTTGGAAGACACTGATAACACTTGAGCAGAACAGCTCTTCAGCACTCTGATGAGATGAGTTACTGTACAGATGGCTTCCATCATGCAAGTCTTTTCTGTTTATAGGGCTGCAGGTGGTAGAGTGGGAAACAGGGTAAGTGGAGGAAAGGTTAAGACTCCAAATCAATTGTAGCAGTTCACCAAGTAAAATCTATCCCTGCTGAATGTACTAGTTGTTTATCAGCACTGCCATCTAGAGCTGTGTGAAAAAAGTTCACTGCAGACAGCAGAAATGGTGAAATTAGATCTTTCATTGTTGAAGAAGAATGTACACAGAGGGAATTGTATGCATTTGACACTTTATGGCATCTTAAGGCCATGCATCCAGCAATTGTGTTAAGGGAGCAAGATAAACTGAGATTTAAAAATAAAAGAAAATAATGTCTAAAATACTCTGAAAACTTTGGCTGACTTTTATTCCTGGAAAAACCCTCATAAGAATTTGTACTGTACATAGTTTAGCTTCCCTTTTGTAACACAACTGAAATGTGCATTCTCTTGATTTGCATTTTTGGGCAAGTTATTTTATCTGTTATGCATCCAGTTTAAAATACTTTGGAGTACACAGTAATCACACAGTTCTTTCACTGCAGCTTTAAATCTCCTGAGGTGATTTTAATCATTCCTCATCTATAAGGAGATATCACGAGAACTAATGACAGACAGAGATCCACTGAAATAATTTTATAATTGTCACAGTTTAAGGGAGAGTAGGAAAAGAACTAAGCTGAAGTGCTGGGGGAGCTCAGAGCTTTACATTGCTCTCCAGGTCTCTTTTCCAAAGGATGGGTACTTTGCTGTCTTTGCTACCGTGTTGTAATTTTTGCACACAAATGCAAAATAGATGTGTTCTATGTATCATTTTCCACACATGCTGGGGAAATTATGACCTCTTTTAGCTGTATTTCTTTATTCCTCTTAGCAAGGATTGAGGTTGTTTTCCTTAGGAACAAATACAACCTATTTTTCATGCTAGGACTGACTTCTGAGACAAAGAAGGGCAGAACCATCTTTTCTACCTAATCCTTAAAATATTATTTAAAATAATCATTAGCTTTAAGGCTTATAAGTAGTTATAATATAGGAAAAATCCATAAAAACATTAAAGTGGTTAAAGTATCCTTATTCTGAATGTGATGGACATAGCACATATATAAATGCCACTGAAAAAATAGCTTTTTAGTCACAATTACACTACAATACAAAAATATTTGTAAGAATGTTTTAAGTGGATATTTAAGCCTAAATTTTTACACCTGATTTTCTCACACACTGTGTCACATTCCTACAGGTCCTTGCTGGTGGGCAAGTCCAGCCCCTCACAGCACACACAAAGCAGCAGAATTACTGACATCACACTGACCCTACAGGTGGCTGTAGGATGCTTGTATGGGTTTGGGAGCTTTGCTGAACCCAGTGTATGTTCTCTGTAATGGATGGACACACACTGGAAGTCTGGCCTTCAGACATCAATCTCCCTCTGTTTCTGGGTACAGTCTGCTCACAGTGAAAATCAAGAGAATGCACATTTCAGCTGTACTACAAAGGGGAAGCTAAACTGCGTACAGTACAAATTCTTGTGAGGATTTTTTCCAGGAATAAAAGTCAGCCAAAGTTTTCAGAGCATTTTAGACACTATTTTCATTCTTTCTTTTTAATCTCAGTTTATCTGGGAATAGAGAAGCCCTTCAGCTATAGCACAAGCAGAGGTTAGCCAGCTTTCCTTCAGGCAAGTGCATATTCATGCTCTCCATAATGAGCTGCCCGAAGCAGGGCATGAGAGCATATAATTTCCAAATATTTAATCCCAGTGCAGGTTGGCATCATCTGGAAGCTGCCTATGTAAAACTCAATCCAACATCAACTACTTCTGTGTGGACACAGTCCATGGGATAATATCATGTCTTTGAGAATACCTTCCCCTTCCCTCCTGCTGAGGGATACTACTACTATCTGCAATCCTCCACAAGTCATTATAGCCACCAAACAGGATAACATGTGGTGCAATAGCCCTCAACAAATGAGCATTCTTTTCTAGTTACTCCAGAAGATGCTAAGGATATGCTAAGATCATGAAATTTTAACATTTTATAAGGATATTATTCCCTCACACTTTTGTTTAGGAATCTGGTCATCCTTACCTTAAACAAGGCTGATACTTTCTTTCCTGCCTGGTGACACAAAGTCCAGGAGCACGAGAACAGACAAATGCTGGTGACAGTTCCACCAGTGACCTGAGGAATGTGGATGCATTCAAAACAGGCTGACACCAATGGAAAATTCATTTTCATCCTCAACTGCTGCCAGACCATCTTTAAATAAACCTTGGGTGAAGTAAGGGGCGCTGACTGTTTTCAGGAGGAGATCTGAAAGCTCAGCCATCAGTATTGTCATCCAGTCTCTTTTGACCTTAGAATATACTATAGCCTCCTTTCCTCTCTGGGCTAATTAAATTTATTAGAGCAAGGAAAGACAGAAAGGGAATCACCAGGTGTTGGCTCCAGATCCTTGACTGATATCTCAGGAGATTGCCTTGGACACTGTAGATTAGAGGTACCTGGAGATTAGAGGTAGTGACTCCACCTAGGGTAGAGGGCTTTAGTGTGGTAGAAGGGAATCCTTACCCCACTGAGAAATCTCTGCCATAAGGGGCCCTCAGCTTCTATCTGACATTGAATTATTGCATTAGATAAAATACCTCACTTCTATTTTCCCTCCTCCTTATAGTGGCATTCCTGGTGCCAGAGGCATACCTGGTCTCTGATCTGGTGGTAATCTTATCGGCTTTCCAGATGGTAAGGTCATAGAAAAAGCAAGGTCATAGTCATAATTAAAAAATAATGCAAAAGAGAATAAATATTATAGGAATAAAGTAAGGAATGGCAAGTATACCTCTGTAAAGAAAGTTAAAAGAGAATGCGAATAATTCTTAAATGCATGTCAGCACAGGATACACAGATTAAGACATATAATTGACCTCACATATTAGGTGCTTTAACTGAGTTCAGATGGATACCTAACTCATTGCAAACAAGAAATAAAACATGTAAATTAAAAGGGATGAAATTTTTAAAATACTAACATTTGCATTTTTGGGGGAAGTTTTACTTCACATTTGCCATGAGAGTACATGATGGATCTGTTACACTGGTTTAGATTATACATGGTACCTCAGCAAGCCAAAGTAACTTAATAAAATATCTGGGGCTTTTCAATGTTTGGATTTCTTTCTTTGTAATCAAAGTGGTCTCTAATCAGTGAGAATCTTCCCACTGAACTTATTTACTAGTTCAACAGTGTTCAGCTCCAAGAGCAAAAACTAAGTATACCTAGGTTTGCATAAAAAACCATATCTTTAGACATGAAAAATGTCTTTCTTCTTGTTTGCTTGTATATTTGTACTATTGAGATGATGTGAAACGTTGTTTTGGAAATATTTGGGAATACTGAGAGCTCTGCTATCAGTATATCCAGTAGTTTTAAAGATAGCTTTTGCATGAATTACTTTTAAACAAATACAGTTAAATATTGCTTATGGCATTGCACTGTATTCCAAGGCACAAACTAAAAACAGTAGAGCTTTTAACAAATTAAATTCAAAACAATGTTTTAACTGTGTTGTACATAGAGGTTTCACCGATTGGGAAAGCTGAAGTCTGAAATTCAGCCTCTGAAATGATGTGCTTAAAAGAAAGGTTTGGTATGTGATTTCAGTCTAGTCAGCCCAGTGGCTTAACATAACAATGTTATTATCAGGGAGCCACATCTGAAGCTCAGATTTTTTTACACCTTTGGCTATTCTGATCCTTTTGTATTTTGTTTAAGGCAGTTCTTGCTCTTTGACTAGTTGGTTATTTGTACTAAGTTGAAGGGGGAAAGATGAGAGCCAACTTTTGATGTTTACAGTTGAAATAATAAAAAGTCCTTTTCCCTTGTTGGACAATATTGCTTGCAGAGAGATGGAGCATTCAAAGAGAAGCAAATGCACATACAGCAGTCTAAACTCCCTGTCACTGACAGGCTCTGAAAAGGTTGTTCATTGTTGTATAGCTGAACCTGATAAAAAGTATGGTTCCCTACTGATATCTAGGAGGCCATTAAAATATCTCGAGCTGTTCTGAAATGCATAGTCCCAATTAAAGAGAAGTCTCTGTGTACTTCTTCCCAGGGGTAGACTGATAAGCCAACAGCAAACCATTCTAGTGGTAGAGACAGAACAAGTGTGAGGATTACCCCTTATGGGAGCGTGGACACAGCAGAGCACCAAGGGTAACACCAGTGAGGAGCTGAACTTGCTGGAGCCTTTCTGGCGCCCGCTTCTACAGGTGGCTGCATTTTTCTACCAGGGCAGTACAAACTGCCCATAACTGCTAAACTTTTGTAAATCTCATTATCATAATTCTGTGGTTTGTTAAATGTTGCTGCTTTCTTTAGTGGTTGTTTCAATTTTTATAACATGAATACACTTGTTAGTGGAAAGAAAAAGATAAAAATACAACAAAAATCTCTTTCTCTGCTCAACAATTTAAACCAACAGTCTCATTAAATTATATTGCTATTTTTCAGTACATACATACATAAAAAGGACATTTTTTTCCCCTTTGTAAGGCAAAAAGCACAATAAGCAGGAGGCAAATATCATGAAGATGACAGAAATAATTTCTGATAAAGTCTGGGGAATCCAAACATGAATCACTGTAATTTTTCTTTCTCTTACTAACTTCAGCAAGCTGTGGTACTATTCTGTGTAAAGAATTGCACTTTTAGGAGTCTTCTAGCCAGTCTCCTAGTCATTCATGTGCCCTGTTCAATGATCCTTATTTAACAGCCCCTCCTGGATACTTCTACCTAAGTTAGATATGTCCCAGAATGCATTGCCCTACTTTCTCCCTGATCCCAAAAGTCTTTATATTCTCTGATTCAAATAGGACAGATGGCCCAGAAGAGATTAACAGACCTCCTGAGACATATTTCATAAAAACTGGGAGGTCTGTTATAGTTCACTAGTTATGTGATCTTTATTCTAAAAATGATATAATAGTTATGATTGTAACAGCTTGGACATTTCAGATTTTATTACCAATTAACCTTCAAAATCATGTAATGATTACAGACATAATAACTGACTTTTTTTTTCATTGAGTATATAGCACAGAATCATTTTAGTGGTCTAATATAAAGAAATATAGTTTAAAAAAACCCTTTATATTTCTGATTAAACTCAAAAGCAGTCTGGTGACTTAACAGGATTACTGATTTAGTGATCATACACAGCCAGCTACCACAGCACAGTCAGGATAGCATTTGATTTCAAAATTACTTTAAAACTCTGTGTCCATGACATATGAGAGGTGAAATAATGACTGCCTTCAATGTATGTTTCCTATCCTACAAACAATGGGAATAGACATGTTCCAAAGACAAATTGTTTCTTTAGATGGTTGAGGTCTTCAGCTTCGTGGGGGTTTTTTTTGGGTTTTTTTTTGGTTGTTGATTCATTTTTGATTTTATTATTATTATTATGAACTTGGTGTCCAGTGATATGTGCCATATTTTCTTGGTATCTCTTTAAATTGTAAGAAGCATAAAAATAAAAGATAAGGAAAAGACAGAACTTCATATTTGCCATAAGAATGGCTAACCTGCTAGTACTACACCAGTTCTGCTCAAGGAAATATAGCGGGCATAAGAAAACCAACAACTTTACTGTGAGAATTTCTAAAAAAGTTATTACTTTCAAGTTTGACATCGATCACTTCTTGGGGTGAATTAATAAGCAATGGTTCAATGTGAGAGAGAAGTGGGAACTGTGCACTCACTCTATATGAGGAGTTTTTGTACTACCAAAACATCTCTGAAATTGGAAATAAAGCGCAAAAGTAAAGGAGTTATAATACAACGGAAGATAATTCTTGTTACATCAGACCAGAGACTGCTTCCTGATAGTATATGATGGTGAGATAGCACTTATCTAAGTTTTGAAGAAAAATAATTCCCCATCTGCTCCTAATACTGTATAAATCAGCCTATGAAAGGTTCATGTAAAAACTAGTGGCATTTTTTAACACAACACTTGTATGTGTCTCATTTTAATAAGGTGAGATGACATTAAAGAACCTGAAATTCAACTTTTTTTTCAGACTAATCACATTGGGTAAGGTGGTCTTTCTTCATATATAAATGTAACTACCTTCATGGAACACTTGAGTTTCTTGCAATCCATTCTCATTGCTTTTAAAAAGCACAAACTAGACAGATTTAATGATTTTAACTTACTAAACCATGATTTTTTTTTCCTTCCTCTTTTCTATTATTTTTCTTTTTTTTGTGATAAAAAAGTTCTGATTCTATTAAGAGATAAGTTATTCCATGTCTATATAAATACATTTTAAACAACTGTTAAAAAACAATTATTGTTAAATCTTAAAAATAAAGTGGATTTTTCTAAAATTGTGCTGAAATATAGGATAAAGTACGGTTAAAATAAAAACAACTTCACTGTTTTGACAGTTGAAATAAGAAAACAAAATAAAAACATTTTGTATTTTCCTCACAGTAAAAACATATGATATTATTACAGCTTCACAGAAAAAATTATTTTGTTAAAATAAATTTTACCTTCCTGTCATGATTTAAGAATGGTACTTTCCAATTTAGTTCTCTCATTGACACTCTCCAAACCATGTGCTGCATGCTCTCTTCACCTCCCCCTACCTCTATCTGCTTTGTTGGGATGGAGAGGAGAATTGGAAGGAAAAAAGGCAAAGATCATAGCTTGAGATAAGAACAATTTAATGGAAACAACGAGATAAGAAAAAACTAACAGCAACAATATTAATAACAGAAGTGCACAAAAGAGAGAGTGATTCACATGCAAAAGTGATCACTGTGGAGGTCAACCTAACCACAGCCACACCACCCTGACAGCTCCCTCCAGCTCAAGACCAGAGCCAACCCACCTTTCCCTCTGGCTTGGGACCATCATCACACCAACGCTCCAGCCGCCGCACTTGCTTGACTGGAAGGAACATGTTCTTCTCAGAAGAGATTTCCTTCCCCACCTCTGGCAATGACTTCAATTGGTGTAAGGTAATCTTGGGGTTCTAGCCATGCGTCCTTCTGCCTACTGCAAAACTTAATCCCATCCTGGCTGGAACCAATACACAATCATGGACTTTTGACAGTTTGTTTTTTTGGGTTTTTTTTTCACAGCCTACTATATACATATAAAGCCCAGTAAAGGATACGATATATATTGTATACCATACATTATCCTATATATATTACTATGGCATGCTATATATACAGAAAAGGAAGGACAAATAATATTAATGATAGAAAGATATTAAAAAAAAAAAAAAAGAAACACAGTGCAATTACACACAACCTGCCCATTGATGCCCAGGCACTTCTCAAGCAGCAACCTCCAGCCAGCTTTCCCCCCAGTTTATAAACTGAGTGTGACATTTGCAGGATGGAATATCCTTTGGCCAGTTCAGGTCAGCTGTCCTGGTTGTGTCTCCTCTCAGATTCTTGTGCCCCCAAAGTCTACTCACTGGTGGGGTGTTGTGACAAGCTGAAAAGTCCTTGACTTAGAGTAATCACTGCATAACAACAATTATTAGCATGTTACCATTATTCTCATCTTAAATAAAAGCATAGCCCTGCAACAGGAATTAGGAAGAAAATTAAATTTATCCCAGTCCAAAACAGGGAAATCAGTTAAATGGAAAATTCTGACAGGGAGAATAATTTCACAAGCATTTACAGACCAAAAAATAAATACATTCCCTTTAGTTACAAGATTTGGGAATTTTATAGAGGAGGAAATTAATCTGGAATTGGGATTTCTTAATACTTTAGATATCTAGCCCACATATTACCCAAATGACACTGTACATGCTCACATCTAGAAAGGAGAAGGTCACTAACCCAAGTAATCTAAAAGAACCACCTGCAATCTCAGTCAGCAGAGGAAAGGAGATACCTAACATCTGCAGAGCAAGATATTGCTGAAAGTCTCCCCTTTCTTCAATGCCCTTCAAAGACAATCCAGCTGTGATAATTTATTCTAGATACGTTCTCTAATTATTCTGCTTCAAATACATGCTCTTTTGTTGTTGTTTGTTTTTCCTTTCTTTGGTTTGCTTTACAGAGTAGGAAACAATCTAAATGGGAAAAAAGGCCATTATGTTCTTTTAGGTTTATACCTCTCTCCAAGCTAAGGATAGTCTAGAAGGCAGGTCTTCTGCAACCTGAATTAATTGTTTAAGGTTATACTGTGGTAAACTCCACAAGATGTCGTGGATTTAATTTTTGTCCTGGGTAGATTTAACTTTTGAGTTTTCTTCAGAGATTGTCATCTCAAATTGAATCACAATTGCAATTGAGAGAGATTAATTGTACTGTGCATGTACTTCTATCCCCTACAGGTGATTAAATGTTGGGAATGTTAAAAGATGAATAAGGAACGGCTGAAAGGACACAATTAATTACCTACCAGGTTAAGGAGAAAAACTCTGGAAAGAAGGTAAAATGGATCAATGAATGGGATGGTTTCAAGTGGTCTGAATCAGATAGGAAAAGCTACAGGAAATAAAAAGGTAGATTTCTTTCAAGCATTACTTCAACCTGATGCTCTCAAAGTATTTTGCCAGTTGATTGCATAGGTATTTCTGACAAAGCACCTGATTTTATTTAATCTTGTTGAGTTCTTCATATTGTGTAGATCACTGCTGAATTCAGCTGTCTGCACAAAACAGAACAAAATAACACAGGCAAGTATTCAAGCGAAGTTCCATCTGGGAAGGTTTGAATGGAAGGGTGGGAGGCTAGGGTGCAGGGAAGGAGGGAGAGTTCCTCTGGCATTGCAAGTAAGAATTTTGAGAGCGAAAACCTAGCAATTTTCGAATATCATGTGGATTAGTAGTAGTTATTCAGAGACCATTGTATCTCTTTATAGCCATCAGTGAATGAAGTGTGTTAAGGTGGTGTTTCTATAGCAACTCCTTCCCGCCACAGTCTACCAAGAACTCCTAATGCATGTACACAAGGCAATTTTTAAAAACTTGTAACTGATCATTTGGGCACATTATTAGTGCCTCAAAGATTAAATGGTCAGAGACTTCAGACACTGAAGCAATTAAAGGGTGGGTGGTAGGTGAAATCAAATTTGCTCTAGTATTGCTCCTTGATTCCCCTTAGCACATTTTATTGAGTTACAGTGGAATCCATTCAAGAAAGTGTTAGGTAATTTAGGTTCCATGTGAAACAATTGTGGAAGATTAGAGAAGGGACCCCTGGCCATTTTAACCTGGCGCTAGAAGTACTGCAGTGACCTATTGTAAGATGCTTAACTGGAAAAAACAGAGTTTCACTCAAAAGGATATTGAAACTCGCATACCCTTTTCCGATGTTCATTGCTTTAACTTCTTGGACCTGTGGATGAATATATACCAAAGCCTTTCCAGTGAATCCATCTTGATCCCCTTAAGATGCTGCATTAAATGAGATGGGAGTTTGATGAATACACTGGTCCATGTGTAAGACTATGGAAACTCATTTTACCTCAACCCATTTTCATTGTGAATGAGGGATGAAGAGAAAAACTCTGTCTCAATAGGATATGTTTAAAAGAATCTTTTTTTTTTTCCATACTGGTTTCATTGTATGCTCCTCTCTTGTGCTTTGTATTGGCTGTCTATCAAGGTCATATGAACTGAATTTTAAATATTACACATATCCTTTCCTCAATGTCTCATTAGAGGATTTTAAATAAAAGCTTTTATTACCACAAAGGCTGCAACAATGTCTGCATCTGTATGTGAGCATGTGACCACTACTTCTCAGAATTTAAGACAAGATATCACTATCATCTTTGTAAAGAGACCAAAACCTCTGGAAAATCAGATGAATACATTCAGAAATTTTCCTGTGGGAAAGATTACAAATGTTTAATATTTTGCTAGAAATACAAATGATGTAGCAAAAAATTATAATTTCCTGTATTCAGAGGATAACTATTAAACTGGCACTGGAAGTCAAATGAATACTTGCTTGGGATGAACAAGTCATTACTTGGAATTTCTCAGTTGATCTAGAAGAAAATTGTTTATTATTCTGACTGTAAAATTGCCATGAGAATCCCAGGCTGGTATTCCAGGTCACAGGAGTATACAAATCAAACAAGTTTTTGTACATTTTTATTTTCCCTCTGGGTCTTCTTCTGTAAACAGATATCCTACTTTTATTTAATAGAAGTACTATCATGGCTATTATCTCAAGATCTTCTTAAAGAGAACTAATAATTATTATTTTTTCTGGGTGAATCAGCAGTAATTTCACGTACTCTCACATTTCAGTATTTCTCTGCTTAAAATATTAGCTGTATGCAGATCATATGAACAGTGAAAATGTGATTTAACCTACACATTCTGAGTAATAACTAGGAGAGACATAAATGAGTTTTGCTTTTGTGTTTCATGTTCATTTTTTAACATAGTTTTTGGAAGAATTTCCATTTAATTTTTTGTTTAGATTACCTAAATGGAGGGATATACACAACTCTGTGGAGGAACAAATACTAAATGTCTGTTCCCAGTGAGTTTTCAGCAGGTGTTTATGCAATATGACATAACTATTATTTATAGGTGCCTATAATTTATAATCAGAATTTAATTTAAGGCCCTGTATGAAACTGTTGCAGCACAGAGTTCATTTGTCATTCCATTTTGATTTTCTGTTATGATTTCTTTTTATAAAGGTGAGTATACATTTCTGTTTCACATTTTCTTTGCTCCCTCTACTCTAGTGTACACAAAATGGAAACTATGAAAAGTTCAAATTCCATTTCAATTTTTCTTCATCTATAGGATCCAGAAGTGGAATCTCGATAGAGACAAAGTAAAGGCATTTATGAAAATGAACTTTTAATAATATACCTGGGCATGCAAATATTTATATGTATGATTATATGTAATCTTACCTTATAATTGGCTCCATTTAAAAGTATTGTTACCAATGCTCAATCAGTTAAGTCTTCAACTTTGATCTTGTAAGTGTCCGTAGCAAGTTGTTTGTAATAAGTCTTAGGATCACTACAGTACATACCATGTAATAATTCCTAAAATTTACAATGTCCTTTGCTAAAGCAAAATACTTGTGCAAGTGTTGGGTGTATATTTAAGGACTTAGATTCTAAGTCTAGCACTATTATATTTTGGTTTAATTTGAAATAAAAAGGTTGGAATCTAAAACCTAAGTGCTCAGAAATCTTTCATTTATTTTTTCAAGAAATCTAATGAAGCAGAGATTAAACTACTGGAATGTGTCTCCATGGAGTTTGTCTAGCAGAGATTAGATGCTCCAGCAAACAGTGGAGCTGATTCTTTTAAATTCAAAAAAGGGTTGGCAGCTGTGTCAGAAAGGTGATTGTTTAAGTGATCTTGAAGCTTTTGGAAACTTCCTGCACATTGTATTTAATGGGAAATAATTTACTCTCTTTACAGGAAATAGAATGTGGATGCTTTTCCATTTGACTGAAAACATTTCCTCTTATCTAGCATAAACATGCAAGATAAAAGTGCAGATGATATTTTGAAAGTAAAACTTTTTCATAAATATTTAACTTTGCATTGATTTTTGCTAAGCTTAAGGGTACATGCATTTACTAAGAGGTAGGGAAGTTTATGTAGAGTGGGAAGTTCTCCTGGTACTTCTTTCATGACTACAACCTTCCTAGATCTCATCTTTACATGTAGAAATAAAAACAATGAAAACATCTTCTCTCTGCCCCCTAAGATTATAGGGATAAAACTTCCTTAGTTCAATGATTGACAGGTTAATCTAAATGTTTTTTCTTTGGATGAAAAACTGCTATCCTCTACACACAAAACTGTGAGAGAGCCCTTGGTGCACTTAAAGCATGGCATATCCATGCAACAGCCCTTCTGCCCTTTGCGAAGATGTCTTATTAAAGATGTCCTTCACCTTTCCACTCAGGAAACGCAGACCTCCATCCTAATGGTGACTGTATTAGAGCAGTGGATGATAACCATGTCAGCATGGCTGCTGGTTCTCCACCCAATCACCAGAAGTTTTCCAGAGAAGGCCGTATAAACTTAGCATCTTAACAAGCTCTGCTCTTCCAGAGGAGAAGTCATGTCAGAGGCGAGATACCTGGGGAAACAAACAAACAGATAAACAGAAAAACAAACCAACAGGGCAGTAAACATCTTATCCAAATAATCCAATACCTCAGTGGTATGCTTAGACTTTACCTTCACATTTTACTGCTTGCTTTTAGCTCTGAGCAAACTACGGTTCTTTTCCCTTGACAAACTCAAACTATGTCCAGCTGCACAGACAGAATTTAATTTCCCTGCCAAGATGCCCTAGAAAGTTTGTTTATTATTTCCAACTGAATTAAGAAGTGATCAAGATGGATAAGTAAGAGAGACATTTGTTCTGTTTTCTATTTCATCATTCTCAGTGATGTATGCAAAATTAAACTTAGTAAATACTCCTTTCATAAATTTAGCTTCAGGTTTTTTCTTTGTGTAAGTAAGCAGGGCTAAGCTTGAAGTAAGTCTCAGGACGTACCTTAGTCTGAAAAAGCCATTTGAATTTATTTAGACAAAAAACAAGTAAATAAGTCAAAATAATATGATAGTCTCAGAAATAAAACAAACATACAATAAAACCTCCCCAAAAAACAAACAAAAAACAAAACCAGGAGAATATGGCAGACGTTCAAGACATTAATCAGGCTACGAGAAGATCTTCATTCACTTCTCAACTTCCCCACAAACTTCCTTGGATATCGTCAAAAATCTCCCTACTGCAGTCCTGAACTATACAAAATAGATAACACTCGCATTTACTCCATTACTTAAGCCCTAATCTTTGTGGTGCAGAAACTACTCATACTGTGTGGATGCACGATGCGCAGCATGCTGATCTGTGTGTGACATATTAATCACATTTGTATCATTGTGTGTACTCTGAAATTTCTTTAGCTATGTTGCTGAGCTGCAAACAGCTACGTTTGCTTAAAAGCCAATGTTGCACACACCGATGAGCAAAGTTTCAAAAGTCGTTATCCAACTTAGGCTTTCTAGTCTAGCATACTGTTATTTAAGATTATGTCAGCACTTCCGTTATCTTATTTTTCACCAATCCATAATTAGCTTGTACAAAATTCACTAGGGACTACATTTTAGAGTAGAAAATCTTTTATGCAAAATTGCTTACCAGAATGGAAAGAAATAGCTTAGTTGAAGGTTTACTATCACATAACAGGAAATTTATTTGTGTTCTTATTTGTCCTTGTAAAATAGAGATCTCTTATTTAGCCTATCTCAGTGAAGGATGAACAGATGACAAAGAGTACTATCAGTCTCTGAATCTATCTCCTATATTTTCTCCCCTTTCAAAATTCATTCCTTTCATCTTGGATGTTGATTACCTTTTTGCCTAGTTAGGATAATGTTATACTCTGCAAAAAGATAATCAAAACTGGTCTACTTTTGTAATGTTTAGTGATCTTCCAGTCTTATTTTTTTTGAGTTCTCTTCCTTATTTTTATGTCTTGCTCTAATCTCAACCGTTGTCAAGGCTCTTACATTGTCAAAGTAAAATTTTTCAAATGCCGTATTTTCCCACAAGGATGGAATTCAGGTTCCACAGATTAGGCACCTTCACACTCAATGAGCTTTTATTTTTCTCAGTAACTATTAGAAATAAATAAGTACCTCTAGAGGGTGACAGATTCCACTCATGGGCAGTATTTTTCACTATTATTCACTTCAGAAAGATAATGGGTATCGTTACTTACTTGCATCTGTCCACAAGAAGTATTAATAGACATTCTGCATTTCTTTCATGATAGATACCACACATTAATGAAGCTATATAAATAATGAAGCAAGTCTTATACTATAGTTTGTTTGTTAACAAAGGATCATGATTTCCCATGGATCACTCTGAAAATAATCTGGTTTTCACAGATCAGCTGTTTGAGCTTTTTACAGATCCTTCAAGCCTTTCATATACTAGTTTTCTAGTGCCTGAACTGGCTTTTTATCAAGCTTGGGAAATTGATCAAAACTTTGTTAAATACTGGAGAGATACTTCCAGGGGTCATTCTATAATTCTTTGAAAATGTGAGAATGGACAGTGATTGCCAAACAAAAATGTTAACTGAATATGTCCATACAAAGAGTCAAGTGTTCACATTTTAGTAATGGTCAGTCACAGCTGAAATGACAATTCTGGTCAGTTAGCTTAGGGTCTAATCTGTTAAGCAGTTTTAGAAATTGTCAAGTGCATAGTTGCAGATTTAAATAAATATTTACTTATTATTCTGATCTGTGACATATAAATGGAGTGAAGTCTCGGTATGTCAACTTCATTATAACACATTCAAAGAAAAACTAAGCAGTAGATTGCAAATAGCAATTTCCTTTAGAAAATGCCGTGAAAGAGTTTCTTCAAAACATAGTTAATTGATAAATATTTATTTTTTCCCATTTCCTTTAGAATAAAATCCGCTGTAGGAATTGTTTTACCTTTGCACTCAAGAGTCAGTAGACAAAATACAGGAATGATCCCAAGAAAGGGAAACAAAACAGAGCTTTTCAAAGGTAAGAATCGCAGTGCTTTCTTGATAATTGCTTAATTCATGCTTTCATATTGGCCCAAGGCATCTTCAAAGTGCTCAGTGTCATGAAAAGCTGAAGGAATTTTTCTTCTTAATTTCTCCAGTCATATGAATAGAATATTCTCTTGAGACAGAAAAAAAAAAGAGTCTGAAATAAAAATTCACTTTTTGGTATTACCATTTTAAGTACACAGCTAACAAAAGTTGAGAAGAAGCAGTTCTATCAACATATCCAATGTTTTTAAAGGTATTTGGGGATGTCAATGTAACCTAACACCTCTTCCTTCATCCTACACTTAAATTCTGGAGAAAAGGCATTTTTAATATTTCTCCTGCCAGTAGTCCATGCTGGGTATTATGTGGTGGTATATGGTACTTGCAGATCAGATTGCCCTTCTGAAGTATTTCTTCTGCCATGAAACACAAGCAGAATTTAGACATTAACTCAGTCATAAGACTCCAGATGTAGCACAGTTGAAGAGTGAATCCTCGTTCCATAATTTTTTTCTTAGAGTTAGGTAATCCATTCTCTGGAGATCTGGACTGTTTTGGTAGTACTGCTTATAAAAACTTGCAAGGATTTACAAGTGTTTACAGGTGAATTAATGGTGAATTTCAAATTATTGATCGTGGTTAAAGTAGCCAGCATGATAATCTGTGGGGGTTTTATATTTTCTCCTCCAGTAGCAAAACAAAACAACTTGCTAGTTTTACACTACATCTGTTTGTCTCAAATTAAGGCTTCAGTTGTAAAACAGCCTACTCTCTCTCAGAGGGATTCCTACTGTGGGCAGGAAGGGAAGAAAACCTCGATGAGTTGAAGCCAAGTTGCTGCTAATTTGCTCAAAGATGCAGAGATAAACTGTGGTTCAAATGCTCAAATTCTTTTCAAGTGAGTATTTCATCATAAATTATACAACCTTTAAAAATACTGTGGAAATATTGTCTCCTTATAAGTAGAAATAATTAAATGCTGTGTTTATGTGATCACTACTCCCTTTACCACACATTTCAAATGCTTCAAGATGCTCTCATGCTGTTTACTTCATCTGTTCAGACAGTGGATGATATATGAGATCCTTAAAAATAAAATTGGTAGAATTATCCCTTTTTTCCCATTAAAAAAATGCAGTTTTATGGAACTATTATCAGACTTGATTCAACAAACATTAAATTTTATTTAGATTCCTTAACCAAATTTAAATTACAAGGCTAAAGAATGAGACTGTGTTTGTTTTCAACAGTATTACACCAAGACAGGATTATAACCATATTAGAAAAAGGGGGAATTTTCCTGCTAGGATAGTTTTCACTGATGTTTTCTGTTCCAATGTTAATTATGTGTCCAACTTATATGGAAGTTATACATTTTTTCATCTTAGTACATTAGGAGAGTTATTTCTTCAGTCTTCTCATGTCCAGATCTTTCTCAAGATGCTAAAAGATCCAAGGCATCATTATTCTTGTATTCTTGCTTCACACTTTCCAGCCTCAGACTTGCTGAATGTGCACAGGGCTGCTTTCTTGGAAGCACAGAGCTGACTTGACACACTCTGTGCCAGATCTGCTGTGTGGTGATAATGCCTTGTGGAGTTAAAAATCGGACTGGACGCTAGTTACACTTGCCGGGTCCATTGCACATGGTCCATGTATGGTTTCTGAGCCTGTCCTTCAGGTGGCACTGTCCCTGTCAATGCATTTTTGTGACAAGATTACACCTCTTGTGGAATTGCTCATTGTTCTAGAGATGCTTCAGTGTCTTGAATGTTTCTTCAGATAGTAAAATCATGCCATATATTTTAATTTCATAACATTTTTATCAAACCCTTCCCTTTTTTTAATATACTGACTTAGTGGAAAGAAAGTGAAAAAATGAAGGTAATTATAACAAGCACATCAGTTTTGATCAGCTGTACTTAGTTTAACACAAGATGCTGATTTGGGTTTACTGGTTAGTTAGAGAAGCAAAATCAATAGGTTAATTTTTTCATTTAATTTTCAATGCTACATAAGAGGAATATTACAGGCAGACTTAGAGAGTCTCAATTTAAATGTTTCAATTACTGATGAAAAGGAGCTTATGAAGGTAAAGATATCATAAACATATATATACTACATTGAAATAATTTTTAGGCGCGAAAAATTATATTATATTGCATAACTGCTAATTCTTTTTCAGAGGTTACCTGTAAACTGAATGAGGCCAAATCCTGACAAAAAAAATAAAATGCAGCAAAATAATCAAAAGCTGTATAACACTTACACATCAAAGAAGCAAAGTAGATGTCGAGCATTTTTAAAATTCTTACATGTGTCAGAGCTCTTATATGATGATACATATTTATATTGGCCATATATTATGTTGCAATATATTTGCATTGCAAGATTATTTCTGTGATTAGTATTTAGTGGTGACAACTGGAGATCTTTAATATACATTTAGGTGAAGTGTATATCTGCTTTAATATCAGACAAAATTCCTTCAATCTTCATTTTTTCTGAAGAAGAACCTGTGATTCTAAATAATAGTTGCTCACTATGATTATAAATGCAAGCACAAACAGACTGAAAGCTCCAAAATACTACAATAACAGAAGCAAAAATATCTTAGCCACCATGGAAAGGGATCAATTAACTATATAGTGTCCAATATCTAAACAAGCTTTGCCAAAAATTTTATAGTTAGTAAGAGGAAAAGAAAAGGCAATAGATCCCTTGACTCTTGCATACTCTGTTCCTATTTTTATCCTAATCCTGATTGGCATTTTGTCCTGAGCTAAAATTTATAAAATTACTGTTTATTCCTGCCAATGTTCTTGACAAAATGAGACTCAGAATTTCCCCCCTTCAGGTTATCAGGGACAGTTTGTCAGTAAAGCCTTCTGGCAGCAATCCAGCAGCTCTTCCCACAAGACCTTCCCTTCTGGCTCTATAGTGCCACTGATTTGTGCGATGAAAAACACGTGTCCTACTTTGCTTCCTTGAATGTCATGCCATGAAAACATTCTTTATACTGCTAGGTATTGTAACTTTCCTGACTGACAAGAAAGGACCTACAACAGCTAAAATCACAGAGATGCTCAGTTTCAAAATGTGGAGTACTCTGGGTAGTTGAAAAATAATTGCTCAACCTTACCTTCCATCTTCTAACTCATTCTTCCACGAATGTGAATAGAGAGAAAGTAACTGCCTTGACACAATATCTAATAATCAATTTTACAGTTGCATGGTTCATGTGGGTTAGGCTTCACTTCAAGTACCTCTCTATTAAATGTCTACTAACTCCATTGTATGCATATAAGGAAGAATCTGGCTATATGGTAGGCTTCAACACCTGCTGTTTTGAAGGACAGCACCTCAGACAATGAGGAAGATTATAAATAAACCTTGTGATGATTAACAGAGGAGCGAAAGACATGAAAATTTTTCTACAGAACAAATTTCTTGAAATTTCATTTGCTTTAAGTTTTTGTTGACTGTGCAAAGAGCTGAGTGAACCTTTCTAAGGTTTTGTCAATTTAAATGATGTAGGTGCTGCTCTGCAAACAAAGGAAATATTAAGAATCCTTCCCTATGCTTATGAAGAATCCAGGTGTCTTTCAGGAAACATAAATTAGCTGAGACAAAAAAGTTACTTTTAAGCAATCTTTATCTCACCTGTATAACACAGTCAAAAAAGTTACAGAAACTGTCCACCTGAGCACTCATAAAGAAAAGCTACACTTGACTTGCACTTCTCTATTTACTGTAATTTTTCAGGGTAAAAGGTGATGTTTAAATATCCAAAGGCAATAAATGCATAATTATCAATATTTTCCCAAAGGATTACAATAAAGAAGAGAGAGAAATAAGTAATTTGTGATAACAAATGTAAAGGATAAATCACCTAACTGTGAGTAAGCCAGAGTAAATTAAGTAAAGACTAATACAGGTGAAGATTAAAATAGCTAGATGAAAGTTCTGATTGGTAAGTGCCTAGGCACCTAATAATACTAGAGAATGTATTTCCCATAATTCAGTAACCTGATATAATGTCTACTTTTCCAAAAACCTCAAGGCAAAAATAGAGTATAAAAGCATTCATCAGTTTAATAACAATAAAGAAGCGCCAGAATACCTAGACTAATAATAACAGTTTTTCTTGAAAGTTTTATCTCAGAACCAGGAGAAGGGTATGACATAATGACAAAATATGTGCATAACTAAGTTATTAAAAATGAGGGAAAAAAAGAGAAAAAAACCCCAACACAATAAGATAAGGGAATGCACTTGGAAGTCTGAACCACAATATCTCATCAGGAATGTATTATCATGAGCCCCAATGGAAAATATATAAACTAATAAAAGTGTAAAGACATCTGCTATAAGATTTTTTTAAAATCTGATAGTGAAAAAGCAATTTTCTACAAAAGTACTGTCTTTGGATTTTTTTAATAAAAATAAAATAATTTTTTTAAGAAGTATTCCTAGCATCACTAGAAGAACATTGCTTTAATTTACTTTTTGTATTCAGGTCTAGTAGGTTTTTTTTCTGTGTGTGTAATCTGTCTTCAAAAGTACAACAGAAACTCAGTTTATTTCTTGAACTGAAGTTTTAGGTGTATTTCCCCAACAGTTTGGGGGATATTTATAATGTTTCTAAAAGGTCTATTAAAGAAGCAAGTTTTCATCTGGGTCTTTACGGTGTAGAGTTTATTCATTGCCAAAATCTCATCATTGTATAAAAACCTCCATACATCCTTTTCTGGAGGAACAAATTTGAGTTGTCTGAGACCAAGACCTCACCTAGCGCAGCACCCCAGAGTGAGAGCTCCTTGTTGGAGTATCAGCCGTGAGATTTCCCTCCATTGCCATGTACAGCTGTCAAAATGACAGACCAGGAGTCTGATAAAAAGCTTAATAAAGTGGAAGCCGTAACACCTATACTAACTTTATTTTTGAGGTAAAGTGAATACTCATTTGCTTGGTGTTGGATTCTCCAACAGAGACACAAATTCAAGAAAGTTGTATTTGATCAAGATCCCTGTAAAACCCTAAATGATAGTGAAAACTATATTCTTGGAAACAGCATCATATTGCAGGGATTTATGTCATCTTCTTAGAATAAACTTCATAAAGAACACATACAGCAAAGGTGGACCGAACAAGTTGTTTTCTGTAGGAGTTTTTTCCAAGCACTTACTTTTGTTTGGCCAACCTGTATTTGACTCTTTTTCTTACCAGAACCAAACTCCTGACAAATAACCTGTTAAAGTAACTGGATCCAGTAGACAAATAGTCCAGAATGTAAAATGTACTAAATCTCTGAGGCTTTACATAGCCTTTTTTTCACCTGATATTGCAGGAAAAGTCCAGATGCAGAAGCATTAAGGAGTTTCCATGGATTTTTGTGTCGCTGGAAAACTGCCTAAAGTTGTCATTTGAAAAAAACCCCAACAAACTAAAACCAAACCAAACAAATCCAAACCACAGCTACTTTCTAAGTACAGTTAAACTGTTACATCATGTCAGTAAAGGTCTTTTACTGTGGTTACATATCTTTATTATGTCTGGCAAAGCACATCTTTGTCACAGAGAGTTGACAAAAATATGGTTCTGCCACTATAGTCTGCATGATATGTTTTTGCTTCTGCAGCTAAATCAGTCTCAAATCATACCACATCTATCCCAGCTGACATGGATATTCTGGCAGAAGTCTGCACCATAAATATACCATCAAATAATGGAATGCCATTTTCCCTTGTATTCCCAAATAGGCAAATACATAAAGAAACTATGCAAAAAATTATAAATTAACAGGTGTATGACCAGCTCTATACAATATTGGTCATTACCGTAAACATGTGAAGACCTTAAGGTGGAAAATAATGTGATCTGAGAGACAAAGAGAGAAACACAGGTTAACGAATCATTTCTCAAAATGCAGATGAAGTTCTGTGTAATACGCACATGCATGATTCAGCATTTTCCTTAAGAGCATTTGTGGGAAGTCCACCCCTGGCTGCAGCTGCCTCTCATTCCAGCTCCACCTCCTCTGAAGGAGGCTTCTCCTTGGGGGAGGATTCGGGGGATGGAACCAGGGACTAAGATCCACCCCTGTTCTAGAAGAGAGGAGTGCCCAGGGTCTTGGACCAAACCCCTCTTCCTGAAGATTCTGTTACGTTCAATGTATTATTGGTTATGAACTATTGTACCCCTGCCTCCTATGTTTCTATTGGACCCCTTACCCTTGTACCCTCCCCTTGTCTCTTTTCCTGTTGGTTGTTTCTCCCCCTTAAGCCTGGCTGCACGGGGACATTTCCCCGGTGTTCTCCTCCAAAACTCTCCCTCCCGAAGCCTCGAGCCCTTACCCCAATAAAGGAGAGTTCAGGGGAGACCCCACTCCTGAAACCCTTTGCCTCATCTCGCCTCCTTTACCAGCAGCACCTCGTTGCTGACCTCTCGCTGCGAACAGCCCCACCTCGGTAGACATCCGCAGAGTAGGCTGTGGTGGCCCGGAGGTTTGTGTCCCCGGCAAGGGCAGCCAGGAACACCAGGCGGCTTATTATTTATTTTAAAC
Source organism: Acanthiza pusilla (assembly GCA_036630365.1). Classification (NCBI taxonomy): domain Eukaryota; kingdom Metazoa; phylum Chordata; class Aves; order Passeriformes; family Acanthizidae; genus Acanthiza; species Acanthiza pusilla. The sequence continues at coordinate 29,457,171 of JAXCHO010000036.1, read as the reverse complement.
TGCAACAAGCATTTAATTGTTATTATAAAATCACTGTATTCATGTGTAGTGGAAGTGTATGAAACATTATAAGAAGGAAATTTTCATAAAGCAAGTATGTTTTTAAACTAGAAACAGAAATAAACTAATACATCAGAGAAGAAAATTAGACAGAAAAATATATCTGTCTGAGAGGACATAATGTAGCAACAAAGGACAACCTTCAGATCTGCTACACTAAAGATGTAATTTCTGAAAAGCAAATTTTATAAGTGAAGGGGACATTGAAGGCATACATCCAATCTCTTTATCTGATGTATTTAGTCCAACTCAACGTTCCAAAATCAACAGGCTGCATTAAACCCAAAAAACACAGTCATGAGAACAAAAATGTAATCTCTGGAGCTAAACCTAACACACAATTTTGAGAGTAGCAGTCTTGCTCAACAGAAAAGAAAAATAGTTCTTGGATTTTTGTGTGGGAAGAGAAGTGAGAACTTTATATCGCTTCTGGCTTGTTTCTGTCCTAAACCTGTGTATACAATAGCATTCCATTACAAGGGTCTTGATGCAGGAATCGTGTGCACTGATGCTCAGTTTAGATATTGCCAAGTATTACATTGTTTTAGCATCTGTAACAGTGCAATAAAGTCCAAATATTTTTTACTGTCCACGCATTTACCTGCCAAATGTTTGATGTGAGGATAGAAGTCAGAATTACATGTGCACAGATTCCCCAGCTGTGTGAATCTTCTTAGCATTTCATGCATATATATTTGGAAAATGTTTTTTACAAGTTCTTTGAAACATTTGCTATATATGTTTTGGGGGTATTTCCTGCGCTTATTTATCCCTTTCTCTTTTATAACCCTCAAAAAATTGAATTACCAGCAGTGAATTACTGTGGCTAGATTAAGTTTCATAATCATCTCCCTTTGAGAGGAGGGAAAATGTTTTGGCAACCCTCCTAGGGTGCAGAGATCCAATAGACCATGATTCCTTCCATTTGCATGTGACGGCTCGCTCCCCATATTATCTTCTCAAGCCCTGGGACTCCTCTAGCTCAGTCACTGCTCTGAGGCAGTACCACCTGTCCCAGGATTGCGCTGAAACCCACTCGCCTGTCCAATGTCGACCTCACCACATAGCTATGAGGAATCAGGCTGGTAGACTTTGGCTGAGAAATCGCAATAGATACCTGCGACCATTCTATCCTCATTGCTGGCTGACATATAACAACTGGGACGATTGCAGAGGATTGATTTTATTTTACCAGGTTTTATTTCCTGGAATTTGCTGCTTGGAGGTTTGGTGGGTTTTTTTGTTTTTTGTTTTTTGTTTTTGTTTTTTTGGGTTTTTTTTGGTTTTTTGGGGTTTTTGTTGTTGTTGTTGTTGTTGTTGTTGTTTGGGGTTTTTTTTGGTTTTTTTTTGGGGGGGGGTGAGGGGTGGACTTTGATAATTTAGAAATAGAATTCTCCTTCAGCATGAAAAATTCCTGCAATTCTGGCTGCCTCTTATATTTGATAAGGGAAAATCATGTGAGGATGCTTGAGTCCCAAACATAAGCTCTGGTCATTTGTATCCTTGTTAGCTGAATCCCTGGCTTTGATTTGGAATTTTAAAAATATTTGGAAACTTAATCTTTTGTAAAGATGGTGTTAGCTCCAAACTTTTCAGACACATACTAGCTGCTATTTTGGGGTCTTGCATGCAACAGTCAGTCTCTGGGTCTCTTCTAGTTAGCAGGAGAAACAAAGCCATTGATTTTACAGAATGTTTTTTATGGCATGGGAAAGGGTAATAATTCTATATTTTAATCCACTTGTATCAGAATTAATTGTTATTTTCTTACTTCCACTCAAAAACTTACTAATGCTCAAAAAGTTGAAGCTTTGCTCAGAGAAGTTCTACATGAATATCTGATTTTACTAAAGCCAGAAGACTTCCACATTTACTGTAGTATATCCTTAGTAATATGCTTATACAGAGCTCCTAAGGATATTTCAGGTATACTTTGCATCAGCTAACAGTGTGTCAATTGAGAAATCCCTCTGTTAAGGTCATAGGTCTCAAATTAGTTCATTTAAGGCCAGCACAGTGTAAAGTATTTGAATTAAGATGACCTCGGTTAGAGTTTTCTGTGTTAAAGCTTTTTTAGTTAATGCTCCCAAGGTCTTTTTCTTCCCTGCAGGACACAAACTGCCTCTATTTAAAGTCAGTAGAAATTGCTGATATTCTGGAGGGAGGAATAAGGTCTTGAGATTAAGAAGACTGCATTAACAACACCTCAGTTAAGATGCTTTTCTTTCAGAAATACATGTTAAAAACAGCTTCTAAAGTGATTTAGGAGCACCGAGTGCCAGACCCTGTATTTGAGGTAACTCTTAAGATATAGGTAAAGCAGTCCAACAGCTGAGATTTAACAGTGGGGAGACTTGTTTTGTTTTCACTTTCTTACTTTTTTTTTTAACTTAACATTGGTACTGATAAGATATAGGACAAAATATCAAACTAGAATAGATATGAATTCGTAACATTCAGTTACAAATTCTGTGTAACCTCCCATTGACTGAGATCACCAGATGCAATGTCCCAAAATTATTTCCAAGAGAATTACCTTCACAAGATATATCTGTTTTGACTACTCCTCCCTTCTCCCTCTTGGATGCGCCTAGCTGTAATCAGCTGGTGGTTCGCTTCATTGGTACTGTAGAGCTATGACCCTTAATGAGCTCAGCTGTTCTGACAGAAGAATGGAGGTTCAATCAGGCCCTTCCTACACAAGGAAGATAGGTCATACCTTAAATTTGTTAAAAGATATGTTTTTGTTTTTAATCATATTGCATTATCTATTAAGACATTTGAATATGTTAAAAGCATAAAAATGTTATTAGAAAGAGGCTTGTTTAAAATAATTTCTGTTAAAGAATGGTTATCATTTAGAATCATACTCCTCAGACAATGCTACTTTTACTGTGGTGCTGAGTTTCAGGTTGCCTGGCTTTTAATTGCAGCAAGAGATGCAGAACTTAGGTATAAAAATAAGTATGAAATTCAAGTTTGTCCTACAGTTATAATTGTGGTGTAGCTGAGTAACAGGGCTGTGCCTGTGTGCACACCTGATGCACTCAAGTCATTAACTCCTTGGGTGATCCAGAAACTCCCCATGTATACATCTGCATAGAGGAGATAATGGAGTAATTTAGACAATAGACTGAGTTGAGACAGTGATTGACCGAACTTCTAGCCACCCTTTCAATTAAGGATTTGACTAATTGGTGCAGAAGCTCTCCTAGTGGAAATTTGAGACTGCCCTGAGGATTTCCCCCAGGAAACCCTGCAGTACTTAGACCAATTTCTGTGCTTAAATATGTTGATTAACAACCTGGGTGGAGAAATGTGCTATCTCAGAGACTCTCAGGAGGTTCCTGCCACAAAATTGATCAAATTGTAGGTACAAAAAGTCCAGTGGGGCAGTCTTTTGTAGACAGTTAAGAGAATTAGAAGATGTTTTGTCTGTAGCTTGACATAATCTGTTGCAGTAGAGCTTGCATATGATGGGGTGGTCACACAGAAGCAGTGCCAGCTGATCTGCAAGAACTGAGTGGAGCAGTGGATTGAGGAGCCTCAGGCAATCCAGCTGAAGACATTTGCTGCAAGGACCTTTGCAATGGGGATCTGATCCCTGCAATGATCTCTGTTTGACAGCCACCATTTATTCAAGAGATCTGATTCCCCACACAAGACTTACCCTTGTGCCAAGATCCCAGGGAACAAGATTTTAGCAAATGCTCCGTCTGTGAGTGTCTTTGCAACATAATTATCAAAAAGTTAGTTGCCTAGTCTAAACTCAGAGGAAGCAGTGTCACCTCCACAGCATGATATACACCAGCTACCTTTTAGATAGTTAAAAACATGTAGTTCTCTAAAAGTCAGAGGGCTGTACTAATCATACTGAGATGCAGGTGTGCTTAGGGCACTCAGGTTCGCCATTCACACTCAGCAGCAGTGCTGTCTCCTGCATTCTGTGATGCAGCTGTGATTATACAGCTGCAAAGGCTCTTTCCCCCACCACCACCCTTTTTCTCTTCCCTCACCTCCATCTATGTCAGGGTTGGAAACATGTCCTTGATTTTCTCAGTTTCCAGCAAAACACCTCACCCAATAACTTTTCATTCAAATATTGTTAATTTAAAGCAAATACAAAACATTAAGAGTAATTTGCAGTGGAAAACTATGGAAACTTTACTGGACCATGTTAGCTAATTAACCTGCAAAATAAAGCGGCAAATGAATGGAGAAAGTGAAAGCTACTCAGTAAAAAAAGACAGCATTCATTTGAAGCTTGACCTTTTTTAAACTGCTACTGATGTTAGTAGCATCCTGAGTTACCCAGTCCTGTCAATGCCATATACTCCCTTGTGCAGCCATAACTTCACTGTGACAGAACCAAGAGTGATTCAAATGAAAACTTCCACAGCAGAAGGAAACAGTTATTTTTCAGCTCCATCAGTTCTCCAGTGTGGTTCATTGCACAGAGCTGAAGCGAGAGCAGGTGTGAGAGGTAAGCATTGTTTCTGGCAGTGCTAGCATATGGTAGCTTAAAGGACTTATAAACAACAACATCTCATACCCAATCTGTTTCTTTATAGACAAACAAAGGAATTATTTCAGAGTCTTCAAATGTCTGTTTAATATCATATAATACAGGAAAAGAGGTTTATTTAGCAGTTGAGAACTATGTCTGTAAAACTGAGAGATTTAACAGGTTTTTAATAAAAAATGAATATTCTTAAAAATAGAAAAAAAAATGTTTAGATGCAATCCACAAAAAGGCTGTAATTATTACATTAATTCTTACAGTTTTTCACAAAATCAGAATATTCTGAACATTCTGAATTGGAAAGCACCCACAAGGATCATTGAAATCCCAGCCCTGGTCCTGCACAGGACCATCCCAAGAATCACAACATGTACCTGAAAGTATTTTCCAAATGCCCCAGGAACTCTGTCAGGCTGGTGCTCTGACTGCTTCCCTGGGGAGCCTGTTCCAGTGCCCAAACCCCCTCTGGGTGAAGAACCTTTTTCTAATATCCAACCTAAACCTCCCCTGACACACCTTCAGGCCATTCCCTCAGTCCTGTCACTGTCACCAGAGAGAAGAGATCAGCCTTTGCCCCTTCTTTTCCCCTCATAAGGAACTTGTAACTGCAATGAGGTTTCCCCTCAGTCTCCTGCAGTCTGAAGAGACCAAGTGTCCTCAGCCACTCCCATTCAGCCCCCCCTCAAGGCCCTTCATCATCATCATCATAGCCCTCCTTTGGAACCTCTCCAATAACTTAGTGTCTCCCTTACACTGTGGTACCCAAAGCTGCCCCCAGCACTCAAGGTGAGGCTGCCCCAGTGCAGAGCAGAGCAGGACAATCCCCTCCCTTGCCTGGCTGGCGATGCTGTGCCTGATGCCCCTCAGGACACACTTGGCTCTCCTGGCTGCCAGGGCACTGCTGGCTCAGGTTCAACTTGCCATCAACCAGGACCCCCAGGTCCCTTTCCACAGCACTGCTCTCCAGACCCTTGCTCCTCAGTCTGTCCATATATCCAAGGCTTCCCCATCCCAAGTGCAGAATCTGGCACTTTCCCTTGGTGATCTTCATATGGTTGGTGATTGCCCAACCCTCTAATATGTCGAGGTCTCTCTGCCTTCGAGGGAGTAAACAGCTCCTCCCAGTTTTGTATCATCTGTGAACTTGCTTAGTTTCCCTCCCAGTCCTGCATCCAAGTGATTTATGAAGATGTTGACTTCATATGACGACTACAATTTGTTTTATCAAATAGTGATAGATTTTTTTGTAATAGTAATGGAAGCATGGTTTCAAAAACAATCAGATTTTCATAGATGGAATCAGAGCAGCCTGTTAATGCAATGGAACGCATCCTTGGAGTTACACAGATAGTTATACGAATACTTTAAGTCAGTGACAGTCAAGAAAAGTAAATAGAGTGTGAGGAAACTAATCAAAGCAAGCCAGAATTTTTCTATGCCAACAAGAATTTTTTTATGCCAGTATCAATTCAACTTCTCCCCAAATCCCAGATCTTAAATAATGTGTTGATTTTTCACAGATTGCTTTGATTTTTGGATTTCAGAAATAATAGAACTGGAGAAAAGCAAATGTTAAAGTCACTTTCTAAAAAGTGGGAAGGGATCTACAGGTCAGTCAGTCTTGCTCTGATGTCTGGGAGAGCTCTCCAGGGAGCAAGTTCCCTTAGAAACATTTCTGGTGACTTGGAATAATTAATATGTATTTGCCAAAGGTAACCTATACTTGATAAACCTGTTTTACTTCTATGATGAATTTCCTAGATCTGTGGATGTAGTGGACAGTGCTTATTTTTAGTTTAGCAAGGGTTTGAATCTCATCTGCGACAGTGTCTTTGTTGGGGCATTATGACCCAGATGAATGGACTACTAGGTAAGTAAAAAACTGGACACATGGTCATGCTCAAAAGGTCATGCTCATAATCTACCTGGAGACTAGTTATAGGTAGAGTTCCTCAGAGACTAAACAGGGAATTTATCATGCTTACTTTCTTTATCAATGACCTGATATTAGACTAGGACTAGATGAAGTGTGTCTTCACCAAGTTTGTAGGTAACTTTGAGGCTAGGCATGCAGTTGATATGCTCAAGGACAGGGCTCCAGTGGAGAGGCATCTAGAAAGGTATCTAGAAAATGGGATAAGATCCTTATGAAATCCAACAGTGACAGCTGCAAAGTCCTGTGCTTGAGGCACACTCGCCTCCTGCTGCCAGGGATTGGCCAGGGATTGACTGCCAGAAAACAGTTCTGCTGAAAGGATATGGTGGGCAGTAGGCCAAATATGCATCATCTCTGTGCCCTGGCAGAAAAGCTCATTGCATACTGAGCTGTAGCAAAAAGAGCATAGCCAGCAGATCAAGGAAAGTGATTATTGCCCTTTACTCAGCAATTAATAGACTCCATCAGGAGTGTTGTGATTATTTCTCAGGACCTTGTTACAAGAAGTGTTTATAAAGAAGATGGTGGAGGGTTTAGAGGAGTGGCTGAGGGCGCTTAGTTTGTGCAGCCTGGAGAAAGGGAGACAGAGGGGAGACCTCATCATGGTCCAAATCTTCCTCACAAAGGAAAGCAAAGGAGCAGGCACCATCTTCTTCTCTCCAGTGACCAGGGATAGGACCAGTGATAGCTTGGCATGAAATTGTGCCAAGGAAGGTTTAGGTTGGATATTAGAAAAAGGTTCTTCACCCAGAGGGGGTTTGAGCACTGGAACAGACTCCCCAGGGAAGTGGTCAGAGCACTAAGCCTGACAGAGTTCCAGAAGTGTTTGGACAACACTTTCAGGTACATGTTGTGATTCTTGGGATGGTCCTGCGCAGGGCCAGGGGTGGATTTCAATGATTCTTGTGTGTCCTTTCTAATGCTGGAAATTCTATGATTCTATGATCCTATGGTAAAGTGAATGAGTGCAGCAGGGTCTGAAGCCCAGAGTCCGGCTTGGTGACTAAAATGGTTGAGGGTGGAGCACTTAATCTGAGAGGAGATGAGGCTTGTTCAACCTGGAGAAAGTAACAGCTTTCTAGTACATAAGAAGAGAACACCAAGAAGACAGAGCCAAGTTCCTTGACAGCATGGATGGAGGGAAAAGAATACACTCATAATAAATTGAAACAACACAAGTTTGAGGGGATAAAAGGAAATGGATCTAGTCTATGAGCATAATTAAGCAGTGGAACCGGATTCCCAGAGAGCTTATGGGATCCCTGCATTTGGAAGTTTCCAGACTCAAATGGTCAGTGGAAACCAAGGAATCAGGTCTGAATTCACTGTCCACTCTGCTTTAAGAAGTTGGGCTAAATATCCTCCCAATGTCTCTTTCAATCTCAATATGATTTTGTGTTCACATGCTTCTAGGACCCAAGTGATTTGTCAGAAATAAATAGTTCATAACTGAATTTATAGCAGATGGTGGTATTTGAATAAGCCTGCTATAGACTGTGATAGGAAACCATATATAGAAAGCAGAGAGAGTTAAGAGTGTAAAATGGAAGGATGTGCTTCTGCAGAGATATAGTACTTTCCAATATGGAACAATTTAGACGATGGAAGCAGAAATGAGATTTATTAAATTGACATAGCATATAATTTTGGAAGTTGTAGACATAAATTGTAGGACAGATTCCAAAATCAAAACAAATTTGTCAAATTGAATAATTGTTTCAGAAGGAGAAAAAAAATCAATAAACATAAATGCAAGACTCTGCCTTTTGATTAGAATATTTCTTAATCCAGCTGACTACCTAACTGTAAAAATGGAGCTGAGGAACATTAGCTGAGCATACATCAAACATTTTTGTAGTTTTAAGAGTATAGAACAGTGCAGTGAAATGCATCAACCAAACCTGAAAGACAGGTAGCAATATTCTCCTTCTTCTACTGCTAGTAGAGCTTCTGTTGGGTCTTTTACAGACATCAGACTACAAGAAAGATGCTAGCAGAAAAAAACCCATGTCATAAATTATCAGAGGTAATATAGAACCCTACTCACATGACCTATGAAGAAAGTTTGAAAGAGCTATGGTTGTTTAGTCTAGACAGGGAGACAGAAAAGAAACATGATTCCACTTCTGAAATATGTAAAAGGTTCCTGCAAAGTGAAAAAGAGCAATCTGCTTTCTATCTGTGTAGAGGACAGGTCAAGAAGACATGAACTGAAATTGCAGCATAAGAGCCTTGTGTGACATTAGGAAAACTTTCTGACTTTAAAAATAGCCAATTACTGAAATAGACTGATAATGAAAGTGGTAACAGTCTGCATAAACTGTGGGTTAGGGAACAGGCTAGACAGATCCCTGTCAGGGGTGCTAAAGGTATAATTGTTTCAGCTTGGGGATGGAGAGTTGGAACAGATGACCTCCAGAGAACTTTTCTAACCAGAGGCATAGAATCATGGTAAGAGTTGAACATAAAGTTTCTCCTCCTAAAGGAATGAATAATTTCATAGTAATGTAAAAGTTCAGCTCCTATGGAAAAAGTCTTTATCTCATACAGCTGTGCTTTCCAGTGGTGATAAGGTGTTCCACTCTTCTTAAGGTGAGGAGCCCTAAGGACAAGACTGGGCTCAAGCATTTCACTATTTTGAAAAGCTGTTCCTGCCAAGTACAAATTAAAATAGAATGGATTCAAAGATAGAGGGTTGAAGTGAATGTATTTAACAAATGAATGAATGACCAAATATATTAAAAATATGTGATCTCAGAAAGTCTATGAGTCCTGTTTGTTGTATAAGCAGCTCCTCATTTCACAGAATCATTTAAGTTGGGAAAGACCTCTAAGATCAGGATCATAATTTCCAGCTGGAGAAGAATGCTAGTCACCACCACAAAGGATGTGACCACCCAGTAACATTTCTGGTGTTCAGGAGCTTTGGAAATTCTCACTTGATCCCTTCTTCATTGATGTTTCACTGTGGGAGCTGACCCTTCAGTAAAAACTCTAGAATCACATGCCGGCATTTAAATACCCTTGGAAATTGACCTGTCGGGAGACAGGAATATTATAATGTACACTATAAGTTACTTAGAGTTTGCACTCTATTTCACAGAAAGCTTTTGTAAACAGAAGAAAAGTCTTATTAACTCCCTTTTCCTTCTGATAAAATTGGAGGGTTGTGTTGGTTCTCTGTACAAGTGTTGCTACAGTAATTATTACAGAGCAGCTGAGATTATCACTGCTGGTGATAATCAACAGTTATATTCACTTCAGTGGAATTTTGCCAGTTTATTACATCTCACTATCAGGTCAACAATGCCATGTGTCCAAAGAAATTAATCCATTTTTGAAATTGAAAGGCAAAATGCCAATAGGCTTTTAGTTTTCTAATTTGTTTAGAAAACTTATTTTAAAAAAATCAGTTTATATATTTATCTCTCTGATTAATAGTCATATTAATATCATATTCTTTTCAAGATAACCTATTAAAAATATTTCTCTTCTTAATAGGGTTTCTTTCTCTAGGCAAATTTATACTAATAGTGCTACTATAAGACAATTTCAAAGTGGAAAAGGCCAGTAATGTTTTAGCCAGTATGGTGATCCAGAAAAGTTTAAGGACTAGGAGTGCTGTATAGGAAAAAATTATTCTGCCGAAGAGAGGAAGGGCTAGAATTAGCTGTTCTTTCCATTGGAAAGTGAAAAGTGGAAGGAGATCTCTGAAGCACTGAATATATTCACCAATGCCAAAAATGAGAAGCGTTCCCTGTTGCTGAGGGACAGGAGGAATAGCAGCTGTAACTGTCCCTTCAGGGTAGTGACTGCTTTCCCACAGTCTTCGATTATTCTTTCAATAAAAATAACAAGACTGATTTGCTTAAGTTGAGGCATAAGCCAAATAGGTTGCAGGGACCATGGTGATTCTAATCAGACTGAAGCCAGACATGGGACTCCCTGTAGGCATAGGCATCCTTTGGAGCCAAAAAACCTGCATATTTCCCTCTTACAGTCTTTGCCTAAGGCTTTTAATCAGGGCATTTTAATTATTATTGTTTTAAGCCTCAATCCATAAAAGCTTAATGCTTGCACAATAAACTACTAAAAAATTTGAAGGGATTTACCTATGTGCAGTTGTGCATAACAGCTTGCAAGACGAGACCTTCAGCAAGTGTTCCAAAATCATCTGAGGAAATTAGAAGCTGTCCTTTCAAGTGTCCTTGAAAATGACAGTCTCAACCTAGACCCCTGTAGTCATGGTAGTTTGTTCAGTCTATTTCCATGTGAATATCAAACAGGCAATTTAGAAGTCTAATTTTTACCCTCCCTTTACTGTCAAAAAGGAATTAGACCATATGAAGTCATCAAGGACTATCTGAGGATTTGCTATAACACCCATCACCATGGTATCTAAGTGCTTCCTGAAAAGACCTATTAATCACTGTGACTAAGCGTTCCCTCCTACCTGATCTGTCAACTGAACGGCTGTTACTTCAGTTTCTGATTTATGTTCTCATGATTTAGCTTAAATATGGGCACCAAGTAAGACATTGGATAAATTCTCCCTTTTTGAAATTCTCACAGGAAAATACTCAATTTAACAGATTAATTTGTTTCTCCTAGGGTGATGGAGCAAGATTGGGCAAAGAGTATAGATTTTCCTATCAAAACTGGGAATTTCAACATTAGACTGGAGTTAACAAAGGAAATGGCATTAATTGAGTTACTAGTGCATTTTCTGACAAAACAATTTTCGTCAAACAATATTTTGTTTTCTAGAAAAATTAAAGTACAGATTCTGAAAAGTTTCTCAAATGACAGTAGAAATTCTCATCATAACTTCTATTGCACTGTCTTAAAAATCAGCGTGATGGTCAATCTCGTGAAATGTAGGATACACAGGTTAGTGTGATAACCTAACTACATGGCTTTCAGATACAGCATGGACACTTTCTGTCTGTTATGCTAGCATGCTCCAAAAATTGTTAATTATATTGATAAATTTTGGGTTTAGTTTAACAAAAGCTACCTAAGATTCATGTAAATTGTATGATTGAATTTTCAAAATTATTCAAAATTTCAAAATGTTTTGGTCTTTTTCTTCTTTCTACATATATATATATATATATATACATAGATATATAGAAGTTTTACAGCAGAAAGAGTTAAACATTTGAAAGGAAAATAATTAAATCATCCTTTTTTGTTTATTTTTCATCTGATTTCTCTGTGAATTTAGCCAGTCCTATCAATTCAAGGAAAATGGCAGCTTGTTGTGCTTGTTTACAATTAATCTTGGAGGTACTGTTATTGGTTCCTTTTCTTCAGTTTGAAGTAGGAGTAGCACTCAAAATTACCCATTGTCCTTGATAAATAACACTTATTTTCACACCATCACAACACCACCTAGAAGTCTCTAACAGTTACTTCCTCCATTAAAGATTGGGATTTTTCCTGTTTTCTGCTCTGTATTATGAGACCTGCACTGCTTGCTGAACTTCACCAGCTTCACCGCTCTCTCTTCTATACATAAATTTTGTTCTTAAACACAAAAATATGTATTAGAATGTCATTCTATATTTTGGTTCTATGACATCAAAAAGCTGGAGTTTCTTTTTGGAAAGAAATTTTAGTTAGTCAATTATTTTACAATCCTGTTAAGTATAATGTTTGCATAAGTCACATTGTGATTTTAGAAGAGCACCTGACATTACAGTATCTCTTTACACTTTTAAATCAGGATTTTTTTTAAAGTTTGTATTTATCTCCCCTCCCCTCCCCTCCCCTCCCCTCCCCTCCCCTCCCCTCCCCTCCCCTCCCCTCCCCTCCCCTCCCCTCCCCTCCCCTCCCCTCCCCTCCCCTCCTCTTTTTTTCATAATATTTACAATGTTATGTGTCTCAGATAAGTTTATCAATATAATCAACAATTTAGGAGCATATTAGTGAAACAGACTTTAAAATATATAATGTTTTGTTCCAGATCAGCTAAAATAGCCTCACCTTCTGAAATCATGCTACATTACTTATGCATTCACAGAAGTACTGAATTCAGTCTAAATACATACAAATATATTTGTGCCTAAATATATACATTTATAAAATATCTATATGTACCTGTGCATGGAGATACAAATCTATGGAATGATTTGAAAATTGATCATTTTGTTTCCCAATGCCATTCAATCTACTTTAAGGAATGTAGAAATTGCATATGCTGAAATCATGAAAAAAGAGGGATAAGAAATTAATCAAAACACTAAAATTTGGACAAAACTTTTCATCAAGTCTATGAGCACAGCAATCAAGCCCTTTTCAGTCTTTCCTCTTAGAAAAAAATTTTGCATCTCCTTTATAAGTCTAATCTTCTGCCTCAGAATCTTTTCTGATTTTTGTCATTTTTAATGACAAAACAGAGGTGACTACAGATGTTCTAAGATGTCTAAAAGATAGAGATAAATCACAGCTAAGCAGAATCTTATCAAAAGTATCTTATTCAGAACAGAAAGATTCAGTTTGGCTAACTCAACTACAAAAAGGTACCTCTCAGAGCCTGTCTGTTTCTCTAGAAACTCCATCAAACAGATCATGGCTTTTTTAGTGACCTCACAGTCATTAGGATGATCTCATGTAACATTTTACTGGCCTTATCTACATGCTCTTTCATTTCCACATTCTCCTTTTTTTAGAAGTTCATTGTTATTGGTTAGGCCTTTATAGCTTCTCTCTAACTGATGCTTCTCTGAAGTCACTCAGCTTTAAATCATTTCTTTTTCAAAATATATTTTAAAATTGCCTCCAATGCATGCCTTATATTCTTTAAGCTTCAGCCAAGGGTCTTAAATGAATCCAGGATAGATCTTCCACTGACTTTTACACTTCACTAGCATAAAAATTTAAGCATTCGTCTTCTCATTGTATACTTTCTCATAATCTTTAGTAATCCTTATTCTGTATTATATTTATGCATTACAGAGTGTTCTTCACCTCTAAAAATGCACATTTTAAATTTTCTATTCCTCAGATGAAAGAACAGAAAAGCACTCTCTCTGTAATGCTGAGAAGTGGGTGGGCTTTTTTCGTATTACTCATTTTCAGTTTAACTGCACTGTGTTTGTTACCTATCTTTCTATCTATGTAAAAACATAAATAAAAACATATAGTGTTTACTTGAGATTATGGAAACCTTGTTTCATTTCAACAGCAATGAAGGTAAATTCCAGGAAAAAACGGGTGTGTAACTGAAGTACGAACAGCTGGAACTGGATATATCTCCCATATATTGGGCCATCACCTTTCTTGCCTCAGTTTCCCCTCTGTGTAACAAGGGTTTCCGTGTTAGAAGAGCATGTGTAACCCAAGAACTTGGGAGTGCAGTGTAAGAGCAATTACAGTTGTGTTAACAGCATTAGTCCCCAATATCTGCTGGGAAGAAGAGATGTCTGCCAACATCTCCAAAAGTTGCTTTAAAAGCCAAAGTAAATACTCTAAGCTTCCACTTTCTCTGGGGATTGGTGGTAAATATGTTTCAAGCAAAGTTGGGTGCAGAAATAAGGATTGTGGTCTGAAAGAACTTAACTTGTAGTGGGCAGATAAAATTTGAAGTTTTCCAGAATTTTCTGCTGAGCAGTTTAGTTTCCATTAGGATCAGAAGTGAATAAGCTTGGAGCAATATTTTACAGGGCTTATTTTGACAAGTTAAAGAAAGGAGAATGGGCTTGGACTCTCAACTCCCTACTCTGTCCATCTTCCATTGAGTCACTTTTCAAATATTGTCTGTTCCTAACTTTACAACCTTCTTTCTGTCAGAAAGTAGGGACATAACTGCTATTACCGTGCCAGTGTGCAGGCTGGCTGTATCAATGAGTGCTTACAAGCCCCAGAAGAGCTCTACTCCTAGGATCACTTAGCATTCCTTGGCACTGGTGTTTAATTAGAGAATGTTTGAACTCTTTAAACTGCTAGTCACTCACAGTTACTTGCATCACCTTTCCAAACTTTTCAACATTTATTTTTATTTTTAGAAATGCTTAATCCCCTTTTTAATAGAAGAGAGTGAAGAGGATTAAGGCAACGAGCAGTGAATTGAATACTAAACAATGTGAGGAAAGATGTTCTGACAGCAGCCTGCATACAGCCATTCGGAAAGGCAGTTGCAAAACAGGCAGAAAGATAGAGGACATATTAAATATATGTGTTTCTTACAAATGACTGTCAATGTCTATGCATACGAAGAGATTAGAGATTTAGGTTAAGACAGATGTTCACATGAAATATGAGGGAAATAAAAAGGAAAGGATCTGGAAAATGAAATTATTAGGGATTGATTGAAAGGTAAGAATATACCTTCCTACATATGACAAATGTACAGTTAGTCAGCATCCTGCACACACAACAGTAGCAATTCATTGCTATGCAGAGTGCCAACATGCAGGCTTCCAGTTCAGCTGTGCCTTTAAAACAAGGGAGAGATATGTGTGAAAATGTTAGCAGAAAAATTTGCTGTCAATTATTTAAGAAACAATAATTTGGGTTAAAAATAGTTTTTGGATTTTATCTGACATTTGCCTTCAGTAGGGCCAAACTCAAGGACTTCTTCATTGGAGACTGCATCCTATTTTGTGGTATAGACTATATTAGGTCTCATAAAGATCAGTTCTTTGGCAAACCTACATTTGCTTCAGAATGTAATTCAGCCAGCTTTTATGTAGTGATTATTTAGACATAATGTAGACATATTAAAAACAGATTATGTGCCACAATTTGCCGAAAATAGCCACATTGGCAAAATAACCACAAAGGCAAGGCAACAGGCGTCTCTGATAATAAATACGTATTGAAGATTTTAGATATCTGAATGGTTGTCTTACAGCCTCTCTCAAAAGCAATCAGTTTTCCTGAGGGTTTACAGGACATGCATGATGCAGATAACAATTTATGCGCTTTTATAGGTGTTTTGGATCATGTTTTTTCTCATGCAGAAAACTACTGAATAGTAAATAACAGGTAGGCAAAGAAGCTTCTCACAATTTAGTATTTGTTTGGCAAATATTTCAGAGGTTCTGTGGTTGTGTAGTTATTTATTTGTGTTTCTGAGCTTTTTACAATGTAAAGCTTCTGCAGTGATAATATATGTTTTGCTGTGTTTGAGTCAGCTTTGTCCTCTGGGCATCAAAATTGTTTCCTTATAGCAGATCTTCAGCTGTCAGGAGTGTGTAAAAGTGGGCCAGGTTCCTTGGTGCTATATGGGATTCTTTAGTGAGATTCTCTGAGTTTTGCTCAGCCTGAAGAGAGCATTAAGGAGGCCATGAAGCCCAGGGCCCACCTTGTGGCTGAATATGCAAAGAATGGTAATGAGTATGAAAGCTCCTTTAGCTCAAGGACATTCAAAGTCCTTGCTCTCACAATGCCTGGCCACTGGAGTTACTGGAATGGAAAAGACTGTTCTGTCATTTAATCAGTGCTTTCCACTCATTGGGATTCAGCCCCACTCTCTAGTGGCAAGTGTGCTAGGATTTCTACAGCTTTAGGGCTGCAATAACTCACTTAACCATAAAAAGGGGTGGGACAGACAAAGAAGATTAAGAATTGCACTGGTTTGTGGAGGTTTGCTCATTTGCATATGTTTTCATCTCCCCCGTGGATGGGCTGACATTCTGGCACTCATGCATTTCCCCTGAAACAGCAGCACTTGTTTGTCACAGAAAGCCCCAAGATACATCTTCTGTATTGGTCCTAGATACAGATATTATACCACAGAGAGCAATAAACAGTATTGGTTGTTTCCTATCATATTTGGGTGACCCTGACTACATTGTAATAATTTTTAAAATCTGTGCTGCCCAGGCAGCATCCGGGAGGCTGTTGGACTTGTGGCTCAGCTTCTGAACACATTGTGTCTCCTTAAGAAAGAGATTTATATTGGCTGCATCCCAGAGGTGAATATAATGACCTTTTTCAC
Source organism: Acanthiza pusilla (assembly GCA_036630365.1). Classification (NCBI taxonomy): domain Eukaryota; kingdom Metazoa; phylum Chordata; class Aves; order Passeriformes; family Acanthizidae; genus Acanthiza; species Acanthiza pusilla. The sequence continues at coordinate 29,440,707 of JAXCHO010000036.1, read as the reverse complement.
CTTGTCAAAAGGGCAGCCTTGTCAAACTCGCAGTAGTCAATATCCTACAGCGCATCCATTTAGCACAGGAGTGCAGCCCAAACTGGGACTTGGGAGTGCAGGTACTCAAATGCATAGGTCTGACAAAGACAAATAGCACAGGGATTCACTAACCGAGCAAGGACAAAGGGACGCCTTGCCTCCACTGTTTGAGAAATTGAAGCCCACTTAGATTTCTCCTCCATGCATTTTATGATGTGAGAAGAGGTTTAATTTTTTGAAGTCCCTGATTTTAAAATGTGAGACGCAGAGGAATATTTCTGCTCAATCCCACACATTTTCTTTCATTAATTTTACTTTTACCTTCCTTTTTTTTATTTTTCTGTAAATGTCTGGAACTTTATCTTTTTCATATAGGTAAATTGGCTAGGGCTCTTAAGTAATAAAGTTTCCCTGTTGTTACTCCCAATGCTCTCTGATACAGGTACTTATTTAATAGCTTTTGTTTATTAGAGAAGCATAGTAGCAAGTGGTGGTCATACCAAAAAGGTCAGTTCTCATCTTTTTATTGACTCTCCTGACTAAATATGTTATAGCGAAACTGTGTTGTGTATAAAAACTGCCAAGCAGAATGCATTTCACAAGATGAAATTTACCAAATCTTAGGACCACATTTCAATTTTTAAAAAAAAATTTGGGTAATACCTGTGACAAGAAACAAGACATTTTAAATTAATGTTTTTGTGATGTTTTTGTAAAACCATAGTAAGTTTTGTAAATGATTCTATTTTTGTATAATTTAAATTGGTGTTATACATGGCCCAACTACCCCCTTAAAAAACTCTTCTGTCCAAAAGTCTTTTTTCAATGTAAATCTCTGCAGTGATCTCAAATATATTTAGAATTAAGATTGTATGTCCCCTTCAGATCATAGATTTTTGACTATAACTTTAATGCAAATCACAAAAAGCAAACTTAGTGGAGCCAGTTAAGTAAATTCTATATAAAAAAACTACCAGTCCCCAATCCTACAAACACTCAGCATGTAGCTAATATTAAGTCACATTGATTTCAACAGTACTACTAACAGTGTGAAAATTAAACACATTTATAAGCCTTTGCAGGATCAGGGCTTCAGAGAGCTCACAAACTGGCCTTTGATGTCCATTTATAAATCCCCATTATAATTAACAGGAGTTTTACAGGCACATCAGTAGCAAAATATATGTAGAGAGCACTCCTGCTAGCCAAATAGTCTGCAGATGGAGTCCCAAAATATTCATTGACTCCCTGCTGACAAGGAAATTATTTATTATTACTACCTACATGATACAGTACTAACCTTGAAAATTCATTATATTCTAATGAGGCCAAAGCCACTTAAACTAACAAACAATAACCACCTCAAAATCTGTATTAATTTAAGGAAACATTACAGCTACCGTAGAATTAGAAATTTTCAGAATCCTTTTATTATGTCCCCTAATGGAGGAGATAAAGCTTTCTAGAAACCAGAACAATGCTTACCACGCTGAGCTCTACTCCGTTTTCTATGGTAGGAAGTCAGCATTAAACTATACCATGGGACAGAAGGGCACATGGAAAAGACAGAGCAAGTTTTTTAAGCAAGAGAAGGAAGGGTCAGTGGGTGCTTCAGTGGAAAGACCAATCCCCCTCCATCTTGTCTCAATGGAAGAGCAGTCAGACATGTGAGACATTTAAGAAAAAAAATATTGCTTTTACAGCTGTTTTTTTCAAGTACTCATGGAATCTGCAGGGGTATGTACTAGGAAACAAGTTACTATTTGCTTTCTCTGTGATTTGTGTTATTTACCCCGAGGCCTTGATTCATTTCTGAATTGTGGGGGGGGTGGAAGGCACAGAGGTGCTTTGATTTGTTGATTTTAAAAGGCAGCAGAAGTTTAATCTGTATATGTGGGGTGAACTGTTGAGGAGATGTGCAGGTATAATTATTGCAGCACAGAACAACTAATACACTTTTCTAACTAAAGGTTTAAAAAGACAAACATTTATTTATTTAAGCAAAATTAATGGCTAATATTGAAGAAAGGGATTTGGGAAGAAGTAGTATGTATATATATCTAAGGCCTTATGCAAAAACTCCAGTTCTGTGTCTGATTCTTATGCTTTGAAAGGATCACAGCACAGCATACAGAATAGACATCTGTCTTAGGTACGTAGTAAAACATATTTTTTATAAAACAACTAATAAAAATCTTATTTTACTAGTTCTATGCCTTGATCTTCACAGACCTTTGCAAACATTTTATATTTCATCTCATACCAAGCTCTCTTAACCCAAGAGGATATCAAATATTAATTATTTGGCTGAAAAAATATTCCCTGTATGCCAAAGGATTCTGCTTTGTCTTTACACTGAATCTGGAGCAAGCTGATGTACATTTACAAAAGCAACTTAGTTTTGCATGCTAACACTGAAAAACTTCAGTATGTTTCATTGAAGTATGACAAATTAACCAGAGAGAATCTGACCTATTCAACAAATGTCGGGGCTGTGGGGGTTTATACTGTGTTAATAACAAACAAGCGATACAGTCAAAAGTTCAAGTTTGGAATGAGTGTAAACAAATTTTGAATTTTGTGTCTTGAGTCGCAAATTCACCAGCTGGTGTTTTCATGATAAATCAAGTGATATAGTGAGTGCTCTGAGGAGACAGCATATATGGTTTTTATTTGTGACATAGTATGAACAACTATTTAGAGTTCAACATAAAATTTTTTACAAAATGTTCTGGAGATTTGAATAAATCTATCGTACAGTTCACTAGCCGTAAATATGTGTTCACTTTCTTCGTCTTTTAGTATAATTACTGCTCCAGGGTTTTGTTGAAAGATCGATATGACCAGATTGTAAATAAAGACCTTCTCAAGGGAAATGTACACTCACACTCATTTTCCTTCAAAGGAGGAGTGTTACTCTCTTAAAACCTCTTTATTATCTTTAATTGAAACATAGATAGAGGAGAATTTAGGTTTTTCCCATTCACTCCATGGTTTCCTCTTATTTTAGCTATTTTTGTTGTGAAAAAAGGTCCAGATGAGTCTATAGTACCTTGATTTTTGACATGAGAAATTTTAGAATTTCTTAACTCTTGAATAATTCCATGTCTGGAAGAGCTTTTGTGCTATGGCAGAAACAGGATCTTAAGTGTTAACTTGGTAATGGATGTCAGAAGATCAACATATGTTATATTTTAACATACCCTTGAGTTTCTAGTGTTTGCTGAGATACTGGTTGAAAAGTCAAACATCTTATGTCTGTACTTAAAACAAATTCAAGTAGGTACAATGGGGAAGGAAAAGTATAAATTAACATTGTAAAACATGTCTAGAGTGTCATGTGTAAATCAGATTACCATATCCAGGAAACATGAATTTCAGTGAGGAATGCCTAGCAAAATTGTGCTTTAGACATCTGTCAAGGCAGACAAGACCAGAACTGTCAAATAAATGTCTTTAGGAGGATGCTGGTGTTTTCAGGCCTGCAACAGGCATTGACAGTGTGATATCAGGTTGCTCAATCCATCTGTCCTGGGTGTTTCCTTGCTAGCAAGGGAAAGCACCTCACTCCATTGACCCCAGTTCCTCCTGATCATGGCAGCAGAATTAGCACATGTGTTATGGTTGGAACAACTTTATTTATTGTCCTCCTCCAGCTGCAGTGAAGCACAGGAGATATCCCTGGACATCCCCGAACACATAATTTATGTATTTTATTGCCCTTTTCCCCATTGCTTTACCCTGCTCTAAGCCACAATTTCTGCTCTCCAGCACTGTCCCAAACAATTACTGATAACTATTTTCTCCACTGAGCTCAGTCTTGCTACATCCATAGCCCAATTCGGTATTGCTTATTCCACTACCTAGGTAATCTCAGCATTATCTGCTCAGCTAACAAGGCTGCCTAAGTGCTGTTCATCCTGCAAAGCTCTTCTCCCCAAAAGCTCTACAATGCTCCCCTCCAACCATCTGTGATGTTCAGCTTCAGGTCTCACTTACCTCCCCATTAACCACCTCTAAAACCCGGGTGTGCCTGAGACTCCTCACAGTGCTAACTGTAACTTTTGGCATCTTCCCACATTGTTTATCTGTTGTGTCCAGAGATGTCTCATGTCATAGTTTCTCACGTCCTGTTCAGTTCGCTTAACCCCAGACCAGGGCTTATTCAGACTCCTCGATATTTGCCTGTAGCTCTAACATAAAAAGGAAATGAGACTTGGCTTGTTTATCTTTGCAATATGAAGACTTTGGTCAGATATGAAGTAAAATCTTGCAGATATCAATTTTAAAAGTACAGCATGGGTAGGGCTAAAACCATTGAAAGGAATAATTTTAATAAACAAACTGATATGGCAGCAACTGAATATATGTACAGGGATGTATCAGACACCTAAATATCAGTATGATGTTTATAAGGCTGATAAGCCTGGTCAGTTTGAGCTCCAAAGAAAAGCTTAACTAGATTGACATTCATTGAAACCCTTCATACCAAGCTTAGTCCCTACTCATTTTTAGTTGCTCTCAGTGCACAGTGTAAGCAGTGAGTCCTTAGCAGCCACATGCAACACCTGCTGTGAGCATACAGTGCTGCGACGCTGGTCCCACACCCTCAGCAGTCACCAACACCCCATCATAGGTAGCAGGCTCCAGAGCCTTTCCATATGCTACACTGATGTGGGAAAAATGTTTGGGATCTTTCCCTTCTGTAAAATCTCTGAGTTTCTTGACACGTCTGGGTCCTGGGCCTCCAGCAGTGGCAGAAGTTCTGTGGAATGCTCAGGGCAGATGCTGTGGCATATTCCCTGCCCTGCTGCCCAGTTCTTTCTTCCCTGCCCAGGGAATGGCTCCTCATTTTCTTAAAGGTTGCATATTTTCAGTGAGCAGTAATTGCCCATGTGCCGGTTGCTTATAGTTCTGGTGCCTTTGTTTTGAAAATATATCCATATTTCAAACAATTAAATACTCCATGCTTTCAAAACTGTACATCCAAGCAAAAAACGCCTGTGACAAATTCCAGTTCACATCACAAGTTCTCACAGAAAATTGGTAATGCTTCTAACAGACCACAACTGGGGCCTTGCAGAGTTTGCCTAGGCACAGTTAGCTGAAGGCCTGAGGCTTATTCCCTAAAGCATTACAGTTTTTACAGGGCTACAGGGTGCAAAAATAGTTTTACACATAGTATTACTTACTGTTCTCACGTCTAAGTTTAAAACAATGTAATATTTATGAAATTCTCCTTAGCATAGTTCTGGTTTTATAGGTAAAATAGACCCTTGCTTTGGCTGCAGTATAAACTGTTCATGTACTAGGAAAGTCTTTCTAAATACTAGGAAGTTAAATTAAAAGGCAGTAATCCAGGGGGATAGTAGGTATAAAGAGAAGATATAATGGCAAGGCAGGAATATTTCTTATAAACCAAAATTTGACAATTATGTAAAGAAGCACTCTGATATGTTTTCTCAGAGACATCAAGGATTAGTCTGCTCAGCTCAGGAACTCACTCCCCAGTCCGCCATTCAACAACAGATTCTGTCTTGGCTTCTAACAGCTCACTGACATCACTGAGCTCTGTCTCTGGTTCCAGACAGATTTACCCTCTACTGTCAAGTTCAGTCCTAAGGAAAAAGATGCAAGAACAAAGAAGTTGAAGTGAATTCACCATTCCATAAAAATTCAGTTTAGAAATCAACAGATAAGGTACCTGTTGTCAAGTTATGGGCAGGCATGAACTGCAATAATCTCATACAAACCCTTTATTACAGCTGATGCTCCAATTCAAAGAGTGTTTTTCAGTGAAACTAGAGAATCTAGAGGCATGCCATCCTCTCTTTTTCTGATTCCACTTCTATGCATGAATTCATTATTGAATTGAAAGACAATTCTTAAAATGAGATATTGCCACTTACATATGAAAGTACATTCTCTTGAAATGCAACAAAATTAATTGATCAAGGAACAATGCAGGAAACTAAATTTGAAGCTTCTTCCTTGAAAATAACAATCAAATCCTGTGGGTACTAGCAACCAACTTCTTATTAATTTTGTCTAATAATTGTTCTCATAAATGTATGAATACATAGATTATAATTTTTCAGACACTAGTAATCTACATGTAGTAGTAGAACAATTACACCAGAATTGCTTTAAGGATGAGTGTAAGAAAAGGTGGTTATATTTTCAAGTAGTTAATAGAAATGTGATAGCCGTCTCACTTGTGTTTAATGTACTTTATTACTATTTCTTTGTTCTCCATTTAATAGCTCATCATCTTCCTGTTCTGGCAGAAAAAATATAATTTTAAATTAGGACACATTGCCTTTATTTATAATTGAAGTATAAATAGGCAAGAGAGCTTATGGAGTCAAGAGACACTTTTGTAAACACATTTTGCTTCTTCTACTATAAGAAATGAGTAGAAGGAGAAATGAAGTTCTCATTTGTTAGTCAGACAATGGGAGTTCTATATTTCACTAGTGCTCTGAACATAAAATTTGACTTCTGCTGTTGCCTTTGATTTCAAGTTCTCAGAGATAATAGTGCTATTATACTATCTTGCCTTTTTGAAGTTTTTTCAGTCAAATGTTCCCTAGGCATTTAAACTTTGAATCAGTTTGTCATTTTCCTACAGTGAGTTTTCAGACAAATTTTCATACTACACTTTCCCACTGCTCTGTCCTGCTCCTCATGCCGCAGTCTTCTCTGCCAGATATCATGCCAGGTCCACCTCATCAGTACTGATTTTTGAAATGTAACATAGCTTCTATTGTTTCACATATTAGGCAATAAAAAGGAGGGCTTCTCTTTCTAGTGCTCAAAGTGATGATCATCTCTTCATTGCTCCCTCTTTGTAGCTTGTTTTTCAATGCTGGGAGAAGTTTGGGATGAAACTGACGTAGAAGAGGAGATCATATTGGCTCCACACCCAAAATGATCCTTTTCTTGGTATCCAGCTCTCTGTCCTGCTGAATCACAGCTGCATCCCTGCCCGTAGGCTCAGTTTCCCTACCAGAAACAGGACAGAAACAGGGCTGGTAGTCAGCATTTTTCTTCTCCCTACATACAGATTCTGCACTATCAAGGTTAAAGGTGTATTAACAAACATCTATCTAAGCTGCTTTTAAGTAACTTGCACATTTTGCATCTTATTCTACCCCAGGCCTATTCAGTGATCACAAGGTCTCCATGTACACCAGAGCACTGCACTACCTACAGACAGTGCTACCAGACTGCAAATGTCTTCCAAAACTGATGTCCGGTCTGTAGGGTCTAAGTATTGAAGAAGCAAAACAGTTCTCCCCCATGTTTTCTTAATTAAGGAGATTGCTAATGAGGCTGTTTCTTTGTGGAGTGGGGCAGTTCAGATGAGAAAAAAACACTGACTTGTCTACCTTGTGGTTAAATACAGGATTAGAAGTAGTTTTAAAGACACATCAGATAAAATATACTCTGTCATCAAGCATGCATAATGTAGTTTCAAATTTAAAGTAAGGATGACAGAGGAAGATTGATTTAAGTAATATTTTTATAAAATTACTCCAGAAATTAAAATATCCCTAAACACAGAGTTAAAGATTCTGCAGTCAAACACCAGAGGACATAACTTCTATTTAGTTTTATACAGCATAATTACCATGGTATGCCCATGATGTGCAGGGTGAAGCAAGCATATTAAAGATAGATTCATAATTAGATCTGAGGTACTTTGCTAATTAACAAAATGGATAGACAAAATCTGTATTTCATTAGGGTGAGATGTATCAGTTTCCTCCTGTGCTTCTACATGTTTGATGTATTATACTGCAGTGAGCTATTTCCAGTGGATCGTGTTGGGATGTTGTGATAAGTCACATGCCAAGCAACATAATAAAATAATTTATGATCGACCAGACTGGAAATATCAGTTGGAGGATTCTCTGTATTTAATGTTTCACTGCATGAGTTCATCACATTGCTCTCAGACTTTCAAGCTGGTGTTGCTCCTGATATTATTTGGGCAGTTGTTGGAGAAGAAGGAGCAGAAAGCTCTCATACATATTATTACTCAGCAAAAGAAAGAATAGAATTAAAAACTGAGTTTGAGCTAGAGAAAAAATAAGCATACCAGCTGATTGAAATACAAACTGGAAAAACCAGCTTTGCAAAGATCTAAACCTAGAGCTGCTATGGTAATCTGAGAACTCTCATAGGCTATACACAAATGACGTAGAACTTGTATCTCCTCCTAAATTGGTTAGTAGAAATTAGCATATTCATCATGAAACCTGTTAATTATACGAACAGAGCAAGCCTTTGCTCAGAGACTGCATTTTTCATTCCCTTCCTGCAACTTCCCTCTCCCCTCTTACCATGTGGGATCCCCACGGGGCTGCGAGAAGCCGCCACGTGGTTGGCCTCACTTCCCTACTCATCTACTCAAGAAATAAACCCACATGCTTTGAAAATGGATGCAGAGAGTCTGGCTACATCATTGCAGAAGGAAACCAGGACAATATAACTCTAATAGGCAGTCTTCCTTCTCTCTCTCTCTCTCTCTCAGAAAATGAAAGAATAAAAGTTCTGAAATGCATGTACACACCTGGTAGAGTCCTACCCTCTCACACTGAATGTCATATATATTTTAGGTCTTATAAAACTCATTAGGACTTATATTTTAGGTCTTACAAAGCTTGTTAACCAACTAAAAGCTTGGTGCATATACCTCCCAATGAAAAGTGATCAGGTATATACAGATAAACAGACAGAGAACTAATTATCACTCTCTGTTTATACTGTAAAATGTAAAGAAATAAAATGCACCTGAAGAATCACAAAAGCATGAATTAATTTTAAAAAGCAATATGACTTTTTTACCATAATTTTCTTATTGTCCTCTAAAAGTGTTTTTAAAAAAAAAAAAAAGACAATGTTTTCCTATAGTCAACCCCGCACATGGAAGAAAATTTTCTCTGTTACTAAGCCCAAGATTATAGCTATCATATGGCTCTCTATGTGTGTGTATGCACCTCTGTATTTTTAATATTTATTTTCATATATATGTGCTTGATGCTGATTTTGTCTTTGTCTCTCTGCTTCTTGCTATAAAGTAATTCTGCTTGTATTCTGTCCTTCCAGTAGCAACACTACTGGATCTTTATGTCTAACCTGTGTACTCCATCTATTTTCTATACAAGCCTTTCCTGTAACTTGCCGTAAGTAATGCTAGTGAAAAAGAAAACAAATCTGTTTAACTACAGTAAAAGACAAACTAACATCTTAAACAGCCGTGCAACGTGCCTTTTCTTGCCCCTCTTCCCCACACCACCTCAGGAGAATTCTAACACTGACAGTGTCAATATTATTATTATTCTTAGCATCATTGACACCAGAGTGATGTTGAATGCTTGCTTTCTTCACAGGTAGTTTATATGTTAGTTTGTTGTATTGACACACTAAAGAATACCCAGAATTTGTCAGCTGTGGGTGTATTTTCTTTATTTAGTCTTTCAGAGGAATATATGGATCTGTGTGTATTTTCAGAAATCACTGTTCTGTCTGTCCTAAATGATATAAATAATAATGTTCCTGGGGTAAGGATAACATAAACCAAGACCTAAATATGAAGTGAAGACTAAAATAACTGCCGGGGTTAAACTGCTTGATAGAACCTTTGCTGTTTGGATATGGCAGTAATACAAAATGAGGTAGTAAAATCACTTACCTCCATCTATACAAAGCTTACTTGATAAATTCAGTAGAAACATAAAGAGTCTTTTTTCTTAACTGTGAACAGTTATGATTTAGGGTATTTTTATGTTAATTAAGTTGAAGAAGCGCTCTGAGATTGAGTACAAGCCATGACCAAACACCACCATGTCAACCAGACCATGGCACTGAGTGCCTCGTCTGGTGTTTCCTTAAACACCTTCAGGGGTTGTGCCTCCATGACCTCCCTGGGCAACCCATTAAAATATCTAATCACCCTTTCTGTGAAGAATTTCTTTCTAATATTTCTTTCTTTCTAAACCACCCCTCATGCAGTTTATGTCCTCTAATCCTTTTGCTGGTTGTTTGGGAGAAGAGGCCAATCCCCACCTGGCTGCAGCCTCCTTTCAGGGAGCTGTAGAGAGCAATAAGGTCACCCTTGAGCCTACTCTTTTCCAGCCTAAACAAGCCCAGCTTCCTGAGTTGCTCCTCACAGTATTTGCGCTTCAGACCCTTCACCAGAGTTGTGGATGTTCTTTGAACAAGTTATACTATCCTTCAGGACTCTAAAACCACTTAGTATTATCAAGGTTACAGCTGTTTCCCATCATTAAATACTTCATTTAAAATGGATTTTGCATGATTCATACTGTTGTATCTTGTGCGTATTAAACCTTGTTTTAGTAGTCTGCTGCTTTCTCCAAGATTTCAACCTTTGAAATATTATAGATTTGTTCATAGACAATCTATGCCTCATATTTTCTTCATCACAAGCTTTACAGACTTCTATTTGAATGGCAGGTTCACAAGTTTGGAAAAATGTGATTTCAGGCCCCAGTGCATCTGATGTTTGGCAACTCTTAGTAATATGGCATACTGACATGACAATTTTGGCTAAATCACTAAAAAAAAGAGACTAGGGTTCCCCTACTTAAATGCAGTTAGAAGTTTAACTTGCCTTGAAACCGATTTTTTTCTCTAATGCAATGTTTTTGTTGTTGAAAGCTTTTATAAGGACATAATAATTGCTCATATAATACAATCAATGAATATTGGACTGTTTTGGATGGTGTTGTGAAGTGAACTAATGTTAAAGTAATTGATAACAACTGCTCTTGTCTGTCCAACAGACAGAAGTATTGCCACCCTCCAACGATTTTGAAGAATGGTATTCTGATTTGTAGGACCTGCATCATTATTATTTTTAATCTTTCACACAAGTACTTAAGCTCAGATGGTATCTGAAATGCTTGAAAATCTGCAGCTGAAGAATTACAGTATTATCTTGTAGGAGGTGTATGTAACACTGTCATTAATAATTAACATGACAGCTGCGGAGAAAACATGCAAAAGCTTTCATTTGATTTGGGCCACTCTAGATGACTAAAATCCATCAGACTGCTTGAAAAACTAATAAAAACCAGCTGATTCACTTACCATATTAGTTGCTAAAATGCATCTGGGGACTTGGATTTGCAGACAGCATATCCCTTCCAGACTCAAGAGAAGAGATACCATGGCGGCCAATTAACCTAGGAATAGCTGTTAATCCCTTCTAGGTCATCTAGAGGAACAAGTACAGATAAACACATGCGACAAACGCACTTTTGATTTCACTAAGCTGCTCTTTAAAATAGTTCTTAGACAGTCAAACTGGTAACACTGTAGCACATCTTCTCTGAGCTATACAAACAGCTAATTAAGTCTCAGAGACAGTCATTGTTCTCCGGATCTTACAGGCAGGAAAACTGAGGCACAGAGCTGGAAGGTATCCAAGGCCAAACACAGTGCCAGGAATCGAGTCAGGATTACAGTTCTGGAACAACTACAATCAAGACCCTAGCTTGATTCACCCCATGCAAAACAACATTTCCATTCACGAGAAGTGCTATGCTTAGAGAACAAATTTTTAAGATCATGTGCCTTTGAAAGTCAGTTATTGACCCTGATGGGCTCACCCTAGGCACTAAACATCCAGGCCCTGATCCAAGGCATTACTTAAGAACCTATACTAAAGAAACCAATGTACAAATGAATAATAGTTTTAGGGTGTTTTAAATCAGCCTCAAACAAATAAACCTGAGATTTTTTTTTATTGTAGCTGTCATCCCAGCAGGATTAGTAGCCTTGGCTGACATCTTTTACATGAGTAGCTCTTTTGCAGTTATTATGGTCATTCATGTCTACTGTCCAACATAAAGAGAATGAGTGAAGCCAAGTAACTGCCTTTTACCCCACTCTGGTTTTCGGGATTTTTTTCCACAAGCTAGATAATCTGGTGCTGCCTTGTAGCCAGGCAGATCATGATAAAAAACATTTCATACCATCAGAGTGTCTCTGAAAAAATGTCAGAACTGAGACTTTAGGCATAGCAGGTAAAACATGAAATGGAGTATTCTTGGTTGCTTCAGTTTAGGTTAAAATATATATGATGTATGCTTACTCTATTAAAAAAACCAAAATAATCCAACCCCCCCCCCCAATATATTATGGCATTCAATATTTCCTTCCATACCTGGATTCAAAGTTATGTCCAAAAGATTATTTTGACATACAGAAAAGCGGCAGAATATTAAATTTGTGTTTAATTTATTTGGTGTGCTTGCTTAAAAAAGCAGCTGGCCCAAAAGTTGTAATAATCAACGATCTCCAACTCCATAGGCAGGGTCAGTCTTTTAGAGTTATGGAACTCCTATGAATCTCCTGTAACAGAGCTTTCTAAATGGTAGCAGGTTCTTTTTTATTCATTTTCACACACAAAAAAAATTCTTTTTACAATTTTTTTCCTCCTCTATAGCAGTCTAATGGAGAAGGAATAGTAAATCGCACTTGAAAACACTGGGCCCTGAGTAACAGTTACATTAAATCTGCAGTCAACAATAAGAGATCCAAAGTACATTTCTCTGACTTGTTTGCACCAATCAGCCCAGAATAAACCAATTACTCTTTTTAAAGAGTAATGTATGTGATATTTAATTTTAGACATTGGGATTCTATTTATGGGAGTCTGTGGATAACATATATTATAATGACCAGTATCTTCCTGCTAGTTCACTGCCCCTCCCCCAGTTTAAGCTCCAATTTAATATTTTAAATTTGTTCCTTTTATTTTCAAAAAGCCAGGGATCAGTTTATGCAAATTCACATTTTACCTTTTTTTTTAATTGAAAATCAAATATCCTGGGTTTTTCCTTCTCCATAATAGTATTTCAAATAGATATGCTAAATCTTTCAATCCATTCAGTATTCCCGGTGCTGAATTGAAGTTTATTGAAAATCTAGTTTCAAAGTATATGCACTATATTAAATCAACTTTCATAACAAATGGAGAAAAATTATTTTGGTATGTTAAGTTCAACCAAGGAAAATATATGCACAGGAATTTTAAACACTATTGAATAACGAGCTACAGTAGAACCATTTCATCATTGTCCTAACAAATAGAAATACTGAGCTAATATCTAATTTCTTCCCTCAGCTGTAGCCACTGTAACCTCACTGACTTCAATTTATAATTGCCATAGGATTTACATTTGGATAAAGATGTATTTTCAAGGACCAGTTATGTTTTCTCACATGGTAGCCTCTCTCCTTCTTCAGACCACAAAAGCCACTTATGGAATCAGATATCACACCTCCTCCTGTGCTGAGGATACAAGCTCTCCATGATTCCAGACACACTTGTTTATTGGTAGAAGTGGTGGTATTTGTTCAGGGGTTTGTTTTGGTTTGCAGTAAACTGTCTCTGCAGCTGAAAAGACAAATTCACATCTGGAATTCTTTATTGTCTTTTTAACTCTCTTTCTGTGAGAAATACCTGTCTTTATTCACACCCAAATATACTGATAAGATTACTATCTGCTGTTCCTCTTATTGAAAACCCAAATTAATTTGTATCAACACATCCTTACATCCTAAGTGATTGAGGGAGTGAAGAAAAAGGTAAGATGCCTATCTATAACTACAAATATTTGTTCTCAGGAACCTTCTCTACATCTTTATCACTTCTATAGAAAGTAAACTCTTTCTCTTTTCTTACGCATTGCAGCAGGCTAAGGATCAAAGAGAATAAGATGAAATTGGGAGTGAGTGCCCATTAGAGGGACTAAGTTTATTCTAAGTTTATGGACTGCTCACCTCATATTTGAGTGCATATCTATGGCCACAATTTTTTCTATGTCCTGTCAGAAGATGCAAATAATTCTTTTAGGAGAATCAGTTCTGTCAAGTGTATCTTTCTCTCCTTCTCAGACACTAACATTTCAGTATTTCTGACATCATGTTTTATTTAGAGACTTTGCTTCTTCTGTGCTGAGCCATTTTTCTTTGTACTTTCATAAACAGTCTACAAGTTGTAGTTGAGGTTTACTTCTTATTAAGTTACTGTGTGGAGAGTTTATTATTTTTTTATCTCAGGATGTAAAGTTACTGTTGATTTGTCTAGAAATCTTTCTTCTAAAGAATTTGGGGTATTCTTAGAAAAAAGAAAGACTAACAGAGAAGCCAAACTGACTAAAGTTTCTGACTTTTAAATTTGCCTCTCCTTTGAATGAGGAGGCAATGTCTGCAGAGATCCTAAATAGAAATTTCCTTGTTACTCTAAAGCTTTTTTTATATTATTCTAAAATACTTAAGAGATGGAAAGCAAAAAGGAATGAAGAAAACATCCTTTATCTGAAATGTCTCTCACAGTGTAAGGTAGTGTTTTCTACATAAATTTTGACAAATTGTCCTTTTATTTACTTCAAAGTCTGATCTAACACATCTTATCTAGCATGTTTTCAGGCAACTAATGGATGTTTTCAGGCAGATCACAGAAATCATCAAGCTGGTTTGCCAGTTCTAGAGTAGCCTTTCAGTGGGAAATTGCCAGGGGGGATATGACTAAATATTCTCACCAGGAAAAAAAGTATACTGAACTGAACAACTCAGTATTCTCATTCTCATAGCAGTCTGACAGAGAGGACACTTCCCTTCCTAACCTCAAATCTTGCAGCTCTGCCAGGCTCTGAGCTGTAAATAACAGTTACCACCAAAGCACTTAGAAGATATTTTCCATCACATCCCAGATCCATCCCAGTCATTGTCTCATCTTTATTATTTCAGAAGAAAGAACTTGCAGGGGTCCAGGAAGGAGTAGATAATCAAAACAGAATTGGAACATATTCATCCAGTTGTGCTTTAGGGAAAGTATTGCTGAATTTGGGCGGCTGAAATGCTCAGGCGTGACATCTAATTGATGTTGTTATCCCAGTGTAGATCTGCACATCCTGTGAAACTCTGTTAGTGCTGGCATGAAGAGAGGAGATGAACACAGGGGCCAAAAAAAAATCACACAAGCAAGAAGGAAACCATAATGTTTAAATTATTGCTTAGAGAGGCTATTTAGCAGCTCCAGAAGAATCAGACTGAAAAACTTCTTTAAAGGAAATTTTGCATCTTAAAAAAGTCATTCCAAATGATGCTGAGTTCAGCATTACTCTAAATAAGTTGCTTTAATATCTCTCTTTCAAATTCATGTACAAAGATCTCACCTCAGGTTGCTGAAATACTGCTGGCTATTAAATATGTGAATGAAAGCAGATTACTTACACAATGATTAACCAGTAATTAAAGGATAATTAAATGGAGAGGCTCTGGAAAAATAATTACAACAGTAAAATCATGAGACAAAATGCTGTCTTTCTGTTTCAAACAGAAACAAGGAAAAATGGGTTTTATGTAAAATTTCAATATCTGTTAAGTGTACAGTTTCATAAGAATAAATCATTACTGAAGAATACTGGGTTATTACTGAAACTTGTAGTATTCAGGGAGTGGCTAAAAAGCAAAATTTATAGAGGTCAGAAGTACCAATAAACTATGAAGGCCAAGTATTTAAGAAAACCTGGAAGCTTATCCTAAAGTGTTGCAAACTAATTGTCCCCCAGAACTGGGAACAAGAGAAGAATATTTGTTGCTTCTCAGAAGTATTTCTGAGGGCTAGTCACTTCTTTACAGGAAGCAAAATAAAAGAGTAGAGCCCAACCCCTAAGTCTGTGTATTGTATTGCATTAACTTAAAAGGAGAACAAGCACATAAATAGTTCAGAAGACTGGATTGTTGTTTTACAGATTCACAGACTGGTTAAGGTTGGAAGGGACCTCTGCACGTCAACTTCTCTGACCTCCATGTGCAAGCATGTTGCCCAGGGCCTTGTCCAGATGGCTTTTGAATATCACCAAAGTGGAAGATCCATCTGCTTTTCTGGGCAACCTCTTCCAGTACTTGGTCACCTTAAGAAAATGCCTCTTGCTGGTCACGAGGAATCTCCTCTATTCCAGTTTGTGGTCTCATCAATACTAAGTGGAGGGAAGGGCTCACCTCTATCTTCCATCCCATAAATTCTGACACATCTTAATTGATAATTTTGAACATATTAAGTAATTTTAAATAATTTTAGCTGAACATAGGTGTTTAGATTCCTGAATCTGTAATATGAAATATTTGCTAAATGCTGTTCAATGAATCAGAGATTTTTGTACATCTGGTTTTTAAAGTCTGTATTTTGATTCAACTGAGTTTACAAACTACAGTTTTTCTACTTGTTTGGGGTTTTAATAATTGTTTGCTTCTTTTAGGGGAGGTGCTTTGCTTTATGTTGTTTTGCTTTGTTTTAATTAATAAATACACCTGGAAAAAAGGTACAGTAGTGTTGCTGAATATTTTTAAAAAGGTGACTTATTCCCAGCTAGTTACATGCAAACCCAGCTCTCTCAAGAAAATGACCCTGGACCCTCACATACCTGAAGTACCCAAAGCAAACTGATCAGCAGGCTTAAGCAGCTAAATGCAGTAGTTCATGGCACTGAATCCCCAGATTTGCCACTTAAATCCCAGGTTAAGGACTGCAATTCTTTACATGAAAAAAAAAGGTGAAATCCCCAAACAAAGCAAACCAAAACCAACCAACCAAAACCAACCACAGTTTACATGCCCTGGCTTACATTTTCTAACACTCACTGTCATAGAAACTTATGAAAAATCAGTACCAAGTAGTTTGTAATTCCTGTCTGGTTGCCTCCCTCTTTTTTTTTTTTTTTTTGTTTGGGTTGGGTTTTCATTTGTTTGGTTTTGGTTTGGGGTTTTTTTTTTGGTTGGTTGTTGTTGTTGTTCCCCTCAGACAGTTGATTTATTTCTCCCCAATATAGGAGAACTAGGCCTGATTCTTCTATTTCATGTAGACTATGCATATGTTCTTATGAGACCAGAACCTTGGCCAGGAGAAGAAGCCAAATTAAGGGCTCTCATCAATGATAACAATGGTAAGGGTTGCGTATTGCTTTGTCAGTTCTTGGAAAAAATGGAAGGGAGTTAACTGCACTTTACAGATGTAAAAACTAGAAAAGTGAAGATACTTTGGCAGAATAATTACATGAAAAATGAATAAGCATTTAGAGACAAATCCATACAAAGTACAACTACTGTTTCATCTTACTTTCTTTTAAATTTTATGTAGTTACATTCCAAGTACTGTGCATACCTGCAGTTGTAACACTTTTTCCTATTTAATTGGCATAAGAAATCTTACAGGAAATATCTTGTTTTGTTTATATTCACAAAGATCAAAGTAGCTAGTATTTGTTGTGGTAAATACACATGAACTGCTTTCCCATGCAAAGTATATTAAGAGTGCAAGGTATGAAGCTATTAACTATAATTCAATAATTATCACAAGATTAAATGGAAATCAATACTACTTTGAGTCAATGAAAAACACGTACCAAGTTCCAGTTCTACACTTCATTATGAGCTACTGACATCAAATTTTAAAAGCAAAATTTTAAAAAGCCTGTCTTTAGTGTATACAAAAGGGAACAATTTAATTTCAGTAATTTCTGTCATTTATTAGCTATGTGTTTCTCCTATCTGTATGTATCTTTTGCTACTCCATTAGTGCTTTTTCTGAATATAGTTGAAGGCATGGCTATGTCCATAGAAGTATTGAAAGAGCTCTCCATCACCAGAACAGGGTTTTTCTCCTAACATTTCGATATCACTCTCATTAGTAGCAGTGGCAGTTACGAGGGAAGGATAAATCCCAAAGTATTATCCAAATGCAGTCCAGCTGACATTAGAAAATTCCATTCTATTACTTAGTTTTTACTGTACCTGTCGAGTGTTTTAAATAGTGCCATTTTAAACTTGAGGAAAAAGAGAGAGAAAATACCAGACAGCCATGGACGGAAGAAATTAAATTCCTTTTGCACTTTAGTTATTATTAACACTTCAGAGCTAAAACACAGATAATCAGTTTCAGCATGGGTGTTCAGTGGTCTGCTCACTTAACTCACTAAGGCTTGTCTTGCATATGTCTTAACTTTAACAAAAACTGAGGATTTTGCAGAATATAGCTGTCTATCATAGGAGGTTCCCACAATGTAATGTTACTAAAACATGTTTGTTTCACAGACACAGCCAAATGGGTGGAAGGATACAAATATCTTGCCATCTTTCCATGTCAATGCTAGATTAAATGATGTCTTTTTAACATGGAGAAAATTTTCAGTGTTTTTGAGAGTCTATATGAACAAGTTAATTTTGTAAAGCTAAAATAATGAACTAGATATGCTTTTCCTATGTCTTGTGTAATGTATGTGGCTGTGCCTTATTGTATTCCCACCACAAATCTCATGCCAAGTCCTGAGCTCATTCAGAGTAGATAATGTAGTCCTGAACTGACAGGAAGATTGCTGCCTCATTAGCCTGCAGTCCCACATGAACTCACACACATGTTGACCCTAAGACTCAGCAGGCTACTCCAGAAAAACCACTGAAGTTGTTCTCAGAGCATAAAGAAAAGCAGATGGGTGAATATTTGTAAAACAGTATTGTTAGAAGGTGTGCCATTTTTGGGTGACATGACAAGGTGATATCGTTTCTGTGCAGTCCCATGGAGAAAGCGTCAGAGACTGTGGGCTTTCTGTAACATCGACTGATTCTGATTTTATAGCATGTTTGATACTCTTTAGGAGCATAAGGGTAGTGTAGAGAGGAATAGAAGCTGAGTTTATACATTAAAAAGAAAAGAATTGACTGTCATTATCGGCAAGAGTACTGTCTGTGTTCCCTGTCAGCTCTCATTTCCCTCCACGGAGTTAGCAATATGTACTTAATACTTTAGAAAGCAGAAGGTATGGGTTTTTGAGTTGATAACAGAGGAGATAACTGTGGATGAGACTGAATTATTGATAGGAATATTTAGGAACAAACAGAACTAAAAATTTTTTTCAACCAGGGTTTCCAGGTTACAGGAGAAAGTGAAAGGAATTGATCCCTATCAGATAGTACGCTGGAAGAATTATCCAGAGAATTTGTCAGGACAGAATTTGCTGGCAAATGAAGAAATATAAAATTAGGTACTACATGTGCAAGTGTCCTTGTGCAATCCCTGACAAGCTTCTGAATAACACAGGGGAGTAGATGTCCTTATTCTTCAGAATTCAAAGCAGTCATTGAATTCTGTTTGTTGTTAAGCTTTTTTCTTGACCAAGGCAAAATTGCACACGATCTTCTAGAAAGAGGAAAGACAGATTAATGTCACCAATGTTATCTAATATAGTGATATTACTGGCAACATTAGTGTATTTTATGCCGGGTAATTAATAGCATGATGTGGAAAAATTGTTTTTAAACCAAGCTTCATTATGTTGTCTCTAACAGGAGAAAGGTATAAGAAAAACAAAAGAGGAATCTTTAACTCATTTGGTTTTCAGTCTGAATTTTCATTTGGCCAAACTTTTCCACAGGTTTTGAAATATTAAATGAACTGAAAGTTACTTCTTCCCCTTCTCTGCACATTGCCACTAGTCAACCATACTGGTGGTGCCTGGGAACCTGGATGAAATAAACAAATTTTAATTGAAAAGTTAGAGTTGTCAAAGATAAAAATACTCAGAAAGGGAACAGTAGATTGCATTGTGTTGCTTCAAATTGTTTGGAAAATGAACAAAATATTCTAAGTAGCTGCTTAATTTATTTTTTTTTTTCATTTCATTATCAGAACAATTTCTTTTAATGTTGAAATCCAAAGGCATTCTGGAAAAAAAAATTACTTAATCCCAACAAAGATTTGTTTGAATTCAGTTTACTTTCATTGCTCCTTTTTTCTATGGTTATATTTGGTTAAGGACAGCAAATAATATAAACCTCCAGATAATTCATCAAAACAAAAGCATTTATTCCTGCCCAGTTCTTCTCAATCCAGCCTATGCTTTCTTTAGCCCTGAGGTACAAACATAGGCACTAACTTGTTCCAAAAATTCCTGGGGCAATCATATTTCAGACAAAAGAAAAAAGAACACAAATATTTACTCTCCAGTGGTGTAAACCAGCTTATCTCCTTGTATTTGCAAGGAGCTATAGTTCTACAACTGAAGATACACACAAACACATTCCATTTGATTGGTGTTTAAAATCTTCCCTGAGCTTCAATTATGTTTCTGAATTCAGAATTTGCCCCAAAAGTACGTGGTATTCCCCGTGTGGATTTCTATAATGTTTATTATTCACAACTTGTACAATAGCATAGTATGTGTCATATTATCCAATGTTTGGGATCTAACCCACATCACACATGAAAGTGAATCTCGCTGCTAGGAAATACTCTAGCTCTCAGAGGTGCATGTCGTCTTTCTTCTTCACTTCAAAAGTAAATAATGAGGGAGGCAAAAAGGCTGAGTGTTTCAGAGGCCATGCAGTCATCTACATATTGAAGGGAGATCAGCTTAGTATCCGTTTCCTTAGGTTGTTCACTACAAAGTCAATGCCTGACATGACAGCTGAATTCTGACATTCTGACTCAGAAAAGCATGTCTTGTTAGGTAAGCTCTGAAACCGGCGAATTTTTTTTTTTTTTAAAGGGCCTGAGAGAAGCAAGTTACTGTCTAATTTTAGGCACAATTTAGCACTAAGAATATTTTATGTTCATTACACAGGGAACCTCTCATATGAAAACAGCAATGAAAAGCAAAATAACAATAAGAAGCTCTGAAATGCACCATGCTGTTTTTAGTCATCAGGTAAGCTACCCTTGTCTGGTGATCTGACGAGTTCAAGTGAACTCAAACTAACCTACAGAAACAGCTCTGTGAGCCTCAGCTTACAGGAAAGAAAGGTTGTGTGGGGAAGCCTTCTGTAATACTTCCATTATCCAAAACACATGTGACTCTTGTTTTAACACCTTTTTAAAACAATGCCTCTTTTAGGTGTCATGCTCAATAAAACACTTGTTCTCCAAAACTCACAATGAATTAGAGAAAGAAGGAGAAATAAAAGCCACACTTTTTATCATTACATTTTTATTGAAATTTAAACACCCAAGTGAAAGAGATTTACATAAAAGAATTTTACCTACATGATATACCATACATGATTGAAAATTGCTTTGCCATTCTTTATAAAGTCTCAGCTTGACTGGCAGATGAAATGTAAAAGCAATATATGAGCTCTGCTTTTGTTTAAATTCGTACTCCTATGTGTCAAATAGTGTTATATATTTTTGCTTAATATTTTACAATAGCAAGGACATTAGTTCAGCATCCTTCTAAAGAATACACAACATATGCCAAAACAGGCAGAATTTTGGATTCTTTACTTAACCTTTTATATAGTCATGCTTTCAGAGACTTAAAACATAAACAAAAATTGATCGGGATACTTTTGCTGAAAATCAAGGAGACTTGGATCATAACTTTAAATAGGATTTTATTTTTTTAAGGAAACTTTTAAAGTATCCATAGACTTCAAGGGAGTTAGGCATCTAATTTCCCTAAGTAAATTTTGGAAACCCACTTTTCTACTTTATGAAGAGTATGATTAATGGGACTTCATCACATAATTATCTCTCTATTGCTTTCATTGCAATAAACCAAAAAGAAGTAAAAAATTCAAATTGGCCTCAGATTTAAAGCATAATGATTGTTCTTTTAAGTAAAATAGATTAATTCCCTTCAAAACATGAATTCACGATAGGCTCAATTATTTTTGAATTTTTGTACATCTGATAAAACTGGAAAGAAGGGCAGTTTCCAAAGTTTTCCTGTAAAATATCCAGGCTAACAACAGTTTCAGTCCACTTTCTACATGTATGAAAGATGATTCAGGGTAAAGCTGAACTACACTGTTATAAGATTTCCAAGTAACTAGCAACAGGATAAAAAGAGAGGAAGGAATGACCCAAAGTCTTTGTTGGAACTTCTTGTGGATCTGGATATATCCAGAAGTTGGAATGACTGGTAAACAGGTAAACCAGAATAAAATAAGAAGTATATTAAAGTACAGCATGAAGTTTCACTTGATATCATAGACAATTATAAAAGAATCCAAAATTCTGTGGGAATTCTGCATAAGAGTCTTAAAACTTTGATGGTTAGTCCACACTCTTTTATCAATTTCTGGGTTCATAAGATGGCTACTGAAAACAATAAAGTCCTTCTGCAGGGTAGTCAGTAAAACCAAAAACAATTTCTACAGTGGGGAGAGAAATTTGTATCTAAATAGCGGTAAGTGAGAAACCTCCAATCAGAGTAGCAAGAAGCAATCTCACTGAATTGTGAGAAACAAAAAAACAAATGAAAAATAAAAAGAAGAGAGGAAGACTAGGAGAAGTCTGATGTAATGAAATTATCCTGGGGGGAAAAGGAATACTTCTGTACGAAATGCAGTGATGAGCCACAAAGGTACTAGTAACTATTTCTAGGGGCAGGCCTGGAGGATGTGAGGATAGGACTGAAAAAAAGGGTACAAGTGTGATCATGCAGGACAGAGACCTACTTGTAAGTTGTCAAGCTTCATGAGTAATGAAGATGGCTGGAGGTGAAACAGGAGCAGAGGGCAGCAGAACTTACTGCAAGGAGCCTTTAAGAGTTGAGCCACCTCAGGCACAGTCTTGGAAATAAAGCTAAACATTGGCATTTTGTGAGAGAGCAGAGAGAAAAGAAAGGCACTGGTGGACAATAAAGAAGAAGAAGCACAGCAAAAGATGTATTTTCTGAAATATCAAGGTTGAATCACTATGTTTAGATTGGTGCTTTGCTATTGAAAGCATGAATATTTTAAATTATGCAGTTTTGCCCCTTCAATCCGATAAAATAATATATATTTATATATGAAGTTCACTAGTACACTACAAAAATTATAACACAGAAAGAAATGAAGTTTAAATATTTAAAAAACCTAACATCAGAATAAAAATGCATATATGCATGAGCATGAAATAATAAGCCCAAATACTTGAAATTACTAAAAAGATAGAATGTCAATTTGTTTTAGCATTTTCAAATTCACTTTTAGTATAAAATTGCCTAATTTGACCAAATATTCTGGTGAAAGTAAGACTCCATTTTTATTATATTTTTTTTCACTGTATGTTTTCAATCCCATTAGTAATGTCTTTTCTTAAAGTGGTGTTCACTTAGGAGATCAAATAAGGATTTAAATACATAATGATGCATTATGTAGCTCAGCATTTAAACTCAAGGCTATAAGAAATCTCGACTAAAAGAGTGGAGTAACTGAATCTCATGGACCCTGAAATATTTCATTTTCCCATTATTTCAAAGTTTCAGGTTTACCCTTCATAAATGTCCCCTTTGAATTGCCCATGGTTTTGGCTTTTTTAAGCTGGGGTAACAACAATTTAGAACTTATGAAAAATAAATTCCTTCGTTCGACACTAATAAATGCAGTCAAGAAATGTCTGCTTGAGTGCATCCATATAACTATATTGATTCTTTTTCTGTGGTGCTCACAACTACCATGCTAAAGTGATGCACATAAAGGTTAGAGTTAGCCTTCACAGGGTCCTTTCCAAGTCTGAGACAGGAAAGTTTGACTGGGCTCTGTCTCTTTCCTGGGTATTTCATCAGTGAATCTTCTCTTTCAAGTTGCCAAGTCTTTGTCTGTTTGTTCCCTTACTCTTTATAGCCATTGTTCAGAGCATCTGTGTGGGTCTTTCTGTGTGAAACATTGTAGGATATTGGGAAAGCTTGTGTTTAAAAAAAAAAAAAAAAAAGTATTATGCCTAGTGTTATCTTTTAGACAGTGAGTGTCTGTATCTGTCCATCATAGCCAAGCCCCTATAATCCCTAACTCTTTATATGTGAATCTTTTCTCCTAGCCTTTTTTTTGTTAGTTGCTGTGCTCCAAAGGATCAAAGTTGTCTTGATGGATCACATACACAAAGCCATATCTAGGTAAAAAAAAGTTATAAAAAGCTACATGATGCAGGTCTAACCCACTTCTTAGCATGCCTCGCAGGTTCTCCCGTGAGCCATATCCCTAGAGGCTGTCAGCTTCTCATGGTCTCAGCTGAAAAGCGTGGGATCAAATTGCTGAGACTTAGGCATTTAGCTTTAGATTCCCTGTTTTGTTTCCCAACCTGTCAGCAAATATTGTAGCGTTCACATAAAGGGAATGGATCTGCATTTGAATTACTGTACCCCTCACATGCTTGGATCTGGCTTCTTTTGATTTTGGGAAATAATGAAATGATTGTTTAATGTACTATAATCAGAGAGCATATCTTATACACTGTTTGTATCTTCATATGTACCCTCATGAAACTCAATGTGTCATTTTTAACAGTTTCCCACAATCTCCAGTACATTGTCCAAAAAGATGTCTAACATTCCAGATCAATAGCTTAGTGAAGATGAGTTTTGCATATTCCAGAGGGATTGTTAGTAGGGTTTGACCTTGGTACACTGCTACAAGAAGACTGTCCACTGCAACTGCCTCTATGCTATTCCTGTAATTTTTTTACTGTCTCTATGCTTCTATATCATTACTGTTACTTCCTATACTAGTCTTTCAGTACAGAAAAACAGAAAATATTAGGAACCAAATATTACTTTTTCCCTGGAGTTTTCTTTTTAGTAATTTCTCAGCAATTTTTGAAGAGGCACATAATGAGAAAATACTTGGAGACATCTGCTGAAATAACTGTTTTCCTTCTGAAGATTTATAAGGCCTTTGCATCATTTGATCCCTGTACAGAAGGTGGGATAAAAGATTTACCAGAGGTAATCAGAGGGTTAATTTTTCTTTTCTCTCCTTGTCCTCTCCTAGTAACACCTGCATGTTTCTTTCCCATGTCACTTCTGCTGCCTGCAACCACATCACTGTGTAACTCCTTCCTTTTAGGTCAAGGACTTGTCTGCCTTGATATAAATATTAATAATTTCATTTTTTTTATAAAGAATGATGTATATGTTGGTTTTTTAAAAGCCCAGCTCCTCAAAAACTGCTGATCCTAAGTGACAGAGTGTTGTCTAGTAAAAGGAGTGGAAACTGGATTAGATGACTTCTAAGTTCTACCATAGAATTCTTTGACACAGAAGTAATTTAATTCCTGTGATGCAGCCTACCCATTTGTAGAATTACCCTAATAATAATTACCTGGCTCACAGCTTATTCCAAAACTTCATTAGTGTTTATAGAGCACTTTGTTTGTAAGGTTTGAGGTCTTTGCCTCAAAACTCTACATAGTGGGAAAGCAAACAATGAAACTGTTAATAATTTCTATGTAACTGCTCTAGTAAAGCGGAGTTCTTCATTCACAGTGATAGCCTTTCTCCATTTATCTTTCCATGTATAAATGTGCTGCATTCTATCGGGCTGTGAATTTAAAAAAAAATACATTCAAAACCTTCATCATGAGGAAGTGGAGCTGAAATTATCTCAGAGACCTTAGTTTTTGGAGGTGATCATGCACAAGAGATAGATGGAAGGAAGTTTTTCTCATAGAGAATAAAGGAATTTACTCACTGAATTTGACCACCAAAATTACTCTTCTTATTCTTTTGATTAGAAAACCAGGATGATAATGTGACACAATGTTCTGACATCATCTAAACCTTCTCTGGAGCTTTCCTGGCACTGCTTAATTTCTTTGGGGCATCTACTTATTATCTTGGTGGACACTCTAATCTGAACTACACTAAATATTTACAGCACCACAGGTCCTCCATCCTTTTTTTCCACAGCCAAAATCTCTGTTTCAGGAAGCAAATAAGCCAGGGGTTTTCCATACATACATTCTCAGCTGATTCTTACACTGAAAAATAAATTTTCTCTTTAAAAGCTACATACCATGGTCTCATGTGCCTCACGGTTCTCTTATAATATAATTTTGTTTAAGAATATCCTGATTTGTTTCACTTTTAGAATTAAGCTGCAGTGCTGGAGGTGGTATGATATGAAGAGACAAAGTAAAAAATAAGCAATTCACAAAACAAATACAATGAACAAGGACAAAAATGGAAGACAGACAATTTAGAAGACCCATATTTTTTCTCAGTTTGTAGGAACAAATTTTGCCAAGGGACTTTGGACTAGCATATATCCTGTAAAAATGCATTGAAAACATCCTTTGGGATATCTTTAGCAAGGCAGGGATTCTCCCTGCTCATTTTAGTGGGATCGTTACAGTGATATATTTTATTACTGTAAGTTTAATTCACAGGAGTCCAATTCTACTCCCATTTTATTTGAAATGTGAATGTTATAAGTATTTTGGGTGAATATTTTGATTTTGATTCATACTGTTAAGGGATTTCAGGGAAATAAGTGGGAAAAGATAGTTAAATATTAATATTCAAGAAACAGGTAGAATTAAAACAACTTTCAAAATAGTTTATACATAAAAAGGGAAAAGATAGCGTTCAGAGCCATCCACATGTTAAAATGGCATGAATCTTGCAAGTCTTTCTCAAAATATATCAATGCTGCTGTGCACAACAGGTAGAATGACAGTAGTCTGAAAGGATTTTTGCAGTGATTCCTCTTAAGCACAGACAGTTTGTCAGCTGCTCAGGTTTCTCAGTGTATGCATGCGATCTCAGATGGGGACAAGACTTTGAATTAGGTAATGTCTTTACAGGGGTAAAAAACCCAAACAACTGTCTTGCAAATGTACTGGTAATATAAATGTAATTCAAAGAGATGTATAATACATGCATATGTAGGTAGCTATATAGATGAAAGGCAAGTAAATCCGTTCGGATCTAATACTTCTGTATCTGATTTTGGCAGGAGGTTCCTGGATTTTTCCAGTGTCTCATCTACTGCAATTTCCAGCTGTCTCTCAGTTTTGATATGTTTCCTGTAAGTAACATAACCATTTTTCAAGTCCCAAACTCACAGCTTCCTATTATACTTGCAAATAGTCAGCTAAAGTACATCTGTTCTTTACAGAGAAATATGGGTTTACCTCTTTTTTTTTTTACGGTAGCATTGACTGTGGCATACCAAAATATATACAAAAAAACCAGAAAGTAAAATATTATTTTACTTTAAATACTGTATATTCTAGTAAAAAAGCACATACACATAGATATGCATGAAATTTAGTCAGCAAAATATTCTGCTAAATAGAAAAAATTGGGAAATAAGTGTAGGATGCTTTTATATTACATTAGGCTGCTTGTTTTAAGCCATGTAGGTATGCAACTGACATTGATGGAAAACCTTGGAGGATGTTTTTTGCTCACTAAGCACAGATTTGCATGATGGCAAACAGTTTCTCCATTACTGCTGATATTAAGAGGCGGTATTCATCTACTTGACAATTTTGTTGCTTCCCTGCCCCCTTCCTTGTTTTTCAGTGTGGCTTGCTGGACTGGAGAGTAACGATCTTTCATTTAGCTGTCATCCTGGCCAAGTGTTTTAGCCTGACACTCAAAGTTTATTTAAAAGGATAAGATTATTGCAATGCAAAATAATTCTTAGTATCTGCACTTAAGGTATGCAAAATGTACTGCAATTTTAATGGCTCAGTTGTTCACATTTTTCTTCAGTTGCTGCAGAACACACTTCAAAACATATGTTTTAAATTACATAAAAATATATTTTACTATGGTGCACTGCAAGCAAGCCAATCTGGAGGAGAAAATTTCCCAAAGCAACAAATCTGTCTTGGTTTAATTATAACATTCTTATATTCTGAATTTTAGTTTTTTGTTTTCCATTTGTGGTTTGGTTTTTTTTGCAAGGTGGGAAAAGATAAGAAGGGAACACTTTTTATTAAAATAATGTGTCATACAAATTCAGGAGTAAATCAGAATGAAAAATGAATCATTCTTTATTTTTACCATCCAAAAAAAAAAAAAAGTGGGAAAGTGTTAATACAGAAAACATTAAATTCATAATATACACTAGATTTAGTAGTTTTCTCTGTTTATATAAACTCTGGCACTATTACAGGCTTCAACAATTAGCATATATGGAATTATGAATGAATGCATTGAAAATACTCTGATATTTGATATGTCTGCATTCTTGTAATAGAAATTTACCTGTAGCTCTGCTGGACTGTTTATTACGTCACTACATAAACCCAAAGGGTTTCAGAGCTAACCATCCCAACCTTTAGTTTCATGTGTTTGTGCTGAGCTTAACAAACTAGGAGCTACTCATTTCCTGGAGAGAAGACGCCCAAGGGGAGCTTGAAAACCCTGTCAGAAGATGGGAGATGAGCCATATTCCTTTGTTACCTTGAGAGGAAAGCCTACTGTCACCCACAGATGTTGTATTTGCCATCAGCATCCAGCCAGATGTTCAGTAGTGAGAAAGCCTCAATGACAAGAGCAGCTGAATCAGAGGACTCTAGTAAGCAACCTTCTGCAGTCAGAAATGGCCCAGCAGAGCCCTGCTGTGCTTGGAGGAATTTTGCCTCTATTCCAGTTTAACAATGAGCCAGAAAGGAGACATTTAAAGCAATAAAGTGAGGAACAGATGGGTGAGCCAAAGGTTAGTGCCAATGCGATCCTCTGAAAATTAGCTGGATGGTCATCATTACCACAGACAGGCACAACAAAAATATCATTGGAAGAAACAGAGGAAAGTAGCGCAAGCACAGAGGGATAAAGCCCCACACATCTCCACATCCCCCAAGAATATGTACATATTAATTCATTGAAAGGATTTCATGCACCTCCAGACCTACTAATTGGTAATGTAGGTGGTCTCCCAAGTAATAGATAACAGAGACATCTTTAGTGAGGACACCCTAATTGGAATTCCCATTGAGTTAGACTTGCTAAAACAGACTCATAGGTTTCAGAGGATATTAGTTGCCTTAGGTAGAAATGTATTTTTTTAGACAGCTCTCCCTGAGAATGCTTACCCCAGCTCTCATGTGCTTTGCCTCAGGGTTGTGATATGCATTATCATAGACAAGCACAGTTGTCTCACCAATTCATAGATTGTAGTGGGGGCATGATCCATTATCCTAATTACTATGTTGAAAGAAATATTCAAGAAAAATATAAAAATATGTCTTTTTAAGCTTCATCCACAGAAATCCATGTCTAGCCAAGTGAATTAATGCACTGATGTTTTCTGAGAACCTCATATTATACTCGTTGGCACAGATTACAATTCCAGTGAAGTCTATGGAAAGGTGCCAAATTATAATAGGTGCAAAAAACTAGATCTAGCTGCACATTTTATACTCTTTCTTTCTGCCGCTTGAACTAACATATCATTGAATACATACAGCAGCTCTATAATATAAATAGCAGTCCTTTTTTTATTTTTCTTTTTTAATAAATGACTAAAAAATTGGTTCTTGGCAAATAGTATAAAGGATGAAATATAAATCCATACAAATCTCCAGAAAGCAACATATTTTCACAATGAGAGAATCAAGTATTTATTATCAGATGGCTTTGGAGATCACTAAATTTTGATAGCCAAAAGATCACAGAAATTGACCCTGTTAATGGCATGTTAATGTTAATGTTGTGCCTTAAAATAAAAAGTACTGGTGTAGCATTGGAACCACAGTCTAGGAAGTGAGAAAATTACTTAGTTTCACCTAAGAAAAGTTAAAAAAAAAAAAAAAAAAGGCAGGAAGTACAAAATTACAAAGTCCCATCTTAAAAAAGAAAGGGACACAGAAAGCTTAGTAGCCATGAACAAAAACAAACATTTGAAACTATATCCTCCCTGACTTTTCACTCACTGCATTTTATAAAGACATTGGCTTGAAACCTTCCATAATTCTAAACTCAGCCTTGCTCTAAACTTGCCTGTAATCTTTGAACAATCATAAAAATGCTTGCAGGTTTACAGCATTTACAAACATTATCCAAAAATGCTATGCCAATTGGCCACCCAGTATCTTATTTGAAAAGTAATGCATATGTCTTGGTGGAGTATCTGACATAATAAAGACCATTTTTTCACTGTCTAAAAGAGCAGAGAAGGAGGCAGGAATGTCTCCATTTTCTAATGCAGTTTCTATATTCTGTGAACAATTATTATCTTAATTGCCACCCACACCCACAACTCACAGTCTGCTCAATCGTTTATATACAGAGACAAAGAGAAGAAACTATACACTATGTTGCTATGGCTTTCAGAGAGAGAGAAAGAACATTTTTCTAACTTTTCTGCTAATTTATCAAACAATCCAAATCTAGATGGCAGTGAGAGTATTTTCCTCACAGCATCATTTAGTGATATTAAAAGAACTGTATCTAGGGGAAAAAAAAGATAAAACTGTGTAAGTCTTAAACGACCGCATTAGTTTCCCATCATGTTCTTATTTATTTTAGCTTTATGATATAAACTTGTTCTCTTAAATAAGTCAGAAGCAATTATTTCCTGTAATTCTGCAAGAGTAAGCCTCTATAAGCTGACACAACATAACCCCAACAGACTGTAACACAGCTGAGTGCTGAGAAGTGATTCTTTTCTTACGTTTAGGATTCAGGATCCAGAAGATTTGGGGCAAATAAAAGACCTCTTCCATTAGATTCTTTTCCATGGGAAAGACACATAATCACCCCTTCTCTTAGGTTATGTGTCCTTCTACTCCACAAAGTGAAGGTGCGTAAAAGATCTGAATCAAAAACGCACACAAAAATGTGCCTTTCAGAACACATTAATTCTCAAGAGGTCTCTCTCTCTCTCTCTCTCTCTCTTATTCTCTCTCTCTCTCTGAGGTTATATCTATACACAGGATAAAATTTCTTCAATGTGCCTGTTCTTTTGAATGACTTCAACACTCATACATATATATGAAATACAGCCCACCGAGCATTTTCCAGCTGAGACGAATTCTTTGTGTCCCGCTTCAACTCCTGACACTGAGATCTAGGAATATATTTCACCAAAATATTGACTGGTTGTTAAATGCTTTTTGGAGAGTGAAAAGGACTCCCCTCAAAATTACAGAAACATAACAGCATGATTCTGTGTTCACTCCAAAATTCTTCAAAGTCCTCTTGAACTTGTGGAGATATTAAGAAAAAAAAAATCAATCAATCAATCAATCAATCAAACAAGAGTCAAAATTTGAGTCTTAATTGGTTTTAATGTTCCTTAAAAAAGTATTTTGCATTTTAGGGAAGGTAATATTTCCCAAAACCACATTTTGAATATACAATCAAACCATTTAAAATTTCTGATGGCAATTTGTGTAAGGACAGCCAAGCCTGGTTATTTTATAATACTTTCATCTAGTATGGTTCATCTAGCACAGTTAGTGGAGTTTCTGTCTCCACAAGTGAGAAATCTGGGGAATGGGAAGGAAATGGTTAATCTCTTTTCAGAATAACAAGGCCTGGAACTGAGGCTGACCTTGCTTACAGTCTATACATTGACCTGAATGTCCATGAAGTTAAATCTGTGTTATGAAGTCTCACATATATCCTCAGATCAAATATTTTCTTTAGTCAAATATCACTGACTTTTGGGAAAGCTCCTGAGGCATTTAATAAACTAGAAAATTCATGTCACTCTATGCAAACCGTGCTTCCCAGTGCTTGAGCCCTATTTACAGAGTAGCATAGATGCAGTGAGTCTTGATCAAAAGGATAAAGTTAGACTGTTGCTTCAGCCAAGACCCAGTATTGTTTTCTCCCTTGCCATTTTCAGCTTGGCTTTTCTCGTCTCTGGACTTCAGTGCATTTGTAGTTGTGGTATCCATGACAGCTTTACTACTAAGTCTGTCTCTGGAAGCAGCCAGCACAACTTACTGTGAATCAAATCTCACAGGCTTGCACTTCATTATTTTACTTTATTCGGTTACTTTTAGTCCTCTACCTTTATTTCTCTATGACTCTGGTAATTTCTGAACAAGAAGCATGTGGAAAACAAATTATGTATGCATGCATGTGTGCTTTATAGACATGGATAAATAAATACAATCGTGTACTCCTTTTTAAAGCAGGTGATATGTTGCACTAAAAATGCATCACTGTTTTATAGCATTTTCAGTGAGGGAGAAACATATAAGAAAGCTGCCAAAATTAAGGCATCTGTTTTCTGGAGATATTAGCATGTTCTGTTTAATCGCACTATTTTAGAAACAGTTGTAACTCTCGGCTGTGACCATAGAGAATGATACACACATTTAAACCACAGAACAGAGAGGGAAGATGAACAGCGCCTTTCCACCCCAGTAGAAACTAAAAGGAGCTCAATTTCAGACTTGTAGGAGGTGGGCAAATTGTCTCACCAAATATTTTCTAAGATCATCTATAAAGAGACTATTTAAGCAAAAAAAAAAAAAAACAACTCTCAAAGTGAGAAAAAAAAAAGCACTTAAATGTTTCAGGTTTCTTTCTCAGAGTCCAAATTAAAGGCATGCATAATAACTTTTTTTTTTTTTTTTTTTTTTTTTTTTTTTTTTTTTTTATAAAAAGGTCTGGAGAAAAAGAAAGGCTAATAAATGTTCTATTGTTTTATTTGGTGTGTTCCCCACACCTCCTCCTTTCCCCACAATTATTTCTGTGACTGGCTGAAAAATACCTAAAATTACCCGGATAAAAAATGTGCTCCTAGAGGCCGGTCTAGCCAAGTTCTTTCTTCTCTGTGCACAAAGCAGGCTGGAACCTTAACAATAACTCCCTACTTAGCATTTAAAACATGAGATGAGCAACAATGTTTACAACCTAACACTGGTGGTTCTGGAAGGGATGGCTCAGGGCACTTCACCGCTCTGTTATTGCTGCTCTGCAATATCCCTGTAGCTTATGAGGACTTGTACATTAGGACAAAGATTAATGATATTAATTATTTAGTACCTACACCTTGATCTATATTGTTTTATTTTCAGTTTTATGTGTGACTGCCTGTGCAGTCTAATACACCCAAAAGTTTGAATACAAGACGCACACTTGCTTTTGCTCTTTGGAGATTTATAAGACAAAACAGTGAAATATCTAACAAAAGATTATCCACTGCAAGCATGAAGTGAAAATGAGGCAATTCTTTTGTAAAAGGATCCTTTGAACGTAATTCTCCAACTAAGCATGCAAGGAAGAAATATGAGCATGTGTCTGTAGCAGTCAGGTGTAGTGATCCAGATTAGGTTTTGGCCTGTATGAATATAGAAAAAAATGTTCTGGCAAGAATTTTAATGAGCCCAAATGAACAAAGGAAGTTCCTTTCAATGTTTTTGTCATTGTAGGAAATATCCTGTTCCCAAATGTTGATTATACTGTCATTTACATCCATCTTCTCCCCATATCCCTACCACTCTCTTTCAAACTAAAGGAATAGTTGACTTGAAGCTGAGGGGTAATTTTGTTATATTTCAAGATTTTCAGGTTTAACTAAACTAGAGAAACAGAGGAAGGGAAGATCAGTTTGACTTGGACTTTGCCTGATTTTAAGAGAAAGATGTGGCAAAGAAAGGAAAAACCTGTAGGAATATGTTTTGTCTAACCTAATTTAGGATGTGCCACAATTTCCTTTGACCTATTCAAACTTCCTCCCCCTTAAATCAATTTCATTTTAATTTCTTTGAATTTCCTGGTCAAACCAATATTTTCCATACAAGATACACTATTCTAATCTCAGTTCATACTTTGAGTAAGTAAAAAATTGCCATTCAGAACCACTGCATATTAACTTTTATTTATTAGTTCCTTTGAATCAATACACATTAATTGAAACCAGCATTTTTTGCCAAAAGATAATGTACTGCAACTGAAAACAATCACCTTTCTTTTTAAATAAGTGTTTGTTGTAACCATTGCCGTCAAAATAGTGAGTTATATTATGATTTGAGAAATCACTGCACATGAAAGTTTTTATTTTCTTTGGCTGCTTTTTAAATTTCCTATTACCCATGAATTGTGTAGAAATACACCATCAGCAGAAGAAGATTCTTAACTGTCAGAGTATAGGTATGGTTTTAATTCAAAGCATGGTTTTATGCCCAATTTCTTCAGCCTTAGAAGATAAACTGTAGCAGCCTCAAGGCTAGAATACAACCAGTAGCTCATTTTTATATTAGCACATTTTATGTTCAAATAGATTAAGACATCTCCTTATCATGTCTGAATGGTGTTCAGAAACGCATTTTTATGTGTCCAAGAACTTTAAAGGAAGAAGTAGAGCAATGGTGGTGCATGACTATGTTATACACTGCAGGGAATAGCAACAGCTTGAAAACTGGCTGTGAATTAACTGGCTCTGGCTCTGAACATGGTGTCTTCACACAGCAAAAGGCAGTGGTTTGCAGCTAACTTTGTTACCCTGTGTGCATTGCTTTGACACTCATAGGCAACTTCTAGTTCCTCTAGCGTTCCAGGTAAAAGGCTGATCCTTTTACCACATTTTCTTCTTTGCTAGATTTTTAGACATTCCCTCTAGCAACAGTTAAGGCTTGCTCACACATTAATATTTGCCATTTCTCAATACCGTACAGCAAGTGTCTCCACTCAGTGGACTGAGTACAGTAGAGCTATTGAGGTTTGAGGAGTTCCTGTGAGTCCTGTCACTGAAATCTGGCATAATACAAAGGATTGGATAGCTAGGCCTTTAGTTTGGATCCTGATATTGGCCATCCAGAATGAGCAGATCTGCATCTCCTCTAAGAAATGGTATGTGCTGGTATGTTCTCTAGGCCTTGGTTTAAAATACTAACTTTCTGAAATTTAGCAGAAAAACTGCTGCTAAACAAGAGTGTCCTTCACTTGTGAATTTCACTGCAGACTGCACTGGAAGCTTGCAACACTCTCAGTCTTTATAGTTCAGACACTTCTAGGTAGGCTGTATTTCCAAGAATTAATAACAAGGCACCAAATCAAATGAAGGGGTAGGTACGTATGTGGTGAGCTGGACACACATGTGCCCAAAACATTTTTAATTTAAACTCCTTTTAACTGTATATATACTAATAAGTTCTAAATATATGCACTTTCACCCAAACTAATATAACTTAATACCAATGCATATTTATTGTTATTAGATTTTTATAGCATTTTTCCTGTATGGCACCTCATAGGCATTAAGTTAGCTGGATTCCCTAAAATTCAGGCTGTTTAGAGAACAATAGTTCTATTCACAAGCAACATTAACCGCTTAGCAATTTATAGCTCTTATTTACACTTACCTTGTGCAATATAAGTAGCATAAATCTTCATTGAAACCAAAAAATTAATGCATTTGGATATAATGAAACCAGAAAATATCTGAGATGGCTTTATTGTGCTTCATAAAAATGGTCTTTAGGATTGGGTGTAGGCAAAAATATCCATATTGAATATAAAATGTAATTTCTGAAAATAGTTTTCCACAATAATGTTTCATTTACCCTTTTGTTCTCTCTGCTCCTCCCACCCCCCCCTCATTTACTGCATTTAACAGTGAGAGTGTCCAATAAAGATGAGCTAGGAACAGAAGAAAATCAACCTATTTTGTTGGAGCACTGACTCTGACAATGTTGTAAATGATGGCAAGGCTCCAATTTTTAAAATGGTTTCATTTAAAACCTAAACATTGAATCCCTGTACAATGTTTAGAGGCTTCTCAGCCTTCTCTGATTCAATTTAGAGGAAACATTTATGGGGTCTAAATTGTTCCTGGCAGTTCTGAGCTCAGTTGCATTTTAAACAAATATAATTTATACAAAGCTGTGCCACATATAGTCCCAAGAAATCTAAAATATCAATCAAATTTCATTTGCAAACCAGTTTTACTAATAGTCAGTGGTTCAATTGTTCTTCCCTCTTGGAATAAAGGGTACTTTAAAACTGATAACTGTGAAATACACATTTCTAAGAGCACTCTTTCTCATATGAAACAACTAAAAGGCTTTGATGTCCAAATCAAATAAACCCTTCAAAAGAGCATGTAGATTTCTTGTTCAGTTATCAAACATCAATCCAATACGTTAATCAAGCGTCAGATAAGTTCAGCATGACAGGGTTGTAGTGTTTGGTTATTAAAAATCTTGGTTTTCCTGTTTATTAAAAATAAAAACACTTACAGAAATTCAATAGCTGTGTTCTTCTGTTTTTGAGAGTTATAACCAAACACCAGGTAGACAAGTGTCAGTGTGTCAGCTATGCATTCTTTCTAAGATTTTTCTCTTCTCTTGTCTGCTGCTGTACTATTCTATATGTGCCTGTAGCTGAAGTGACACACCTATGATGAGTTCATCTGATTTATTCTTCTTTTTGTGAGCTTTATAAAGAGGATAGGATATAAAATGTATACTTGTATACACAGATTAAAAAAACACCTGAAGTTAAATACAAAGTAACAGGGTCCTATTCTCAATGCTTTATTGACAAGTCCTACACTCATGTGGTTTCTAATTATGTAGTATGTCAATACCTACATAATATTCTTAAAATATTCAATCTTCCATCAGGTTTTTTAAGTCTTCATTTACTTCACCTTTAATACTTTGCTTGTCCTTTCTAAAATTTCTTTCTCTTTTCTGACTCTTGCCTGCCTGCTCAATTTTTCCTTTTTAGTGAGTTAATTATTATAAAATCCAGCTTTAATTCTATCTTGTCTTTCCTGCCTAACTTTTACAATTTTTTTTCCTTGCTTCCTGCTACTTTGAATTCTCAAACCTGGAAAGTCTGATAAGTAGCCTTTCTCTGTTGTTCTGTTGTTGCAGGGTTTTTTCCTTTTTCTTCCTTCTTTTTTTTTTTTTTTCAGTTAGACAGCATCATTGCCTATTACTTTATGTTAACCCACTCAAGATGCAGATTGTCAAATTTGTTAGTTAGTTGCAGCCTGATTTTCAAAGCTGATAGATTCTTGCAAAATCCACTAACTTCAGTCCGATTGAATATTTCAGTGCCTTTCTGGAAATCAGGTTCAGAGTTCAGTTTTCATCTTAATTTACATTTTCTGCTAAGCAAAACTTTTTAAAGTATTCACCTTCCACCTTTCTCATTGTGTGAGAACTTGGCAATTCTTTCAGCTCAAACTCTATCATTGAAATGACTGGCAGCACCTTCAATTAACATAGCTTCAACTAGTTAGGTGAACAGTTACAATTTTTTTAACTTCATAAACTGATTAAAGTTAAACCAGTACATCATTTCTCTTTCTAGAAATCTCAAAGATTTACACCAACTGTTTAGAGAAAGCACATTTTTGCTTGCAGCTGTCAAAACAGCCTGTCAGTTCAATTATCTGGAATGCCTATTAGTCAATTTTTAATAAAGCTTCAACTACTTTTCTCTGCTGCTTAATGAGTAAGGTCCTTCTGCACACCTTTTAAATATGTGTTTCATGGCCCCAATGGAATTCAGAAATTATAAAGAAAAAGTGATTTGATTTACTCATAAGATGCATTGTAATTTCAAGTGTTGCATGAAACTGCCATTATTTCTGCGTATGAGACCTCCTGCACTCTTGACATTATTAGGCCTTCTGCTGGAAAAAGCATCTTGTGTCAGTAAGAGCACTTTTAAAAATATGGCACTGCTAAGATGCTTTGTTTCAACATCTTCCCATACTCAAGTGAAAGCAAGTAAACAGAGTGCTTGCTTACATAGTAATTATATGAAATGGTTGTGACATTTTATTTTTCTTTCAAAACTATTATTATTTTTACTAAAAATAATTATTACTAGTAGAGCAGCAGAGGGCAAAATGGGGAGGGATAGAGTCCTATACATAGCTCTGGTTTGTGTTCATTGGATTTCCTTCATCTGCCCCCAAATATGTCAGGCCTCCTGCCGCAGGACTGGTCAAGTCACATGTTTGTTTTCTTGTGGATAAACGAAAGGAGAACTCTCTTTGCTGATACCTGTCCTGTATGTTCAGAGTGAGGTTCAAGGGAATAGAGCACCCTTTCTTCCTCTAGTGAAATATTATCACAATCTCTTTCCCAGAAAGCATATCCTTTCCTGTTTAGCCATGGCATAAATGAGGTTGCAGAATTTGCCTGGGTGGTTGCCCTGTGATGATGGTCCTGTCACTCAGCATCAGCAGCCCCCAGGTTCCTTCGTAGCAAGGTCAAAGGGCATTCAGCTGCAAAGTTGTTGCACTTTTGAGAAGCTGAAATGACCATTGCTTGTTTGGCCTTATCTTTCCTGGCAGTCTTTTTTTTGACAGAGATGTATATGGGATATATTCTTTCAGGCTTTCTTCTGTCCAATCAACAGGATGAGATTTTATTCACATTTCTAATGGGTATAAATTTTCTCTCTGTTTTACTTTACACAGCTAATCCTCTATGTGAAATGACACTCATGAGTTCACTGATGACAGTGGACATTATTGCCCGGGTTAAGCAAATAATTCAGGTGTTCAGTTGTTAATTTTTTGTTTTGTTTTGCTTTGCTTTCTTTCGCTTGGAGGTGAGGGGATGAGGTGGGAGGGGGCACTGTTTTCCCCATTGTGAAAACTCAAGTCATTTAAGTACACCTGAAGTCCAATGATGGACTTTCTCACCTAGTCTTATCTGAACCTTTGATGTGCAGCATGTCAAAAATCTTCCCACCAGTGAAAATCTACAAATGTTTTAAAATAATAACGAGCTACTGAGTGAGTGATACTTGTTTAAAAATGAAAAAGAGTTTGGATAAGAAACATGTCTGACTCTGAGACATCTGCCAGTGAATGTGAGATTTGAGATTAAATTACATTAACTTTTTATTTAAAGTGAGCATAGCATCTTCAGGACTTCTAAATTAAAAGTTAAGTTTCTTCCAGCATTATAATAAGCAAAAAATCCTAAACCTTCCCCACAGGGAAAAAAAAAAATCTCCTCTGTCCCATGTATAATGTCCTCTAACTGTAGCCCTGATCTTTGCCAGAAACTTCTAGCTGTTTCTCTGCTTCCAGCAACCTCTTTTCCTGTCCTAAGAAAAGTCTTTCTTTTCTTATAGCCTCTGGGAGGCCTGGCTGTGTGCCTGCTCACTTATCCTCTCTGGGGCTGCCCAGCCTCTTCCTGCTGGGGACCCTCTGCTTGCTCTGTGTCCTTCACACTCTGCTACTCACACCCTACTCTCCAGAAGCTTCTCCCAGCTGAGCAAGGTCAGCTCCTGTCAGGAAAAGCAGCATCTCCCTTTCTTCCAGAGGATTTCTTCTGACCCAGGCTTGAGCTGTGTTAACCATGCAAAGCAAAGATTTTTCCTCTCTACTGCTCATCCATGTCCCTAAAATGGAGCAGAATCTTAAAAAAAAAACCACAAAAACAAACAAACAAAACAACAACAACAACAACAACAAAAAACAAACAAGCAAAAACAAAAAACAAAAGAAACAAAAAAAATTGCATAAGGAACAGACATACATCTATTTTAATGTAATGTAAGGCCTAACTCTGCAAGTAGCCTCTAATTTTCAGTGTTTGGAAGCCAGAGAACTTGAGAAGAGGGGCTGCTTTTAAAATTACAGCCCACGTCAGACATAAACAGGGTCATTGGAACAGGAGATTAATGTAACCTGCTAAGGATGAAACAAATCATAAGGACTAAAATGTATCTCTAATACTGTGCAACATTTCAAGTGTTATTATGTCATATCATTTTTATCTAACTTCCTAGATGCTACTATTATCATCGCATTAACCCTCTATATCAATTTCATCCTCATAATAGCCGCATACTACAGAGAGAAATTATTGATGGTATACTTGGAGAAGTTGTAACACTGAAACACTGGAGATGAGATTTGGTACTCCATGTAGTCCTCTAAAATAACCTTTATTGGAATTTTGATCTTTAAAGTAAATCTGTGATCAGAATTAATCCTCTGTGGTGCTTAGACCTTAAGGTGCCTTCATTTCACAGACTTCCTAGTTTTTCAACTGTAGGGTTGTACTTAGGGATCTGAGCTATCGAGCACAGATTGGTTCAAATTTGGGTTTCCTCTGAGACTTCAGTTAGGATGCCCAAACCGTAACTTAGCCTGTTGCAGGGTTTAATGCAACAGCAACTTGTCAGTTGAAATGCAAAGACAGTTTAGGTTTTCTTTAAAAAGGAAAGGAGACTGCTGGTACCCTTTGCTGGCTTTGTTTCCCCTTTCTTGTTTAGTAGGAGATTAAACATTTCCCTAGGGTGTAAAAATGGGTTAATTCCATTCTCTGTCTCTTGGAATTTAAATATACTGTTTTCCAGATAAGTGCCCTCATCACCATGACCATGTTTCACCCACAGCCCCCATGAGCTTCTCTCTCTCTGCACAGTGACTTTGATGGAAGGGCTAAACAGCATTTTTCCCTGGAGAGCTGAGCAGCCAATCCACTTACATAAAAATCCATTTAAAGAGAGCTTTAAATTCAAGTCTTTCTAGGGACAGCTCTAACCTACAACATGCTGCAAAGGGTGCATTGTGGAAACACCACAATCAACGCAGTCACAGTTGCAATTTGGGAATGTTCTGACTGGTGTTAATCTATAACTAGAACACACTTATTTGATCAAAGTCGTCACAACTGAAGGCATGGTGCAATCCAGTTCCTTAATATCAAGAGACTTATGTAGGCGTGCAGAATATGAAAATTATATGAGTGGTCATGAAACCCTCAGGATGAATGAGGAGGCAGCTAAAGATACATAAACTGCTGCTTAGGGGCTGCTGAGATCATAGTTTTTGACTACATGTCTAACAACTAAATTTGATATGCATATTTTCTTTTTGATGAGGCTGTAAATTTTGAGCTTTAATTCTTTATTTTAGCACTATCAAGGTCTTAATTTACTGCATTGAATTTTAACTGCAGGGTACAAGACTTGTCCAGAATGTATATGGCATATAACTAAAAACAGACTTTCAAAATATATGCAGAAAAGACACAAAGTTGTCTGTTGAATTTAATATTGTCATATCTTGACCTTTGATCCCCTAACTGATTTTTTTTTTTGATTGGAATACTCTCCTCCACTCCTTCTGTAACATCTCAGCCTGACATTCCTAGGACCTTAACTAACAATAACCCCCATTCAAGTGAAGACAAAAATGATTGCCAAGGATGTAAGACAATAACTTATTCTGGTTCACTTTATTGCTTTACTTATGGTTTAGCAGTTATTGAGAAAAACAGCACAGTGGAAGCAGGATTCCTAATTCACAGTCCTCACACCCTGTGCTTTTTATTGTTTTTATTTTATTGTTTGTAAAATACTGCAGTCGTTTTCATCTGTAAAAGATGTGACACTAAGGGGGAAAAAGTGATTGCTCATTTAAGTAGAATGCTCACAGGACAGAAGAAGGATCTATATCCATTGGTTACCAGGTAAATTGAGATAATTCTAGTTCAAACAGAACCTGTTCTTCCTTATTCTAAATTTGCATTACAAAACTGTGAAAGAATTCTTCAGGGAGAACAGGGAGAGTTGTAAGGGAATGGTTTTTGGACAGCTGAAGGAAAAGATGGGCACCTGCTGTTCAGCAAGTTGAGGGAATTGTTGCATATTGTGAATTTTCTGTGTGTTACCAGGACAAGCAGATGGCCAGAGACAGCGTTTCCTCCTTATGTATAGTTTATCTCCTTACATCTTCTAATGG
The DNA here is from genome assembly GCA_036630365.1 of Acanthiza pusilla. Lineage (NCBI taxonomy): Eukaryota > Metazoa > Chordata > Aves > Passeriformes > Acanthizidae > Acanthiza > Acanthiza pusilla. The sequence goes on along the minus strand of JAXCHO010000036.1, from coordinate 29,399,241 downwards.
CCTATATTAAGGTTTTCCAGCATTACATTCAGTTCAATTTAACACCGTTAATATACATTTAAGCACTACCAGTTGCTGTCAAAATTGCCTACTTGGAATAGATGACTCTTTCAAATACTTTAGCAAGGATGGCAGCAAAAGGGCAGCACTGTTTGGATGGTATTTTGGGTGCTAACTCAGACCCCTGGGGATAAAGCTGCTGCCTCACTCAACATTAACCACTTGTGGTTCTCAAAAAATTATTTTGCCTTGCTGAGCCTTTATATGGGAAAGGATATAACAGCATTTGTCTCCTGAGAATTACTGTGAAGTTTAATTTATGCTGACAATAGGCAGACCTGGTCAGTGCTGGTTTTTCTTTATGTAACAGCACCTTTTTTTTTTTTTTCATGTCCTTTGGTTCATAAAGTTACACTGTCAAAAATATATTTGTGGAAAACTTATCCAGGCCTTTACCAGTTTGCTGTTAAATACTACTGAATGTTATTGACATTTATATTTAACTTGTTAAAGTGCATGAGAAAGCAGAGGATACTCTTAAGCAGAGAAAAGAGGAGGAAGTATGGGTAGTCAGTAGCATTCAGTAGTATCTGAGTATCTTCAGCAGGACACAGGAAAAACTGGGATTGCTTTTTTTTCTGGAACTTTTTCCTGCTTGGACTGCCTCCTTTCCAACAGTTCATAAAATTAAATAAACCTAAACTAATCTCTGAAAATACAGCCTGGGTCCCAGAACTTCTATTTCTTATTCATGTTTTTGCTTTCATTTTTTGTTTTCTTGAATTCCATATTCTTGTCTGTAACACAGTTTAAACAGCACAAGGTTTAAGTTTGGTGGTCTCCAAACAGTTGTATTTTCACTTTCAGTTTAGGACTGAAAGCATCTAACATCTGTGTTGGACAGCTATGTCCCTTTTTGGAAGTAAAATTTACCACACAGTTGCAGCCACGACCACAAATGGGACAAAAGACTTCATTATTTTTTTCTTTAGGAGGATCCCACACACAAAATATTTGTTGTTCCAGTTTTTCCAGTACACATTCCAGGTTTTACTTCTAGTTATTTTGTTTACCTGTTAGTCATCATTTATAGTGAGATCTGTTACCTTGCCCAGATCAAATGACTGGAGAATACAAGAAAGAATCTCTGAGAAATACAAATGTATGTCACCTCTTTTTTTACTTAAAGACAGTGTCATCTCTTCAAGGCAAGATGATTCCTGAGGGAATGTTCTGACAGAAACCTTCTGGAAAAGGGCTAAGAACTGGATACTAGAGCATTACCAACTTTGTTGCATCAGCTTTGACTAAATTACTTTTATTTCCAGACAGAATCCTGCTAAATATGGAGCAGTGATATGAATTGCAATAAAATGTAAGCAATAATCTGTAATTAAGAGCACCTTCATGAGAAAAGGAGATTTTCTTTTTTTTTTATCTCCAGCTTTCAGGTTCTGCAAAACCCAAAATAACTTCTATCTTTTTGTTGTCAATTTAGTTGCCATAAAATTGAAAAATTAATAATTTCCAGTTCTGAAACAGAACTTGAAGGAATATTTGTATGTGTGATACGCAAAAGGGCCACCTCCACAGGAGGTACAATGAAATTTTTTATCCCATTGACTGTTTCAGGGAATAGAACGGTTTCAGTTATTATAAATGCATTGTATTTGCAAAAAAACCAAACCAAACCAAAACCAAAACTAAAACCAAAACCGAAACCAAAACCAAAACCAAAAAAACCACACAAACAAAAAACCAAACAACCAAAAAACAACAACAACAAAACAACAACCAAAAAAACCCAACCAGCAACAAAAAAAACACCAAATCCCTAATGCTGTAAGACACTGGAGATAGATTTCACCTAAGCAGCTCACAAAAAAAGTACACATCATATGTACAGAGTTGTGACTATATACAATTAAGACAACCATGTAAGCAAATGCTCATTGAGCTGACTCGTCTCTTACACCAAGAAGGTAATGTCAGGTGTGTAAACAAGTGAAATGCATACACTTCTAGATAAAACAAAAGATACTGTAGAATTGTATGGATACTGTAGAATTGTATGATGCTACTGATACCAACCTGAACCACAGAAACACATTATAGTGTTTGTGGCGGAATAACCAAAAAAAATCTCCACAAAAGCAAACCAACTTCCAAATGGTTATGGATGCAAATTCTACTGAAGTGTTCTTCTGTGATGACAGAGGATTTTACTGACTTTAGCTCACTTCATCATTTTTAGTGTATGCAGGAATAGCGGTCACACTTTAAAATATAAGTTGGCTTGGTTTTGATAAGCATCCAGAAATCCTGCTGCTCATTTAAATTTTGATACTGCAAAATTGCTTTCATTGCATTCTGTCATCTTACATTGATTTTATATTTTGGGGTTGTGGTTTTTTTTTTTTGGAGAAGGTCTGAGAATATCCTTGCTATCAGAAGAGTCAAAAGGACAGTAAAATATGCTGAAAATGTCAAAATACGATAGATATCTTTTTAGTTAAATAATATGGAACTGAATTCCATACAATCATCAGCAAATAGACACTATTTTATGGTATCTTCAGTTCTGCAAGACAAAATACAGAGAATAGCTTTATTAATTGCTTTGTTTCATTGCTAAATGATTTTTAACAGAAATGTTGAGTTTCTGGTAAACAATTATTTTTATCACTTGAACTTCAGTGGTTATTTTTAAGATGTACAGAGCTCCAAAGTGTGGTGCAGTCAACACACTGGAAAGAACAGATGCCATACAGAAAGAATTGGGCCCATGTGAACCTCATGAAGTTAAACAGGGCCAAGTGCAAGGTCCTGCACCTGAATTGGGGCAATCTCAAGCACAAATACAGGCTGGGCAGTGAATGGATTAAGAGCAGCTCTGGGGAGAAAGATTTCGGTGTGTTAGAGGATGAGAAGATCAATAAAACAGCAATTTGTTTTGTAATCCAGAAAACCAACCACATCCTGGGCTGCATCCTGGGCGTGACCAGGTGGTCAAGGGAGATGATTCTGCCCCTCTACTCCACTCTGGTGAAACCTCACCTGGAGTTCTTTGTTCAGCTCTGGGGTGCAAAACATAAGCAGGACATGGACCTGTTGGAGTGAGTCCAGAGGAGGGCCACAAATGTCAGAAGACTGCAGCACCTCTCCTTTGAAGACAGACTGAGAGATCTCGCCTGGAGAAAAGAAGGCTCTGGGAAGACCTTATAGCAGCCTTCCAGTACCTGAAAGGAGCCTACAAAAAGATGGAGAGAGACTTTTTACAAAGTAGTGACGTGGGGAACTGCTTTCAAACTGAAAGAAAGTAGGTTTAGATTAGCTATTAGGAAGAAATTCTTCACTGTGAGGGTGATGAGGCACTGAAACAGATTGCCCAAAAAGCTGTGGGTGCCCTCCTTCTATGGAGGTGTTCAAGATCAGCTTGGATGTGGCTTTCAGCATTCTGATCTAGTGGAAGGTGTCCCTGTCCATGGTAGAGGAGCTGAAATTAAAAGATCTTTAAGGTCCCTTCCAACTTAAAGCCATTCTATCACTCTCCGATTGTATAAGGTGTTAGATGTAGGATTGCATTTCTCAACCCCAAGCTCTGGAAGCAGGAATGTTAGTGCAGTGCCGTCCTTCCTTTGGCATGCTTATTCCAGGTACAGCATCCCTGGAGCTGTTTGCCTTATGGCTCTCTGAATGCTAACCCTGACCCTAATGGCAGCTTGGGTGTGAGGCTGAGGGCCTCAGCATCACAAGTGGCCCAGACCAGAAATTTCTTGAAGCAGAGATGTTCGAGCAGTGCTACTCCTCTTTGGAATGCTTTTTCCATCCCTCCCATCCTTGAAGGTCTAACCTTTGCTGCTATCTGAAGGCCAACTCCAACCTTGACTCTAAGCATAATTTAATCTTGGGACACAGGTAGCCCATTTTAAAAAGCTGTGAAGGCAAGGATGTGGGTGCAGTGCTATGCTTCTCTTGGCCTGGCGCTTCCACCCCTTGGAGGTGTAGGCATTGTTGGTCTCTGAATCCTTACTCCAATCCTAATGACAGCTTTGGGCTCACTACCGTGGGGCCCGGAAGAGAAATTTGTGCAGGCAGCAGTGTTGGTGTAGTGCTGCGCTTCCATTGCCGTGTGTTTTCACTGCTCAGTCTCTCTGGACCTGCAGGCTTTGGGGCCCTCTGGACCCTACCCCTAACCATGAGTGCAGTGTGGGTCTGCAGCTGAAACCCCCAGTGTTGTTGGTGGTCCAGATGAGAAAACTCTGGAAGGAGTGTTGCTGCCCTGCTGTGCTTCTTTGCTGTGCCCATTCCAGGTACAGCACCCCTGGAGCCATAGGCTTTGCGGCTCTCTCAATCCTAACCCTAATGGCAGCTCAGGGGTGCTGTCTGTCTATGCTTACCCAGCCTAAACCTGAATCAAAATATTTCCTTTGCATAAATTCAATTGACAAGCTCCTTAGAAAGGTATCCCCCACCACCTAAATCCAGGGAGGAGAATCAAGCCATAGTATTGTCTGGCTTGCAGCCCTAAAACATCACAAAAAGTATCTGTGGGTTTGGCCTGCATTTATCTAGGGGATGAACAATACCCATATGTTCACCAGATGACTATGGAGCAGGATTGATTGAGTTAAAGTTCAAGGCCACAACAAAGGATAAACTGTTTCTTCAGGACTGTCTTTGATTAGGTTTCTATTTACAAAGAAATTTTTTAAAAAGGAATATTCCAAAGTATGTGGGAGTATCATTGTTCCTTGTTATCTCTTTATTTTTCAGTTATGTTCTATTAAATACAACTGTTTTATGGACTATTTTCATTAAGCATTTACTTCCATCACAGTGACTCACAGCTGGAACTACAACATACGTAGTTCTCTCAGTTGAAAGGACATAAAACTGTAAATTAATTATGAATATAAATATCAGGGAACATGTATACTCACTGTCATAGTCAAACTCTGTGTACATATATGGCTACACATGCATACAGGGCCATAAAATAAAAAAATAATTAATGCACACTTTCATTATATATATACCTCTACATATATATTTGCACATATATATTTAAGCGTATAACTTTACATATATAAGTGCATATTTACATTGTGATATTTACAGGGATTGTAGTGATATTTAAATATATAAGGATTTGTGTGTATATGTGTGTGTCTGTACGTATGCAAAATTGCAATTTCTCATTCTTTATCCATTGAGTTACTTAAATTTAGAAAGGAGAGGGCAGAACAATCTGAATGTGTTCTGCATCATAATATCCTTAAGCAAAACGTTAGCATTCTCATATGTTCCAAAGTCTTTCTCTAAAACAGCTGCAGCAAAAACATTAACAACTTTTCCTTGACTAATGTGTGCTTTGTACATCCTAGAAATAGCAGTGATCTGGACTCTGAACATAATTCTTTTATGTTTATGTAAATCGAAATAATGCAAATATAAATCTCCTTTATTCTTTTGTGCAGGGCTATTTACACTTTGAATTTAATGGAGTTATGCTGTGCCTTGAATAGGCAAGGAAAGACTAGAGGTAGGCAGGGAATGTGTCCAAAAATTTTGCTGTTTATCTGCAGATTATTACAGGCTGAGGAATACCTTTTCCCACTGAGATGGAAGGATGCCGTGTAGAATCCTCTGTTTCTATGCATCAAACGCCGTCTGAGGGCTGCACCTGGAGTGACATGCTGAAGGAAAAATCTTTCCCAAAAGGAATAATAAACTTGCAGAAACTGGAAGGAAGCTTTGCTGTAACCTAAATGTGCACATTGGTAAGTTTGCTTTACCATTACCAAAGGTTCAATTAAATAATTGTTTTTCTTTGGAGTAGAATCACTTAATTGGTTAAAATAATGTTTATTTAATTAAAAATTAAATTATAACCCATTATCTAATGCAAATAATCTAAAAAGCTGGCAAGAAAGGGGGTAAGAAAGCCTTCCAAGTTTGAGAAAGATGCTTTGATGATGCTCACAAAATACTCAGATGTTTTTACAAGGTCACAACATATTGCAAGGTAAGTGTGTAGATGTCTGAGTGATGAAAGGAACAAACTATTTGCCATTTGCAGAGTTGTGTTTTTGTATCTCTGTTGGTAAGAGAGGGACATATTCCAATTTATTGGAGACACAGATATCACACCAATGCACAGTTTTCTAAGATTACAGCAGAGAAAAAAACCTACCAAACAGTGTAGAATAAAAACAACAAAATCCTAGTGATATAAAAATCATTACTTCTTGGAACATGGGAAATTTAGTTGCATATTACGATTTTTTTTGTTATTATATTTTAACCATGAGAGCAGTAAAATCCTGTAGCAAGCTGCCCAGAGGGGTGTGGGACATCTCTGTCTTCGGCGGTGTTTGGCAATATGCTTGGATTAGACGTGCTCTGAGTAGGGAGTTGGACCACATGACTCCTTCCAGCCTTACAATCTGTCACTTTGTTATTCCATCTTTTTCATGAACCACCAGAAGATTTTAAAACCATATTAAGATAATGAATTGATAATCTCACCTCACTTGTGTTGTTTGGGCTGTTCTTTAGTGGCATTTTCAATATTTTTATTCATGACAGTGCCATAGGCTTTGCTGTCTTCCCTAGTTAGCTGCACCCCTCTGCTGTGTTTGGAAATCACCACGTTGGAGCCATGTATCTTTTTGTCCTCTGGGATCTCAGTCGACTCTTGATTTTGAGTCTATTCATCAGTATAAGGTTTGTCAGCTATTACTTCATGAACATAAGACCCCACATTGATCATTCCTGAAATACGTTGAGTCTGTAGTAAATAAATAGTTCTATCTGCCACAGGACATGCCAGATTTTCTACATTTTTTTTAATACGTATTGCAGACAATATTTGAATACCTACAGTTACTTAAAGTAACTTGAAGTAGCATTCATTAGTCTTTCAGGGTATCTTCTAAATAGGGAAAGTAAATAAAAAATATAAATATGTTCTGAGTCCCTGCAAGATAGAATAAAAAAAATAATTTGGAAAATTTAGAAATTTCCTTTGTCTCATGTGAAAGAACACAAACACTGCAGTGAAATATCAATCCAAATAATTCTCAATATCAACTTTGAGAAACACATAGAGCTGTGCATGTATGAAATATATGTCTGTATATATATATACACACATAAATGCATGGGTAAACAGTGACCTTTTTCACTATAACAGTTCTTTTTCACTATAACAGTTCTTTTGGGATTATTTGGTATATGTAAATGACCAAATATCAAACAAATAATCAGTAAGATTCCCTAGTAGTTCTTTTCCCTACACATTAGTTCTCCTGCAATTTTTCTCTCTCTTCATGGAGAAAAGATCCTCAGTCTAAAGTGCACTGCAACCTTTCAAGTTTTTCAGATTTTAAATAGTGTTTCACTTTTACTTGAAAAAAATCATTGGGAGGAAAAGTTATCATCAGGACCATAAGAGGAAACCATGATGAAAAAAAAAAAAGCCAGTGAAAACTTATTTTGAAGATAAGTCCTACTATTGACAAAATGCCCAAATGAGATGCATATGATCCTTATCAGTCTTTCCAACACATATCATTCATTGAATTTCTTTGACCTAATTATATATGTTTTGTGCCATTCAATGTTTTGGGTATTGGAAGTTTTGTCCAATGAAGAAGTAGAAGTCCAACCTTGCAACAGGAATTTCCATGCAATGGATTTATCATGCTACACCAGACTTGTATAATTTTTATTTTTTGGAGTGGGCTATACAAAAAATATCAGCTGAAGAGAAATTAAAATTGTGGAATTGGATTAGCCAATATTGGCTTATCTATACAGGAAAAAAACATATATTTTAAGAGATTGAAAATAGAGTATTTAATAAGTCAGTTAAAATTTGATTTAGAACCAGTCTTCAGTTAAATGTATATAAAACACATGAAAAAAAAAATGTAATAAGTTTTGACCCTATGCCACTCCAAGCAAAATATTTCTAAGATGCCCAGAACCTTGAGAAATCACCTAAATCTTGTGGAACAGTACAGACACTCACAAAACAATGAACTCTTGCCAGCGTGAATCACAGAATATGCTAAGTTGGAAGGGACCTGTAAGGATCATCAAGTCAATTCCCAGCCCTGCACAGCACCATCCCAAAGAGTCACAACATGTGCCCAAAAGTATTGTCCAAATACTTCTTGAACTCTGTCAGGCTTGGTGCTGTGACCACTGCCCTGGGGAGCCTGTGCCAGTGCCGAAACACCCTCTGTGTCAAAAACCTGTTTCTAATATCCAACCTAAACCTCCCCTAACACACCTTCCGGCCATTCCCTCAGTCCTGTCACTGGTCATCACAGAGAAGAGATCACTGTTTGCCCTTCCTTTTCCCCTCATGAGGAAGTTGCAAACTGTAATGAGGTCTCCCCTCAGTCTCCTCCTCTCCAGGCTGAACAGACCAAGTGACCTCAGGCACTCCTCATAAAGCTTCCCCTCAAGGCCCTTCACCATCGTCATAGCCCTCCTTTGGAACCTATCCAATAACTGAATGTCTCTCTTATACTGTGGCACCCAAAACGGGACACGGAACTCAAGGTGAGGTCACCCCAGAGCAGAGCAGAGCAGAGCAGAGCAGAGCAGAGCAGAGCAGAGCAGAGCAGAGCAGAGCAGAGCAGGACAATCCTCTCCCTTGCCTGGCTGGCAATGCTGTGCCTGATGCCCCCAGGACACGCTTAGCCCTCCTGGCTGCCAAGGCACTGCTGGCTCATGTTCAGCTTGCAATCAGCCAGGACCCCCAGGTCCCTTTCCACAGCGCTGCTCTCCAGGCCCTTGCTCCTCAGTCTGTCCATACATCCAATGTTGCCCCATCCCAAGTGCAGAATCTGGCACTTTCCCTTGGTGATCTTCATATGGTTGGTGATTGCCCAACCCTCTAATATGTCGAGGTCTCTCTGCCTTCGAGGGAGTAAACAGCTCCTCCCAGTTTTGTATCATCTGTGAACTTGCTTAGTTTCCCTCCCAGTCCTGCATCCAAGTGATTTATGAAGATGTGGAAGAGGACATCATATGACAACTACAATTTGTTTTATCAAATAGTGATAGAATTTTTTAAAATAGTTTAGATTTTTTTGTAGTAACTGTGATTTTATCTTCTGTTGCATTATCTGCTGTTAAAACACATCAGTGATTTTAAATCAAAAAAACAATACATGATTTGAAAACTCTTGAAATAGGTATTGCCTTTAACCAGTTTTTCTTTTTTCTCCTCTGAAAAAAAATTCTAGCACTCTGAACACAATTTCCAGTTTCCTGATTTAAATGAAGTTTTCTTTCATCAAAACTTTTTCTATATGCAAACTATTAAATCCACAATTTAAACTCAGATCTGAAGGTCGTATGAAGGAAGCACTTCTTATTTCATGTCACCCATTTGAAGCATCACATTTTTTTAGGAAGTAATATTCCAACTCTTCCTTTATAGTTTGTGAATATATCATCTGAAGGAGTAAGAGATTCTTTCCATTTACTACTTAAGAGAAAAAGTTTCAGGAATGTTAGTTTAAGCCTAGGCTGGAGATGGGTATCACCTTACCTAATAAGAGTACTGCAGTGTAGATTTATTCTTCATATGTCCTCCTCATAGCTGACGGAGAGAAGCAAACAGGTTTAGCCTGGGAAATAAATTACCATGTCTTTAGCTGAAACCCCTGTAACGAATGGCAAGTAAAAGTTTCAGAACCCAACCACCTGCATTGCAATTCCAAGAAAATAAATATTTAAAGCAAGCTGAAGATAAAAATAGAATACAAAATCATTTTGCAATAATATGACCTTTCTTTCCTTGTGTTTATTTAATCAATATGAATGACGTTTGACTTATCAAAAGCTTGAAATTATGTTTCTACAATCTACTTTCAATTTGTATGTTAAACCTACAAGTCTACTTAGCTTCAGTATGTTTTATAATTGAAACATTATTTTAATATTTTTATTATTAAAGTTATATTTATGAGCATATGTTAATTATCATAATATGAATAGAAGTTTGAGAGGTAATTCTGTTAATCTGATTGTCTAAAACTTAAGGCAATCATTTTTCAGACCTGTTCTGTACATACCAATTAAATTTTATAGTTCAAAAATAAAAATCCATATGCATATTTTATTTTATTTTTCCAGTTTTCAGTTCTTAATGACCTCAGGACAGGGTATTTTAAAGGGATTAATGATCTGCTAGAAGATGTTCATTGCCCAAGGTATAGAGATTTAGGCTAGTCATTAATACAGGGGAAATATTTTGTACTTCGATCATTGCTGTCAAGTTTCTTAATGTATTCAGACTTTAAATAAGCTCTTAAAGACTGTGATAATGCAAATTTCAAACTTGAAGCATCTGACACTGACAAGACTCACATTGAAACAACCTCTTAGGAAAAAAGTCTTCTTCAGAATATCTCTTTCTAGCCCCTTATCTGTTTTTTTTCGTCTCTATCTGACCTACTTTTCTCCTGCACTTGTCCTCTGAAGTCCTTCAGTAATCAGGCCGTACATCTATCCAAAGCCCATGAGCAAAGTTTTTGGCCTTTGGCTGAGAAACTTTAAATAGCAGTACTGTCATAGAGCCCACCGAAAGACAAATAGGCATTATGTGAACTGAACAAATTTCTTCAGAGCTAGATAGACATATGTATACCCACACACACATTGGTATACATAAATTGCATGAAAATACACAAGCACACATATTTACCATTTTGTTGAGACTGCTGAAAGACATAAAACATTCAGACTAGGAGTTTATTAAGGGTAAAAATAAAAAAATTCTTGCTTTGTACTTCTTATTTCCATTAATCTGTCTGTGATAACTTCACAAGAAAATGTAAATTGAATGAATAAGGTTTTGGTTTTTTTTACTAAGGCTTTTTTTCCGTGCTAAGTAAATCAAATGGAGTGTAACAAGAGTTTACTATTTAATTTACTTCTTACTTTGAAAGTATCCAAAACATGATGACTTGAGCATTTTTTAATCTGACATAATTTGGAACTTTTTATTCACATAACAGCAAACTTCTTGTTTCTATCTATTTGGTTTATTTGTTTTTAAAGGCAGGCTTATATTTTTATACACGCCATTGTGGGAACACCTCTTTTGGATGGAATACATCCAATTCAAGGCAATACCTGCATTGCCACCCTCATTATTGAATATCTGCAGGGGAAGTGATACAATGATACTTTACAGATACTTTACAGATAATACTCCACCAAAGCCCAGATGGTGGAAGAGCCTCTGACTCAGATCACCCCTGGGTTGTCCTGATACAGTCTCTACTTTCTCCACTTTATATTCTGTCCTAATGCCTTTCAGCACATTGGTCTCGCCTCTTGTGAAGAAAGCAGGAAGACATCATAGCATCTTGCCTTAACAGTTTCTATAGTCTACAGCAGAGGAAGTTCAATTTTTACCCAAGTCAGCTCTCCTGCCTGATATCAAAATTGCTCGTATGCATTTTAGATAAACTGTATGGGATGATTTTCATGTTAGGATACAGTTAGATAAAACTTAGAGCTTTTCCAGACTCTTTCAAACCATCCCCAAAGGCACCAAATTTAGTCTGGATGCGAAATCATGAGAACAGAAGCATTATGGTTATAATCATAATCTGTTGAATGAGAACTTACTAGTCAGCTTGAAGGTTTCTAGTGGCAACCCTTCTGATTCAATTATCTAATTCAGGAAGATGAGTAAGAAAAAAAAAATGGATCACAGTCTGGGATTTAAGTGCTTTATTAATTTAATGAACTGGCTTTGTCGGCTTTATTAAATCTTTGATGATCTTGCAAGCATATGTGGTTTAAATATATACAGCCTATGATAAATTTATATTATTGTTAACAACATTTGGCAGTTTTAAAATATTTACCCAACTGCTAACTTGAAATTTGTCCTCTAGTTAAGTATACCTGTATACGGCTTCAAATCTGTGTCTTGGAGCCTACCTGGATGTGTGGAGCTCACCAGTAGGAATATATTTATTTTTTTCAAAGTTAAATTTTTGTAATACATCTTGAAGGCAAGCTGAGTTGAGTCTTTCTTCACCATCATCATCATCATGAGTACCACATTTTCTGCTGGTCACCTCCTCCCTTCCGCAGAAACACAGCACACGTAAGGTTGGAAGGAACCTCTGGGGGGTCATCTGGTCCAACCTCCTTGCTCAAGCAGGGTCTCCTAGAGCATGTTACTCCAGATTGTGTCCAGAGGGCTTTTGAATATCTCCAGTGAGGGAAATGTCACAATCTGTCTAGGCAACCTGTTCCAGTGCTCAGTGATCCTTAGATACTCTCCAATATCTTCACATTGTGCTTTCAAATTACCTTTGAAATCACCTTTAAGATACTTACTTAGAAAATGACTTGGTGATTCAAGTCATGATTTGTGAGTCAGAATTGTCTGTCTTGAATGGTGTCATGTGTAGAGTACTAACAAGGTTAAAAAAAAATCTTGTCTGCTTTTAGCATATGCAGGTATTTACAGTATTAAATACACATTGGGAGCGCATCTGTTTTTAAAAATACTACATATACATCTGTCAGAGAGCTTGCTCATGTAGGTAAGCCATAAAAACTACTCTGGGATAGAAAAAACAGTAATTCCCCGTAGAGCAGGGGTGATATGTATGCAGACACAGGCTCCCTGCTTAGAGCAGGGGGATCTATTTACATGTGAGTCATATGTATCTTTTGGGCCATGTTCTTCCTTGATTAGCAGCCTGAGATAATCACAGCAAGTCAGGTTAATTAAAGTAATAGCCCATGTACCACTTAACACATCTTAGCCTAAAGGCTGAGAAAGTGTTAATATTCATGTGTACGGCTTTTGCTGGAAGCTTAGAGTTTGCTTAAGCCTACAATTCTAACATCAGGTATTCCAGACAAAAAAAAAAAAAAAAAAGAAAAACTCCTACATCAGCCTATAAAGTCAAGGATCCTATACAGACATTTAATGTGGGGTTTGGTTTATTTAGTTTTCAAAAAGATGTTGTGCAGTAGAGGCATGTTTTCCAAATTAACCAGTAGTATTTAAAGAAGAAAGCCAAAAACTTTGAGAAGAGTTTACCTTCAGTTAGACATTTAAAATAGGTGGGGATGTATTGCCCACTGGAAGTATTCACCTTTCACTATTGACTCAACACTATAGTAGACTACGCTAGGAGTCTAGCACAATTTTAGATTGGAAGGAAACATTTTTTTACCTAAAATCTGAGGATAAATGCATTTTTCCTAAATGAAATTGATGTCCCCTGTTGATTGCAAATGAAATTAGGAGAATTCAGAAAACTATGGGCCTACCACAGAATAATAAAGAAGACTACAAACCAAACAGAAATTTGAGAAATTTTATTTCTTTTTTTGTCACAAATAGATTTTGATAGTTGCTTTTTGATTCTTTATATGTAATTTTATATTCTGATATTATTTACAAAATGAATTGGAATGGCTTATTTAAATGCAAGATAGAGACCTTATTCCAATACAGGCTTTTTCATGTTCAGTGTTGTGGCTTCTTTGATGTTTTGAGCCCTTCTTTTTTGTGGTTAAATGGGTAGTTTGATTTAACTTGAGAGGCACCTCACCAGGCAGCATGCTCAAAGACTGACTTAATTTACCAACATATGAAAATGGTGAGTCAATCTCTTTCATAGAGGACCAAGTAAAGGCAAATACTTCCCAATGTAGTGATGAATGCTGTCTGATCTGATGATTAACCAGAAAATCTTCCACCTGTTTTCTGTGATGAGTATTCCAGCATGCATTGTTTCCTGTATTTCAAAGGTGCTTTGCTGTTGTTTCATGTGCCTCTTTTATTCATGCTTCATTCTAACCAAAGTGGATGTTAATGTAACACACGTATCTGATGCCTGCCAGCCACTATCAGAAAACAGGATGATCAAGTAACAGTAATGGAAGAAACAGCAGATGTTAGTGAACCCAATATCCCTCACTTTTTGATCCAGTTTTAAATATTCTCAGCTGTGTGAATTTGCGGGAAATATGCAACTTGGACCAGAATTTGCTTTGGCTGCCAGAGTCCCTGCTTAGTGGTTGTGGTGGTAGTGATGATGATAACAGGCCCAGAAGCAATGTTTTGAATATGTATGCCCCCTTCTCATCACAGAATAAGAAAGGTCTGTGTGCTGTGAGTAAAAGATACACAGTTGATTTAGTTCCTTGCAGGACTATTTGTTTCTCTGAAGGAATTCCTTGCTTTGATCAGTAAGTTACCATAAATAAAAAACATAGCAGTTGCATAGAAGAGTCTTTTTCTTGGGAAAGAATAACGTATTCTCAAAAGTCGGCAAGCCCATAAGCTCTACAAAGTGGTATGGCTTCAAATCAAGAGCAATCCTCTCTGCTATTTCCTGATGTATAGATAGTGTGGTTGGATGACTTGTGAGGTGTTTTGTCTTTTTCTGGGAACAGCCTGTAGAACAAAAGTTTGGTTGGTGTTTGGGATTTTTTTCTCCCAACTAAGTCTAAACTTTTGCTTCAGTGTAATAATGACAGTTCAAAGTCAATTATTTAATATTGGATAAATAAAATGTTGCATTCAAGGCAGAAAAAAAAATATTATTTACATAAAAGGCATTTAAAGGACCTATACAAGAACAGTTGAAATAAATGAGTACAGTCCAGATTTTTGGTGTTTGGAACTGTACAAAATGGGAAGTAGAAATCACCTCCCTCCTCAGCAGTGGCCTGAGAAAGAAACACAGATAGAAAATAAACAGTTTCACATAGATTGGTATTATGCCGAAGTCTATTTTTCCACCTCTGTCCATACTGTCTTTCATTACTGGAAAGCGTGAAGTTTTATCTCATGGATTATAATCCTTCCATGCACACAGCACAGCTTCTGTGAGTGCAGCATGTTGAAAAATGTGAAACTGTGTAACTATTTTAGTTTATAGGGCTGTATTTGTTCATCTTAGGTAAGAGACCGACTTGTTTTTAACATTTATATTTGATAATATGTTTCAGAGGAGCATGTCTGTGGTCATTTTACAGAAGAGCAAAACCACTTTTCTCTCAGTCACCATTAGGATGTTCACTTCCTAGGAGATGCTTGCATTCTCTCTGTATCTTGGATGGATCTCCTGCACCCTCTTGGAGTCAAGAAAATAAACCTGCACCTATATTCATTAGAAAAAAAAGCTCCTTAAGCTGCTGCATGGGAGAGTTCAAACAAGTATTAAAAGTTGCACACTGGATTTCAATGTTCCTTGTTCTTTAGCATTTGAGAAAACTTTTAAGGATATCACCTATAATTTATAGAATAAAGAAAACACCAATTAAAATGCATATAGCCATAGTTCAGGTTGGCTTGCAGCAGGACAGGACTCACATGAGCAAAAATAAAGGAAGTTAGAAGGAGAAGAATAATTCATGGTTTACATAGCAGCAACTGTAGTCTCCTATGGCACTAAGTAGTACACATTCTACAGGATGTGATCCATTATGCTGAGTTAAAATTTAACTTCACCTTTCAAGATGATTCCACCCAGAGAGATAAACTTATTCAACCACATTGTCTGAACACAGGAAAGTGACAAAAAAGTTGCTATACCCTTTAGATGTGAGATTTGCCATTACATAACATATATAAAACATCTGGAAAATATTATACAATACTTTGATTTTATTTATTAACTGTTTTGTCATGGATGATACAAATATTGTGTAGTGGCTATAAATCTTGCCATTTATTTCTTGCAGTTATTTCTAAATAAGCACAGTACATGAGATAAAAATTTGTTTTACTACCAGATCTTTGACATGAGATTTTTCAGATACGGTGAACCAAAGGCACTTCTCTCTTAGACTACTCTCACCTGAAGAAAGCGAACAAATAAGAAACAAATGAAAAAATCTTTTATGGGTGAGGTAAGATCATGTATCTTTCAATATGAAATACAGAATATCCTAAACAGTTTGAGATTAAATTATGTTGCTGCCTATGGTTCTTTGATAGGTCTTGCCTTAGTCTTCCACCAGTTTTAGTCATAACTCCATTGAGACAAAATATTCCCCCCTGCTTCATTTCCTAATTCCTGAAGATTGGAAACAACTTGTTTGAATATAATTAAATTCCTTCTACATGCTCTGCCAGTAGTTAGCCCTTGCAAACTAACATAATCACACTCTTGAAGAGACCAGCACCTTGATTAAAGATGCAGATTTTTCTTGAATTGCCACTTTAGTTAGGTTAAAGAAAGATACATACAACAGTCCTTAACTCTGATTTTCTTACACAGAAGATTAAATTGCTGAAAGAGACAGCCAATTAGAACAGTAAGCGATACAAATGAGACTAAAAAATTACAATAAATATGTACTTATTCTTGAAAATAGTTTGTATTTTGATTATTCCATTACACTCCAGAAACATTATTTTTTCTGAGTTTGATTAAAATTCTGAATTCTCATGGTTTGTTTAACTCCATAAAGCATAACAGCACACAAGTAGACCATGGTTCCCATAACCAGTTAATCTAATCTGTTGGCTTCTTGAAAATAAATGGGAAGAAGGAATTACTTGCAGCAACTCTGTCAGGACACCCACCACCTTAAAAAAATCTGTAAAAGAATTCTGTGGTCTTTTTTCTTCTTCTTTGTAGAGGAGGAAAATTTTCCACACACATGCTAAAGTAAATGGAACTTTCTATTTGGAGGATTTTCCTGAAATAATTTCAGTTGCCTAGTACTGGCAGGAATCAAAAATCAGGAAGCTATTTTCTGGGACATTACTTGAAATAACCATTTGAAAATAAGGATTTCTGAAGGGAAATCCTAAACTTCTGTAGGTGCCAACCCAAACAGCTGTATCACTCCCTTCCTCAGATGGACAAGGAAGAGAAAATATAACAAAAGATTCATGGGCTGAAATAAGAAAAGGGAGAGATCACTCAACAGTTGCCATCACAGGAAAACCGGACTGACTTGTGAAAATCAGTTTAATTTTTTAACAGACAAATCAGAGTAAGACAGTGAGAAATAAACCCAAATCTCAAAGACACTTTCCTACCCTTCCCTCCTTCCCAGGCTTAAACTCACTCTTGCATTCTCCGCGTCCTCCCCTGCAGTACTGGAGTGGAATGAGAGTTGCAGTCTGTTCATCCACTGCCCTTCCTCCTCAAGGGGAGGACTCGTAGCACCCCTCCACTGCTCTGTGTGGGGTCCCTCTCACAGGAGACAGTCCTCCACAAATTACTCCAGTGTGAGTCCTCCACATGGGCTGCTGTTCTTCACTGGCATGGGTCTTCTCCATGGAGGGCATCCCTTCAGAAAGAGGCAGCTCCCATGTGGGTCCCCTGTGGGGTCACAAGTCCTGCCAGAAAACCTGCTCCAGCATGGGCTCCGCTCTTTGTGGGTCACAGATCCTGCCAGGAGCCTTCTCCAGCATGGGCTTTCCTTAGGATCGCAGCCTCCTTCAGGTGCATCCAGCTGCACTGGCATGGACTGGATCTCTTCATTCCCATGGTTTTCCATGGGCTGCAGGGGCACAGCAGCCTCACTGGTGGCTGCAGGGGAATCTCAGCTCCAACACCTGGAACACCTCCACCCCCTCCCTCTGCACTGACCTTGGTGTCTGCAGAGCTGTTTCTCCCTCATTCTCACTCATTTCTTGGATTGCAGTTGCACAGGTTTTTTACCCTCGTTCCTAAATCTGTTATCCCAGATGTGCTACCACCATCACCAATGGGCTTGGCCTCAGCCAGCAAGAGGTCCATTTTGGAGCAGCTGCCATTGGCTCAGTTGGACATGAGGAAAGCTTATGTCAACTTCTCCTAGAAGCCACTCCTACAGCCCCCACCCAGCACCATGACTGTCCCAGCCACAGCTAAGAAAACCTGGCCAAATAAAACCAAACCAAATAAATCTTTCAGCACTTTTCAGAATAAAAATGTTACAGATAGGTAGAGAACTGTTGGATGCAACAGAACTGTCTTGAGAAGCAAAGATCTAGAAACAAGCAGCTGAGGACATAAAGACTGTTTGAAAAAACTCAGTCTATAAAACCAAGCAACACTCCAGAAAAATGAACAGTTGATGAATGCAGGGATTTGATCATGCTTATTTTCAGTAGAACAATCAACTTTTAGCAATATCCCATTCCCCTCCAACCAACACTCACAATAATATTTCACTTTTTCTCTGGACAATTATTTCCTCAGTTTTTTCAACGAAGTAGTTGCAGTGGGAGATCTACCATCCATGGAGAATTTCAAAGTGATTCACCCAGCTGAATAGAAGCTATTATGTTACACTTGATAATGACCTTGCTTAATTACGACTGAAAGCACAACCTGACTTCACAGAGCAAGCTGGTAAAAAAGCAAAATATCAGCTGTCTACCACACCACCTGGTATACTCAATCCTTCTAAGGCAGTTTTTTAATCTGGGGAATAGTAAAGAGTAAGTACTTGCTGCTTTAGCTTCTAACTTCCTTCTATCCAGAAACAGCCAAGTGTGTCATTTCTCATAACACTAAATTTCCCTGTGGTACTTGGTGAAGCAAAACATCTAGTGCTGCTGTCCTGCCTTCCAGAGATGACAAGGACAAATTAACATGCCCTTCCAGTCGAGCTGAACTCCTTGGCTATCTAGCTGTTGCCAAGGAAATGTCCCCTCATAGCTTGTACCTGCACATCTGGAGGACAATGGGGCTCAGCTGCACTTCCAACCTAGTCCAAAGCCATGGGAAGCTGTTGGGGGGAATGGCTAATGCCAGCACTGTACATCTGCTCTGTTAAGCGTAAATAGCACCACCTTGTGTTCTTGGCCAAACCATTTGTAAGACTGCCCTACTGTAAATCATTCCTGTACACTCCTTTCTGTAGTAATTAAAACAATGCTCTTTGCTATGCCCCTGGGTTAATACAATTTGTTTTATTCACAGCCTAAGTCATTTGCCTCCCTGCAGCACACTGCTATATTATGTCTATCCAGCAGTGTTGTGGGAGCAAGTAGAGTACATTTCAAGGTGTACATAAATCCAGTTCAGGTTATTTCAAATGAAATAATAAGGTAAGTGTTATGTGCTTGACTCCCATAGGGAAAACTCATAGGAAGATAAAGAAGGATTCAGGAAAATCAAAGCTTTGCCTCAGGTTCCTTCATTTAAAAATGTGAGAAGAGGGAGAAATACAAAAATGAGGATAAAGAACTAGGGGCTCTGGAAATGTCATAAAGGACCAGGGGAATTTCAATACCTGTTTTCATAGTGGGTACCAGTATCATACTCTTCTCTGCAAGATGACTAAAGTCACAAAATCCATTTATTAGTATTGACACTTATGAAAACCAGAATAAATCTTTAAAGAACTCTAAAAGGACCTGTCTTAGAAACCAAATATTACAGAAAAACACACAAGCCAACTAGTCCAGTTCATCTAGAGAAGGAAAATAATAGAACAAGTATATATAATGGTAATATCCTCCCAGCCTCTAACAATTTTCCATTTAAAGATTTTCCCATCTATTTTATGGTTGAAATATACACATAACCAATCTTACAAGTATTTCTAGTAGTTTACACATCTTCCTGAGGAAATTAACTCCATCTCTAGGGTTTGGACTTGGCTTTCAGTTATGTAATTTGATGGTCATTTGCTCTTTTAGTGAAAGAGGCAGAAAGCAGACACTCCCTGTCATGCTCCCTCATGTCACTGATGATTTCAGTAAAATTCCTAGTGACCTCTTACCCAAGCTGAAAAGTTCCAGCCTTTATTATTATCTACCATCAAGAAACTGTCGTTAAACCAACTGTCATTTGACCAACTTTGCTGATCATGAATTTATACAGCTGCACAGTAATCTTTTCTGGTTAGTTCTCTATTCCTTTCCTAACAATTTGTAACATTTTATTTGATTTTTGAATGCTGCCAAGAACTGAGCTATTTTCATACAGTCATTTATCATGACTCAAAACACTTTGTGTTTGTCAGCATGGAGTTCATTACTTCATGTAAGAAAATAGGACTGTTTCTCTCTGTTGAAGGTTGGGGAGGGGGGTGGAATTTTTTCCCATTCTTTTGCTAGGTAACCAACTATTAGGTATTTAAGGACCATTTACTCTTACAAAAGAGACAAAAGATTTTGGCCGGGGTGTGGTGAGGGGAGGAGTGATCTGGTCGTCGGTAACTCTCAGTCGCTGGAGGGATTTGGAGGAGAGAGTCTCCTGAAAAAACTGCTGCCTACTTTTGGCTGTGACTGCGGAAAAAGCCTGACTCTGCATTGCTTTCTCTACCTGGTGGGCAAGCTTTCATTTGGGAAAGGAACACAGAATTCTGACCCCTTTTTCCCCTCCTGGAGGGTGTATTTCCGGGCTGCCCTTACAGCTGCCATGAAAGGGGGCCTGGCTGCTGCTGCCCCAGGCCCCCGCCCGCCACAATTGCAGAGTTCCTGCCACCTTTTTGCTGGCTGTCCCGGGTGAGCCCATCCTGATGCTCCATCTCCCTGCCGCATGCCATCCCAGCCCAGCCCTGTCCTGCCGCACGCCATCCCTGTCCAGCCCATCCACCATTACCCATGTGACACAGAGCTGACCTTGCGCCACAGCGCCCCCTGCAGCTGCGCAGGAGTCATCGCACCTGCCCTGCCCGGCCAGGCGCCAACAGCGCCCCTGCTGGCTGTGACCGTGACCGCACCAAATGGGAAAGTGTCTGGCAGCCCAGGGGACATCTGCCACTGGGTTTTTTCTGGTTTTTATTTGTTGTTATTGATTGTTATAGATACTAGTAAAGAACTGCTATTCCTTTTCCCATATCTTTGCCTGAAAGCTCTTGATTCCAAAGTTATAATAATTCGGAGGGAAGGGGGTTCGCATTCCCTATTCTAAGGAAGGTTCCCACCTTCCTTAGCAGACACCTGTCTTTTAAACCAAGACACTCCCCACATCTGTTACTTTACATTTACCCTGAATACCATCTGCCATTGACAAGTGATTCAGTCTGCCAAGGTCCTTCTGAAATATTTTACAGTGTCTCTCAATCTTAGTACATTGAGAAACCTTGTTTATTCTGATTTGAGTAAAAGAAGTTTCTGTGTGAACTCTTAAGCAATGGAGTTTGGAGTGGACTCTGAAGTCAGCTGGAAAGATAAGAATCAAATACAAATGGTGTCTGGAGAAGTCATAAGCCACTGAAAATAGTGCAAAAGACCACCTTGGGAACTGAGATCATAAAGCTTATCCCCTTTGTTTGATTCACTTTATGTTCCAGCAAATTGTACTTTGCAGTCAATGAAATATTTAACTGGTGCTCTGTATCCTAGGAATGACTTGTTAGACTTTAGTCTGAATATAGACAAGAGCTTAGCGACAGCACTGCAATGGTCTCATATGTTTTGTCTCAGTAAGATCAAAAAACCTCAGACCATTGCTTAGGAAGAAGTAAAAAGTATCTATAGCATGAGAGCCATTCTGAGAAAAAGGAAAAAAAGGTAATAATTTGCTGAAAACTCTACTCTACATATTGCTCAAATTCTCCCAGGAGTTCCATCTGAGCTATATTGGGATGAAATACTGTCCTGTGGTAATACGTCCTATGAATGGAATGTCATGATTACCAGTATTGGAAGAGGTCTCTGGATCATTCAATTTAATCTATCATTTTTGCAATACGGAACTGTTTTATTTTTCTACTTTCAGCCTGTGAATAGTCTTTGTAACCCTGTGTATTTGTGAGCAGGATAATGATAGTTATAAAATAATTCACTTTATGATGAACTAGTATATTCCCTGTTGTTTGTTTATGAAGAATAATGCATCTAAGGAAGTAATTAAACAGATGTTTATTGACATGAGTTTTACCACTTTGGAGGAATGTGAATAATGAGGTTTAACTCAGAAGGGTATTCACTAATAACAATTGTAAGCTACAAATCTAGATCAATAGGGACCTAGAAGCTTTAAGAGAAAGTGTTTCATTGTGCTTACGTTATCTGAATTTATTTAGTGAACAAAAATTTGTGCTAAAGGGACAGCATCACCTTACTGCCTTGAGAAAAATGACAGAAAACAACCATAACTAATGTCAAGGAGGCATTTCTTCCCAGGCAGCATGGGGACAATTACCTGTCACCCATGACTCATCATTTGCTATATCTTTTCAAACAGATCCTCTTTGTTATTGACTAATTGGAAGAACAATAGTGGGCATGCAAAATATTCCAAGAAAGATAATGAAAACCCTAGGTTCTTATTGTTCTATTAAAAATGTAGCAATTCATCACTTAGCATCATTAGTGGCTGATAACTGGAACTGTGTCTATAATACCATTCAAGGTTTTATTGTGCTTCAGTCAACATAAAGCATAGGTTAACTGTAATAGCTGTCTGTATTAAAATTTAGACACTGCCTGTTGAAAATGGATAGTAATTTGGTGATTATTCATATTTTTAAACATTCTGCACTACATTAATTTATTATGCAAAATTAAATTAGAGTGCATGGAGCATATGGATTTTTTCCATTTTTTATACTTATTTGTGGCAGTGATGAATGGCAGATAATTTATAACATTGAAGTTTAATAATTAAAATTACTTTCATTATTCTGTTTACTAGTTTCTTCTTTCTGCAGTGTCTTGTAATTTTGCCACATGATTAGCAACAAATTTTGCACAGCAGCACCTTCTAATAGAACACAGCATGGACAATTTTCCATGCAGATTCAATCTCCGTCTATATTCCACTAATCCCTTGATTGTTCCTGGGGAAAATAATCAGATCCCTGTTGTGTTCCTGATGCACTGAGCATTTGTAAAGATAATAACAAGATTCAGTGCATCAAAGGGCTCAGAATGTGCATCTGTTTTTTGGCCTAGCTGAAAAGGGCCACACAAGGAGCCTGGTCGATTATTCACTGAATTAATTAATACAGGTTCATTTGTAGACTGTGCCAACTTGCAGTGGAAATACGGTGTTGTGGTGGGTTAATCTTGCCTGGCTCACATGTGCCCACCAAGCCACTCTCTCACACTCCATCCTTAGAATAAGAAGGGGAAAAATATGACAAAAAACCTTGTCGGTTGAGATAAGGACAGAGAGATCACTCACCAATTGTCATCATGGGGAAAACAATCTTGAATTGGGGAAGATTAGTTTAATTAATTGTCTATTAGTGACAAAGATAGACGATGAGAAATAAAAACAAAACTTAATATACACACCCTTTTCCCAGACTCAGCTTTAATCTTGACCCTTCTACCTCCTCCACTCCAAGTGATGCAGGGGGACAGGGAATGGGGGCTGTGCTCAGTCCATAATGATTAGTCTCTTCTGCTCCTTTCTCCTTCTGCTGTTCCCCTGCTCCAACATGGTTCCTTCCCACAGGCTGCAGTTCCTCAAGAGCTGCTCCAGGGTGGGTCCTTTCCACAGAGTACAGTCCTTCAGGAATGGATTGTTCCAGCAGGGGTTCTCCATGGGCTGCAGTTCCTTTCGCCAGAAAGTCTGTTCCATCATGCATTCTCCAAGGGCTGCTGCTTTCTTCAGGTTACATAACACTTGTTCCAGCATGAGATCCTCCACTGGATGAGGTGTGGGTACTGTGGTCCTCCATGGGCCATGGGGTATGGGAGAAAACCATGGGGTATGGGAGAAAACCAGCTTCACCATCGTCTTCTGCATGGGCTGCAGGAGAATCTCTGCTCTGGTTCCTGGAGCACGTCCTCCCACTCCTTCTTACCTGACCTGGTGTCCTCAGGGTTAATTTTCTCAATCCTCCCTCAGAGTTTTTATGCAACATTTTTTACTCTTTCTTAATTAGGTTATCACAGAGGCATCACTGGTGTCACTGACTGGTTCAGCTTTGAGCAGCAGTGCATCTCTTTTGGAGCAGTCTGGAACTGACTCTGCTCGCTATGGGGGCAGCTTCAGGTCTCTTCTCCAAGAAGCCAACCCTGCAGCCCTCTGCTGCCAAAATCTTGCATGTAAACCCAATGCAGGTGTTCAACTAGCCAGCTTGCCAGGAGACTTTTCAGTTGAAAAGAAATTCCTTTTCTAAGAATGCTCACTTGGCATTCACTGGGACCCAGCTAACCTCTCAGCAGATACAGCTTAAATAAGAGCCAAAAAAAGATCTGGAGCAATGAGCTCTAACCAAGTTTGGATGGTCTAGTACAGTTCAAGTTTGTTGTTATTTATAGCTGACATCACAGAAAACATCACAGGAAACAAGCACTTGACTAGGCATCTCCCATCTGATTTGGCTGCCGAATCAAAGTTGATTACAAGAATTTATCTGTTCGGCTGGATACAGCTACAGGGAGTCCACAGCAAGGTGCATGCTCCTTGGTCTTGCTTTGAAACAAAACTCTTAAAGTGTCCTGTCTCCGTGACTCATGGAGATGAGCATAGCCTCACATTTAAATATATACTTTCAGACTCCTCTGAACTGGAGTTTTCAGAATAGCAATTTCAGATTGTTGTGACCTAAAAATATGGAGTCCCCGTGGATCACTATTTCATTTATCTTAAGCTTCCTCTTTTGCTGTGCAATCTACATGGTGATATAGAAGGAGAATGGAATTAAAAAACCTTGTAATTTATATTTATACTTGCTTAAAGGGTTTTTGCATTACTAGTTTGGTAGAAAGAGAGCTTAGTATAAACATGATTCTGCTTTTCTGTATTTTCCGTCTCACTTAGGAATATAGCTATGTAGCGTTGGTTCAAGCCCAGAGAGTTCCTTCCCCCCTGAGGAACCTCTGGAGACCTAGAGAATAAGACCCCCCTGGAGCAGAGTAGAAAGTGGATTGCCCCAGAGAGGGGTCAAGGTTCCCCCCCTGTCCCTCAGTTCATAATGGTATTCGTATCTCCCTCTCTCCTCCCTTCCTCCTTCCCGATTGGTCCGAGTCCCTTTGTCCCTCCCTGATCCCTCCCCTGCGCGGTTCCATTATTGGTTGTTACCCTCTGAACAAAAGTCTGATGCCCGGCTGGGTTGAGGTCTCTCACCCTAGACGGAAGCTGCCTACCACCGAAGGACCCCCGTGTCTGCTTCTAGTCCGGGCGGGAGAACCCTCTCTCTCTCTCCAGCACTCCGGCTCACGCGGCGTGGCTGCATTCTGGGACGGTACGGCCCCCGGCCAGGAGAACCGTCTCTAACTGCAGCGAACCTAGACATTAGGAACGCTAGCAGACACAGCTGCCGGGCTGTGACCGTTCCCAGGTGGCCAGCGAGACCAGCGCGCTCCCGCTGCGTCATCGTGGCGCCCGAACACGGACTCCAGCATAGCGTGGAATCCCTGCAGAGTGACCCTGAATTCCAGGTGCACCGTCGAGGCAGCCATCGCCCTTAAAGAACGAAAATTCCGTTTTTCGGAATTCGTTCAGAATGGACACCAAGTCTAACCCCCTCCGAAAAGGAGAGAGAACCTTGGAAAGCCGGAGAAACCCGAGGAATTCCAGTCCTAGCAAAGACGAGTGGTTTTCAAAGCTAGAAACCAGAGGAGCTGCACGGAAATCAGAAGTCCACGTGGTGTGGTAAGTGCAGGCTGTCTTTGCGAAACACCCTTTTTTTTTTCTTTTCGTTTTCTTTTTCCCTGCCCTATTCCTCGGGTTCCAACCATCTGCCCATTGCAGTACATACAATGGGGAACAGCAGTTCCCAGCCACAGAGAGAGTTGTACTCATATATTAAAGCCACCTTAGTTTTAAAAAATTGCAACATTAACCGACGACAATTAACTAAGTTTATTAGATGGATTTGTATGAATTTCCCTTCAGCTTCGGCTGCTTCCGCCTCCTCCCTCCAGTTTTGGGACGAAGTTGGGGAAAATTTAACCGAAAAAATTCGCGGGGGAGAACATAAAGTTTCTAGGTTCTTTCCTCTCTTAATATTAATCTGTGATGCCCTGGGGAAAAAGGAGAAAAGCTCGGAGACCCTGTTCGCCCCCCCCGCCCCAGTCCCGTCTGCTCCCTACCCTACAAATGCTCGGCGCGGCGAACTGGGAGACGCGCGGGGTTGCTGCTCTCCCCCCTACCCTCCCCCACCCCCCTTGTCCTCCGCCTGTGGCGAACCCTACAAATTCGCGGTGAGCTCTCTCCCATCGCCTCTCCCCGAGTCCACGGGCTCGGCTGAGCCCGCCGCGCCACCGCCCCTGTACGCGGGAGAGCCCTGGGAGAACCGCTGCCGAGAAGAGAATTTCGCAAGAGTAAACCGCGAACATGGCGGCGACCACGTGGAGTATTGCGCAACCCGTCCTGGCCACGCGGCCGGCAGCCCTGTGGGGGGTCGCCATGGCGGGGGCGGGACTGTCGGGACTGTCGCAATCAGGGACTCCTCCTCCTCCTCCTCCCCCCACGTCCCTCTCCCTGCGGCGGACGGACCGCCCCCGCCCGCCTGCTCCGCCCGCACCGGGACAGATATTGCGCCACCGACCCCCCCCACCCCCGCGCCGATGGGTGTAACTGCTCCGGGAAAGTCCCCTCCCACCGGGAACACCCCCCCCCGCGGCCACCGAGCTCTCCCATTCTGTTCCCCGCCCCCTGGAACGCCCCCACAGCCCTCTTGCGACACCGGGTACAGCTGCGCCAGACCCTCCCCCAACCCATGCGGTTTCTAACTTTCCGCGCGCCGCGGTTAGCTGCCAGCAGCAGCAGCCATGCGGCTCGCACATCCCGCCTGCCGAAGCACGGTCAGCCGCGTCAGCGGGGGTGGCCCCGCTCCCAGAGGCAGTCCCGGGAGGCGCGGGGTCACCCCAAACCCCCGCCGGTCCCGCGCCGCACGGTCCCGCGGAGCAACCATCGGCCGCCTCGGGGCCGGCGGTCCTGCTGCCGCCGGGAGCCCCGGGGGGCGCGGGGCCGCCCCGCGCTCCCGACCCCCCTGCGCCGCGCGAACCAGCCCACACGGTCCCGCCCCCACCCCTTCCTCCCCCAAACTGGCTGTGCCAGCCTCCCAACACCATCGCAGCCGGCTCCGTCCCCCCCAATCCTCCCAACCCCATCCCCCAAAACCCCACGATGGTTGCGGGCACCCCCTTGCAAACCCCCCCTTTTCTTCCTGCCCCTTCCTCGGGTTTAAATCGTCTGCCTACAGCTGGGGTACTACGAGGGCAAATAGTACCTCTAGTTCGCAGAGAGAGAGTTTATTCCTTTCCCTCACCCTCCTTCTTAACGGCAAAACCTCAGCCAGCCCAGCCGCGTGTGTACAAGATGGCGCCGGCCACATGGCCGGCCATGCGGTGCTTACAAGATGGCGCCGGCCACGTGGATAGCCATGCGGTGCTTACAAGATGGCGCCAGCCACGAGTTAAGCCACACGGTGCAGCATTTTCCCTACTCCTCAAATTTTCCCGGGCTAGCGACGGCCCCGCTCCCTTGCGTCATCGCGTGCCTCTGCGTCGGCCCCGCGTGTGTCTCCGCGGGCCGGGTCGGCCCCCCCCGCCGCTCCCGCGGGACTCCCGGCCCGGCGGGAGCTGCGGCTCCCAGCCCGCCCCCGGCGGGGGCGTGTTCCTCCGTCGCGCCCCCCCCACCACGGGATGTTCCCTCCCGGGCGCGGGCCCCTGCCCCGCTCGCTGCTAGCCCTGCCCCTGCCAGTCACCGGCGGGGACCTGCGCAAGGGACAGCCTTGCCGCGTTTTGCCCTGACAACACCGTTTTCGATACATTCCCAGGTCCTGTGTGCTCCTGTGCCCCCAAAAAGCAGAATTTGCAGGTTAAATTCCTGAAGCAAATTCTGGAAGTTATCCCACGTAGCCAACATAGCTGCAGTTTGGCAGGGCTAACCCTGAAGCCAATAACAGCTGCTGCCTTGTACCCCTATACCAGGAGCCTTCTTCTCTGTTGTTCCCCCTCTACCCCTAAACTAGTTAAAGAAAGAAAAAAAATTAGTAAAAGTAACTAACATGCCTAATTCGCAGACTGCAACTCTTGTAACCTTTTTAAAAACAAAAACTGTAACTCCACCTAAGAAATTAACTTGTAACACTCAGGCATTTATTGCCGGAGAAGGTTCTCTATTATCTCTTTTAGGAATGCTAACTGCTGAGATTAGATAAAGGAAAACCCATTGTTCAAACATCTCGGGCTGAAAGACACCAATTAGCCCACCTGTGAAACCCCCAGCTCCACAAGCTACACCCATGAGACCTTCATGTAAGAAGCAAGCAACTGTTCTGCAAGAGACTGTCCCTGCCCTAGAGGAACATGCCTGGACATTGTCACCTCTCCTGAATGTGTATTAACCCATGAGATCCAGTACTGTTCGGGGGAGCCATCACCACCAAAAAACCAGTGCTGCTTAGACAAAGTTTCAGCGCAACATGTAAACATCAAGTTGTGCTTTCTTCAAGCAGTTCCCCAAACCCCAAAAAATCCCTTACCTGTTACCTCAAGTGTTTCCCTAACCTACAGCCCCATTACATGTGTGTTATAAGAGAAAAGGAGAGGACTGTACACTAGGCAGGCTTTCTGTACTAGCATCAAACAATCCAAATTCGGTATTAAAGAAACTCAATTGGCCCACCAAAAGAGGAAAATACAGCAATTAGAGCCAAATTGTTATAGGCAAATTATTAATTAGTCATTGTTTAACAGAACTCACGTTAAGGGCTGGCTCAGAAAGCATGCTAACCTGACCATGAATGCCCAATGAACTGTGTTGTATTAATCGGTCATCTCATAGCCAAAATGCTTTGTGAATTTTCATTGTAATTTTTATTGTATTGCTCATGTTCTCATGTTTTTATGCCGCTTTAAAAAGCTGTTTAGAAAATGTTCTTAGTAGGAAAAGAAGAAGAAAGAAGGACCCTCAGCCAAGACGGAAGAAAAGACAGTGAGAACCTCCAGAAAACCTGTGAAAGAACTGACCTGATTGAAGAAAAAGAAGAACCCCCTTCCCTGGTCTTCTTCCCCCTGCCTCCCCTCATGTGTTTTCCCTTACCCCCCCTTTTTGTTCCCACCCCATACCCCTAAGGAGGTAAGGGGAGAGAGAGTTTATCCTTAATCTTAGATTATCTCATTTCAGTTAAAATCCCACCGGAAAAACCCTAGAAGATGCAGCCACAATTCCTCGTCGTCCTGCACCTGATCCTGCTGGTCCCAAGAGCGAACCCGTGGCTCGGGCAGCAGCCAAAAGAGAACGTCTGAGTAACTTTGGCAAAGTCGCTCAGACAAAATCAAGTGGCCATCGACTTCTTGTTGCTTGCGCACAGCCATGGGTGTGAAAAATTTGAAGGACTTTGCTGTTTCAACTTATCTTCACACGCCCAAAGCATCCACCAGACAATTAAGCAAATGCAAGACCAGATTCATCAACTACGCACCGAAGGCAATGACTGGCTGCAGGACGTTTTTCACGGATGGGGCATCTCCGGTTGGGTGGCGCAAACTTTAAGAACTTTACTTTGGACTGTGTTTACGATTCTCATCGTGTTATGTTCCCTCAGTTGTCTTAAGAGTTTCATTATGTCCCTAGCTAGTAAAACTTTCTCTTTTTATAATAGAGAAGGGGGAGATGTAGCGTTGGTTCAAGCCCAGAGAGTTCCTTCCCCCCTGAGGAACCTCTGGAGACCTAGAGAATAAGACCCCCCTGGAGCAGAGTAGAAAGTGGATTGCCTCAGAGAGGGGTCAAGGTTCCCCCCCTGTCCCTCAGTTCATAATGGTATTCGTATCTCCCTCTCTCCTCCCTTCCTCCTTCCCGATTGGTCCGAGTCCCTTTGTCCCTCCCTGATCCCTCCCCTGCGCGGTTCCATTATTGGTTGTTACCCTCTGAATAAAAGTCTGATGTCCGGCTGGGTTGAGGTCTCTCGCCCTAGACGGAAGCTGCCTACCACCGAAGGACCCCCGTGTCTGCTTCTAGTCCGGGCGGGAGAATCCTCTCTCTCTACAGCACTCCGGCTCACGCGGCGTGGCTGCATTCTGGGACGGTACGGCCCCCGGCCAGGAGATCCGTCTCTAACTGCAGCGAACCTAGACATTAGGAACGCTAGCAGACACAGCTGCCGGGCTGTGACCGTTCCCAGGTGGCCAGCGAGACCAGCGCGCTCCCGCTGCGTCATAGCTACAGAGTAGGTTTTGAAAAGCTTTTAGGGATGTATTCTTTCTGTTCATGCTGACAGTAGAACTTCCACCAACATCAATAAAAAACAGAGTAGGCCAATGCGGAAAAGTTTTGAAAATGCCTTCTAAGTGTTAAAATATGTAATTTTGCATTCAGTTACATAAATGTGTCCCTTAAAATGCTCATATTTGGAATACTAGCTTCCCTCAAGGGAAAAGGAAAAAAAATACTATTGCATGTTTTCCTTAGTCAGCGTACAACAAAACCATGGATCAAATGAAAAACAAAAAAATAATAATTGAGTTATTAGGCAGGGGACATACTCATCGATGTCAGAAAGCTTTTATGTTAGAGAATAAAATGGACATCTATAGCCTCATTCCAGACCACTTTAAATTATTACAGATATTGTGGCAGCTGCAGAAAGTGTTAATGAGACCAACTGTGGATCCAAACTTTATAAATCTGACTCTTGCTTCCAGAAATGACCATTTCTATTCAATATTTTAGGAGATATGAGGGCTAAGTAATTTGGGTCCTGATCTTAAATATCAGCTATACCTTACACAGCTGTCTCCAACTGCATGCCCATTCTGAAATGCATAACTAGAAGTAGATTTAATATTTCTTTTGCAATGCAGCACCACAGTCTCTTTTTTACTCCGTAATCAGTACCACGTTGTCAACAATTCAAAAGAGTTCACAGAAGGATAGAAAACACTAAATCTTAAGTATTATTTACCCTTGTGCCTCTTTTTCACTCCATCACAGGACCCTGTACTCAAGGGATCCCATTAGCTAGCATTTTCCCTGACACCAGTACAGCAGTATAACTTTAATTGTGTTGTGGTTTAACCCCAGCCAGCAGCCAGGCCACACCCAGACACTCACTCAGTCTCCCACCA
Source organism: Acanthiza pusilla (assembly GCA_036630365.1). Lineage (NCBI taxonomy): Eukaryota > Metazoa > Chordata > Aves > Passeriformes > Acanthizidae > Acanthiza > Acanthiza pusilla. The sequence continues at coordinate 29,368,289 of JAXCHO010000036.1, read as the reverse complement.
GTGAGACTGGAGAAAAAATCGGAAGGGTGAAACGTAGAAAACTCATCAGCTGAGACAAAGGCAGTTCCATAGGGAAAGCAAAACCTGCTCACACAAGCGAAGTAAAGCAAGGAATGAATTCACTGCTTCCCATGGGCAGGCAGGTGTTCAGCCATCTCCAGGAAAGCAGGGGCCTATCACATGTAACGGTGAGTTGGGAAGACAAACAACATCACTCCAAACGTCCCGCCCTCTTTGTCCTTCTTCCCCCACTTAATATGCTAAGCATGATGTTCTATGGTCTGGAATATCCCTCTGGTCAGTTGGGGTCACCTGTCCCAGCTGTGTCTCCTCCCAGCCCCCCAGGCACCCCCAGCCTCCACCCCAGCATGGCAGCATGAAAATCAAAAAAGGCCTTGGATCTGAGTGAGCCCTGCTCAGCAATAACAAAACTATCTCTGTATTATCAACCCTATGTTCAGCATAAATCCAAAACACAGCCCCACACCAGCCACTGTGAAGAAAATTGACTCTACCCCAGCCAAAGACAGCACATTGTGGTAACCCCACAAACCAGAAACAGCCCTGATCCTATTTCATTACCTTCAGCAGAAAGAAAGAATTCTGACATTAGCCCTCTTTACTATATGCCCAAAGTATAAAAAGAGAAGTATCTCTAAGGAAATGCTCAATCTGCCTTGACCCACTTCAGTCTGAATGTCTCACTTTGGCCATCTAAAAAGTTTATTAATTAGAAATAAAAAATATGTTTCATTTTTCTGTCTTTGAAAATTAACAGCCTCCTTTTTCTCTTTTAAGTGATGAAAATGGTACAAACACACAAAAGATTGATGTAGTACAAATTTATATGATTCTGCTAAAGATATTTTACATATATGTGCTTGTTAAATTAAAAGTAAATTGCACAATGTTGAAATACAGGATTTTCTTTTACAGTATAATTAAACTTGGATATCAAATATTTGTAAAGAGGATATCAGAAACACAAGCAGAAATTGAAATGTATAACAGTCCCTACAAAATATCTTACCAAAATGTGCTTTGCAAACTATCAGTATTTTAAATAGCTGCAAATAAAGTGGTCATTTTGTCATGTGGAAAATTAGGTATTCTCCAGATAATGGTAAAAATAAACTGAAAATTCCAACTGAACATACTATAAAGGCAAATTACGAGCAATTTTATCTTTTCCAAAGAAAGGTGAAATGATAATATATTTATGTATTCTGATAAAGGGTTTTTTGTGTATCAAGATCATAATAACTAAAAAAATTAATTTAAAAAAATTATTGATTCTTTGTACACAAGTAATGCATGACATTAATTTAAAATATAAATTTAAATTTTTTTTCTGTATGTTTGAATTTTACACGGAGAAAGGTACTTAAAATCTGAAATTTAAAATGTGTTGTTACATATCCTCAGGAAAACCTTCTGTGATTTGGACTGATCTATATCCTTATGTCAACTCCATTTCAATACTGTAGGTAAAGGCAGCATGTGAAATGTATACTTGGAGAAACATTGTTAAGTCAGCATTTTGGTTTTCTTACAAATAGCAGCTCAATAATAGCAGTACTACCACTTAGAAGTTGAGGTATTTTGTGAACAGCTTTTTGTAATATTGAATTTTCATGAAAACTCTGACAGTAGCAAGTGAAAGAAAGGTGACTTTGCATGCTATCCTTGCATAAACTAGAATATCAATTATCTGTACTTTGCTTAGTTGTGGATTCACTGAGAGTGTATATTACATTAAGTTTTTTTTACAAAACTAATTTCTTAATTCTCCTTGTCCCAACTTTCATGTTTTCAGTATATTAAAATAACACCAGCAGAAAGAAGGAAGCCATGGTGCTCTTTAAAAACGAAATGCTGAATCTAAAATCTTTGTGATAGTTAAAATAGAGCACATATATGATATTGTTTTAAGACTTTCAAATATATATTAAAATGGAAAAATCTCACACAGTTTAGAGGTCTGCTTCTATTCTAATTCAGTATGGTGAACTCAACTAGTGCTGCTCTAATAAGCCTGTACCAAGGTGGGCTGAAACATTCGGTACATACAGAAAATATAGCAGATAATGAAACAGAAATTCTGTTTCCAAAAATTGTGAGTGTACATAATACTGGAGAAAATGGAAGCCCTGAGTGAAAATCTTAGATCAAAATATTGCCATACATCTTCCAGAGACATAGCTCAATAGCATACTGAGAGTTTACACACCACATGGAGCAGTGGCCACTCATTCTACATTTTCCTCAATACAATTTACCATGGAAAACAGTCTTTAACACCTCTTAAGCCATCTTTTTACTTGTTCAAAGAAGCAGAGACTAAAACTGGCACAGTGCTGGTTTCTCACATAGGTATGTGTCTAATTGTCTGCACTTGAAAAGAAAAAACACCAGAACACATTGTGGATTTAACCCACATACACAGATGAGTACTTTCTAGCTTTTGACAGTAAGTCAGGAAATGGCATTCTGGGGTAATATACCACATGTGTTAATTCTGATGTTTTACTCTTAAAACACTGCTCTGAATTAAGAGTAGAAATGCATTAGGAAGTGGCAAATAGGGTATACAACTATTTTATACTATTTTGACAAGATTCTGAAAAAAAACAGAAGTATTTTACTGTAAAATGACATGAATTAAGGTATAGAAATATTAAAAAATAATACAGAATCTGAATGATATATGGGAGTGATAACATTGAGATCTGTGAGATGGCTTAAAATACCTTTCTCGTATTAGTTACCATAAGGCCACATGTAGAAAACATTTTCTTGTGTGAGAGATGAGCAATATTCTGTTGAAATATACAATATTTTGATGTTAGATAGTCCCAGAACACCCATAAGAAAAAGGAAAGTTGTTTCCTCCTTCTAAAAAAAAAAAAAAAAGGCCCTAGGAAAAGAAAAAAGAGGCAAATAGAAATGCAAATTATGATATCTTAGTAGAGGAAAATGGGAATTATACAACAGCAGTTTTCCATCAGTGCAAAACCAGAATTCTATTTCTGTTCATCCCATTCCTTTGGGCTCAATTTTTAAAATCTTGGTTGAGAACCACATTTTAAACACTATATTGAGATAACTTTCTTTCAGATGTGCAGCACTGAAGTATCCCTAAAATGCACAGTACAACATTGGGAAGTAAAAAGAGAGAAAGGTAAGTACAAGAATTGGCTAAGGAAATAATGGCACACTATATGAGCATTTTAGCTCTGCAGTGGCCTGAAGATCAGCTATAGAGTACAGGAGGCATTACTGTACCTACAGCAATGAGGCAGGCAGCCATTCAGTAGATACATCGTGTATTCAGTCTTCACTCCAAAGAGGGTTGTTGTTTAGACCCTGCATGTGGCTGTTTGTTATCTAAAATGCTTGAACTTGCATGTGATATGGCGTATGAGCTTTCAACTCATAAACCTCTCATTTTGTAGCATGTGGAAAATATGCGTAGCTGAGAAAACAGACATTGTTCAGAAGCAACGACCACTATTGAAGGGGAAATAAACATAGGGGAGTTGTTGTTTCCTGATGGCTGGGGTGTGTCCGGTGCATTTGTAAAATGGCATTTTTGCTATTGCCTAACTTTATCCACGAGGTTCTGTGATAAATTATAGTGTCATATATTTAAGAAAAGAATGTTAACCAATACCAAGAAATTGTCTTTGTTCATTGACCTCACAAATCGAGTGAATGATTGCTCACATTGTTTAAGTGTCACAGTATCTCCAGAGCAAGTATCCAGCCCCAACTGGACCATTCAACTTGAGCATATTAGGAATCTAAGCTCCTTTTTCAATAAATAGCTGGACAAACAACAATGTATACATGAAAAGTGAAAAACTACATAAAGAGAAGAAAAGGACATAGTACAAGAATAAATATTACTATCATTTCTATCTAGAACTTTGCTGTATGATTCTGGACTGTATATTAAGGTATCACTGTTCATTTAATTTTCAGAATCTGAGGTTTTTGTTGTTTAGTTGTTTTTTCTTTCCTAAATATAGTATTTAATTGAGCAGTGATTGTTCTTGAAAGACTGAGAGAGGTAGACTGCCCACAAAGTGAGAAATTTAAATTTCCAAACCTTTTTTGCCTGAGTTTACAGTTTTCGCACTCTCCTAAAAGGTGGTAAACATATTAGACAAGGCAGGTTTGCCTTTGTTGTGCAAATAACATAGATAAAATAAGATCACACACTTTTCTAATACTTAAAAAAAATCAGAGAAGACAGATAGTGGCTGTGTTTACATTGAAAATATTATTACCTTCTCTTTTACTGAAAATAAGCCATTGTGAACTAAGAAAAAAGAGGCATGAGGCCAGTCAGAGAACAAACATCTAAGCAGGCATTCAGGGAGAAGACAAGAGATATCTTATTATTTTTTATCAGAGGACAGTCTAATAAACAGGCATTGCATTGCACAAATCACATTTCCAAATCCTGTGATTTTGTTTGCACCAAGTATCTGCTAGTGTAGGGACATAAGAAAAGCCAAAGACAACTATCACATAACTGACTCATCAATTTCTTAGTCGTATAAGACTTTAGGCAGTCACATAGTGATTTAGAGACAATTTAGAAGACTGTGCCGTATACATTAAACAAATAATTTGCCTGACAGGAGTAGATATTTTCTTTTGCATAGTTGAGCCATAAAGCTGAGCAGCTCTATTTGTATCATCACCCCCCACTCTGTTGCGGTGGTGTCAACCATCTCGAGAGTACCAAGATGCCGAAAGGTCCCAAGACAGCAGAGGCACAGTGGGGGGACAACTCTGAGGTGTGAAATACCCCCTGCATGCTGGATGGTCCCTCCCTAGATTATGTTAATCCTCCTAAGTTGATTGGCCTTGACCTGGTCCCTCACTCCACACCTCCCTTCTCCCCATTGGTTGTTGTTGCATCCCCCCACCTTCTCCCCTACCCTGTTGTCCCTGTATCTATCTCTATATCCATGATCACTCAGGGTCATTCGGCCTCTTTCGCTGTTGGACACCTTCAAAAAGAAACCATCATCGGAACTCCACGCAACTGGGCTCTCTGAGTTGCCTCTGGTAACGCACAAGTATTCCAAAGCTCTGGGGTGAGTGTGTGTTTACGTTTTCCACCAGCAAGGGTGAGAGAAGGTTCTGCCGGCACAGTACCAAAGCTGTACTGGCTGTAGTGATCTTTGAGCCATTGAGAAGCTTTTGGTAAATGCAGAGGCTTATTCCCCTCCACCACTGCTCTACGTTACCACTCCTGGCCACCCCAAAAAAAATTGAATTATGCCAGATGATAACAACTACTTCTGAAAACTTCAGAGGAGACATGAAATATTTTGCACCTACTCAGAACCCTAGCTGAAATCAGGTGACAAGTGCAGTGACTGCATAGCATCAGAACAGTGCTAATTCCCACCTCCCCTGCCTTCCTAAGGAAAGCAATTTTGTGTAATCACGTTCAGTGTAAGGTTTTGGCTGCCTATCAGTTCTCCCCTAGTGACATTTTAGCCTGCTTGTTCAAAAGAAAGAGGAGATGTAGAGATAGTAACATCCTACAGGAAACCAACAAAGCATGTTTCCTGGGAACTGAATCCTTTGTTTGGTCCTCCAGGCACCAGGAGATGCTCTGATTGTCTCACCCAGCAGCAAGAAGATGCAACCAGACGCTAAGCAGCTCATGCATGTTTGCCAGCCCCTCAAAGTCTGTATTTACAAACCAACCAACCCATGACTGGCTAAACATCCAGCAGAATTTCAAAACTGTTGAAGAAAAATAAAAATGAGTTGGGAGTATCTCAGTGAGGGTGCTTGTGGTAGATACATAATTTTAAGCTCATGTCAGTTATACAACGATGGGGACAAACAAATGCATTGTTTTTTTACAGCAGGCAAAAAGCCAAAAAAAGTGCATTCTGCTGTTTACAGAAGTATTTAAAAATCGAATGGTAGTGACAATTGCTAGATTTGCACACCTCTACCCATAGCATGATCATAAAATGTTCATAAACAGCAGCTTTGCACAATGACTCACCTGCAAATCTCAGTCTTGATTCTGTAAGTGAAAGGATAATTCACTGATCACCTCTCCCCAAAGAATTCCCCAGAAGTCTGACTCGAATACAGTGCCAAAGAAGGATATGCCAGAGCAAGGCCACATCACTCTTCAGAGAGGGTATGTTGTGCACTAGCTCACAGGCCATTCCTATAGAGGTTCAAAAATATGCCTGATGCCTCTTCAGCTTTAGAGTGGCACAGAACCACAGGAGTTCAATTCTACCCTTTCTTGATACCTTCTGACTTATATGCAAATTTAGTGCTGTCCATATCACAAATCCTCAGTCCCCCTGTACTAAGATTTATCCAAACTGTTTATTTGCAAACTGGAGTTAGGACCCTGATTTAAATTATTCAAATAAATAGTGATACTCAAGTTTACTTAAAATGTTGTGTGTTAACTTTTTTCTTTTAGGATTAGCACAAAAACACCCTACAACTGTATGCAAATGGAGTTTGAGTACCTTGCAGGGAGATGTATCCAGAGGATCTCACCTTTGAACAAAATGAAGGGAAATTTTGCTGTTCAGAGCTCCTCCTCTCCCATTCCCCCACAAGAGAGGGAGTGATACCAGAAAGGACAGAAGAGACGGAGCCTAGCAAATAGACAGATGGGTATCAGCCTGACATAAGGCCTGGAATATGCAAGTATTGTTCAGGCAGTCCCAGCGGATTTACAATGGCACATTTTTTGACATTGAGGAAGTTACAGTGAGCTCGGTGACTTATTTTTAATCTTCATTGCATACATCCCTCTGCTATGCTGCATTCATATTGTAATTTGAACCAGATCACACCCTTTGGTAAGACAAAGGAAAAAACAAAAAGAAAAACAAACAAACAAACAAACAAACAAACAAAAAATCCCAAACAGCCCCCCTGAAAAAAACCAAAACCAACCAAACAAACATACAAAAAACCAAATCAAACAAAAAAAATTAAATGGAACAGGGGTGAGAGGATTTTACTCACACTCAATGTGCAACCTTGCTGTGTGGTACAAGTTTATGAACAGATGTTGGTATGAGGGGAAGCAAATGAGGAAGATCAAAATAATTACAATATGGCTGAGAAGCTGAATTTAAGTCTCTTTCATAAAATAAAAGATCATTGCCAAAGAAAAACGAAAGCTTATACAAAACATATGAATACATGAGCAAGATAAATAGCATATGGAAAAGTTTGAATCAGGATAGACAAAGCTTTCAGAATTTATTCCCTGGTCAAACAATAAACAATTACAGTTTGTTTTAAGTTTTAAGATTGATAGAAAAGTGTTGAGATTCAGACTGGAAAAATGCAGCAAATTTGCAGCTCAAGGGATATGCAATATCCATAGGTTTCAAACCTGAAAGAATAGTTCGAAATATTAATGTAACTTTTCAAGTTCTGCTTCCAAATCCAAAAAATCTTTTCAATAACAAAATATTTAGAGATGCTTCAAGTATTTTTTTCATGGAAATATTTCAGCATCTAACTCCAAGTGTAGTTAGATTCTGATCACATTAACAAAGATGTAAGCACAAAGCTCCATTAAAGTCATTGGAAATAAGGTAGTATCGGTTATTAGGCAGGCTGAGGCTCACACTAAGAATGTTGCTTAAAATTTTGTGCTATCCACATATGTCAAGATAGCATGAGGCCTGTTGTATTTCTTCCTTCTATTTCTTACTGTGCAGAGAGCAGCAAAATCTGTACGTTCCTTTCAGGTGACATTCCATATTAAGGGCCAGGTCATGCCATCAATTTTTAAACACAGCTACCCACTGAGATCAATGCAGAGTGCTACTTAAAGCTTGACAGTAGAGTGTGACCCTATAATACCAAGAAATACCTCTTTACTTGTCTAAAAGCCTGGATCTAGTCACAACAGCATTCTACCAGCATTAAATACTGCATTTGTAGCATTCCAGTGCTTATGTGTTATATCCTACTGTGTTTCCAAATGTGATCATTGCTTATACTTTTCAGCTATCTGAACTTCATTCTAGTTCCTATTATTACAAATAATAGCAAAAACCACACAAGTGCAGCAACACCACAATTTGAAAATTGGGTAAAGAACTACTAAGGGTGTAAGTCCAGACCAAAAAATGCATTATGCACAGAGATCTTTGTGCTCAACAAGGTTGTATTGGTCTCTCTAGGACCATCAAGGTAGAGGGTAGTAGAGTCATAGAACCACAGAACAGTTTGAGTTGGAAGGGACCTTAAAGACCATCTAGTTCCAACCCCTCTGCCATGGGCAAGAATGCCATTCATTAGACCAGGTTTCTCAGAGCCCTATCCAGCCTGGCCTTGAACACTTCCAGGAAACAGGCATCCACAACTTTCTGGGCAACCTGTTCCAGTGTCTCACCACCCCCACAGTGAAGAATTTCTTCCTGTTACGCAATCTCAACCTGCCCAGGATGTGGTTGGCCTTGTGGCCTTGCGAGCACACAGATTGTGTGTCCCCTCCTTTAATCAAAGCTACAGACCTTATCCTGAAAGACTTGCACATCTTCAGCCACACAGAAAATAGTGAAGCAAGGGCAAAGAGGGGTGTTCAGAATTCAGAGCATGATGCAAATGGATAAGGTCTTTGCAGGACTGGAGTCACCCACTTGTTTTCAAATTTTTACTCTCTTCTCTGCAGCTGTCATGCACCCTGCAAAAACACTGATAGTTTATTAATGGAATAGTCTCCCTCATATTCCAGCATAAGTGATTTCAGGTGAGGTGAATATTAGAGAGGTGTTACACAAAAAAGCAGGTAAAATGTTATAGCTGCAACTATGGCTATATCATTACAGATAAGCTAGTTGAATCTATCATGGCAGTAGTTCTATTCATCCTCTGCCTTTTACAAACTCATTTTGGTTTCAGCAGCCAGTCAAAAGCACTAACAATCTAAAATTCATTCCGCCCCTCTGCCTTGTCCTCATGTATTCATTTCCACACATACACCTTGCTGTACACAGGTAAAAAAAGGTTTGGATTAATTTTCCCAATACAGATGTGTCATTGCCTTTCCATGAAAGAAGGAAAATGTTTGCTAGGCATATTGCTTTAACATGGAGGGAAAGAGCAAGAGAATATACTCCAGGCAGGCACTGAAAGCTTCAAACTCCCATAGTTTAGAAGTACCCTTACAACTGTGACATTTTCAAAAAGGATTTTAAACCAGCTTTTCCAAGGGGCTTAAAGATTGCATTAAGTACAAGACGTGATTTTCAAAAGGGCAAAAACATATGGTATGTAACTTCCAAGTTGCTTTCAAAGTAAGGCTGAATTATTAAATGCTAAAGTCACCTCTAAAATGTGATTTAGGCTGTTAAATCAGGTAATGGCTTTTGAAAAATTTACCTGCCATTAATAGAAGGATAGGGCTCTGTGTGGAGGTGATTTTTCGACACCATTTCATGAGCTTCAAAACTTTTTGACATAAGGATTCTTGTTAAGCAACTATAATTTTCAGGGAATTAGCAATAGTTTTTGAATCTGCTTGCAAAATTCAGCCTTGGGACACTCTTCCACCAACGACTGAGTGAATTCTCACAGAGTTTAGGAACTCCCCTGCTTTTACTGATTGTAAATCTTATGCTGTGAAACACAGGATTAGGAATTTGGGGTCTTCATTACTGTTTCAAATGTGCAGGATTGTTAAATATTTTCATTTTGACTCAGAGTGAAATTTGACAGTCAGTATAAAAGCTAAATTCCTCTTGTAGCTAACCTCCAAACTTGTTTTAGTATTGCTTTTTAAAACCTGAAGTACAGTTTTTGGTAGAAAATAATTACTTCTCTGTCTGATCTAAAACATTTCTGTTCCAAGAAGCACAAAATCTCTGTCAAAATCCCTTCCTCCTATGATTACACTGCAGCAATGAACCTCGTTCCCATTGCAAAAAGCATTATGAGCAGTCACAGGAAAATATGATATCTGTTCCAACTACCTTAAGGAATTTTCATTAAGCCAAATTCAGACTGCTTCTTTGTCTTATTGCCTTTGACCTATGACGATGATGATCCGTCAGAGTAAAATCACTTACAGTACAGAAATGGTTGGGGGTTTTTTATGTATAAAAGACTGTAAAGTTTATGCCTTGGATGACTGTTATTCTGAAGCAACCTTGTTCAGGGTAAAAAAAAAAATTTACAGACAAAGCTCAGATCTGCTCCGATTTCCCTGGATACAAAATACATATTTTTACAAAGTATCACAAGTGTTACTACCTTTAATGCAACATAAATTGAGCCACAGACATAGGAATAGCTGTAGAATTCATTCAGCTTCTGCTGGGTGTTTTTGGTGTTCCATTTATAACCCCGAAAATGGCAAACATCCCAACAGAAGGATATAAATAATGCCATGGTACAAGTTTGTGGAAGACATTATGCCTGCCAGCTTTCCACACAATGCTGTATCAGCTTTACTTTCTAGTCTGTAGCAGACCTCCAGTTTGTAAAATATAAAAGAGATTGTATCCTCTCTACTGCCTGTGACACTACTAAATACTTACATCAGCTACTGTTAAGGCATTGAAAGTTACTTAAATTACATTTCAAGGTCGGAGCTCCCCAGTACCACCCAGCACACAACACCATCGCAGAGTTTCGCTTTTAAAGCTGCACAAGTTGCAGGACCCAGACACCCGTAATTTACTGTGACATGGAATTAGACGAGGTGCAATCTGACACCATGCAATTACCAACTTGTGATACAGCACTCTGGCTTCAGAGGCCACACAATACGCAACAAGGGAACTGTCTGCAGAATTAAGCCTAAAGTTGTTCATTTGCATAGTAAAGGCACTTCAAAGGAAAACCAAAACATTCTTTCGTTGTATTGTTATTTGCGATATTGGACATAATTCATCTATTTGTAAATGTATTCATCTGTGGTGTTGTCACTGAAAGTGTGTGATCCCAGCTGAATTATGTTTTGACAATAATTCCATATTAAAATTTTCCTTTATTCCCCTGGCAGCAGAACTGATTTACAATGGCAGCTACAGTTGAAAGTTTGTAAGTGTAAACATACAAATGCTTAGAGGAAAAGAAGCTATGGGGACTTTCTTTTCCACTTTTAAAGGCGGTTACTGTGTGAAAGCCAGACGTCTGAAGCATCAGTAGTGACAAACAGTCCAAAGGTGGCTGAACCAGTGTAGAACAATGGAGATACCAAGCCTGTGCATTAATATAAAAGGTAAGCATGTCTTATCAGCAGGCTTTCTACAGTCAGGGTTATGCTGAATAAACACTGACAGATAAATTTTGTGTAAAATAATATTTTTTTAAAATTAATTTACCAGGGTAGGTATTTGGATCACTCTGTGGCTGCTTGGTTTAGCTGGGATCTTCAATGGCATTTTTCCAGCTAGAGGGATTTTTTGAAAAAATGATGGTGATGGTAATAAGGGGGGCAGAAGAAATGAAAAACATTTAATGATTAATAGAATTCTAGTTTTCAGCAGAATCAGGTTACTTTGATTAGCTTCTCTTGTCTTGCTTACAACAGGGATGGCATAGCACAGAAAAAAACAAACATTCTCTTGCTGAGAGAGCAGGTATTTTGAAGGCTGAAATTTCTTGCTTTTATAAAATCACAGCCTTGAATTCCTGCCTTGTTAAAGTGCTAAGGAAAGATTCCTCTTTTCTGGAAATAAAAAATAGGACACTGACATTCTTGGTTCTCTCTGAATTTTGTGAAGGAGAATCTTATAAAGATGATAGCAGACCTCTTTTTCCTTCATTGCTTTTTATTAGAATGTGAATTAAATAATTATCTCAGCTTCTGGCCCATATAATAATGTCACCTGCTATGTTTAATCTCTGTGGCTGCAATGTACTTGGAGAACATCCGAAATCTGCACAGCAGTTGGAGAACCTGAGTCCACTAAAGAAATTATATCTGTACATTTAAACTTGCTGCCACTGTACTTAAAATTTTTCAAGTGCTAGCATAGAGAAAAGAAAGCTGTATTCAGAAAAATTCACTTAGCGTGAATCAGACTTGATGGCAGCAAGTCTTCCCCAAATGCCTTTAGCTATCAACTCTATCACATAATCCTGCTTTAGAACTAATGAGAAACTAAAGGTAGCAGCAGTGACAACATTTTTCATTTGACAGCATCATAGTCTGCAGCTGAGGGAATGTACAGTGGTGGCTCTCATGAACACCACAGCCAGCAACGGGTGAAAGAATCTCAAGTCAGTAGAAATACTTATAATGTGCAAAAATGTAGCATTAATATGTTCTCTTGAGGAGTCAGAAATTTCACAGGCTTTAGAAGAGCACTTGCACACACACACACACACACAAAACCCCTTTTAAACTACTTAGTCTGCTCATTTGAGTAATTGCTCAAAGGTGAGTAAAGGTTTATGTCATTGTCCTTTGGGACCAGCTTTCATGGAAAACCTACTGAGTATTTCAATAACATTTACATGTACAGTGTATAAAAAGTCTTGAATATGAGCTTACTTCAATGCCCAGAGGTTTTTAGACTTACATGTGCTGCATAGCTAGACATTCCCCTCTCCTTCTTGCTTCTTCTTATCTTCTACTCCCTTTTCCTGCCATATGCCACTAATGTAACCAGAGGCCATTAGGGCAACTCAATCCCAGGCTCAGATATTGGAAAGTATAGTAAATGATCAAAGCTCAGGTCAATGCGAGCACCTGGCTGACTTTGATCACCCTCATTAGTTATGACAAGCAGGAATCCCTCTTGTCCTCTCAGAAAAGAGTTCACGCTGGTGGTGTATTTATTTTGATCTCATACTGAGAATAAAAGTAGACTCGTGATTAAAACCTGGAGCATTCTACTGGAAAGCAAAGTTACCTCAAAGTGATGGGGATGGATTGCATGTACCTTAAAAATGAAAAATATAGTATGATGTTTTTAGTCCACAATGTCCTTCTCAAAAAAAAAAAAAAAAACCTGTCCAGAACAAATATGTCTAGCTGTCTGGAAGAAGGATAAAATGCAAGAGCTTTAAACAGAAAGAAAATAGATAGCTCACAGTCTGTTTTTCAATCCTGTTGTCTTATAGGCTCAGTTCTTTTTCTGGTTAGAAACATCTTCTTCCATTCCTTTACATTTCCTTTTCAGAAGTGCAAAATAAAATTATACTCCATTACAGACGGATTTTTCAGAAGGTAAATTTATCCTGAGTTTTCATCTGTGATATGATGGCTCATTCCCTGCAGAGTGAGTATTTAATTTTCTTCCAAACACATTTTGAAATTCTGGTTATCCTGTGTATTTTCCATGTGAGTGTCTACATTAGTTTAGATTCCAAACTTTTTCATTTTAATGTAGTCTTCTATCAATTATTTTCGCTGGCTAATTGTTACTGCATGAAAGAAGTGGAATCATTGAGTAGCTTTTCTTCTGTCTTTTAATTTTAATTTATGGTTCTTGTTCTGTCTAAAAGGATGGGGAAGAAGTTTCATAGTTTTTGACATTTCACTTGCTCATTTGTGTTTTCCTTCTCTGATTGTAATTTATTTCTCTCTCTCTAATGTTTTATGTTCCAAATTCAATTGTATGCAATTGCATGAAAATAACAAACAGCGTGGAAATCAGGAATAGTAGATAATAAGAGAAAAAACCACAACAAGCCTAGGTGGTAAATTATCCATGAACAATGAAAAAAATGGACTGTTCTGGTCTAGTGATTTTCTATAAGCTGGCTGATATTCTGTGGAATACTTACATGATTTAGGGAACCCACTAAATAGATGTTCTGAACTAGCCTTTACAAGAGTCTTCCTCTATTACTCTCTTCCTCCCTTCTTGCTCTGCCTTTACACATGCACAGATGCACACATATAAACTCACCAACACACACACACACACACACACACACACATATATATAATTACAGAAAAAAGCTACCCTCCAGACTTAAACATTTCCAAAGGAGCTACTCTTGGCACCATATTGTCTTGGTATTCTAATATATAGTGTTTCACATTTCCAATGGGGGCTGTTCACAAATGTGTTAATTTCATGAAGAGGTTATCACACTCATGAACAATGATTCACTGCACTTCCCATCAACAGACTTAAATGCCCACAAAACTCTTGGCCAGCTCTGAAAGTCAGTTTGAAATTTAGACTCCTAAGTATTCTCTGGTTACCTCCACACTGTATTACACAAAATCATCTTTGTGTGAATTAGCAGCAGCAGGCCACTTGAAATTTCTGCTCAACCTGCTTTCACACAGACCATTCGTTCTTTGGAGTTCAGTTCTGCTAAAATTGTGTTGAAAATTTTGATGTTTCCTCCTGATACTCTATTTCCATACAGTACTTGAAAAGGAATTTTTGTGTTCCTTCCAGTGATAATCTGTTAATCTTTTCTCTTTGTCATTCTCATGGTAAGTTATGATCTACTCTCTTCCTGCTAATTCATTTCCTCCAAGTCATTCAAGAAATATGTTGGAAACTCAGCAGTTCTGAGTTGAAAGTTAGTTACTACTATCCCTTGACTTCTTAAAAAATAAAAAAGGTGGAGAAGCTTCTGTGCTAGAAAAAAATTCATCACCACACCCTTTCTTTTCTACCCCGAATTTCCTTACATATAAAATTCATGAGCTAAGACATACTCTCTCAAAGTGAATAGTGTTATAATAAATATATGAAATTTTTATATCTTTTGGATTTGTAAGAGATAATTTGAACGATGCTATCTATTTCTGATTTAGCTGCTCCTGTTTTGCAGCATGAATCATAACAGAAAGTACCAGATGATAAATACATTGGAATTTAGGAACATTTATAACAACTTAGAGGGATTAGTGGCCTTAATGGGTTATCTTAAGCAGTAACAGGGCTACAGGTACTTACTTCTGAATAAATTTCAGCTTTCTCTTACATATTAAATATTGCTTTAGTCTAGAATATACAACCTGCTTTACTTCCTCAGAAATTTGCTTTCCTGTCATATTCCTTGGAAGTTCTTTGATAGTTCATACTTGTATTGTGGCACCATCAAATGTAACGTAGATACTGTACAAACACACGTGTTCACCCTGCATGAACAGAGATTAAATAGAAAAGACATATTAAATATCAATGGCGAAACAAATGTGACTTGCTCATGGCCATCCCACAATGAGGAGGTAGGGCTGAAACCAGAATCCCTAAATAATTGTATTGAGTGCTAAATCCCACCATGAACCTGAGTGAGCTGCATTGTGGGCATTGCCAAAGTTGGTTATGTATTGGGGAACACTGTAGGTGGTCTGAATCTGTTAAAAGAATTTTCCCAATGCCTGTCTAGATTTTTAATAAGCATGCTGAGCATAAACCAGTCCTCCTTTTTCTCATAAATGGCTATGCATTTCTCAAGCTGCACTGAAAAGGAACTGGAGATAAAATGTCTGTTTTTCACAAACTGATCTGCTGCCACTTTAAGCTACGCTGCTTTTTTAAAAAATTATTCTATGTTGGTCGAGATCTCATTTAGTTGCAACAACATGAGCCTAATGCAGCAGACATATGGATGTTTAGGGCAGCATGTTATTGACAAATTCTCTAGACTGATGATTTATTATGTACATCAATGGACAACACTTGTTCTGTCTATGAAGGCTGTTTTCTCAGCTCTGCTCATCTGGGAGAGACATGCTGTGCACAAGTGGATACATGGTTTGTTTTATCCAATTGAGCCTTCTATGGAGCCACATATTTCATTCTGATTTATGTCTGGTTTAACTCCTTCAGTCTGTTCTTTGACCTGCAGGTACGCCATTCCGAACTGAATCACACTTAAATACATAAGTGGTGCTCAAGGTGAAAGGGAATTCTAGGGAGAGCTATTCCTTAAACAGTATGCTTGCTGAGAGATTGAAAACATCACTTGAAAACCATGTGTTGGGTCCTGTCAATGGCATTTTTAACGCAGATGAATACTGGTGACTTCAAAAGGGCCCAATATGAAAATGCACATCAAGTGGCTCTCCTGTATTTGTCCTGCTGATGCTACTGAAGTCAGTTCTACTGAATTTAGTAGAATCAGGTCCCATACTCTTTGAAAAGTAAAGATTTGCACAGTTTGCAGAAGCTGTATACTGCTAGCATGCTGAAAAGTGTTTTCCAAAATGACTGGTATTTATGATCACCCCTAATACTTCATATTCATTAGAGTGTGTGTATCTTGAATACCAAGGAAACAAAACATGCTGTCATTTTCTGGAAAGAATCAGCTAATATCATGACAGCAGCTGAAGCAGAGGTACCATATAGATGTTTTAGGTAAGTTAAATGTTATATTCATTTTTTATATCACATTTTTTTTGAAACTAGCAAAATTTTCTTTCCTTTCTTCCATAGCTATTGGAAGCAGTGAAAAAGAGTAAGGTCCTCGAGTGACATGAGATCAAATTCAGAAAGCCCTCAGGGACTTTCTTGTGTGAAGACTTCTGAATCATATGCTGGCATGTACAAGAGGTATCTTGCTGCATAAGATGGAGTGAAGTTACCCTCACTGCAAGCATAATTTAACATATTGAATGCACAATTCTGACAGCTGACATTATGAATAATTAAATTATATAATTGCAGTTTTCTCAAGTTGCATTACACAACACTACTTACTGTACAACCTTCTAGGTAAGTCCGTAACACAGATTTGACTGTATTCCTTATAAATGGTCTTGCACAATCTGACCCCTACATGGTTCTTCATGTGTGAAGCAGGGTTTTTCTCATTTATCTGTTTTGACGTCTTGTGCTTTTGCAGATCTGAAGATAAAAACTTTGGCTTCAGCTAAAACCTACTTACTCTGAAACTGGGACATGAGGCAAATTCACCAATGCATCACAAAGTTTCCAGACTTCCTCAGGATTCCTCCGGGGACACATCCTGGGACGACTCCTGCAACCAACTCAGTGAAAATAAGAGGATATTGATGCATCTTACTACAGAGTATAAAGGAATGTCATTCCAAAAATATTTGTGTAAGTATAGGAAATAGTGAGGTCACAGTACACCTTATATATGCAAATCAGAAGCATGATTAAAATCTAAAAGTTCGAGTTTTCTTTATTCTGATAACAATCCTGGTAATTCCAAGGTTATGAAAATTTTTTAATAAAAATTTTACAAGAATCTTTAATTGTAAAGGCATTACTTTCAGGTTTTTGTTGATTTTAATTTTATTGTTAATGTGTTTTCTGTTCTATGACATTATTAATTTATAAAATTTTAACAAATGGCTAATCAAAATACAAAATATTCAGTTCAAAATGTTTTAGCTCCAAAAATTTCTTAATTTTAAAAGCGTTCAGTTATTTCCTTTCTTGTTTCTGCAATAGCAGATCTTGTGAAAAATATACTTCTTACAGCTGATTCAAAGTTCTCACACCTGAGATATTTGTCGTCAGCTGAACTAAGGAGAATTGAATTTAGTTACAAATTCAATCATCAACGTTCAATCTGTCGTATGCCTCAGGCACCCTTTTAAGGTGGGATTTATGCTAAATAACTTTGGAAAGTGGTATATTCACAACTATCATCAGTTCTACATATCTAAATCAGTCTTTACACTGGGATTAACCATGTTCTAAAACTGGCAAAGTGAATTAAACTTTACGGGGTTTATTCCCCTGCACTAGCAATATGCAGAATCCATAGTTTGGTCTAGTTGATCGGCTTTTAGATTGCTCAAAAAAAGTGAAATGTTCCCTGCCCTAAAAAGCCATCTCTGGGATTTTGAGAGGGAATAGATCTGATTACAAGACCAAGACCTAGAGATTATCATGACAATATCATTCTGCTATTTTTGTGACAACTATTGTATGAAAGTTATGAAGTGACAGCAATAGAGGTCATGAAGTCAGAATCTTAAAATGTGCAAGCTGAAGGCCCTATTTGTCGTTCTTTTTAGCTGTCATTTTAGGACCAGCTCACTTTACAGCACATTTCGTTTTCATGAGAAGATGTCAGCTGCAAAAGGTGGTCTTAGATAGATAGCAGTGCTTGTACTTCAGAGAACATTGGAGACATGCATACACATGAACACATGAATATAGTTATATATGTATGTTTATATACAAAATGAATATAGAAATAGAAGAAATGAGAGACAAAATAGTATAAAGACTTCCATTTTCACCTATATTTCACTATAAAATTTTCCACAATAAGCTTATAAAATTCTGATGCAGCCAATGATTTGAATGAAACCCTTTATTTCCACAAAGGCAGAGAACAAGAAACCCATCATGACTAAATACTGAATGATTTATGGATGTTGTTCCCTCACAATTAAATTTATGGTGATTATCTTGCTCAAATCTATTAAGTCTTCCACATGTAAAAATAATGAAATATTTTACAAAATCATTTTCCCATTTTAAAATAGATTATATCTGCACAACTCCAAGATAAGGAAGGTTTTATAATATATTAGAAGACTGAATCCAAACTGAAGTACACTTTTAAAACTACAATGATAAAAATTATCTTGATTGTCTTTTCTTTTTTTTTTTGAAAATTAGTTTACTGTTTTTCACTAATTCTCACACAATTTTTTGATAAATTAGTTTTGTTCTAAGTTCAAATACCTCGGAACAGTTTTATTTAAAAAAAGCTTGGGTTTTGGGTTTTTTATGATTCATACTATTTTTGATATTTCATTCTTCGAAATTTAACCTGAAAATATTGGATGACTGAAAAACTCACCCTGTGAAAGTTGATCAGTGCTTTCCGGTTGGTTCTGTATTAATAGGATGTTCTGCTTCCTAAGAAAATATTTATAAAGACACAGTGATTTGCATGCATTGATGTATCATATTTTTTTAAGAGGCATGGCTAATGTGTATAATTTTTGTATTTAATGGCATAAAATTTTGAAAAGGACTAATTATATCCTGCATTATCTCTTGATGACAGAGTATCAACAGTCTATTTTAAGTGACAAGCAATTTGTAGAAGAAGCTTTGCCACTTTTAAATGTCAGTTAAAAATAAAATCAATCTCTTTTAGATTATGGATTTCAGGAAGGCATGAAGGAATGGTGCTAAAATCCACTGAAAGAATAACTATTCATTTGAAGCTATGCAAAAAGTGAATTTGAAAATGTTCAGGTACAGTGAGTTCTATTAAAACCTCAATAAATGTTGCTTTAAAATGTCACAGCAGCATATCCCTTTTGAGGCAGTGGACAATAGCAGACCCTGCTGATCCATGGAGTATTCAATATTGAATTTTTAATGATGCTTACTGCATTACTCTGTTCTGATTATCCACTGAGCAGCTGTAATATTGGTAGAGACCTTGATATATCAGCACATTCTTGTTTTTCTACTCAACAATTCTTCTGTTAGAAATCTTCTGTCACAGAATAATTTATCTAACATTAGATGAACTGTTTTCACTTATCAACCAGATCAATAGACAAACCTGTCCAACAGCAAATACATGTTTTGTAAATATTAATGTTGGTCTACTTCTCTCAGACTGAATATTACTTTGGAAATAGTGTGGGTTTATTCACAGTAAAAACATAAGCACTCTATGCTTGTGACTTAGATATGTTTCAGTGTTTAAGATGGCTGCAGATGCTGGTATTTGGGCAGCTGCTCCCTTGATTTTCTTAGAAAAACTTTACATCCAGCAGTAAACTGTATTAAACAAATTACTTCTGAATCTTTTTAATACTTGGTGGAGTATCCTTATTTATTTACCTATGTATATAGTGAATGTAATTAGGAATATTATACACACTGTTTCTAAAGCAGCATAAAACTGACAGAGCAGCATCCATTTTTGTAACAGAGGCACGTGTACATTTGAGGGATGAATAATGAGTTAGAATAAAAATTTTAATCACATCTTTCACAGTTATGCTTGTTTCATTTACCTTTGTGGTATGTACAAGTGTCTTGTTGGCATGCAGAAAATACACATCAGGACACACAAAGTTCAAAGATCATTGCAAACCCAACATCCCTCTCCTCACTGCTTTAAATATGTCTTAAAAAGAAACAATGTCTAATGAATAAGGAGGTGCAAACAAAGCCTAAAAATATTTTTTGAAAGTCTCCAGACAGCTAGAAGGCATGGTCCTAATCCTAAATGATCACACCAAATATCAATGTGGAGCTGAGGACCTTAAACACTGTGTTTTTTCATCCTGTGTTGTTACACCTCCAGAGCTTTGTCAGAATTCACTGTCATAAAGAACTCCTTTAGAAACCATAAACATACTAATTGGAGTGATTTGAATACCATTGTCTCCATTTTGCAGGCCTGCTGCATGGGCAACTTCATTCAGCAAATCTGTGTTAGAGTTATCTCTAATCCAGTCACAAACCTATGCTGTAAAGGATCTAATTCAGGCCTTTGCCATTATTTAGCATCATTGTTATCTTGATTGGGTTTTCCTAGTGCATACGTATTCTCCCATTCCCAAGATTCCACCTGTAACTCACCTTTATTCATCACAATCTGGAAGTTTCTAAAATTTCAGGTTTGCCTCTTCTTCCTTCCTTCCTTCTCACTCCCATCATACTGCTGATAATTTGTCAGTGATTCTAGACTTATGTCTCTATTCCACAATCATTGTATTTTCTTCTGCGAAGTTCTTAAGGAGTTCTGGCCACACCTTTTTTGTTTGGTTGTCTTTCTGGGCTGTGAGCACACATTCCCACCCTCTATTCATCCCTTGTGAGACACACTTGAAGTACAGGGTCCTGTTCTTAGCTTCTGAGCACAAGAGAGACAGGAATGTAGTGGAAAGAATCTAGCAATGGACCACAAAGGTGATAAAGGGATTAGAGCATCTTTTGTGGAGGAAAGACAATGAGAGTGGAGATGATTCAGCATGGAAAAAATGTCTCAGGAGGATCTGATCAATACATATAAAGTTCTGATAGAAGCAAATTATTGTGTGCACTGGCAGGACAAGTGGTGGTGCATACAAATTAAAACCCAGGAATTCCATCCGTACATAAGAAAAACTTTTCTACTACGAGTGCAATCAAACACTGAAAAAAGGTTTTCTTAACAGAATACGGAGGTAACCAGTATAGGTGACCCCACTTAAATAGAAGACTTATTCTAGAAGACCTCAAGTAGTCCCTTCCCATCTTAACTATTCTGAGAAATGGGGCTTTATAACTTTCTGAAAAAATTCTGCTATAGCTCAAACATGCCATTAGCCAGGACTGTTTTATAATCTGAAAGGCATGGATTGCCATGTTTGGATCTTTATAAATGTATTTTGGCCATTCTACCACTGCCTTTAAAGTAATGTCAAATATTATAGGATATCTAAAAATTATTTCCAGACTTAAATTTTAAAAGAGATCTATAACAAATGATAAAATTATAAACAAGTTCATAACTTATTTAAAGGAACAAATACAAAGATAATTCTTAATACTGAAAAAACCCCAAGTTGGATATAGCAAAGTCCTGCTGTGAAAGTCTATTTTTTAACCCTCTCAATGTCAAAATTCAATTTTGTTTCCAGTAGGTAGACTCCTAAA
Organism: Acanthiza pusilla; assembly: GCA_036630365.1. Taxonomy (NCBI): domain Eukaryota; kingdom Metazoa; phylum Chordata; class Aves; order Passeriformes; family Acanthizidae; genus Acanthiza; species Acanthiza pusilla. Next base: position 29,346,729 of record JAXCHO010000036.1, on the reverse strand, counting down.
GTGGGCTTTCCTGAGTTGTCTTTCTGTCTTTCTTATAAAATACAGAATTATTTTCTGGAGTGAAGGAAAGAAAAGTAAGGAGTATATTAAAAGTTTATTTCATGGTGCATTAATTTTCCAGAACTGGAAAGACTGAAAGGTTTGTAGAACACCTAAATTGTATAGTTATGGAATTTAATTTTGTTAATAAAATTTCTAGCATTCAGCCTGTTTCTGTATTGTTAAAAGTATTCTTATTCATTTTTCTATCCTAGAAAAAAAGCCCAACTAGAAATAGAAAACAAAATCCTGGTTCTTATGAGATGAGAAACAAAGCAGCCTAAGGGGGTAGGATTTCACCTCGAAGTTATTGCTTTCAGTTTGATTAGTTCTTCAGACAGTCCGTGAGTTGTACTTAGAAGTGGAAAGCTTTTAGGTCATTTTGGCTCTGGGCATATATCCACTGAAATTCAGGAAGTTATGAGGAATATGCTTGGTATATTCTCTGAGATAGGAGAAAGAATATTATTATGGAGATTTTAGCAGGCCCATATATTTATACAATTTCTGTAATGTTTTAAAATAAAGAAAAATTTATTTCTAAGGTCAGTAAGAGGTTAGGCCACCTAAGCTGGAGGTATACTGTAATGAAGACACACAATTGGTAGTGGTGATGGTGGCATGTTAGTTGATTTTGTTTTCCTTATGGATGAATATTTTTGCCTTCTAAAGACCCCACAAATTTACATAAAAGTGTTCCTGTCATAACACGTTAGGTTTGAAATGTGACACGCTTGTATGTGTACGCACATATATATACACACACATGGTTATTTAACTCTCATTTAGTATGCGTGGAACTCAAATTGAGATTTGGTTTGCATTCTTTATGTTAGTTTTTACTGTTTCTACATGGTGCTCTGTGCTCGCTCAAAAAACTCACTGAAAAAGGCTTAATTTCCTAATTTTCGCACTTAATATAGAAATCCCTTCTTAAAGATCTCTGAGAAATTTTCTAGTAAGGACAGGCAGAGCAGTGGCTATCACAGTCCAACTTTTGGAGATATTTATTAAAGACATTTTCTTATAAGTATTTTTTATATCTTAACTAAATAGACAAGATATTGGTTTACCCAGCTCTCCTAGAGCATTAATTAAAGTAACTTCTTAAGTTATGCATTCTGAAATGAAGATATTGATTTTCCCTTCATAAGAATGATAAGATGAATATTTTTGTAACATTATCAAGGAATACGATTTACTTGAACCATTTTCAAAGGCAATGTATAGTTGTCCTTTCACAAGTTCTGATTTTTTTAAGCTGATAAATCTTAGCAACTAGGAAAATTTATATGTGATTGAAAAAAATACATTTTGTCATTTTGGACAGCTTTAAAGATGACAATGAAACATCTGTGTTTCTATCCAGCCATTTAAAATTATAAGAAGACAAAGGGTCTTGTTTTATGCTCTAAGACATATAAACAGTAGAAATTATAATCATAGAGTGGTGTATAAAAATGCTTGACTGTTTTTCTATTTCTATTGTTGTTTCTCTGTCTTATTACATTTGTGCATGTGGTGGGTTCACAGCCAGGGAAAGGATTGTTAATAATCAGACAAAACGTCTGAGGACATGAAACTTATTTCTATTACTGTTTGCAAAGTCAGCACAGCCCTACTACAGTTTGTTCCAACTGTACACTGAAGGCAATTAGAAGGACCTTTAGAAACAATATAAAAACTTGAGAGGATGAACACTCTACCATGCTCTTAAGAAAACTGCTCTGAAGATTTATTACCTTTATAACCTTTATTGGGAGCAGTTGTCACTTTATTTGCAGTTTAAATCTGTTTTCTCTTCCAGGATTAGGACTTGTTTCTGCCTCCTACACATCTACTTTTATGAAATGCCTTCTCAGTATTTCCTTGCTGATCACAAGGTTACTTTAAAACCTTGTCTTTTATAAAATTACTATAAAATAAAGTGAAAATGAAATAAAAAATAATCGCAAAAAATCACGAAAGAATTTTTTTGTTTCAGTAAGAGTTTCCCAAACCTACATCCTGACAAAAGGTAATAAAATGTTTAAATTAATAAAGCACTTTAGAAAACCTTAATAGTGAGTCATTGAGTATCCATTATGCATAGTACACATTGATTTTGTGCTGTCACATTTATTTAAAGAAAATGTCCACACAATGTTAGCGTGTAATGCTTATATCTTCTGCATGTCGCCTCCCCCTCAAACTATTAAAAATGTAATATGAAGTGCTTTACTTCTCCTTTCCCAAGAAATCGTAAAGTCACGCAATTAGAATGTAATTGGCCTAGGGTGAGGATCTTGAAAGCAGATCTGAATTATGTCATCAAGACTCCAGAGGCAGAGAACACTTAGCAAAACAATGCCTGGAAGATATTTTAGGCTTTAATAAGAGGGACAAGGTTCACAGGACCTCTATGATATCCCAAACCAGGAGGTGCTATTGTGCATGTCAAATATGAAAATTACTATCTCAGAAGAGGCAGAAAGGTGTTTTCATAGAAGAAAGCAAGAGATAGGTAGATCTAAAAATATCAGATATATTTGAACACATTTCATGTGTTGCTACAGCTGCTTTTTAAAGTATACCTGAAGTATGGGTATAGAAAATTACACAAAGGGGGCAGATCAGAATACTATGTAAAGGAACATAACTTCTTAACTGCATTTTATTTTGGAGTTGTGTTTGCAAATAAAGCAATGTTGACCTCAAAGTCAGCAGGTCACAGCTAATACTGCTGAAGCATTTTTTTACCATATTTGAAGTGAATAGGGTAAAGGTTCTAGAGGCATTCACAAGAGTTCAAAAAGTTTTAAACACTTTTTTGGCACTTTGTAAAGAAAGAGATCAAGAAATCATATTTAATTTACTCTGCGCCTTTAGCTGAGAACTAGGGTAAAGGCGAAAAGTGTAGATGGTTCTTCTCTATTTTTAAAACATAAAAAGATTTAAAGTGGAATGTTTCAGTGGCTCTAAAATATATTATGTAGGGCATTCAATGATCAAATTTAGAGTCTAAACTGTTGATGGTATTATGTAACTACTTTATCATCAAAAGGTTACTACTGTTTATAGGTAGCTTGTTTTAAAACCCTGGATGTGTGAACGGAGACATGAAACCACCAACATAAAGAGGGGCTCCTATAGTTGGTGTATACATAAAAGAGCACCCTGTAAATTGGGGGGGGTGGGGGGAAATAAGCGTGAGAAATCTAGTACTGGTTTTTCTAGGATTATGCTCTAATTGGGATACAAATTAAAACTATTTTTAATTTTGCACTGTGAATCTCGAAACAAAGTACATTTACTTGCTCCAAGTTAACCCTTCTGTATTCATTCTCGTTTACTTATCTATGCTGTAGTTGTGTTGAAAAGGTTTGCTGAGGAAAGGGAGACTCTACAAGCTAAGCAGATGAGCCAGCTTGACATTTAAGCTATTAAAATGATAAAGAATATTTCTATGTGTTATCAAAGTCTGTTGGCTCTATAAATAGTTGAAAACTTGGAGAGAATGTGTTTTCTACTGTGGTTTCTGGTATTGAATTGCACTTACTTTGAAAAATCACGCATGATTTGAAACTTCCTATTTTAAAACTTCAGGGAATGGAAGTGAGGGAGATTGAAAGTTTTTTCCAGTCCAATTCTTTATTAACTTCTCAGGGGTAATTGTATAGAACAACTATTTTTTTCCCAATAATACTGCAAACACTACAACTTTCTGACAGGAAGCCCAGGCTTAAGACAAGACTATACTTTCTTCATCATTTCTGCCGCTTCTTTTACTTCTTCCTTTCGTAGAAAACAAAATAAACACCTTCACTTTCAGTGTTGCTTAGCATTTCATTTATTTGTGTTTCCCATTTTAAATCCCTCTTCTCCTATTTCCTTAGTTACATAAACAATGGACAGTGAATTTATTAATATTAAAGTTCCTTTTTTACCTTGGGTTCCTCCCCTCAGTCCCGTTTTTTGTATTGTTTGCTAAGGAAACAGAACTTAAGAAAAACCTGGTTTCAGATCATTTTCATCAGGCTAAAGAACATATAATGAAAACCAGATAAACAATAAAGTGATACAGACAAAATATTCACTTCTTTTTTCCAGTAGAAAAGAATTATGTTGTTTGAACTGCAGAAGCCTCTACATAAATGAACATACCTTACAATTTATCAGAAATTTGTAAGTAGCAGCAACATCCTTTTCCAATGTGATATAACTAGAATGTAATTACTTTGTTTAACTAAAAAGGTTGATGAATAGATACTATTCAATGAACACTGAATTCTTGAAAGAAAGGAAGACATTTATTTTGCTATCGTCTAGCACACTAGATTCTCTTATTTTGTGCTAGTGTTATTCCATAAGATTTCAGTATCAACCTCATTCCATGAGCTTTTCTTCAGCCAGTGTCTCTTTTGTTTTAGCTGTGAACCTGCACATTACAAAAAGAGACAGAAAATTGAAGCGAGAAACTGAAATTGAAAAAAAGCTTAAAAAAGGTGTAGAGACTAATACCACATGACAGATGAAACAGTAACTCTAAACATGATGCCATTGTGAAAAAATGCTCCTTTAGAATTTAAAAACCTTCTTTGAGATAAAGGGGAAAAGTCTGACTTAAGAAAAACTTTATTCTGTTCCTGCACTTTCAACGTTCTGTCCTCATAATCAGGAATGCCTATTTAAAAAAAAAAAAAAAAAAAGTTCAACTACAGACGACAAATACCATACAATTTCAGTGTAGAAGGTGTCGCTTCTGAACACACAGAGCAGGATCAACTGTATTGTTCAGTCTTCTCACTCTCAAACCATAGTAGATGATGGTAGGGCAGTCATAGATTTGCTTTGTGCAAAAATATTTTAAATATGTTCTGGAAAGTCATTAAGCCCTGGAAGGAAAAATACCCTATATCAACAGATAAAAGAAATTGGTTACCATCCTTGGGCCCTGAGGGCAATGGTCAGAACCTGGCATGTGTCCTCTCATTAGTCCACTCTCAAACAGCTCTGAGGTCTTTTCCAGGTTTCTCATCTGAATATCCTACACACTGTGATAAGGGGAGGCATGGGTCAACATTAGTTTCAAAAGCATTTTTAATTACATAAGCTCACTAAGTGATTGACATTTGTGATCATTAAATAAATTCTTTGAGGTATATTAGCTGGGTAGTTATTAATCTTCATATTTTGAATCAAATAAATGAATTCACAGGATATTTTGGCTAGAGTTAGATGCAACTCCTCTAGAAACAACAGGAGTTCAATAAAGTAGATGACGACCATCTCCTGTTGCAGTGAGCACGTGCGTATTACCTTACACAGTCTCTGTACCTGTTGTGCACTAACACATAAAGTTATTATCTAAAACACAGTTTAAAAGTACGTGGCCAATTTGCACAACAGAAAATGAGACTGTTTTTTCTTTCACAAGTTCATCCTTGCAAAATGATTGTTTGTTTCATTAGGGTATAACTCCATGGGAAGAGGCCTGAAAAAAGGATACTACAAATGCTTTTTGTAACTTAATCTCTCAGGATTAAGTGTTCATAGAGCAGGATTTGAAGATTTGCTCTTGGCTAAACTCACTACATTCTCATCTAAATCAATTCTGTTGCCATCATTAATTTCAAGGGAAACCAAGAGAGACTAATCTCAAGGAATTTCAAAACTCCAAATCCTGAAGTCAGTATTTGATTTTTATTTAAGTTCCTGCTCGCCTGACTTTTGCTACCCTGATAAATATCCTGGCAAGCTCCTACTTTTGGAAGCAGGAAGAGTCTTTCATTTGGGTTTTGCTGAAGACCTTAAATTTAACACTTGATGGCATGTGGAAGGCAGTTTAATCAACATCTGGACTATCTCAGGGTATAAAAGAATTAGTTTCATTTGAAACCTTTATTTCATATTTTTTTCAAATCTCTCTGCAGGGTGTGACTATGGAGAAATTAATCATGAAACAGAGGTATCTTAACCAAATAAAAATTTATTTGCAAAAATTCAGCAAGACAGTAAACTACGTCCTCCTATACCCCTTACAAAAATCTGCTTTGAAGCTTGGGTGCAAACCTCAAACTAGTTGCTGAAAAAAGCCCTATCCTACAACTACACACAATAAATGAACCTTTCTTTAGCCCTCAGCTCTTGTGGGAATTTTCTTTGGTTTGAAACCTCATGTTGTAAGTCTCCTTCACATGCCAAAGCGCAGAGTGATCTCTGTGCTGCAACCTGCTTCCCTAATCACTTCGGCAATAGCCTCCCGACGTTTTAAGGACATGCAGTCTTCTCTCTCACTGACCGCATACAACAGTCAGTGCAGGCTTTTCACGAGGGAAAAAACCTTTCTTCTAAACTCATGTAGTAATTTCCTCTAACATTTCGAGAACTCCTTTGATCCTGTGACACACAATTATTTGCCTTTCCCACACAGTGGTTTCTTACCTGCTGGAGCTCATCCAATGTGCCGTGACATTCCCAGATGTAAGTGTAAATCTTTCACACTGTTAACATTCACTCCTGCAGCAACACTTTTCTACCTCGGTATTCCTTTGAATGCCAATTAGGATGTCACCATTCTGATTTCAGAAGTTAAAACAAGACAAAATTTAGCAAACCCTCTCTTTTCAGTCAGATAAATGTAAATCTATGTTTTTTCATATAATTTAATTTATCAGTAATCCAAATCATTATCAACTATGATTTCTTGACAGATCTTGTCCAATATTACAAACAATATAATTCCATGATGCTAATTTTGAAAATTTTGAGCATTTTAATGCTGAGGGAGGACAAATTACTTTAAATGCTAATAGTTCAATAAATACATTTTTTAAAAGTAGAATATTTAAAATAAGACAAAGCTTCTTCTTTGTATTGGCATTTTAGCAAAGATTTTTAAGTCTACCATAATCACATTATAATATGTGCAGAGACTTAAGAGGGAGTGAGTATGTCCAAGCTCTCAGTAAATCTATGGGGAAATTTCTCTTACTCAACAAAGAAAAATTCTACAGAGGAAGCTTAGGGCAACTTATGTCTGAAGTGTGTGTGTTCTCCCCTTGTGTCTCACAGTACGCTTTGTAAAACACAAAAAATGCAATTTTTATATCTTTGGAACAAGATGATCCATTAGTGGACACAAATCACTAGCATTTGAAAGAGTTGTAAAGGACTTGATTTTCAACCATAACTCTGAATTTACTTTTCAAGATAAATGAGGAGGGGAAAAAAAAGCCTGAAAGGTAATTCAGAGGGTACAAGAGAAAGCAACAAATATGTGTATCTTTTCACTACACATAACAGATCTGGAGGAAAAAAGAAGCAGTTACTGAAGAAAATATTCTTTCCTTCAACAGTCAGCAAATTTTATTCCATATTTAGTAGATGTTTTCAGGTGTTTCTAGAGAGATCAACTTTCAAATCAATTAAATATCCAGGTATAATCTCTGAAGCCTTAAATTAATCTGAACTACTTGAGCTGAAGCAGTGTCTGAGGTTTAGCATTTGTTTTAAAATCTCAGGAATTCTGAAACTCTTTTTCTGCCATTTATATTTTGTGTGACTGTTGATCCTTTTCTCTAATTTTCTGTATCTCAGTTCCCTGCAGCTCTACACACACTCCATGATAAATGCAAGAATCTCTGAATGGAAATATTCAATAACTTTATAATGACCCTTCATTTGAGTTTGACAGGCTTGTAATGAGCAGCATTGTGAATACTAAACTCCTAGTTGGATCTAGGTGGACATGAAGTGAACAGGAAGAATTAAAAAGTTTTGTCCCAATTTTATTTTCGTTTTAAATCCTATCCTTAATTCAACAGTGAAAAAAAGAAAAAACTACAACCAGTAGGTTTTTTACAACCCTACAAAAAAGTTTGGATTTTTCCTTTCAGAAATTAGAATATGACTGTTTCAGGTAAAAATTTTAAAAAAAGAAAAAGAAAAAAATTTTTAACTCCTGTAAATTTGATTTCCTTTCCAGTGCTACTTCAGTACTTCTTTCTGCAAGACAGATATTGAACAACTTCTGTCTCATACATTTGGTCAAATAGCATGTTTACATTTTTCTTGATTTTTAAGCATATCTGATTCTGTGTGTCCCAGCATTGTTAGATACAATACAATAAGAAGGCAGGGAGAGGGAGGGGATGAGACCAGAGGGACAAAGACAGGATGGGATGCGATGGACACAAGGGATAACTACTGCTGTACAAACTTATACCTATGACAAGTTTGCTGTTTCTATTTCAAGCCTGAAGCAAGGCTGGTACAGTCCTTTGTCCCACACATCAGTTCTAAGAAAAAAAAAATAAAAAAAGAGATGCCTGGCCCTACAAATTTCTTTATAATAAACACTGGGTCAATGGGAAGGAAAGTGAAACTCGTGTTAGTACTCATAGCTACAAGAGAATAGATCCTAAATAAAACTACCCTGAACTTGTGAACATTTAAATCACTTAAACATATGTGGAGTTTTCTTGATGTCAACATTATTATTCCTCTGCTGAACTTAAGCACATGCTTAAAGGATTTTCTTGGCTGGGGCCTATGAGCAGAAGCTGACCCCATTTTTTTTTTTTTTTCAAGTTAAGTATGCATAAATATATGCAAGAAATGTGTAACACAAACCAATGCCCCTAGTACAGATTTGCAATGGTACAAAGAAACACGTTTGCATCAGCTCTCTGTCTTTTGGATTTATCTATTTATTTTCTCCTCTGGTGCATTGAGAATCTCAACATTTTAAAGGAAATAACTTCTCACTTGATTGTAATTTCCATAATCAGAAGTTAATATGTGTCAATCTTTTGCAAAAACTTACCAAGACTGAGAGATTTGACTTACACACTTTAACGCATCTTTTTAATTGCTAGTGTTTCTGAAAGATGCAATCATGTTTCTTTGGTAACATTTAATAAAATTAAACATATCAATCACTAACTTTCTCCTTCAATTTTATAACAGCTTTCTTGAAACAAAGGCTCCTTGTGTCTGCTCTATTGTGTCCAGGGGAAATGGTGAGAGTGTATATTTTTTTCAGAGTATATAACCTGAATCATAAACTGTCTATCTACAAAGTGCAGAAATATTTCATTAGCAACCTTTCTGGGCACAGTCTAGAAACTAAATGTTCCCCACATGAATGGGAGTATAGCTGTTCTGAAGCACTAAAACAAAAACATAGTGATGATATTTTTGCTCATAGGCACATAGTATACAGCCCCGTGCTGTAGATTTACTAAGTCTGAGCTCCCTGGCTGCCAAGCAAGAAACAGTGGCAAAAGGGAGTTAAAAAAGATAACCTCATATTAAGGTGGGGGGAAAGAAGTAAACATTTTCCACATCTCCTTTAATAGAAGAGACACCAGGCTACCTTTTTTTTATTAGCAAGTTCCCCTTTTCACTACAGGTCTTTTCAGTGTTCTACTTTACAGCTAAACTCCCTGAGACCTGATGTAGGATTTAGCAAGCTTTAGATAACATAATCTCCATCTAATGGGAATTTCTGAAGCCAGTCACTAAGTGTATGAATTATTATAAGAGAAGAAAATCAAATTTAATATCAAAGAACTAACTTTAGAAGTTCAAGCAGCGGACAATATTCATTTTCCATCGACAGAATTGTTTAATAAGAATCTATCAGCAGTACAGGAAACACTAGGTACTCCGGCAATAAGTGAATCATGATGGCTTATTTCCTTTTAATTCTATGATCCCAGCTGGAACAAGGTGTGATTGGAGAATGGTTTAATTGTTCATAGACATCTGTCTTTGGATTCAATTGAAAAATAATATCCTGGGCATAAAATGGCCTACAGAATTTTTGACATTTTTATATCTTTCACAATCAAGGCATTGTCAGAAAGTCAGGTAGTAGAGCTCTGAAAACTTATGGATATATTTAAAGTAGAAGAGGATAAAACCCTGGTAATATATCAATGTACACAGCTGGAAAGCAGATGTTCAATTGAGTGCACTCAGTTCTTAAAGAAAGCTATTAAAGCTGTTACTTACTCAAATGAGAAATTTCTATAATTTATTGTTCTCGCGTTTTTGATTTCCCCCTTTCTCTTCATTTTAAGCAGACTATAGGACTACTCTTTCATATTGTTGAGGTCAATTACCCTGAAAGTCTGGCTTAGTGTAGTATACTAAATGATTTCTGAATGCCCAAGGCTACTGTCAATCAAATTAGCCAGTGACTTATGAGTTGTTTACTGTACTGTGAAATGAAGTGATAATGTTTGTCAACCAGTAAAATGTGACATTTAGTATTGGATATACCCCCTTGAAATTGGTTTTGCATCAGCTTTATTCACTTCTTACCAGACTGGCACATATTTTTGACTAAGTTCTGATTATGAAAGGAGACATTATATTAAACTTTATAGAGCACTGGTAAGCAGACAGCTCAAGCCTAGAAAAGCCTTGTGTGGTCCAGTAACTGATGTGTCATGCCACTGAGGAGTCACATTTTCCATCTGTCTGATAAGCAGTGGAAAAAAAAATCTTTTTTTCTTGAGTGTTCATTTGATTCAAAGCAAAAATTTTGAGGGAGAATCTCTGGTTCAAATAATTCAGAAAATGGTGATCTGGGATGAGGAAAGGATTGGATTTTTTTTACCCCTTTTAGGTATTAACTAAGCTTGAAATTAAAATCTGAGTCAGATATCATCACTTGATGTGACATATTAAGAATAAGCTTTTATTGAATGGTTTCTAAGACAGTGACTTACTAAAGTACACCACTGAGGTCACACTGAAGGGAAACTCTATCCTTCTGGAGCTCTGAAAGTTTAATTAGTAGTTTGTGAGAGAAAACCACAGCACTGGAAGTTCAATCCAAAAAAGAACTTTCATGTTTCCTTCAAAGGAAGATTGTTTGCCACTCCCACCAATTTTTTTCTCAAAATTCAGAGTTAAAACCCGCAAAATTTCACTTCCCATGATACAAAAGAGAGCTCACCTTTTGGCATGCTCCAAATAGACAAACAATTCTGTAAAAGCTATGTCAGAAGTGCAAAGAAGGAAAATCTACAGACAGACTCAGCATTTTCTCAGTATTTAAATTCTTACCATAGTTCTGTAAAAACTTCCCAAGCATAATGACAAATTGAAAATTTAATTGTCCATGATGGATGAACATGTTTTATTTTTGCCGTTAAATTGTCTTTTTAGAAGTAGTCTCTACAATAGATGGAGTCCTTTCTAAATGCATTTAAATATTTGACAAGCAAAAATAAAACCACCAAATTCTTAAAAATTTTAAGCATTAAGGCAGTATTAAATAAAGTGTACTGACTTATAGACACAACACTAAGGAAATAATCACACATTTTTACTTAATTCTAAAATTGAAGATTGGAAATCAATCATATTCTTGGGTCCAGGTCAGATCTTACATTATGTTTGCTTAATGGATATTTGGTCATTGAATTCAACTGGAGTATTACATTAGGCCATATTATATTGAAGGTATCATGATTTTAGGGTTTTTTCCATGAAGCTGAGCTGTATATTCTTTCAGGAAAAGCATGTTTGTTTGACTTTTTAAAGTCTGGTTGTTAGGTTGACAAAAAAATTACATTCAAATTAATATCTTCAAAAGGATTAATTCCATTATTAAAGGACTGAAATGGGATGTGGTAAGAATCTTTTTGTCTTACCTAAAGGAAAACAGATGTGCTAGTAAGTAGAAGAGATATCTGGGGAGTGGATTCAGGTTTCATTTTTTGTTGCTCATCCATATTTAATGCCATTTCTTTCCATAGCTTGATATCATTGTTTTAAAATCTGCAAAGATAATTTTGAAAAGACATCTATAATGTTTGCCACAAGTGTAGCACAGATCCATTTAAATTTATATTTTGTTTCTTTCTTAGGTATCATTTAGTGCAGATCAACTTGATATGCTTGCTCATTCTAAATGCACGTGCACTATTCACATTCACAAACATCTTATTTTTATAAAAGTTAAATAAAGTAAGCTTAGAGGTGGTCAGGGTCGAAACCACTAAAATATATTTTTTCCTATTGCTTTGTACATGTCTTACTTTAATCTTTCAAGCCTAGACTTTTGCATGTAATATGTCACCTGGTCCTCATGGCATAAAGTCCAAGTGAGGAAACCTATTGGTGCCTCGGCAGACTCCTTAAGGGGAGTCTCCTCTGCTCTTTGTAGGGATCCTCATCTTGAGGAAGAGGAGACAAGCAAGAGCAGACAAGTCTTTCGCTACTCTTTCACTACTAGTGAAGTAATCACTAAGCTGACATGCATGGAAATTCAAGCGCAACTATGTTGTCTTTTCCAAGATTTTCCTTTCTTCGCATCTCAGGGGAAATCTTGAATGGGCAATAGCAGCCTGCTTCCAGTTTCTTTTCAGACCTGTCCAACAATTCAAAGAAGCCAAACACAGCAGGAGAAATCTGTTCCAATAAATTTAGCTTTTCTGGGTAGGAACAATAGAAATAAATAATGATCATCAGGGAATATAATGTACTAAAATGATTAATTCATGTTAAAAAGAAAATTTTAGAACCTTTTACAGTTGTTGCTTTAAGAAAATATTGCTTACCTCTCTCTGCCTTTTTTTTTTTTTTTTTAAGTACACTGAGTGTATAACTGTATATTTTAGGGAAAGCATTTTCAATCTGTTCCAGGTGAATCTAGGCATGCATGCTTTCTCAGTCCTCTAATAATCTGTGACCTTTCCTTTTCCTGATGCAAAAGCTTAGTTTTTCTAGGCCACTTAACCTGGAAAATTAAAATCCTATACTGGACTGCCTCTGCTGGGCCAAAGCTTTAAAGCTACAATATAGTTCTGTATTTTTTCAGTCCTGCACCTTGTAAAAGATGTGAAAAACATGTTTACATCACTGTCTTTACATCATTTCACAAATGCTGTTTCGAATTTTCTCATTTCCCCTTCAGTCTTGTAAGTCTGGAAATCTCCTCCAACTTATCCATCACGTTTTTTATTCTGGTCTAGTCCTGTTTTTAGGTACAGCATAAATTTCTGCCAAAGGAGTATGCAGTGCATTTTCAAGTGTCTGGCCAAAGAAGGTGCTCATTGACCCAGGTTTAAAAGAAGCGGCAATGCAGCATCTCAGATGTGAGGCTGTCATGCCAGTAAATGGAAGAATTCCTAAAACATTTGGTTTCAGTTTTTCACATCCTTTTCCTTGGAGTAAGGTTTCAGGGCTTTCTTCTCAGAGAAGGCTCTGATATTTTCTCTGCATGAAATAAAAAGACACGAGAAAAATTGAATAACAAATAATCACAGAATCAGACAATGTAAGCATTTCTATGCATTGCAAGTGCCTGCAGATTGCACTTAGAGGATTTAATCCCACGGCAAAAGTTTTACCTCATCGATCACATCTTGACCAAGCAAAAAATCAAGGACCTGGAAAAGGAGTGCAATGGCTCCACATGTAAAATTTAATTAAAAAAATAAGTAAGGCTGATATAAGAGGGGCTGGTAGCATTCCTGGCTTTCCCTTGCTGGGAATAAAGGTCAGCAGACAGTCAGCACATAGAGCACATAGAGCTCCACCCAGCACACAGAAGTCCTTGGACAACCAATTTAGAGAAAGTCACTGAAATCAATAGTTAAACTCCTGTTGTTTTCAGCAGGGCAATATTTTACCTACCAGGTCTGAAAGCAGAGAACACAAGACACTCACTGCAGCAAGGGTATGTGTGGTAGTAGGGCTGACAACAAAAGCAGCACAGTAATATTCCCATTGCAAAGGACACAACGGAGAATGCATTTTTCCAGTTTTGTGACCATTCACAAGGCTGAACTGTAGTGTTATGCTCCATATATTGATGTGTGTTGACACATTAAAAAATATGCATGACTTAAAGATCCATCCATTCCAGCAAAAGACAGCTTTAGCAGCTCGGTTCACTGCTTGCTTTTCAGCATGTTCCTCACACCAACTGCAGGCAGCAAAACAGAGATTCAGCACTCTGGCAAACCCTTGTTGTGACATTGCCTTGCTGCTGTAGGCTGTACTCTCAACAAACATCACAGTTAGCAGTTCTCAAATGTAATCAGATGTTATTCTTCCTTTGGGTTTTCAGCATAAATTTTGTTACCTCTTAAAAAAACTCCACTTTCTGTCCCGTGTCCATATAAACCTCAGGCACAGTCTTTTTTCTTCTTTTGCCACAACTCCTGCAGAGCTCTTGAATTGGTAACTCATATCTTCTGTGATATTAAACTGTAAAAGATACTATATTTCTCCCCTCACCTGGGCTCAGGAGCAGGTACCATTCCAATTTACTTCTGGTTTGCTCATGATTTGTTGGCAATATTTGACAACTTGCTTAATACTTTATACTGAAGTCCTGATGTCAATAGCATATTTTACCCTGCTACAATGCAACTTACACCTACACTCAGGGTCTGCTATAGGTAGCAATGCCCTCTCCATAGGGTAAACTGTGCTCTTTGCAGATAGGAATATTCCTGCTCCATTAAGGGATCATAGCTGATCCCTTTGGGATACTCCTACTGAATTCCTCTACATTACTGCGCTAGAATTTGCACTCTGACAAGCATGTTCCACTGCTTGTTCCTCTCTTCCTTTTATGTTTTGCCAGTTTTATATTCATGATATCACTTTCAAGCACACAATTACACATATATTCGTCCACTCTTTGCATGTTATATAACATGGAGGAAAGTATCATCAAGAGAATATTATGAGTCTACTTAGTTTTTTGACAATAATATCAACACAAACATAAACATGATCTTTTCATGGTAATTTTTCTAGTATGACAACCAGTTAAGGTGAACATGAACCTGTTTAAGGGTTTACAAATAAAGGACAGTGGTGGAAAGAAGCATGAGATATGTAGCTATCATGTAGTCTATGCATGGCAATGGTTTGTATAAGTGGCTGTGTGAAAATAGATTAATGTTCTTCATTTTTGGCAGGTTATAGGGATGTGAAGAACAAATATAGATCATGGTTGGAATAGTTAATCTGCTGTTTGCAGCCATAGTTGCCATGTTTGTAAATGCAGTTCTAAAGATTACATGGCAGTGGGAAAAAAGCCACATAAATATGACTGAGGGCTGTGCTGAGGATGCACTCTCTAAATACTTTTAAATAGCAAGCTGACAAAGTGATACAAATCTGAATAAAGGAACATAGAGAAAAGGTGAGTGTTACTTTAATATCTTCTCTGAAACTGTTGTTATAGTGATGATGTGATAATTTTTTTTCCTATTTAAGCAAAATTGTTTATATACTACTGGACCTGTTAGTCAAGTATATGCCAAACTGTGTGTTAATTAGTATATTCTCTTCTCTAGTGTACCAGCTAATTTGTTTTTTTGCCTTTATTAGCACTTACAAAAGAGCTAGTAAAATGATTCTGTCTCTGAGAGAGACTCCCCCTGCTGTGGTTAATAGTTTGTGTTAAAATTCATCTTCATCCAGAACTCGGGCTTCAGGTTTAAGGCAGTTGTCAAGCTTTCACTTATACCCACTGGAGAGAAATCTCTACCTGCTAATACTTTAGTGTACAAGTTTTCTAATCAAATACACATTCTTTTAAGTTGTGATGAATTACATACTAAAGCAAGAGTACTGGTTAGACTTCTATTGACTATATAGAAAAGCCATATCACCTAGCTCTGATTAAATTTTCTATATTGCATGTAGTTAACATGAAGTAATAAGTAATAAGTAATTTCCAGATGGATAAAGTTACAAAAAATTAATTACAGCTGGTGTATTATCCAGATAGATGGATAAAACTGGTAAAAAAGCTTCACATTTTCCCATCTAAATCAATTATTGATGATCAATTCCATGAACTCTTACTTCTATTGCTCTCCTGGAAGGTATGCAAATAAAATACTAAAATGATCCAAAATCAAGACTATGAGTCTTGTATTCCTTCCAGAAACATTTATGCAGAGCAAGTGTTAATGCAATCTCCAGCTGCATGATTCCATCCACACCATTATTATTATTAATTTCTTTTAGTGAAGCATTTAATGAAACAAGACTCCTGAAAAGACCTGTACAGACTTTTTTCCTGCTAGAAACAGAACCAGCAATGCAAAGTTTCTTGCCACGAACTCCACACAATAACATTTTCTGCAGCACTGATTTGTGGATGAAGAAAGTACACAATAAGCAATACACCCTCAAAATGTTTCAGGTAAAATAAAACATAAATTGTTAACTAATGTGACAGAGAATTTTCTATTGACCCGTATTACCTGCCCTTCAAAGAACATTACCCAATACAGCAGTCTTTTTATCTAAAGCATTAATAGTCATTTGTTTGTTAAATTACTTTAGAGATCTACTTAGACATAATTTAAATACTTTTAAAACTCCATTAGATATGTTTATTGCCAAAATTTAAACAGTATTCTCTTAGTTCTTCTCCATTGCTTTAAAAAATGGCAAATGCACAAACGTCTGGCAATGCTAATTTATCCTCTGGCTGTCAGTCTTCTGAGGCAAAAGTTTGACACCAGCATGGTTCATTGACCACTAATGCTATGCACTAGTAAGTCTCCACTGAAACGGCCACAAGAAAACCCACCAAAAAAAACCAAAAAACAAAAAACAACAAAAAAACCACAAAAAACAACAAAAAAAAAAAAAAAAAAAAAAAACACCAAAAACCCCAAACAAAAAACCCAAACAAACAAACAAGCAAACAAACAAACAAAACCCCCAACAACAACAAGAAAATGAAAATAAATTAGGAGAGGTAAGAAGAAAAAAATGTTCTGTGTTGTGCTGGAGTTCGCAGACCCAAAAAGTGTCAAGAAATCTCAGGAATTATTAAGACTTCTGTCATATCTATATAAAAGCTGAAATTTCTTAGACAAAATACCATCATCAAAAAGGAAATAAAGATTTAATATCATACTTGGCCTTATCAAATAATAGCTTTAGAACTTTTTATAGTGAAGAGTTGTTCAATACAAATGTTTGAACAAACTTTTTACAACATATCTCACAGCTCAGGATGACAGGATATACAAGAACTGTTCACAACTTTGTAGGAACCTAGGGAAATCTTGATTTATTTGAGAAACAGAAACAGGTTTGTTTGGGTTTTAATTAATAAAACTGATCATCCCCAAAAATATGAGTCTGGGAAAGTGAAATACAAACAAACCAACTCCCAAAACCTAAGCAAAATCAATCTATCGTGTCTACTTGCACTAAACTTGATCTATAAGTCAGAAATTACCTAAGATTTATGTTTTCAGTCTCTTTCAGATAAGTCTTGCAATTCATAACAACCTACATGTTCAGGCACTAGGAAAGATGTAAATAAAATATATTGCTAGAAAACATGAATAAACACCATGTAAAAAGGAAAATAATCGACAGGGCACAATCGTTCAAACAAAAGATCATTATTAGAAAATGTCTGTCAAAACTGAATTTTGCAGGAAAAAGCATTGAATTTTTTCCTATTTTTCAAATACCTCCTTGTTAGTCAAGCTTACTGCGCTTCTATATACTAAAATAATCCATGTATTCTTTAATCTAAGCGCTGATAAAAGTTATTTTATGCCTTATATTTTCAGTCCAGACAAGGTGATTTACTAGGCATTCAAGAAGTGAATAGTCAGTTCTTTTGTATACTATTAAATATTTCTACAAGGAAAAAGTTTATACATGATTCAAATAGATGCATGTTTTCCAGTGAAAAGAATTATTTTGAGGGACTTTTTCTTTTGACAACTTTAGCAAACAGCTTCTGTTTTCCAAAATACTGTTTTCTCTGTCAAAAATAAAGATGAAAGCATATTTATAGGGGTTAATATTTTATTTCTGGAAAGTACTAAGAAATTGTTAGGCATCTATATTATATTTCTTATATTCTGCATGGGTCTCCATAACAAAGGACAGTAGAAGAATGAGATGAGAATCTTCTGACCGAATCAGGTAAGTCAGATCATCTGTGCAATAGCTCCTGCTAGTGTGTAAAAAAATAGACAAAATTCCTCTCCATTCTACCCTCTTTGCATAGTTTGTCGTTAACCACACTTTCAACAGACTTGACCTTCCCCTTGCTTTTATAAGGAATTCCACAGATAAATGTCACCAGAGAAAAATACATATTTAGTCAAAATATAGCAGACAGCATGCGCTTCTATAAATGTTTAGCACATATGACTACCTGAAGAATTTTTAAAATAAATGTCTTGTCATGAAGAGAATAGTGTTTGCTGAATTAATCACTGGGAAATGCTTCTGCTCCGTGTACTCTTTCTCACCTGGACAGTTACACCTGCAGCATGTAGCTCACCCTCGGTCTGTGTCAATTCCAAAATCTTCTCACCGCAGCATGAAACATAAATCAGATATTGAATTTAGCAGACCTTTCGGACTCTATTCTGGTCATTTATAGTTACACTAGGCTGAATTATACCATGTGCCCTTTATGTGGCCCATGGGATGATTTCTCTGCCAAGAATTCTACCTCTCAGACCAATAAAATGTATGGCAGTATAGCAGTCCGGACTGAAAAGAAGGGTTTCATTATTTTTTTTATTTTATTAAACAGTTTATCACAGCATACTGAGGCATTTATTCTTCTACCTAAGGATACACAGTCTACTTGAGTTAAAATGTTTGTCTAGAGATGTTATATATGCTAATATATACCAATGTGATTTCATGTATTTTCCTGGAAATCAGAAGCTCAGCGTCAGTAGTCACAACGTGAGGGAGAGCATAACATATTCTTGAAGGAAAATAGTCAAAATGTATATACATACTGAAAAATAACTGAAAGTGTTACAGAAAATGACTCAAACATAAATGTGAAAAACACATTTCTCAGATATAGACATTTGCAACTCCCTGTAAAACTAGATGAAAATGCCTGACCTAGGAGGAAAAAAGTAGAGGCAGGATATAGTTCTTAATTGACATCTTGCCACAAAATTTTAAAGTTAATATTCATGTGATACTGTGATGTGCTGAAGTTTTATGTTAATATAAACCAGATGGATTGAATTAATTGATAGGTAAATAGCTATGATGTGTTTGACCTATTTTGAAGTAATATTAATGCACTATGAACTTAAAATGAGAAATAAAAGGAAGTGAGATTAAAATCAGATCCAAGGAAAGCTGCTGAAAAGAGATTCCTATTAACTTAAAGGAGATTAACTTTACCAACTTCACCTATTTAACTGCATTATGTTAAATATGTACGGTATCTGCTACATCAAAAGAGAGAACAGCTATTGTTTGGCATTTTTGACAGTAGAAACAATATTAGAACACTCTTAAATTATAACATACTAGGTCGTAGTACTGCTGTAGTCCCCAAAAGCCAACCATTAATTTCAACAGGAGCTAAATAAATCCATAATAAATATCTGTCACCTGGTAAAAGCTTTTAAAAAGACAATATAACAGAAAGAAAATAGATCACTAAGCTATGAGAATTGTGCTGTATTTATCTGGATCTGTTACCCTTATATTACTAAAACAACAACAAAACCCTCACACAGGATTAAGGGATCAAGTTATCAGGAGGGTTTTTATTCAGTTTCTTGCTGTTTGGGGTGGGTTTTTTGTTTGGTTTTTTTTTTTAAATTTCCTGTGAGAATGAATATTATAACATTTCAAACAGGTAATATTTCACTAATTAAAGTGCTAAACAGCCTCTTTACCTCCTTTCTTCCCTTCCTCCTTCTGTCTTATAAATTTTGCTATTGCACTTTAAAGATTCCTGTACCTAAATAGTCACTTTGGACTGAATTTGCTTCCAGCATTGGACTGTATCTGGTTGAAATGGAGTTTCCTTTCTTCACAGCAGCCCACTGGGGGCCCTCTGGGGTGGTGCAGTGTCTTGAATCTGTGGCTAAAGTGGAGTTGATCAATAACACAGCAATATCTAGGCTATCACAGAACCATAGACTGGCTGAGGTTGGCAGGGATCTCTGAAGGTCATCAGATCCACCCCCTGTGCAAGCAGGACAGTCTACAGAGATTGTCCAGAGAGCTTCTGAGTATCTCCACGGCTGGAGGCTCCACAGTGTCCTTGGGCAACCTGTGACAGTACTCCATCACTTCCAACTGGAACAGTGTTTGCTTGTTCAGAGGAATCCTCCCGTTTTCCAGTTTGTGGCCACTGCCTCTTGCCTCGACACTGAGCACCGCTGGAAACAGCCTGGCCCTGTCTTCTTTGCACCATTCCTTCAGGAATTTCTCTACATTGGTAAAATCCCCCTGAGCCTTTTCTGCTCCAGGCTGAACAGTCTCAGCCTTTCCTCATAGCAGAGATATCCCAGTCCCTCAGTCACCACAGTGACTTCTTGTGGTTTAAAACCAGCTGGAAACAAAGCTCCAAGCAACCGCTCCCTTTCCCCCATCCTCTTGGGTGAGAAACAAGCAAAAGGCAGAGATTATTGATTGAGATAACAATTTACTAGAAAAACAGCATTGAGATAAGGACAAACAAACAGTAACAGCAACAATATTAATAACAACAGTGTATGAAAGAGGGTGATTGATTATGGAAGTCATACTGACCAGATGTTACTGCAGCCAGGGACACGCAACTTCCCGAGACAAAAGGGAAAATGGTGGGCACTGCCATTCCAGTATTTTTTTCCTTTGAGCCCAACTTCCCCAAGCCCAAGACAACAAAAAACAATGACAGACAAACCCTCCAAGTTGGACCATCCATACCACAGCACCACACCACTCTGTTCACTACTTTACTCCCCCAGAAAAAAGGAAAATGGCCACTTAAATTCCTAAGGAAATATCCCTTGTGTGGTGTATTATTTCAGTGAGTTTGTCAGCCTGTATTGGCCAGAGCCTTTGGTGCTACAGTGTCATATCTAGAACGGCAATGAATATTAATTTTTATTACGGTAATTAGTACTTTCTTTGGAGGAAACAACTTCAAAATGAATGTTTTGCCATGCAAAGAGTTAAATTAATCATGCTTCTCGTGTTTCCTCTTTGAATTAGAGTAAAATTAGTCAAGTGGGACCCTTCAGAAAGGGACACTAAAGGGCCTCTAATGTTTATTGCTCTTATTGAAATGAACTGAATTAAAGCATCCTAATGTTTATTGCTCCCTTTGAAATGAATACAATTAACAGAGACAGCACACCTGATGGTATTATCATGCCTGGTTCACCTAGCCCAGACAACACATTACCTAATGCTAAACTGACTCACTTTGAAGAGAGGCACACATTTCTTACTGAAATTAATCAAAATATTCTTTTACTTGCCTTTCAGATATCCAGACAAATAATTTAACTATATTCCATACATATGCATGCTTTTCAGCTTCAAACTCTAACGCGCAGTTTGTTGTATTATTGTTCCTAATGAGAATGAATTAAAACCCAACAGAGACCTGACCCAGAACCTCTCACTTCCCCTTAACTGTCAGTTTGACTTTCTGTAACACTGTGATCAAGTGAATCTTAAGTGGGAGTTGACACTGTCTCAACTTTCTGCAAATGCAGGTAAAATGGAATGTGAACTGCCTGAAATTCAAAGCTGATGTAACCTGGTTCTGCACCATTACACATAATTGGTATCTTCAGCTTTGTATAGCTGCAATTTCATTTCTTTAATAGCATGGACTTTGATAAGAATCGTGTTGTGGACCTTATTTTTTTGTCATTTTGGGTGAAGGTTTTTTCTCCTCTCCCTTCTGGTATCACAGCTAACTTCCCGCACAATGCAAAGTTCATTTCTGAAAGAAATCCTGTCATTGGTCTTTAATAGCAGATTAATGGGCTGTGAAATCTCAAATTTTCAAGACTGATTTTGTTACAAGAAAAATTGTTCCTTATATCTTCTCTGCGGACAGAAAAGATCTCTTCCTTTAAAATACCTTAATACTCAGCACACGAGAGGAATTGTATCACAAATCATATCTAACAATGAGATTTTCTTTATTTTCTTCTGATATCTACAGCATTTTGGAAAAACTGCTGCCTCAGGTAGCATTTGCTATTCCTCTGTGAATCAATAAAACTTTCTGCCATAGACTAGAGGATGTGCCTGCTGTGAACTTACAAATATTAGATGAAAGGATTCACATATAACACATCATCTATAAGTTGCTATATTAACCCACTGTCATCTGCTGCATGATTTCTTTCATCATTTGACATATTTTCTCCATATTTGCCATTCTGGTCTAGACTGTTCATTATGCATCTTTCATATGTACGGTAAGTGTGTATGAGCAGTGTATATACCCATACCCATACATCCAAACACACACCTATATATATACACATGCATACACGTATGTGCATGTAATGTCCATATAAGCATATTTATAAAGATAAACTCTAAGAGAGAAATAAAAAAGACTGTGAATAAAGAAAACATTTCCCCGAATTTTAAAGACATACAGACTGTGGCCATTTTTAACAGTGTGATACTGCATGCAGTATCAAAAACATTTTAATGAATCATAAAATGATTTTCCAAAATAAATTATCTACAAAATTTGTAGAACTTCAGTGTGATTCCCCTAGTAAATGTTAAAACAACAGCTTAGGAAAAAAAGCACAGAAATTGTTGCATAGCTAATTAATATCTATGTATTCAATTGTTAGTCTTAGGAAACAGATTGTTTGCATTTTTTCCTGAAATTTGGCAAGGTAACATCATTCTTTCTCTTCAGTGTTACCTTTTACTGGTGCAATATAAAGGCAGTCTATTCAAATTAGAGTAATTTCTAAACATAAATATATGCATGTCAGCACACTTTTCCAAAACACATTTCATTCAGACTAAATTTTTTTTCTTTTATACACTCTCTGTACCAAATGTGTCTGAAAGACTTCAAAGAAAGTGTGACAATCTTTGAAAAAAAAAAAGCAACAACAGTAGAAATTTTAGAAATCAAAATAATATTTACCAAGTACCCCCCTCCCCATCCCCTGTGTCTGCCTGCACCAAAATCAGAAGGTTACTGTTTCAGATCTATAATAAAAATGCTCTTTAAAGATAGAATCTCTTTTAAAGGTTATTTGACTATTAAATCTGACCAGCGCATCCCCCAAACCTACCCCACAAAGGCAGTGATGCTGCGCAAGCCCAAAAGCCAAGGTTTTTGCCTTTCCCTACCCAGCCCACTCTGCTGTTCATACAGAGCACATCCCCACCTGCTTCCTGTCCCCATACTCTCCACAGCTTGCAGCACTTAGCTGGGAATGCAGTTTTTCTCAAGTTCTCAAGCGAGCATTTAGTCCAGTTCAAAGTCTGGCTGAATGTGTCCAGATTCGAGGCTGAAGCCATGCAGTCAGTTACGGTGTCACTCCCAGTGGTTATGCTTTAGGGGACATAGAAATGCTGTGTTAACAGCAGTCAGAGAGGATAAGCTCAGAATGGTAAAATAAATTCAGGATCTTTTGCCCTGGCTTTCTAATTTTGAATCTTTAAGGTACATTTAGACCTTCTGATCTTCAGGCTCTGCTCTGCAGCCTCAAGGTCAGAAAGATTTTTTTATGGGGTTCTGACCTAAGAAGTTATCTGCCGAGGAAAGTTTTATATCAGATGATGAAAAAAAAAAATGCAAAGCAGTGAAAATTGCTGACTTATCTTTGAATCCTAAGTAATTTTTGTTTTTACAGTATTTGTAAGTAAATCTCAAGCAAGTGTCTATAGTTTTTCTCATCAGAAACTGTTTATTCCAAAAGCCTGATACATGAATAGAAACTATTTAACAAAATAATTACAGGACAAATATTCATCATCCTTTAGGAAAAAATAATCTGAGTTTTATTTCAGCTTCAAATACATCCATCATTTTTTAAGTGTTAACTGACAAATATATAATATTTTATTTCGCATAACTATTTACTAAAAATAGCATTAATATTACTAATTAAGCACTAGTATTACTAATACTGTTAGGGTATCACAAAATTTTGCAGACTTGACATTCTTTAATGTTCTTGATTTCATGAGAGAAGATTATTCACCTTACACATTTTGGAAATGCTAGAACTTCACCAAGTTATACACCAGAGATGAGAGTGCCCCTCTAGGCCTGCTTAGGACTCATGAATTCACTGTCATTGACTTTTAGGTGTAGGATGAAAAAACTTTGAGAATCGTCAATATTTATACATTTATATATAGATATTCTGACATTTCCTGCATGAGAGTGAGATCAATTCAAGAGAGAGAAATGAAAATGTTGACATTTTTCTGCTGGAAAGTTTTCTGCTGACATTAATTAAGATTTCTTGAACTCACAAACTTTGATAGCATTAAATACTTAATTTGATATTTTCATTCAAGAAGTCTTAGAGTAGGCAAATATAAAGACTACTTTTCCTTCAGTTATTTGACATCTATCACTAGGAGTAAGATGTCCTAAGAATGAACTGTCTTTTTTACTAGCATCTTTTTTTTCAGCAAATATTCTTATAGTTTTTCAGATGTTAAAAGTTTCTAATTATGATTCTCCCTGCAGGCATTTAGATATTCTTTCCTAAATATTCACAAGTACAATTGTCTTCTGGAAACCCTCTTCATAATGTTTACCCAAACTAATTTTAGGAGTCTAATTTAATAGATGATTCAGAGTCAAGATTAACTCAAGTGTTCTGAATCCTCTCTAGAGGAGCTCTAGACTGAGCTTTTTCTCATCAATGATTATAGGTTTATAAGCATATATAAAATAAACACAATAAAGACAGCCGTCTGTGAAGAACATGCACATTCTCCCCAATACAATGAATATAATACTGCTGCAGATGCCATAGAGATGTCAAATATTGGACTCAAATATTGAACAATGTTATTCCAGTGTTACAGCCCAGGTGACGTGGCTATAGCATGAGCAAGCAATAGATATGTGCCTATGCACAGTCATTAGGGGAGACTGACTTTTGCTATCAGCAGTACTCACTGCTATTTTCCTTAATATATTCTTTAAAATGTTATGTGAATATATTAGAGAGCACCTAGCACCCAGAAACTAAAGGTTTCTGAGGACCAAAAGTCTTGTGAGGAAATATACTGGGAGATTTTCCCATTTTACAGCATTTTAGAATCTTAAACTGATGCCAAAACCTGCTAATTAGCAGGAATTAAATTGGATAAATATAAAGAAAATAATTAAATGTAGTGAGAAACAGAGTTAGGATTTAACACACAGAAATAGTTGCAGTTAGCTAGAGCAGGGAGTTAAGGAAATGCAATCTGATAGCAGAGATGCAAAGAACAGCACATAGGAGAGGATGAAGGGAGAATTTAAAATCGGTCTGTAAAGCTGACAGAGGAAGATGAGATGTATCAATAGAACAGAGGCCTTGTGGGAGCAATAGGGTGGGAAATGGGGCTGAAAGACAAGTAGGCAAAGGTATGGAGAGTTGAGAGGCTACCTTGCAAACCAAGACACAAGCAAACACAGAGATAACAGAAGTAAACTGAAACATCTAGACTCTTTGGAGTTTCAATTCTGAAGATAAAATATGGCTGGTAAATACCTGAGGTGTCTGAAAATCTTAAGTTCCTGACATCAAGGACATAATATTTTGGACAGAAAACAAGATAGGTGACACAAAACTGAAGGAGGCATATGGAAAGATTTGTGCAACCAGAACAGGAGAAAAATGTGGAAGGAAAAGAGAGTAACAGACTTCTAGAGAATAATGCATAAAGGAGGGAAGAACTGCCAGCATGAAAGCTGATTGTGGTATTTTGTGTGTATTTTCCCAGTTTTAATCTGGAAATAAGGCATGTTCATGAATAATTTAGAGTAGAAATTTAACTGATCTGGTCACTAAGAAAAACATGGAATGACACATTGTGTAGAACATTTGTGCTGCTATAATAAATTAAGGAATCCAGAGAGAGAGTAAGAAACATAGGCATGAATGGAGCAGTGGACCAAAAAGTGGAAGAGTGGAAGGTGAAGAAATATCATATTTAGCAGGTAAGGATGCAGGTAGTGAGGTGAAGATGTAGAAAACATAAGTTTTATGAGAATTATCATAGGAATAGAAAAATCCAATGATATAGGCATTTTTCAAATTTAAAATTCAAGATAATTAAAAATTTATGATAATTCAAAATTTTACAAACAGATAAAGATTAAGTTCAGATATAAATCTAAAGTGCTGAGAAAGACTGACAAAGAGAAAGAAGGCAGACAAAGAGAAGAAGTTTATTTGTCTGATAAACAGAGGGACAAGGGCAGTGGGAAAGAAATTAAAAATGTAGAAGTATATGTGGGGGGTTTGAATTCATGAAGAAAAGGGAGTCAGAGAGAAACCAATCACTTTAATAAGGATGAAGTTATATGTCTAATCCAAATGAGCCATGAATCCATTTGCTTAATGGAAAAACGTGTCCACAAAGTCTTCATCGAAGCAGGTCATGAATAATCAATGTATTATGTACATGTTTCCATTAGTAAAGACTGATTATCTGCAGTGTGCTGGTGGTGTGGATCACGGATGTCTTGACCAAGTAATTATTGCCAGAAAAGTCACAGTTATGCGAGTGATAGAAATATATGTATAAATGAAATACATTAGTAAAACAGAAACCACAGTGCTTTTTTTTCTTTCCTGGTTTGGTGCTAAGTGTAGGAATCACCAAAAAACAGACGGCAAAGGACTTTCAGAGAGAAACATTCAGTCATATTTATTTGGAGCCCTGTGCTTTCTTTTCTTTGATCCCTAGAATCAGACGGATTGCAAGAATAACAGGGAAACACTGGAGGAGTGACTTTATTAATCTAGTCCTCTCCTCAGAGGATCAGAACAACCATCGGATTAGGAGGATTAATTTAGTCAGTGCAGAGAAAGTCACAATCTCTGTTTTGAAAAAAAAACATCTACAGAGCATGGTGTCAGATAGCTTATGCAGTAAAAAAAAGGGACTGCTGATTTTACCATTTATTCTACTGTGCTGCAAAGCTCTATATTTTTCACAACTATTAAGATTTACTGTACTGAACTCAGAGCACTTGATGGCCTAGGACAATTGCATTTGTTCTCTATGCCTTAGGAATTTTATAATTGTATGAAAATGAGGGGGACATAGAAACAATTCTAATAAATGGTAAGGCGTTTTTACACAGATTGTGTACTTGTAAGCATGGTTTTCCAGCAAGAAAATTAATGGGAGGATTTTTTAATTTTCTTGGGGAAGCAAATTTATATTGGGCTAGTCCTGTAGAACTCACAACCCATCCTTAGGCCCAGATCAGAAATCAGTGCGTGGTCTCACTCTGAGGACATACATGGGTGCAGGGAATCAGTGTCGTTCAGGTAATATCTGTGTGGGCACATTCTCTTCCTAGAGCTAGTTCTTCCTAGAAGATCATCAGAGGAAACCACCTATAGCAAAGGATTTGCAACCAGATTGTGATAACATATGATCTACTGCTCCCACCTCTGGCCTGCTACTGAATTCCAGGTGATCCGAAATATTTATGAACTCTCCAATACAGCTGTGCTTCAGTAGCAATTGGATGTCTTCATAAATGCTCTACACTTGTTTAATCCTTCGTGGATGGCAAAACTCATTGCTCAGTTCAACTGGAGCAGTAGCATTTTATTGGCATGGCAAGATCTGCCAAAGTATAAATGAAAGAGACAACATCCTCAGAGGTCTGCAAAAGATGAAAAGGATCTATACTTAGTGTTTCTACTCCTTCCTGTAAGTCCAAGAGGGGCAGTAGTTATTTAGTCCAGTTTAGTGATAATAATTTGAAAATTACTTATTCAGGAAGATGTAGCATCACATTCTTCTAAGTCACCAGATCCCAAATATAGTTCAACGATTCTTTCTGTATGTTTACCCCAGCAGCCTTATTTTTTCTTTTCTCTTTTAAGAAAAATATACAAGGATCTTAATTATATAAAGCTTTTTACTTATAAAAGTAAGGACCATTAAGGAATGAATACATGTTATTTATCTTGTTTTGTCCTAGTGGGTTAGGGCAATGGAGCTACAAGGATTTCTACTAACCAAAGAACTTGGGGTAAGTATTCCAGAAAGTGAAAGAAAAGCTTTTCCCAGCTCTGTGAATCTTAGACTATCAAAAAAGTCATACTTAACAATTACAAGATTTGAAAATATACCTCAGTCTTTTTACTTGCCATTTAATCTTTTGTGATTGAGTATTCATGCATTTTGCCACAACTAAAAAATGCAAACAACAGAGTAGTAGAAAAGGTTAGTCATAATAAAATAATTGTAGTAGTTTGTACTATTATAAATGTCCTCCCTGTGACTGACAAAATTATTCAGCTAAAAGGCTGAATGTATATATGAATGTGGGAAATTTTCTCTAAAATGGAAAAATTAAATAATTTTGGCTCTCTCCATCTTTCTTATAAGTCACCCTTTAGAAACTGCTAGTCATTCTCAGTCTCTGGATCTTTTTCTAGTAAATCAATGTCTTCTGGGAACTAGTGAGGTTTCAATAACTCCAGCAGATTCAGAACAAGCCATTCAATCTGTCTCATGGATTATAACTTTGTTAAAGTCAGAATTTGTGTTGGCGTTTTTCACCTCTGGTTCATGTCTGGCAGTCTGCCCTCTCTTCCAGCTCTTCCCCACTCAGGTTCATTTAGTTCATTACTCTTGCCTAAGGTGGAAGAACTTGCACCTGCCTTCAGTGGAGTGAAACCTGTCTGTCACAGTCACTTCGAGTTTGAAATCTGTTCCCCAATCTGCTTACAGCCAGACGGAGCCTGGTGCTCTGCATAGATGTCATTAGCAACTCTTCAGTCCATTTTCCAGGCTGTTAGTGGAAATACTGTGTTGTTCAGGACCTACTGGAGCTAAACAGATATATTTGCTATGTCTTTCTTTTTTAAGAGTCAGTCCTTGATAATCATGCTCTTAATACAGGTTTTTAGTCAGTTTTCTATTTCTGTTATCTAATCCATGTTTTCAGTCAGTTTGTAAATTGCCTTGTACAGCAGTGCCAAAGCCTTACCAAACTATATATCTTTACAGCTTCTCCTCTATCTTCATGGCCTGTTACCTTCTGCAATGAAAGTACAGGGGCTTGATATGATTTAGTCTTGAAAACTTGATTTTGAATGTTGCTTGCTGTGTTTTCATCTAGGCACTTTCCCCCCTCCCTGGTTTCTGAAGAATTAAAATTAAGGTGACAAGGTTTTTAATATCCTGACATTTTCTTGTCTCCATCTTTAAGGTAAGATTGTATTTTGCCTTTTTTTTTCTTTCACAACATCACTCTTTGTCCAGGCATTACAATAACAAATTTCATTGATACTAAAAAATTTGTTACTTTTTAAGTTGCACCCAACATCATCACTTGTTTTCAGAGATATTTATAAGTGTGTGTAATTCCCCCCTTGCCTTTTTTTTCTTCCTCTCTCTGGAGTCCACCGTATAATTATTCCCTGCAGATCAAGTTCTGTCTATAGCACTGTAAACAAAAATTGGGGCCACTCCTCACTACATCAGGGTTGGCCTCAGTTTCACAGGACAGGAAAAGAGGCAAAGCTTCAATGCATACTTTAAAAATTACTCATATACAGTCTCCAGAGAAATACTTTAATGCTCCAGAAATTTTTAAAAAATCATAATTGCTGTAAAACATAAAATAGTGCTTTGTTAATGGCACTGGCAAAACTTCTGTCAAGACTATAAAAACTTTCTTTCTTACATGCTCTTACTTTATTGGGTTGCTGAAAGTCAGCTGTTCAAGGTTAAATTTGGACAGATCGTCAAGCATTAAAATTTGGGGATTTTATTTCATTTTACCCAAACCAGTCACAGTGTCCTAATACCAACATAGGTAAGTATAATTTATTTTGCCATGTAAAAAAATTCTAGCAAAATTTTACTTCCAAGAACACAATCAGTCTTGAAATTTAGGCAGCTGTGTTTTTGTGATATGGATATATTTTTTGCCATTCATCTGAAATTGTCTATTTACAAATTGGTATCTCAACATTCTTATATGCCCAGTAGATATTTGGGTTTCCGATGATGTTTTTCAAATATTTCCTCTTCACTGGGAAATGCACAGAACCCTGAATGCCTGCAGGTGGCTGGTCATGTCCTATTGCACATCCTACAAGTGCTCATCTGACTTGATAGTTCTTGATAGTTCTTGATAATCACAGAGATACTAGGAAAACCCCTGCTTATTCTAGACTTCAAACGAAAGTAGTTATTATCTTGCACTTTTGTTCAAAATTTGAGTTGGTACAAGGTCTTGAAACAATTTTTATTTAGGAATTCATTTTACCTGCTATACCTTTTCTATAGATATGTGTCTATAGCTGTTACTTACCCTCTCTTCTGTTTAATCATACCTAGAGAATTCTGCACATATTTCTTTTGTATAACATTTCATTTTTAATTCACCTATCGTCTTCTTTAGAACAAGAACTACAAATAATAGAATTACTATTTTTCATTGTGTCTCTTCAGACCATGAAAGAAGTTAAAGAGGTTTCGTTTAGATGTAAAAATCCTTAGTCCCAGTTAGGTTGTAACTATGTTTCTCACTCCCTGAGGGGCTAGCCAGGAAAAAAAATGAAGCCAGTATTTTAATTGGATAGAGAAAGGCATATAGAAATGAAATAGTAAAAGTATTTATTGCGTCTATTTACATAAATTAAAATTTCATTTACCAGTGGTAGGCCTTACTCCTATGCAAAAAACTTCACTTTTCAAAATGTCAGAAAAAGAACCAGTATCAAACATCTTTGATACTGAGAGCCTTGTTTTTATGACTGTGACACAGACTTGAGGTGTTTTATTGTATTTCTAAAAATGTCATCATATTTTTTATTAAAATTTTGAAGGCAGGGTTAGTTTATGCAATGCTTCGAAGGAGCATTAATAGCTGGGAATTCTTTGCCAGCACTTTAGAATGCTTTAGACCTAACTATCACATTTCATGCAGCCAAACGTGTTGGTGATAAAATATAGTCAGGACCCAAATGAATAAATGAATAATTGCTTTTGCAGATTAAAAGTAGTTTCTGACTCTGCAGACATTGGCTTTGATAAATACAGCTGCCACCTCGGATAAAGCTGATATTGCCTTTCAATGTGTGGCCTTATTAAATAGAGATCTTGCTATAGGTCTTACTGTAGCATGTGGGACATATTTGATTAGTCACCAGAATCACTCTGGGTGCATTAGTTTTCTTTTCTTTAGAGGTGTGGGCCGGGAGCTATTTTTTTCATGATAACCTACTGATTTCAAATTGCTATTTGACATACATTGTTCATTAACATTTCATATCCTCATTGATAAGGGAGATAAATACTTCCCTGGGCTGGTAATTGCCTATAGAGCTTAATGCCTTCAGATGAAAGAATCCAATACACTGAGCAGATTAGAAGTTCTTTTAAAGATTTGGGATTAGTAGGGCTCCATAAATGATCTGAACCTAAGGTTAGTTCTACAAAGGGGTTTCATGCTAGTCCTTGCAATGTAAGCCTCTGGGTTTCTGGCACTGAAGATGGCATCCAGACTCTGCATTAGATGCTTTTGTTACTTGTATGGTGCCTGAAGAAAGTTTGGTGCTTTACGCTAGAAATCACAAGAACCAGCGCAGAGGGGACTTCACTAAAAGCTCCTGAAAGCTGGCAAGTGCAAAAGGTTGCAAATGAGTGCCTGCTTGCACTACCCAAGGCAAAACAGAAATTCCTTGCTGACTGTTGGCCCTAACCCAAAACTGTCCCCAGCAGAGTTCCTTCATCACTTCTTTTACAGTTGGGGAAGTAGGGTGTAACTGCTTTTTCTACAATTGACAACTGAATAGCACCAACAATTACCCTGAACACCGGAGGCCTGAGTTTCATATCTCACTCAGCCTATGACTTTTCAAGCATGCTTACCCCAAAATTGTTCCATTTCCCAGTCCATTAGACTCAAATGGCTTATGGAGGCATTATATTCTGTGCACAACGTGACCTGGTAAAGACCAGAAAGCACCACAGAACCAAAGGCCACAGGGTTGGTCAGTGCACATCTCGCAGGACTGGGACATAGCTGGATGATAGCTGAGGTCTGACTACCTACCAGAATAGGTGATACTACCAGCAAATTTGGCAAACACAGCAAATATTTGGTTGTTATGGGAGAAGGTTTCAAGGACATCAGCTACCATAGTAGTTCTCTCATCAACAAAACAGAATGCATCTCTCGTTTAGCAAAGAGACAGCCACTAGTCTGCTGTGCTATTTATATGCCTGTTTTCCTCCTTTTTCACTCCCTTCAACACCTTACTGTTTCATTAAGCCAGTTGATTCATCATTTGAGAGTGGAGAAGTACAGCTCACTGAGCACCCAGACAGTTTAATTTAATTTTCTCAGGTTTTTAGATGGGGGCTCAATTTGATGTGACCTCTAGAAATTGAACCCAGCCCTTGCTGTTGCTAATCAAATCCTAGCAGTCTGTTATATCAGATAGAAGAATTTCAAATTGTAGTAGCATTAGTTTGTTAGAAAAGTTTATTTTGTTAGAGCTGACATGATAATGAACCCTCTCTTTACCCATTTCAGCAGATAGAAAATTTGATCTTGGATATAAACAACTTTGTAGTAAGGAACAACAAAAAAAAAAAGCTCTGCTTCTTTATTCCCTTATAGCAAAGCAATTTCACTACAAGAAGGACAAAAGTTGGAACATCTGACTTTCAGAGTTCGGGGGTTTGTCTGCGCTTTCTATTTGTTTGTTTATTTTGTTTATTTTGTTTATTTAGTGCTATGTTGCACTTAAAAATTAAATTAACTTTTTGTCTCATATCCAGGTATGATTATCAATTTCTGTGTGGAAGAGCCTTCATCTTCAGCTCCTTCATTTGGATAGAAAGGTGATGAGCTATCCCTTATGACTTTGTCTCAGTATTCTGCTGCATTCATCAGGGTACACATAATTTTGACTCCAACAAATGCAAAGTGAGGCTTTTATAGGAAAGTAAGGTTCAGGTCTCTAGTAGGGCAATACTTGTGTGAAAAATGAAAACAAATTGATACACAATTAAAGAGCTGTATGCTTCAAATAGAGATAAAATTTACTTTCAAATGCATATATTTAACCCGTGGAATTGATATTTCACAAAGTCACAGACATTATTTATGCTATGAATGATAGTTTATCATATAATATTTCTTGAATTATTTGTTTTTTCTTTTAATGATGTGTAGCTTTGTGAATAGAGTCAATATAACATCCATTACTCTTCAAGTAGAAGTCTGGAAAAGTAGAAAAATCTGCCCTGCCTTTCCAAATGATTTTCTGTTCTTTCACCTTTTCTCAACTGGCAAAATGTACTTTAAGGATTTCCTTTTTCTCTGAACTATGAATCTGCTGCCCAAGGCAAGAACCAACAAATGTGTGGTCAAATCCAGTACAGCAAGTCTTATTTTCTTTGATAATAGCAGCTTTGATCTGCCCAAGAAACCTATTCGAGAAAATGTTCCATGCAATTCTCACTGGTGTTTAAATTGATTAAGCCAAAAACAGAAGCAGGAAAATTCTTTGAATTGTCGGGGTGTTCAAGGTGAGCCAGCAATGTGACCTTGAAGCCCAGAAGGCCAAATATACCCTGGGCTTCATCAAAAGAAGTGTGGCCAGCAGGTCGAAGGGAGATGATTTCCCCACCTCTATCTTGTTCTCCTGAGACCCCAGCCGGAATCCATGAGACCCCCTGCTCTGGGGTCCTCAGCACAAGAAGGACACAGATTTGTTGGAGCAAGTGCAGAGGGCCACAAAGGTGATCAGAGGGCTGGAGCACCTCTCCTACGAACACAGACTGTAAGTTGTGGTTGTTCAGTCTGGACAAAAGACTGTAGGGACAGCTTATAGTAGCCTCCCGGTACCTAAAGGGGGCCTTCAAGGAAGCTGGAGAGGCACTTTCAATGAGGGACTTTTGATAAGGGCCTGCAGTGATAAGACAAAGGGGATTCAGCATTAAACTGAAAAAGAGTAGGTTTCGATTCAATTTTAGGAAGAAATTCTTCACTATGAGGGTTGTGAGACACTGGAACAGGGTGCCCAGGGAGGTTGTGGATATTCCATCCCTGGAAATGCTCAAGGACAATTTGGTGAGGCCCTAAGTATCATGGTCAGGTGTCCCTGTCCACAGCAGAGGCGTTGGGATTAGAAGATCTTTAAGGTCCTTTCCAACCCAAACCGCTCTATAATTCTATGGTTCTAAGATTTTATGATTGATTTGCAATTTCTGGTCCCGAGAATTACAAATTAGTCATTGTTCAAAGGTGACTACATACAACATAAGTTCTGTGGAGAAAACATACAACCATGATTTACTACAGGCTTAACTTGAACTCAAACCATCAACTCTTTGAATGGAATAGTCACATTACTACTTTATGAACAGTACATTCTATCTATATTTTTTTCCTCTCAAAACAATTTCTGATATTGTAATAACTTAAAATTAAATACAAACAACACAAATATCTTCATCTACTAAAGAAATATGGTTACCTCAATAAATCGGTTGTATATCGTGCTAATAACACCAAGATTGTGGGTTCGAATCCCGTATGGGCCATTTACTTGGAAGTTGGACTCAATTATCCTTGCGGGTCCCTTCCAACTCAGAACATTCTGTGAAATTACCATGTGTTAGAAAAAACTTTGGTTTATTAACAATTTAGCAAAAAAAATAGAGAATATGTTACCCCCCAAGCATGTTTGGAAGGGATCATTTCCTAAGACTACTGACTTATAAATAACATTAGTGAGAGATTTTTATAACAAATTCTGCATTGGGCTGCAGGAACACCGTAATGAGCTCCAAATGGAATTAAACATAGAGCCAGAAGGTAAAATCGAAAAAACAAAGAAGGATGTGGTACACAAACTTCCAGTGTCCTGTATCTGTAGTAGCTTTTTCTATCTGAATCTGATTTTGTTATGAAGAAATTTGACTGTGTATATTTTGGCCCACTATTTCAATGGAGGCTTTTTTAAATCATGTGTCTATTTAAAAGCAAACAGATTTCCTGAGGGTGGAAAGAATTTAGTTGGTTAAAATGTGGTTTTGTGGAATGTTTTAAAATATATCAAAGGGTGGGGGTGCAAATCTGAAAGCATTCCCCTTCACTGTTCCTACAGTTTTATCTTTTTTTGGTGACCAAAGGCCATCTTTATGACATCCATAAGCATTGAAGGCATTCTACAGACCATTAGAATTATGCATCTGAATCCTGTAGCAAAACAAGAACAGAATTTTAATTTCTGAATAAAAAATATTCATGAATAGCTATGTTTCCATTGTTTTTAATATCAAACAGAAAAAAAAAATCCTCAGTAAATTATGGATTAGAAAAAAATATTCCGTTAAATCAAGAGAAAAATTTTAATAGCAACTAATATGTTTGTTTATGTAAAATAGATAATTTTAAGATTTTAGCTTCCATTTTTTTCACCATAACAAAAGATGAAGTAAATTAATTTCATTTTTAACTGAAATATCAAAGCAACTTCAGAAAATCTTAAATTACTTTTCAGAAAGGTCTTTGAAAAGCTTTAAGTGAAACAATTTTGCAGACGACAAGAAATTTTGAAATATTTGATCTCCAAAGGAGGAAAACAGAAAGGAATATTTACAACAGCACTACAGAATGAAAGTCTAATTTTTTGTCGTTGTTCTAAAAATGATCACATGTTGTGTCTTCAAAAGAGTTGTGCTTTATTATATTCTAATGGAATTCTTGACTTAAGACACTTAGGCTAATATCTGAGTTTTCCACAGTGGAACTGAGAGGAACATTCAAAAAACAGCAGGTGCCAGTCCACTGGGAGGTGGGCTGCATTGGAGCTTGTCACAAACAAACAGACACACATGCACACATGACTGTGACTGCCATTTCCCAGCCAAAATGATAGCTTGTTGTGTACCTCTCACTGATGTCTGTGTTTGATTTACCGCCAAGGCAGAAGGTGAGAGACACACATATTGGCAGGCCCCAATACTCCCTGTAGTCTGGTGGTATCGAGCTATTTGCAGCTTCCTCTGCCTTTCTCACTTCCAGTTCAATGGTTAGCAACCTATTTTTTAACATCTCTAGTTTGAGAACAAACCGTTTTACTTTACACACTGGTTTGGCTCATGGGAGAAGCCTCACACCAAACATCATCAAGGGACATTTCTTTCTCCAGCGACAGGAGAGCTCACTGGCTGAGGTCCCAGCTGAACCCATCTCAGGTGTTTGCCTTGGGTGCTAGGAAAGTCATGTAACAAATTTGCAATTTGTGCTGAGAATTCCAAGTATTTTCTTTAGAAGGAGAGTAGAAAAAGAGATTTCTGCTGCAGAAAATTGCATGTCTCCTCTTTTCTACCACAGTTTTAAAACCTCATGTATTCTTTGTACATACCTTCTTGTCAGAATTTATCTGTTACTATTTTGTGCTTCAGCCAGAAAATTGGTCTCTAATACTACCCAAACCACTCCATGTTAGTCACATGTGTAGAATGTGACACATTTATTCATTCACTTTCTGTATTGTATTTTTTTGTAAACACCTGGAAAATATATTAGAACTATTCTATGACAGCACAGTGAGATATATAGTTTGTGCAGCCTCATTTTTCAATCAATGAGAATTAAGGCTAGAACTCTCCAGCTGTTTAAAATGCATAGAAATTGTGAATACCTTGTTTCTAGGCTGATGCTGCACTTTAATGTCCATGCAACATATATTCAACAAAGTGTTTTAGTTCTCAGATCAAATTATCTGGATGAGATTGGAGCTCAATTGCCCTTGTGTCATAAGACAAACACAGGACTATTTTTCACAGCTCTCTAAAAAGGACTCTATGTGAATAGCAAATCAGCTGCACAAAGACAATGAGCAACAAAATTTATCAGAAATTTGAAAATCCAGAAATTCATTACATCTTAGACCTTATAATGTTGAGAAAGGGCTATTTGTGCCAAAAAGTAATGGAAACATAATTTAACTTGAACTGGTAGAATGAATTTTTATGTTCAGAATTCCTTTATTTCTGCATGAAATTACAGTACACAATGTTCAGCTAATAGAGTAGGCCAGCATTTGAGCCAGGCATGCATATATTAAAACCACACCCATAGATTATCAGTAATTTTATATTAATTTTTTTGTATTTTTGTGTTCCCAAATCTACCTTGACACTTACAGCTTTTAAGCATCTCTATTTGCTAGAAAGGTCCAGAAGAGTGTTTTCAGTTTTGTTTCACTTTTGTTTTTTGTACAAATTTATTTCTGAAATAGCATCATGATATTGGACTGATGTTTGTGCTAAAATACATATTCCACCATTTGTGAACATAAATGCTAATAGAATTGCATTTAAATAAATATTTGTTGTTTATTGCACAGAGTAGACTCTATTCATTTCTTTGACTGTGAAAATAGAAAATGTTCAGTTAGTATCTGACAACAGTAACAAATGTTTTATTAATTTTTTAGTCAAAATCATTTTAAAGAAAAAGTTCAAGTTAAATTGTTGGTTAGCCCAAATTTTCAAAGCTCCACTGACTGCAAGAATCTCACCAGAACTCTACCAGCTATGACTCCTTCAGGAAATACACATTTTTTTAAATGGGCACAGAACAGAGATGCAGCACAGGGCACTATTTAAGCTCTTAACTTTCCTCCCAGTTTTCAGAATGACATTAATGTGATTCAAGCATATATTAAATGGACCTTTCAGGTGGCTTCTTGTATTGACTTGTTAAGGGCTAAATCTGGTGGGACGTGGCACTGTTTCAAACCATTCTTGCCTAACTATTATCCGGTTGGTACATTGGCACTGGTTGGCCTTGACATTTTCACCAGGCTTCAGTGAGATAGCTTCCAGAGCACAGTTTGAATTTCTAAAATTATTTCTTAGAAGATAATACAAATTAATTATTTTGTCTTTCATGATGTCTAAAGCCTTTGTGTGAAGCAATTTTCTTTGTAGAAAAGAAACATAGGAAGAAACAGGAAATTCCATTTGAATTGCCTCTAATGACATAATATGCTTTCTGGTTCCTTCAGAAGGTTGATAAGACTAGTTCAGGAGAACAGAAAATTTGTGATACTAAACAACCCTCTTAGCATCCTTATTGTTTCTGACAGTAGAAAATAGTAGAAGCTTAGGAAAGAATATTCAAATACTACAAGGATTATAGTGAATGTCATCCAGAATATTTTGCCAACCTCCAGCAAATTCACTACTTGGGCATTTCTTCAGCTAGAGAGAAGATAGTCTTCATCTCATGAGAACATAATGTTGTAACCTTCCCCTAGGCAGGGTAAGTGACGATCCTGTTAATAAATTCCTTGGGGTGAATTATAGCGAAATGACACTGAATGACTGGTGTGTATGTATGAGGCAGATTTATTTTACAACTACTAAGTTGCAACAGAAAGAAGATGCACGGACACTTTAGTTCTTTTCTATAAAAGTGTAAAAAATAATGAGGAAAATTCATAGAAAAAATAATCAAAGAAAGGGAGGGAACAGTGGAGAGGAAAGATATTACCACCTGTGGATCAAGCAACAAGACATGATTATTGCAAGTTTGATGTCTGTGGTTGGAGTAATTGTCGCAGTCTTGATCCATTGGAAGTGCAGACCAAAAAAGATGCTCCTTGTGTTATACACATTCCAGCTGGCGTGGAAACACCGAGATCCCTCCCCAGAGAGGGAATTCTTCATGTTCGATGTAACACCGTGAGGAATGTAGTTTTCTGATGGAGGGTTCCCAGTAAGACTGAGGGTGCTTTGGGGTCCTTGGCGATCTGCAGCTCCCTCTGAGGACATGACCACTGTTTGTCCCTGCTTCTTGCAGTAGCACAGCTGTGTCATATGATGACACGGGGGAGGTGGCGTCAAAAAAACTGTAGGATCTTTTTCTTACTGGCTGTTCCCCTTAGTTGTTTAGAAAGACATCATGTTTCCAAATGTCATGGATACAAACAACCACAGAATAACCTAGACAGACAGTGGTTAGGTTGACACATAAAATTTTGTTTTCTGAGGACCTTGATTTTGAACACTTAAAAGGTTTTCACATCCACACACCCTACAGCAAGAAATTTTAAAGTTGAACTGATATTGTGTGAATAAGGATTAGGTATCACATCTTGGTTGTCTGGTAGGTCACCCTACTTTGTCTGCAAGGTCACATCACTGCAAGAAACTCTATTACGATGTTCTTCTAGCTCCCTAGGCTGAGCAGTCTGCATCTATTTGATCCTTTTTCTTAAGGAAACCACTCTGTGAGTTTGGTTTCTTTGGTCACCTTCTATTGATCCCTCTCCATTTCTTCCATATTCCTCAGCTGTGGTGGATCAGAACTATTCGGTGTGCGGGATATGGGAAAACTACAGCTTTATGCAATTAGACAATGATATTTTATGTTTTGTTCCTTACTCCTTTCCCAGTAGTTCCTAACAATTTCTTTTTCTCACTGCTGCTGAACATTGAGCTAACATTTTTATAGAACAGTCTGGTTCTGAAGTTCATGAAGTATGCAGAATTTATGATTGTTTATTTCCATGTTCAGCAACTTAAACCTGTCTACATTGAATTATATTTACTATTTCCTGTTTACCTTCTATTACTTCTATGCTGATGCCAGTGATGTTTCTTTGTGGAGTCTAGTTAATTGCCTCAGCTGTTCAAGGTGGAAATGCAGTTGCTGAGGAGAATGATAGCCTAAAAGGAAGACTGCTATAAAATAGAGTTGACCTTCCAGAAACACGTCTGATTTTATTAAATAAAAATAGAAAATATATATGCATATCTGACCGTTGATTATTTCACCACTCCTCTGGCCTCCTGCTTCTATTTCTTTTAAATATCTGGAAATGTCAAAAGTACAAAATAATGATACAAAAATGATGTTTCATGTTTCAAATGAATGTAAGACTGGGAAATAAGTGTTCTTCATAACGCTACCAGTCTTGGACATTTATTCTACCATTTCACAGATTTACTAAGAAGTTACATCTGGGTTAATTTTTCCTGTGTGTGACATCTCATTTCTCTGGCTCAGAGCTTATGTGCAGAGATTATCAAATGTCAAATGCAAATGTAAAACTGATCCACGCTGTACAAAATAGTCTTTTACAGATATTGAGCTGACTATTCCCTTTAAATGTTAATGAAACTGTTGTAATTACTGAAATACCAAACCAGCCTAAGAGCTGGAGATCACAGCTGTAGCCCGTTGCTCATAAATTACTGGCACAGGCACTGTCTTGGCAGAAAGAGTTCTATGCTGACTTGTTGTTCATATGCCTCCTTTTTAAGTAAGGTGTGGAGACCGAGTCCAAAGAGCAC
The DNA here is from genome assembly GCA_036630365.1 of Acanthiza pusilla. Lineage (NCBI taxonomy): Eukaryota > Metazoa > Chordata > Aves > Passeriformes > Acanthizidae > Acanthiza > Acanthiza pusilla. The sequence continues at coordinate 29,306,382 of JAXCHO010000036.1, read as the reverse complement.
AGCCTGAAAACTGAGGGACCTTTTTGTTCTACTAAAGAAGTATAAATCTTGCCCCCAACCAGGCTGCCCATCTTCCTGTCTGTGTGTCTCCCTCCCTCCTTTTTTTCCTCAAAGACATAGAATCCACATTATATGCTAAAAACTATTGAACGCCCAGTAAAATAAAGCAAGTCTCTCTAAAACTTTTTTAAATAAAGATCCACTTATTATACTCTAATGTAACATTTTTAGTCATGCTTGTTTTTTCTGGTTTTCCTCTTTTTTTTTTTTTTTTTTAACAGGAAAACTTACTGTGAATAAAAGTAGACAGGCAGGATGGGAGGAAAGTTAATTAAATAATGGGGGGAAGGGTGGCACTGCTGCATTTTTTCTGTGATATTTTTTCAGCCAGCAAGCCTGTAGCACAGATGCACTGAAAAGGAAAATAGAGTACTTGAATGGGGTAAGTAACCTCAAGACAAAAATGTCTAAGGGCTATGCAAGCATAACTAGGCAGTAAAGAACCAGTGATATCTATACTAAAGAAGGCTGTTGACACCTTGATTCTTTGATCTGTGAACTGTGTGACAGGCTTGCAAACGGATAGTTTATTATCTGGGAGGTGAATAGCAAAGTCCTACAGCGTTTCACAGGGTTAATACGTATAAAACAGCCATTTAGATGTGCACCAGGAACAGAGCGTGGGAGGAGTTTGCTTCAGCATGCAAGGAAGTTGCATGTGCGCCTGTGCCTATATGTATGTCTACGCGTATGTGCTTGTGTGGAGCACTGTGCGGTACCCAGCTGGTCACATCCGCTGCAACTGGGAAGATCCACGCTGAAGCTGACCACGGAATTGCCAAATCCTTTTAATTCACCTTCTGATGACACTGAAGGTGTCCTAAGCCCGATCGGGACCTTATTCTTATTTTCACGGAGGATCGCTATCGTTACACTCCATTTAAATTCAGGAATAAGCATCTCATGACGCCATGCTCCACCGCATCGGAACTGTATGAGCAAGGCGGTTCTTGCACAGAGAGGGAGAGACGGAGAGAGGGAGAGACTTCCCAGGCTGAGAAGAAAAAGAGACATTATCTCGTTTTGATGTCTGTGGGTTGATTTTTTTTTTTAAGAAATCTGCAGCTTAAAGGTATTGGAGTAATATTTCTGTAAGCCTTGTCTCAACAGCAATAAATTTATCTGTATCAACAGCAGAGCCAGATAATTCTGCTGTTGTTCTTACAGGGATCTGTTGTTTCATGGATCACATAGGAAATTCCAAAGAGCAGCAATCTTTGTGTTACCTGACATTATATGAGCTTAGTCATCCAAGGCAAATAACTCATCTTTGAAAGGAGCTTGCATCTCACCTAAGCTTGTTTAAGTGGGCAGTTTTTTCTCAGGTGCAGACACTTGATTTTTTTCTTTCAGTCATTTTTGAAAGTATGTTTGGCATGCAATCTACTATTGATGTGTGGTTACTTTTGCTGTTCTGTTTTGCTTTCAGTTTCTTTTAAGAAGTCTCTTTTGGTTTCAGACAAGTAAATGTGAAATTGCAAGGCAGTAATTATTGATTTTGGGATAGCAAAATCCTTTGAAATCATATTGGTATGTGATGAGTATAGACAGGCAACCAGGTTTTTTTTCATCATCTTTACATCCATGTAACTGTGGAACAGTCAAAAGACAGTCATGGTAATATTCAGAAATAAAAGTGATAAGAATGTTGTTCAGATAAATGAAAATTGGCATTATAATGCATTAGGGATTCATTTTTTTCAAGTTATATTATTTCTGAAGCAAAAAACAAAAGAGTTAATTGACGTGAACACTCACAACTGGATACAAATACATTTTGTAAAGAAAAATACATTTATAATGGAAGTCAGGGGAAAAAAGATCTTATAGCTTGGGTGTATGAAAATAAAGCTATGAAATACTCAAAATTACATTGTTGAAACTTGTTCAGTGATTAAAAACTGAAATGAGAAAAAAAGTAAAACAACAACTTTGCTTGCCTGATATGATAATTGAGTAATAAGATATATTCTACTGCAAATCAATTTCCTCATTCCAGTTTAGAAGTACAATATAGCTCTGGCAAAGTAGCATCTTTACGGTCCTATGGATTGACATCACAAAGCCGTAGTCTTCTTTTGAAATCTATGGAACTGTGATAAATCTTCATGGCTCTGTATTTTAAAAGGAAAAAGGATTAAAGAAAGATTTTCAAGAGTGGTATATTACCTCCTCTACTCTATTTGGAGATTAAAGGATTGCATTATGGTGGACTAGCAGTTATCAGTTTTTCATGGGATTAATAATTAAATAGAATTTATAGCAGTGGGGAAATATTGTTATGGTGTAAAGATTTAAACAATGAAAATCTTTTAAAATCACTAGAGCTTAAAGATGGAGTTATAGGCTATGAGTATGGAATGTATAGAAAGTCTTCCTTTAGGATATGCGTATTTTTAATTGTATCCTTTATTAACAGGTGAAATCGTAGAAAAATGACCACCCTAATAAACCTATCCTTGTTTCTTGATGAATAATTTCAAATGAGTTATAAAGGACAGTAACTGTTATGCACAGATGCATACTGAGATTTATCTGTCTGAGTTTCCATTCTCTGAGAAAGCAGTCTATGATAAGTACTGTTTTCCTTATAGTTCCAGGAGCCTTTATTTGTAATCTCACCTAGGAATTTTGAAAGTGTTTTTTGGGAGCAACAGAAGAAAGTAAGACCCAACTAAGAACAGTGGCTTCTTGATGCAAAATAGTAAATGTGTTTCGGATTGCAAGGAGTGGTGGAAGAAAATCTGTGTTGTTTCTTTTATAAAATGTCAACGGAAGGTCAGGGGTTCTCACTTGCTTGTTCTCTTATTTTTCAAGTTGTCTGGGAAATATTTTGCAATACAGGCTTTAAGGATCATTCTACAAGGTGAAAAAACTACATGACTTTTGTGGATGTGAATGTTGATCCTGATTGTGTCGTCTGGCAATGAGTTACCCCGCTCATTTGATTTCTGAGATGCAGTTCAGCAATATATAAAGTCTTCATGTGTTCTTTGACCTTTAGACTGAGCACAATTTTCTTTCTCCAGGTTTATTGGAGGTAAAAATTCACAATGAATAAATAGGTTCATCATCACTATAAATATTTTGAATCTAGCTTTTCTTTATATTCTAGTTTAGCTTTCAAAAGGCTGTGTTTAGTATGTTCTCAGCAGCCAAGATTTTACTAAATGCTTTGATTAAACTACTGGGACAGGAGTTTTTTGTTTTGTTGTCTTTGGTTTGGTTTGTTGGGGTTTTTTTCAGAATTCATCGTTTAGCCTAATTCTCCTCATTTGGCACAAAGAGTGGATGCCTGAATCTATCACCTTCCCTTATTTATCTGTGTATCTAAGACTAAAATTTCAAGCAGAGACACTGAGTTGTTCACAGTAACCTCAAATCTTTTTCCATAGCAGAATACACTGGCTCCATGACCATGGGATACCTTATACTTTCAGTAGTAGGCTAAAGTTAATCCAGGTGTGACAGGGCTCGATAAAGCCACATCAAAGTTGTATGACAAATTCCCTTTATAAAGTTATTGAAAGTTAATATGAATTTTTATGAGGTTCTCTTGCTCCCCTAGAAAAATAAACTAACAAATATGAAGCAGAATTTAATTACCACATGTAAATATGTATGGAGGTTTAATGATTTCAATGCATTGATTATACTATGTTTAATTTAACAGTCTGTTATTAATATCCCTTATAAAGAAACTTGAAAATTAAAGTGCATGGCATTAAGAACACAGTTGTCAAAAATTCAACTACAATAATTTTAAGGTATTTTAACTAGTTGTATAAATTTGCTGCCCCTTTCAGATCCAAGCTTGCAAATAGAGGGTCATGTAACAAATCATTTTCTCATATAAGGCTGTGCTTCACTGTTTTTTTCCTTCCTGAACTGGTGACATCAGCCTCAGAAAAAGAGATTTACAAGGAGTTCAAAGGATTCCAAATAGGCATGAACAAAATGTCTGAAGAGACTTCAAGGTTTCTGTCAGGCCATGGAAATGAACAGATATTCCTTGATCTAAAAGTAAAGCCCAAACCGTCCTCATACACTTAGTAGTAATGCTCTGGCTTTTTATTATGTTTGTGAACTACCCACACATGGGAGAAGACTGAGGTTTTTATCCAGATAGTCAATTTGTTCCAGGCCACATCTTTATTTTGCCTGAAGAAACCTATTATTAACTCAAACGGCAACTTTCCCAGTTGAAAACACATGTAACATTTTAGTAATCTAGATTTATGTCAGGTAGGTCATGAACTTTTATTGTATTCCTGTGGTAAATAACATAAACAAGCAGAAAAGCTGTTGACCACTTGTAGTGAACTGGCTCCCCTATTTCTGTTTGAAGACAGTTTCAATGAAGCAAAAAGAAAAAGCTTGCATAGAGCTGTAGAAGCCACAACAAATTGATTTTTTCCACTGCTTTTGTTACCTCATGGAATTTTTACAACATGAGAGTCAAACATAGCTCCAGCTGAGATTTTTTTCTCCTATTTTAAGGAGAAATTATACACTTACAACAAAACTTCTTGCACATATCCAAATTCTAAACAATTAACAGGGTAAACACTTTGCTTAAGTGACAAAATAAATATTTTCCTGCTTCTATTTGTTGTTCATTTGTTTGCTGTAGGATTTTGCTATCTTCCAGCTCACTGAGTGGGCAGTTTATATAGAATTTTCTTGAACATATTGCACTTCTCAAAGGATTATCTGTTTCATACCTGAAAGTATTACACAAATCTTATAATTAAGGGCACGATTTGTGGAGCTAGGCCAGCAAAATGCTTTTAAATCCCTGGCATCTTCAAGCTTGTGTGTCATACTCCTTTCAGTTGTGTGGACAATATCTCCGATCTAACTTTTCCTCTTGGAACTTCTGAGATTATTTAGAGCTATCCTAGGTGTCTAGATCTTGCTTTGCTGGGAGCAGTACAGTCATATTCTCAGGACGTATCTATATTGCAATCAGAAGTGTGTCACCTCCATACATAAGCACACTTGTGGTAGCTTTTCCGTAGCTGGCTTCAAATGCCACAAGAAATGCTCCAGTATTTCAGAAGTGACTGTGTTTGCTCTCCTGAGCCACTTGGTATATAAATGATCAGCCCTACCTTTTTTATCTGCTATATATATATTTTTCTTAGAATGGGTGAATTTATGCATGTTTTGAACATACATGCTATAATCACACTTGTACATTATTATGGCCTTGACTTGAGTTAGCAATCACTAAAAACATGCACCTCCAACTGTCAGTTCATCCCATCCTGAAATATTGGAGACAAAGGAGGAAACACCATCTGCAAGGTTTTTTTCCTCCAGTGACTGTAAGGTGAAAATGATTAGCATAGATGATTAGCTTAGACCAGCTGTCTTACTTCCAGTTGGATAAAGTTAGATAAGGTGGGTTAATTTATTTCTTTGCTGAGCTGAATCTCGAGGGTGATAAGGCTATGTAGAAAAGTTCTGATTTCCACTAGACTGATGGAGATCTTGCTTTCATCACCAGTGTCCTCAGTGGCTCACTACCTCAAGAAGAGCCATGACTTGGGTCCATGGATACCACGCCAAGGAAAAAAAAAAAAAAAAAGAAAATTCTTTCCTCTCGTCATACACTTAACTTGTGTTCTTTACAAAGGAAAAGGAGGATTGAGTAACCTTAGGAGAACAAGGGTTTAAAAAGATATAAACATCTGTTTACAACTGCACAGATAAGCTAAAACAAAGAGACTGTAAAAACGTGGTCTCAAAAATCTGTTTTTGATGTTCCCTCGAGTGCCACAGCAGTGAATATGCTGTTTGTTGTGAATCCCAGTCAATGAGTCTGGCTCTCCTCCACTGAATGCTGAGGAAGCTTTAGGGCCCCAAGTCAGGACGGCAAATTCCAAGTCCAGAAAAGGCACACAGCTTTCAGTCACTACAGTACAGAGCAGTACAATTTAGCACACCTTTTCCGAACCTAAGCCCTGCAGCAATCACACCTTTCCTCCTGAGCTGTTGCTGATGCGGGATTGGATCCAGCTTGGCACACTTCTGTTGCTATACTTCATGAACAAGGATACCAAGTCATCACTACTGCTAGTTTTACATTGTTTAAATGAAAATCCAGACACTGATTTCCTCTTGGCAGCAAAATCCTTTGGAAGAGCCTTCTGGACCCTGAAGTAGTTCCTCTAAGTGCTCCCACACCTGCATCTGAACATTCCCCACCATCCTCCCAGCTCTCAATGTCAGCTCTTTGGGCCGCAGGTTTATTTCGAAGGAGGGACAGTCAGGCACACAGGCAGAAATGTACCCTGATTGCAAGAAGATATTAAGGCTGTACAAAGAAATATACTTGTCTGATCTTATATCACCAACCCCAAGAATATACACACATGATCCAAAAAGTGAACAAAAATATGATCCAACAGGGGATTCTGTTGTAGACTTTTTTTCTCATTTTCTTTACCCCATCCCTCCCCACTGGGGTAGTGTTTCTGGAATAGTAGGGCATAACTTTTATTTTCTTTCTTTGGAGAGAAGTTAAGTTCTAAAAAAATGAAAATTCTGGAACTTTGCAGGTATGAGATTTCATTTCACGCATTCACATTTTAAACAAATCTGCTTATTTTTATTACAAAAAATGTTACTTTACCTTAGTAAGTCAGGTATGACAGCCACCTCCAACCCCAACAATCACTTTTCACTGCTAACAAAAGCTATTTTAAAAAGTAGCTAGTAATTAGATTAGTGAAGCAGTTTAACAGATTAAGCATGTATTGAATAAGCAAGAAGAAACGTTTAATCTGGAAGGATTTTCAAGGAGACCCACATTTAATTTTTTCTTCCAATGCAATATTCCAAAGTCATAATCTTAGCTCTTGCATATGTCAAAATAACAGAAGTTAGCTTTTAAAATTAATAGAAAGGCACAAAAATCCACATTCCTCCTCTGCATATTCTTGAATATGCTTGCAGGCATCTTATATGTGTGCATGTTAATTCATGTGTTATGTGTACGTGTGGCAATGAATATAAATGTTTCTGATGGTGAATGTTTACAAGGAATGTGACTCATATACACGAATTGTTGATTAGATGTATGTTAGCATCCATTTGTATGAGCTGCAATGCATGAATCAAAGCACTTTAATCTACAAAGGTATTCCACACAACATGGATTCGTTGCCATAGCATTTATCATGCAAAGTCTAGCCCCAGTTCATTGCTGAATTAAATAATACATCTCCAAGCAGCTATAAACAGAGCACAAATTCTGTAATATATTCTGTGGCAGAGAACCCATGTCAATATAGCAGCCATTCTCACCCCCCAACCATGGATTTTTTTTTAATGTAAGTAGTTGTGTCTGGGATGCAGAGAGTAGTATCTCTTCTGCCTCTCATGTATATGCATTTTTGAATTTTTGGCTCCTTTTCTCCTTTTAGCTTAATTTATAGCTTAATTGAAATGGCTTTTTCTATTTCTTACTCATATTCATAGTAACTAAATAATGAGCATAATTTTCCTCAGTCTCTCACATACCATGTGTTCTCTTTGAGCCAGAATCTGCACTATATTTTTATGGGAGCATCAAAATGTTAAAGGACTGTCAGCTCTACTCTGACACTCCTGGAATCAAGAAGACCTGACAAGTTGGATTCCAGCCTTGATTTTGGGAAGTCTAGTTTCAAAATGTAATTCTGCTTCAGATTTCTTGTATGGATTTTGGCATGGCCATAGAGTACCTAAGCTCTGTGTACTGTATTCACCTTCTGTAATGATGGACAGAGATGCACTACGTAACACCACTGATGAGAGCAGAGTTAAAATCTGTCCTTCCCAGAATTTATGCATAATAAGGCATAGAAGAAAATTAAATACAATACAGAAAGTGTTAGGATTCCACTAACACAGTATCTAAGTTTTGATGGTGCGTCCTTTCATGCACATTTTACAAGAAAACTGCAAACGCTATGAATCACAGAATCACATAACTACCGAATCACAGAGTATGCCAAGTTGGAAGGCACCCACAAGGACCATTGAGTCCAGCATCTGGCCCTGCACAGCACCATCACCAGGAATCACATCATGTGCGACTCTTAGCTGTAGAGAGTGGTAAGGCCTCCTGAGACTCCTTTTCTTCAGGCTAAACAACCCCAACTCCCTCAGCTGCTCCTCAGATGACTTGTGCTTGAGAGCCTTTACCAGCTCTACTGCTGTTCTCTGGACTTGCTCCAGCTCCTCAATGTCCTTCTTGTAGTGAGGGGCCCAGAACTGGACACAGCACTTGAGGTGTGGCCTCACCAGTGCCAAGCACAGAAGGACAATCCCTGCCCTGGTCCTGATGGCCACACTATTTCTGATGCAGGCCAGGTGCCATTGGCCTTCTTGGCCACCTGGGCATGTTGATGGTTCATGCTCAGCCAAATGTCGACCAGCACCCCCAGGTCATTTTCTGCCAGGCAGCTTTGCAGCCCCTCTTCCCCCAGTCTGTAGTGCTGCAGGGGTTTTCTGTGACCAAGGTGTGGGACCCAGCACTTCATCTTATTGCACTCCGTACTGTTGGCCTCATCCCATCAAACCAGCCTGTTCAGATCCTTCTGCAGAACTTGCCTGCCCTCCAACAGATCGGCGCTGCCATCCAGTTTAGCATTGTCTGCGAAATTACTGAGTACTGACCTATACTGATCAAGGCAGAAACATACGGTGTCTGAAGCAGGAGGTGGCTCTTGGGCTCGCAGGAATGCTTCTGTCTTTCACCTCCTAAGTTCTGCCACTCTGTCGTGCCAAGCTGAGTGGTATCTGAATAATTTCTCAGACAGGTCTAATTTCTAATAATTTTGTCTGTCATTATTAAGAGAAATGTGGCAAAAGATCTGTACTGGTGTTTTCTATGATATTATGACACAGGTGACACACTTTTGTTTTAAATGGGGAGCTTAACTTTGTAGTTGTTTCTCTAAATGAGACAAGTAACTTGCTGGAGATAATGACTGGGAAGGAGAAGAAAGCACGAAAAATGCATGTTAATGGGATTGCAAAGAATACTCCTTGGACATACTAAAGGTTCATTACACAGACTAAAGGGCTGTATTATCTAGCAGCAGAACCTGTGCTTTGCCAGAGGTTTAGAACACTGTGTTTGCTTGAGTGGCCTGGAATAAGGTTTATGAGAGGGGAATAGTATCTCCTGATTATAGTAGATGAGACAGCAACAGACATCAGTTTAGGACATTAATTCTGACAGGCAGAGTGGCTGAGCAATACTTGGAGCCTTGCACTAAACTAAAGGTTGTTTTCTCAGATGTAGCCTTGTGTAACCTCAGTTAATATATTCCAAAGAAAATACGAGAAATTTTCCTTTCTTCTCTAACATGAATGTTGTGGACAAGCACAAGGTAATGTTTTTAAAGTGGACAACAGCTGGATAGACAAAAATTTAGATTTTATAGTCTACTAGCTCAGAATGTTCTCCTATAAGTTATAGGGTATCATGAGGAAAGTTGTGCTCAATCTCCAGTCAGTACCACTAAATTGATATGGAAGAAGAAGAGGTCAAATTCCCATGTGATACAGAACATATCACTTAGGAATGTTGAGACATATCAGTCAATTTTGCCTACTCTCTACCTCATAACATTTGAAGGGGGAATATGGACAAGAAAAACAACTTGGAGTCTGATTTCTAATTTGTGGAAGTATATAGTAAATCAACAGAGGTGCTGGAAGTCAGGAAAGAAGCAGGAATAATGAAGCAGCAATAACATTTACATCTTATTTAATTTGTATTTTAGGGATTCATCTAAATAAAAAGATTATTCTTATCACGCATAATTTCATCAAAATTGCCTCAAATTCTGTATAAATTCTCCTCTTAAAATGTGAAACTGGGGATATGTCTGTATAATTTGCTAAGAATTTTGTCTTCCTTCTTTGAAGAGACACAATCATTTGTCAAAACTTAATTCTGTATTGTTTCTATTTATCCTAGCTATTGCCTATAAATCACAGCATACTGATTTATATGAAAGTCAGCTAACAGTGATATAGCCCAATAACTTTAAATTACAAATGGAGCAGAGCATGAAAGAAAGATAGTTAATTGCATCAGATTATGTCATCGGGCCAAGCAGTGCAGTACAGGTTCAAACATTCCTGAAAGGAACACAAGAAAATGCTAGGAAACTGAGAAAAATATGACAGAAATAAGATCTAAAATGATGCTGTTGACACAGATTTTTTATAAAATTCTCAATTTTACAGTGTAGACTAATTTTTATTCCTTCCTGGAGGTTCATTACAAATTTGTGTCGTTCCTTCTTCCAACATCATCCTGTCATTTAAAGAGCTTTCCAGTAGTCCAAAGAGAACACCTTAAAACAATCATGCAAGTGTGTTGACAAGAACAAAGCAGCATATCTGAAATATTTGGTTCCAGTCATTTGCATTTCAGCTGCACAGTGTCTAAAACATTTGTAAGAATTTGTTTGGTAACATTTGTGTGGGATAAATATAAACAACAGAAATAAAGCTATTCTTCAAATAAACCCACTTGTTGAATTGTTTGAAAACAAGTAGGCAAAAAAAAGTTATGGTATGTGTTTAAAATAAGACATTTTTATAGAAGTCAGTTTATCAAAACTTGGAAGGAATGAGAGGAAAACATTTCTGCATTAACTCTAAACTCAGAAAAAATTCTTGGCTATTACTTCTGCCTCTCCTTTCAAATCACAAGGAATTAGAAATAAAGTTCTGTTCTTAAATACAAAGCCAGAATTGAGAGCATCCAAAAATTGGTTAATTTGGCTTACTCGGAAAGAATGTGAATTGTACTGATATGCATCCTAGTTTTGTTTTGTCTTTTGCATATTTGGTGAATTTTGTAACATGGCAAAATAAAAAAAAAAAAAAGAAAGTAATTTTCTTCAATAAACCATTGTAACTATCTATATGAAACAGGTATGAAGATAATCAGTTTTTTACAAATGTATGACAAATGTATTGTTCACGATAAGCAGCCTCTGAATTTTCCTTCCAAAGCCTCTTAAAAGGTTTGGAATAAAATGGCTTTGTTTGTACTACTGTAGATGGATCCCAAGCTCCTTTTACCAGCCTATAAAAAAATCTATGTGTAACATTGGTAAGATTACCAAAGTTTTTGCATTTATGAGATTAAAAAAAATCCAGATTTTTGCAAGCTCCATGTCCTGCAAACAGACTTCCTCTTATATAATCAGTTTTAAACTCACACCAAACAGTTTTGATTTTGTCTTTTAAACACATTTGTATTCTTCTTACATTTATGTCTTTAAATAGTGCGTGTTCATCATCCTATATGCGTGCAAACAAGCGTATTCTGGTCTAGAGTCTTTGCTAAGTTGAGTTTAAGTGAATAATAATTGCTTAACTTAAGAAATTCGAAAGTACTAAAAACCTATATGCTGTAAACGACATACTCCTTTTCTGAAGTACCCTTGTCATATATATATATATAGAGAGAGAGAGAGGTTGGGAGTGTGGATTATATTTGTATGATTTGCTTCTCAGTCTAAGATCAAAACCATCAATGCTTTTATGCAAATGTCTCAATGAGGAAATGAGCAATTAAAGTTTTGGCCACATGAGGGGCTAATGGTGCAAGGCTCCTTAGAAAAGTGGCAGCCATGCAAAGCAATTAACATGCCCAGCGATATTTTGTGTCCATAGGAGATACAGCCAAACAAGTCAGAATTTGCAGTATTTGGAGCAGGAATTAATAATTTATACTTCATATATCAACCCTGAGATTAGATTCCATCAAAAGGAATGAATAGGGTGTCACATCAGATGCCCACCAATGTAAGTCATAGGGGACTGTCCTCAGATGCATGTAGGATCTGGTTTGAGGTGAAGGAAGAACTGAAGAGCTATCAATCAGAGCAGTTTTACTTCTTCATCTCAAGGACAATATTGAAATTTAAATCAATAAATATTTCAATACCTGGTTGTTTTAATGTCTGCTAAAATCTTAAGGCACCCTTTCTCATTGAGAGCCTGAGCTATGTGTCCCTTGAAAAAGAAGGGAGGGCTTGAGTTGCAATATTGTCATATTTCCATTAATGACAGAGAGGTATAGTTATTTCTCTTAGAAGGCAAGGGTTAAGAACGAGGAAGGTAAAAAATTATGACAGGATAAGTAAAAGTAGGGAAGAATGGATTTTTAATTTTGATCATATATTAGCAAAAGGGGTTTTTAAGATATTTCTGCATAACATTTGCAATCACTTTGCATTTACTGTGTATTTCTAAAAAGTCAACATTACATGGTTAAAGAATAATATTTGCATTTTTTTATTACCCAGCGCATTTTTATGATAGAATTGTGTATTCAGACAGTAGTAATCTGTAGATTCTTCTTTATTTTAAAAGAAGAAGTTGAGCTAGACCACAGAGGATATTGTCTTCTTTTTCTTCTTTCTCTTTTCCCATAGGAAATATAAAAAACTACACCCACATTCAAAATACATGAGAAAAAATGTTACAACAGACATTTAGCACAACCACTCTGAAGACCATCTTCCTGACATAAATATTTCATACGCAGATCATCTTCTATTTCTACAGACTATACATAATGATTAAAATCAATTGCAGTGATTCAAACCAACACCTGCATTTCTCCCATCTCATAATATGTAAAGAAGTATATTCTGATGTTTTGATTTACTAATCCATAGTACCTGATTTGAATTATTCTAAAAAAGTTACTAAAATGTAAAACTAAAAGTATGTTATAGAACTTTTCACCATACACAGAAAGCTGTTTTATTGACTTCATTAAACTATTACTTAGATCAAGAGTTTTATTCTTAAAATATATTTTATACCTAAAAAAACACTTAAATATCCTAAATAATTCTTCAGTGATTGATCTTCTGTTGGCCTTCTATTTTTGGCCAAAAATGAGTGAAAAAATGGTTCATTTAGAATTTCACCTCTAAGCTGGAAGCCCCGCAGTCCTTCCAAAAGTAGGTTGTCCCAGTCACCATTAAGGTCCCTTTACTGTCAGTGATTCTCAGGCAGCACCTCTAGTGTCTCTTTCTTTTTCTTCTGTATGTTTTAGTTTACTATTTGGTTTTTAGTTCATTGTGTTTTTTCTCCCCTTGTCTCTATCTCGTTCACTTTCCTCTTTTTTTGTCTTTCTGTCTGCCTGCCAGACTACTTATTCCCTTCATATCTGCCTCTCTTTTGATTTAACCTGCTCACGCATAGCAGGTCACTTAATTTATTTAATTCCTGGTACTGATTTGTTCTAAGATACTAGATTCTCTTTTCATCTATAGAAGCATAAAATTAATGAAAACTAGTCTCTTAATCTGCTGAAATCTGTTCTGCCATGTTAAATGGGGAAGTAACACTCTCCCAATCTACAAGAGACATATTTTTGAAGGCTATTCAACAGCTTCTTCTCAGAACTTGTCTATTGGAGATAGCTTCATCTCCTCAATCGTCAAATCACAGAACGACTTGGGTTGGCCTGCTCCTTGAAGATTATCTAGTTCCAACCCCATTACCATGGGCAGAGATACCTTCCGCTGGAGCACCTTGCTCAAAGCCCTGTCCAACCTCACCTTGAACATTTCCAGGGATGGAACATCCACAACTTCTCTAGGCAACCTCTTCCAGGACCTCATCATCCTCACGGTAAAGCATTTCTTTCTATTATCTCATCTAAACCTACTCTTTCAGTGTAAAGCTCTTCCCCCCTGTCCTATCATTACATGCCCTTCTAAGATGTCCCTCTCCAACTTTCATGTAAGCCCCCTTTAGGTACTGGAAGGTTGCAATAAGGATAATATGTCACTAGACTTTATCAGATCAGCCAAGTAGCTCTAAGAACTTTCTTCTGATTGAATCATCTATTTTCTGCTCTGGTTTCCAAAAAAAACCGCACCAGTTAATTTAAGTTCTGTCCTAACTCTAAGATAATAGAATGCAAGGAATGTGTTATATCAAAGTTTGTATATGGTCTGCCTGTTCAGGTGGAAGAAACCCTTCAGCAAAGTAAGGACTCAAAGAAATTTACTAAGATCTCTCTTGTCAAACTAATATTTGTATCAATACTGACTTTGTAATTGTAAATCTGTATTTAGTTTGATACCAGTTCTCAACTGAGCTCATCTACAACATTTAATATCCTGATCTTGCATAGCTTTGTATTTATTGCTATGACAGTTAAGAAACCTGAGCCATTATCCAGGAGACAATTAGTATAAAGAGCAGCGACTAATCCATCATTTCTAACCTAACCCTCAGCAGCTACTGGCTCCAATTAAATTACCTGTGGAACCAATATTTGAATCACAGTCAGGGTAACAGATAAGGATCCCTTCATTTAAAAGAAATGGGAGAGAGAAATACAAAAACATTCTCCATCAGCTCTGTGGACTACATGTGTTCTCAGTCATACAAAAGACTAAAAGCAGCACTGCTGCAGAAATCCATTACCTACACATCCAGCTGTGGAAGAAGCCATAAACAGCTCTTATCCTTATTGCAACCCTGTGAAATCTGTTGTACATTTTTCTACTATGAGAGTGGTTAGTTTATTTCTCTTCATGTATTCAATAGAAATTCACTTTTTTAGGCTCTTTGACAGAGTACAACCATCTTTACCTGGTTGTTATTTCTCCCTGACAAAAATGTATTGAGAATCTGAGGAGGAACCTGTTACAGTCATCTACAGATCTTTGCTATCATACAGCCAAGGACCAAGCCTGGTACTTTCTGATGTATCTTGCTACTTTTCATTGATCTTTATTACCAGTGGATCCTGGCAACTCTACGGATGATGAGTTAAAAATTATCTTCTCCAACAAATGTCAGAGCAAGAAACATGCACAAGTGGTATTCCCAGTTCAAACTCCATATTGGAAAGGGAGTTTAGAAGATGTGAGCTCTTTTCTGATGAGGATTCTTTACACTTCCATCAAGTATTCTCAGCTGAGCTGTTTTGTGAGTAGAGCAATGAGCCTGCATTTCCACACAGTGGCTTATGTAATTATTTGGTTGATCATGTTTTGCTTGCACATTTGGGAATATTTCATCTTCCTTTGGACATTAAATCAGAAATGTGCATTTCTATTTATCCACATGGTCCCTGGGCTTTTGAGAATGTTGGAAAGAAATTCAGAAAATACCATCACGGCGGTATGATTTTGATATTCTTGATGCTTAGACTTGATGATGCTATTCTTAGGGAAAGCAGTACTCCAGGTGAATTTTGCTCACCTACTGCTTCAGAATAATGGCTATGTGGCTTCCATAGAAAACAACTGCTCTGAAGCCATTTGTACTACCTATTTTTGGAAAAACAAACACCAAGAAAACCTGCAGTGATAAGAAGTTAGCAGGTCTTTGAGATATGAGATACCTTGCATTACCCATTACCTCTGCAACCGACACCACCAGCAGTTTCTGACCATGGGAATCACTGGTAGTGAGTCTGGATTACAAATGGTTGCCATTTCATGGAGTCACTTTCTGGAGCAAGCTGTCTATGATTCCTTTTCCCTGATGTGATAAAATTTCTAAGAAGAGTTCTCAAAGGTTTTCGCCTTTCAGACAACCTCTTTTTCCTGAAGAAATCCTATTTATTTAAACAGTGCTGGCCCACCCTCTTTTGCCGTGATAGAGGCAGTTATATGAACCTGAAAATGAACAGAAACCTTTCAGTTTCTAAAAAATACTGTACCATTACCTTTAATGTCTTCCATATCAATGTTTTATGTTGATCAGCTTTTGAATCCTCTCTTTCAACATTTTGGTGCTCACAACAGCTGTAGTCCTGACCTTGCCATGCAACAGCCTTTCACTCAAAATGGCAGAAGTAAACAGAAAGACATTCTGACCTGATAATTAGTTTGAATCACAGAAGAGAATACACAGATTTTAGTATGTAACTGCTGTTAATGATACCACATATGTCTATTCTTTTAAACAACAATGGGACTACATTTTCACTCCTGCAATAGCATTCTAATACACCTGAAAAAGTTTTCCTTCTTAAAGACAATCAGAAAGCCCTTGGTGAGTCAGAAGTCCTCTTTTCTTACAAATTTTGAATGAAAACTTTACAAATCAGTCACAGTTCAATAAATGGTCTACACTATAGTTTCATTATTGTCTTTGGTTCATCACTTACCTCATAAAATGATAGTTTGGGGTGTGAGTATCATGGGACAACATTTTCAGTTTAGAAAAAAAAATCCCAAATTTATGAACTGGTAAATATTTTGGGCAATTTTTATATCTGTCCTACTGTGGAAATACAGCCAAAATGAAAGTCTAATGATCATGCTTCTGCACTGGGAATTGGGACTACTTCAAACCTATGGAATGTCAGACTTTACAGACTTTTTTTTTTCTCATTATTTTGTCCAAATATTTAATTGAATGCAAATCTTCTGACTGATTTTTTTGTTTCCAAACTGTGAGTACAGTTATAGATTGGTGGACTGGTGTTCAGGCTTGATTACTGATCCAAAGGCATTAACTTCAATGGTCTTTGGATCAGATCCTTAGAGGCCTTGTTTTCAGTATCCTCATGACACTAACCTGTACTGCATAATTAAGTGCAGTCTCAAAACTGATCCCTGTGTCCTCTGTTCATTATTCTTTTTGAAATTAATATGTTTCCATGCATGGCTAAATTTTATCTCTTTCTCTTTGCTGCATTTTCTACCTAGCACGTTATTTTGTAAGTGGTTCTTTACATAGTCAGTAACCTCTGATGTGGCACCTTTTCAAATACTTCTTGAAAATCCAAGTGTACTATATTTAAAACATTTTACTTATTGGTCATGTCAGAGTTATTTTCAAAGAGTTCTAACAGGTTATTTAAGTGCCACCTTCCTTGACTGTAACAATTCTGGACACCTTTAATGAACTATATAGCTGGGATTCTCCTGCTAACCTCCATCAAGACATTTTCCATAAAGCTTGTGTTAAACTATGTGGCCTATGCTTCCTCTTAAGCCTCTGTCTTCTAATAATATACTTATATTTTTCACTTCTCGGTCCTCAGAAATCTCTTTCATAGTTAGTGAACTTTTAACATAGAGCATGTAATGGGTCACCAACATCTTACTTTTTTCTTTCAAAAAATGCATTTTTATGTGAAAGACATCCAAATGTGTGTATAGCTTTGGTTCCTGCAGATACTGCTAGTGTACTATGTTAGTAAGTACACAAACAGAAACACAGAATAAACATTTACAAGTTATCTAAATGAGAAAAGAAGGTTTGGGAGGAGGGGGAAAGGACATCCAAATCACAAGATATGTCTGTCACAGATGAGCAACAGATTTAGTGATTCTCCACAGCATGGTAATTATTTCTAACCCAGTATAACCCTCCTGTATACATATCTTTTAAAAATCATTGTCTCTATCTGTTTTACCTCCCCCCCTGAATAAACAAGCTCTGCTTAAATAGCTTTTTGCATTTTTTCATGGGTAAACCCCAAAGTCAATAACTGTAAATATTTTGCCACTTCTTTCCCCCTATAATCTTCACTGACAATATTTTAAAACTTGGACCCTTTTATATTTTAATTAGGTTGGTTGCAGTCGACCGCTAGAAATTCCACTCTCACTTAAATTTTTTTCCTGTAAAATGAAATGTGGACTGGATAAAAATTGGCATGAGATATTTTCCTCTCTCCCATTGAATATCCTAATATTTCATTTTTCTTATATACTGGCAGTTATTCTCAAGCCTTGTTTTAGTGAATGATTGAGCATAGACCCAGCAGTAAAAAGTGAAAAAATCATAGGAATAGAAACATTTTCCAAGTCAGCATAGGTTTCACCATTGTGCTGTTCCCACAGCAATTTTTCTTCCTGCTTTTTTTTTTTTAAAGACAAATTCCATTCTGGAGCTTACAAACTCTAACTTCCTAAAATGTTATCACAAAAATAGTATAAACCTTTCTTCCTATGTTTTCTCCAAATTATTAAGAAATTGCCTGAGAAACAGAAAAAATGGTTGAAGAATGCAAGAAAATTCAGCAATCATTAAATTATTTCCTTTTAGCAATCATAATGGCAAAAATCAACATTTTTATCGACGTTTCCACCTTTAAATACTTCGGGGAAAATATAGTATCATTAAACGATAGAATTCTACAAAGCTTATGAGGAAACTGGGAATGAGAATGGGCCATATGTAACTCTGCCTAGTGAAATCTGTGACCAAGCAGTGCCTGAGTAGATTCTGAGACTCCACCATCTCTAAACCTGAAATTGCTGCAGTATGGTGAGAAAGCAATAAGGGTATCAGATCTGATTGTTTGTTTTACTAGATGCATTTCAAATAAGAGAAGCATTGGTAAAACCAATCTGGCAGCAGTAAAAGCCAAAGACAATAGATAAGAAAGGTTTGGGAAAGGCATGGCTACATGCAATACGAAACTAGGAGGAGGGGTTCTGAAGTGCAGCAAGACTCAAAAATTATAACAACCATAGTATAGAGCTTCCAGCAGGGGAACTGCTTGTATAACAGGATTCTCCAAAACTGGACTCAAAAAGGCAACAGAATCCCTATGACTCAACTGTGAGGAAATGCATATGACAAAACAGTGACAGTGCTGATAAAAAGACAAATTCTGGACAGATTATACATTAAAAGAAGAGAAGGCCTTGTTTAGAAAGACAGAGAAATCATTCTCCCAGTAAAACAAAAAGCAAGAGGCTGCAAAGTCTACTCGAACATAGCCAAGGTATGCATTTGTGATGTGTCCAGCTCAAAATGGGGCATTCCACAGGTCTTGACCACTATCATTTTGTTCACACTCTATGCATGAACGTTGCAGAATTACTGAAACATATGTGTAGGAAGGAAAATTCAACAGAACTACCTTATTATGGTCATAAAAAAGAGTTAGAACATAGTACAATTGCAGTGCAACAAATATTTGATTTGCGTTTTTAAAAACAAACAGCATAGTATCCAAACCAGGCAAAGCCATTCAAACTCCTGTGGTTATCTCCTCAGATCAATATTTTTCATGCAGAGGAAGCAAGGTCCCTGAGGGAATCACAATGCAGTAACTGTTAGCAACTGTTGACTATTTAACAGAAACAGGCATCTGGAAATAATCATCTGTAGGAGAGAGAGCAGAGTCCAGCTGGTGACAAGTAGTCTTAAAAGTAAGTGGTTGTGTGGTATTATCAGAGAGGAAAGAAAGTTTGACTACCTGTCCCTTTGGCAAGATATCTTGCAAAGACAATGTGAAGTAGATACTTCATTGTTTCAGTGAACAGATTTTGACAGTCAGGATATCTCAGTTCAGCACCTTGCTTTTTTGTATTAGCTTAAAGGTATAGCAGTCATTTGATTAATTACAGACATGTCTGTGTCTGCTGCTGTCGACTGTATTTTTGTATGTTCCAACATCAAGATTTAATGTATAAATAAGTAGGCTTTGAACATCATTTGCACCATCTGTAATGTCACTGTGTATCTCTCTTCTCTCTTCCCTTAGAATGCGATAATTCAGTGTTTGACATTACAAAGATTCAGGTAAAAGCTACAGATAGTGCCAGGTTTTAGGCACATTTTACTGTTGTTCTTTGGTCTGTACATCTTTCGACTTCCACTATTTAAACAGAGAGCTGTTCCCACACAGAGAATTGGGAAATTGTTACAATGATCTTAACATTTATAGAAATCTCCAACAATATTCTGTGGAGAAAAGGGGGAAGAATCCATTTCCTTGATGTTTCTCCACAATTTCAAGGTTACTGTAGTTTGTTTCACTGCCAACTGAGTTCTTGAGCTTCTCTATGTCAGATTTAAATGTTCTCAATGTTTTCATTTTTGAGTGTGTCCAGTCTTTAAACTGTTTTCCATTAAATGAGTAGTATGAATCATATAGCACATTAAATAGAACATGACAAAATAAAAAAAGATAACTAATAGTCTATCCTGCAAAGAAAATATACCTACAAAATTATCTGTGCAAATGTAATGCTGCCGTCATCATCATCATCATCACCACCACCACCACCACCACCATCAAGGTATTCAACTCAGCCTTACATGATTTCCTTAAGTCTTTCTAAATCATTCTGGTCAAGTCAATTTTCATGGTAATAAAATCTTTTTTGAATGCCAGTACTTTTAGCAGTTACACCATTTATTCCATAATAAATTGTTTCTTGGAAAATGCTATTTACAAGCTGAGTTTCTATGCTCTGGGCTGACTGCCACCTCATTTTGGCTTGCTTCATAGGACTCTGCATGTAAATATGGCTATAAATTGGTATAAATCTCCTGTAAGAGTCTCCTACAGCTCTCCACCCAGAAATACAATCTATTTGCCCTCTTAAGCTTCTGAGAAACAGCACACCACTCAAATACTCATAGAATGTGTCCTTCATTCAACAGGGATAATTAGTTTCAGTTACTTAAACTGAGCAACTATTTCCCTTCAAAGAGGATATTATATTTGTCTAATTGCATTTAAGTGCTAAACACTGTACAGGATAATGTTTCCAGAGCATGGCATTTTTTTTTGGTCTTTGCTAGTAGAAGGTATAGCTGCCTCTTACAAGGGTCAATAGAAAGCTGCAGACAGTTTGAGTAACGGATGAAAATTCACAGATCACTGAGCACAGGCATATTTTTTTCCCAAATGACTGTCAGTAAATCTTTCCCACAAAATTCATACCCTCATCACATGCACTAAATAAGCACAAAAGGTAAATTGTTGACTTTCTATTATGTTATGAAACAATCAAGATTGAGTTGAGCTAAATGAGTAAGACATTAGTCTGCAGATTTCTGCAAAAGACCTACTGAAAGTTCAACCCCACCAGTCTTTTTTTTTTTCCCTTGCATTTTCCCATCTTAATTAAAGAGCCTTTTCCACTAGCTTGATCCAGCAAAACACCCACAGTGCAGATGCTGTAGTTTCATTCCAGTCAGAATACAGACATGCTCCACAACTTTGTCTTTAATTTTTGGCTAAACAAACAGGCAAACAAACAGTAGATGAAACTAATGGAGAGCTTAATTATATCTATCCATCAAGCCCTAAATTTGCTTCCTTTCCAAATAGCAGGCAATGTCTTTAAATCCAAAAGGACTGATGGCAAGATACCAAGTTTAAAATTCTCCCACTGTCATAGACTGTTTTACTAATTATCCAGATTCCAAGGCAATCATACAACCGTAATCATTCACCTCACGCCTGGAAACATAAGTCTTGTTCTTTTGATGAATATTTATAAGACAGTGTAAAGCAGTCTACTTTCTTCTCCCTTCAGGCAAGACAATTTGGAGTTCATCAATATGTATTACCAAGGACTTTTATAAAAGGCACTTCAAAGGAAATTCATCAGGCATTCCTTTTGTCTTGATTTCTGTTAGACTGATACTTCCTTTTGACAAGTATCAATAAATTATCCTCTGATGGCTAGAAACTTGATGTCTTATTCAGAAACTTCCTCACACAGCAAAGTCTGCTCCTTAAGTTTCCAATGAAATTTTTAGCATCAAGCTTCTAATTTAAGGATAAAGGAGGACAGAAGGAGCAAATGAAGCACAAAATAATCAATGTATTTATGCAGTGGTTCTATGATATATTTTGCTTTCACAGCTGACAGAAATTTGTCAGTTAAAATTTCCATGACCTACATTCCTTGTTACTTTTTCCATTTGACTTTTGACCATATTTGGAATTCCTTAAGAGAAAAATTGAGGTTCTTAGTCCCCTGTGCTCAAACTGAACAATAAGCAAATTAAAACCAGATTAATGCAGATATGTAGTGTTGAATGACAGAATGTCTCTGTCCCAGTTGGTTATTACTTTTCCTCCCTTGGATGCTGACACAAGGGCTCATATTTCTGGGAAAAGAGAGTGGGATCTTAAAGTGTAATAGAAAAAAAGAAGCTTTTCTGATCGTTATGCAATAAAAATACAATAAAGTTGCATACGTTCCTTTACCCCAATTTAGTTTTTTTGCTAAATATGCATGCATGAGAAAAACTGTCATGGAACATACAAAAGATGGAAAAATTATGTGATGATAAGGTAAGTACCAGTCTGTGAGAAAATGGCGGAAATAGTGGGGACAAAAAGCAAAATTTAACATTTTCCTCTTTTATTTTTTTTTTTATAAGAAATGGGATTATTGTAAGACTAATTTAGGGATGTGTGCATGTGAATTGCAATTTTATCTTTAAAAGGAAGGCAGGCCTTTCCTCAAGTAAAAGTGGACTCTCCAGTCATGTGTTCAATAATGAGCCCACATACCATGGTCAGGCTGGTCTCAGTTCCTTGGCAGCAGAAACAACATCCTGAAGGGTTGGACATTTGGGGCTTCAGTAAAGTGCATATAACTATGCATTGGGTTATATTTGTATCATTAACAAAATTTAATTATAATTTCTTGTGGGAATACAATCCACAGTTTAGGGTCTACTTTGTGTGTGTACTGGGGAAAGTGAGGAACGATGGTATTCTTCTAAAATACATGTTTTGTGATAAGCACTTCAAAAATGTTCTGCGTTTTTTAAAAAAATTCCAAAGGAACATGTCGAAAATTAATTAAACTCATCTATGTCTTTTAACTAGAAAAGTACAGTAAAATTAATTGGAATACTGTAAAAAAAAAATTTATTATTTAGATTGAACTTATTGGGTAAAGATGCATACTACACAAGGGACATTTGAACTCTTCCCAAAAACCATACTGAAAATCCGGGCAATTTTCCCTTGACAACAAAAACTTACAATACAAAAGAAGTACACAAAGCAAAAGGAACTGCACAGAGCAGTTTATGCAGAGGTGCCCTGAAAATGAACTGTCAGACTTTTCATTACTGGATTTCAATTCTCTTTAAAACTTTCTTTTTATCTTCTCTGGGTATGGAGAAACCTTGTAGATCTACACCAGGTTATATGAACAATAAGTAACTGTATATGAAAAGAAAAAAATCTGAATATATTTGTTGTCATGAATAATACTATATGAGGTAGAAGTAACTTTGATGCATGTAGAATGTAAAGTAACTTGATAGAAGGCAAATTCTAGTGGCTGATACTTATCAATTGCTTAACACTTACCAAAATAAAAAGTAATGTGCCATGGCACACGAGCAAGGTTTACTACCCCAAATTGGCAAGCTGCTGTGCCTTGATCTCAGTTAAATTGGATTGTTTACCAAGGGAAATAGGGGAAAATTAATTTTCTCAATCTTTGCCTGAAAGAAAAGCCCCCTTATTTTCCTCCTAAATGTATTCTTTGTGCCACATGAAGTGCTTAATGTTCAGATTTGAAAAGCTGGTTATTGTGGATGCCTAATTAGAATAACTCACTGTCTACATTATTGTGCTTAATGTGTTGCTCTGAATAAATATTTAATATGCTACCTCAGGTGTTCCTGTCTTAGAATTTTGATATCTCTTTCCTAATTACAGCAGACCAGTTGTAATACTGAAGCTTATGTCATGGCCAGTAAAATTTCTAAGGAGAAGTTGAACATGCATTTTAAAATATTCATTCAAGGTTAAACTGTCAAGACTTGTGAAAGTTCAGGATGAAAATAGATAACTATTACCTCATGCTACTTCTGTTAAATAAGTGCCTATTAATAGATGGATGAAACTTCCCTGGGGTTCAGTTTATGACAGGCAACATTTCTTTCAAGCCTCGATTTACGAAAAAACCCAAAACTAAACAATGCAAATGAGGGGAATGACATATGCCTGTCAGCCTCCTGAGATATTATCTCCCTGAACTTATGATGCTCCTGCCATCATGTTTTCAATTCCATGCAAAGTTTTAAGGCCAACAACAAGAAACTGCATCCTTGAATGACCCTTGAACAAAAACACATCTGAAGTCCTGGTGCTCTGTTTCTTGTGTAATTCTCTGTCTTGCCTACTCTTTCTTTGTCATCATGATTTTAACAATCAGTTTGGCATAACCATCTTCATACTTCAACACAGAAGGTTTCTCTTTCCTCCTGGTTCTTTGTCTGCCTCATAGGACATGCCTTGGTGCCTGACTTTATGAGCTGTGCCACTCCAGCCTGAGGAAAATTTTAATCTTGTCTTGACTGTGTCAGATGCTTCTATCTAGCCAAATATTTTGGGTGCTATCTAATGAAATATTTTGCATTGCGAATTCTGTGTCAGAGACACACATCTGAACATGATGGAGTGGAGGTTGAAGGTTGTGGTCTCTTCCTATTTTTATTTGATGAGTTTATATGCTTGCTGTGTAAGTGGATTCCAACTTCTAGGCTTTGAGTCTGCTCTCCGCATCTACCATAAATGGATAAGAGCCCTGGCAGGTGAACACAAAAACCATGGATACAATGATGTTCAAAAGAGCTATCTTTACATCCTTTTGTGAGTTTGAACTTAGTGTTTCATAAACATATCTGCAACAGAAAGAAAAGGGAGAAATAAGTAGCATCCAAAATATAACTAAATCAATCCAAATTTAAAGATGAAAACTTGTTAATTAAATGTATAGAAGTCTTGTCTGACTTTCAGCAGAGTTTACTCCAGCTGAATAATTTTTACTAATGGGTTTTTGTAAGTAAATGAAGTATTCATGTGGAAAAGCAACTGGCCTGCTCAAAAGAAATAAGTTATGTTAGACTTATTCTCTGAAATAGGTTAGAAAGCCATTCTATGCCATGAAGTATTAGAAGCTTTTATTTCTCTAGCATCTGCATATCACAAGGAATGAGCTCCAAAACTATATTCTATTGTGCACTGAAATTTATTTTTTATATTACAATTATAGGTATTGTTAGAAATCCCTAATAGCTTGTTAAGCAATGACCATCATGTGCAGTAGTTTTCTCTTGCAGTTGAGTTTTAGGTTGTTGGATTTCTTTTCACTTTTTTAATTCCTCCCTCCCATTTCACATAGATATGTGTCTAGGACATAACATCAAAAAATAAAAAATAAGAGGCAAAGAAACATGCCTTGCATGTACAACAAATTATGAGATCTGTGATGACCCCATGGTTATTTGGGGATGTTATTGTGCCATATAAAGGCAGGAAAGTTTTGTTTGCCAAAGAGCTACCTCCTTTGCCCTAGCTGCTGCACCAATAAAGCAGATTTGTATATCTTGACCTTTGCTTTTTTGTTCCAGTTGGAGCTGTAGATATTTTAAACCCTGAACTGCAATGTGGGTTAGGGAGCTGAAGAGAGCAAAGATATATCTGTCATTTGCCATAGTCCTGAAAAGACAAGCTGTAGTATTATTTAGTGGTGGCTGCAGAGCTCAGAGGTAGCCAAGGGAGGAAGAAATAACCAGCCTGGTGTCTGTTAAGATGAGACAGAATTTTACAAGGAAATAGAGATATGAGGTGTTACCAGCAATTACTGTTGGTGTTTGGCCTTAACTCTTTTAAGGAGATATAAACTTATGGTCCAATAAGCAAGAAGATAGCATGTGAATAAACATTAAAAATTGAATAATACACAATTTAGCATATATGAATCACCAAAGCCATATGCTATTGTAATTGCACGAAGTTGAAAAGGAAAATCAAAGATACAGAAAACAGAAATACGCCAAGTTTGTTCCAAATGAGATGTTAGAAATCCAGATTAATTGCCAGGAAACCTTTCAAACTCTAATGACATTCTACAGTGTCCTTCATGGTGATGTGATTTTACCATGCTTGAGATTGTCATGCTGGTACATGTGTAGATGTATGAACAGCAAATGTATTATGTGTGATCCACAAAAAACACAAATTCAATCCAAAGCAAATATTTAACTCTTCAGCAGTGTGTATTAAACATGCTGATCATCTGATTGCCTCCCACAAGGCAAATATCTCAAGAATCTGCCTTGATATTGCATTTGACTTTAGTAGAAGGCTTGCTGACACTAAGAACCTCAGCTCAACAAATGCATCAACACAAAATATCCATTTCATGGACAATGTCAATGAGGAATACCATTATTAGCAGCAGAAGACAAAGTGTATAATACTGTTATGCAAGCTGTGTATCAGTTCTGAAAACTGCAGAAAAACCAAAGAAGTCCTTGCTCCCTTCATGTCCATTGCCTAGTTACACTTTGTATTTAAGGAAAAAAAGGTTTTATTTTTAATTTCTTGATATATCTGAACACAAAACACCTTCCTGCACTTTGTTTTAAGTGACTCTGGGGAAAAAAAAAAAAAAAGAGATATATAGAAAGCATTCTAGCTCTTTATATATAGATCTGGAATCAGTGCAGACTTACAAGCACAAAGCAATAGCACTACTGACCTACTGACTTTTGGGTTTTGACTCTGGTATTTTATGTCTGTGAAAAACACAGACAGATGGGAGAGAGCAAGCTCCCCCACCCAGCAAGAAAAAAAAAAACTTAAGAGCTTTCTCCTGAGATCATTTATGTACGTATTATTTTAGAATTTCATTGATTGAGGACTTTTGTACTCTTAATCAATGGTCATGGCTTGTAGTATGTCACCAGTCTCTGACCTGCAGATCAAAGATATCATGAAACCTGTTTTATTTTTACATTTAAGACCGCTGGCTTTTTTGTATACTCTGACTAGGTCTACTCTTTAAAAGACTCTAGATGTGTGTTTCCAAGCAGACTAGCCATAATCCAAATTTCTTAGGGAACTTCAGAAGGTGCTTGGATTGTGCAGAGTCTCTTTCTCTTTTATCTTGCCTTTATGTATAGATAACTTTTTGTGCTCATCTTGGATACTTTGAGGCCTGTCAAGTTTTCCTCCATAGAGCTGAAATAGAGCAAAGTTTATCTTGTCATAGAGTAAAATTTATCTATTTCTCAATTTTTTTATTCTTTGAATCTATAAATCCAATACCATTATTTGAATTATAAAATCAATAGATCCATTTGTATGCTTGAAACTAAGAGGAAACCAAAGTTACTGTTACCCTAAACTGTATGTTTTTTTATTCTTGTGGAGGGGGTGGTTATTTTATATTTTTTTAACTTTTATCATAGATATATCAAGTAGACGCAAGGACTGCTGAGCTACCTTGAACATACAGTTAAGCTTTCTGAAAAGGAAAATTGCCATGTGATATAACTGGCATATTAATTATACACTAGTCCAATGATTGATTACACTGTGGAGTGGGAATTGCTCTCAACACTCTCCTCTTTGAGAATAAACCACAAACTTATCATTAGAGCACCTGCATCCTCACACAGGCATTCAATGATACCATCACTGTTTTTAATCTTCCTGTAATTTTGTGAAAGTGCGGTATGCTCTCCAAGGTGCAAGAAGGACATGTTGTACCCATTAACCTTTCCACACAGAGAGTGTTCATTGCATCCAGCAGTCTGACAGGGGCCCAGTCAGCTCCTGGATAGGACTAAGAAACAAAATGTACGTGTTTTGTGCAGCATATGTTATCAGCTAACAACTTGAAAGTCATCTTCCACATGGAGTGAACTTAAAGTGAACAAATTAAGGCTCATGCAGTAAATAAATCATCATGATAATGTCCAGTTGTGTTTGCTAAAGAAATACGGGAAGCTGGGAGAGTAAAACACGAGGATTTTAAGGGCTGGCTCAGTGACAAACTGTAAGAACTAGACGGCTATAAGAAAATATCCCTTAGTGGTGAATTTTTCATTAGAAGTCAATAGACTCAGTAAAGCTGTCAAATGTTAACTAGCTTACCTTCTGCTCTTTTCAAAAAGGTTAATGGATACAGCACATTTGCTGGTGTGACACTGAAAACAATGCATGACAAATGGTATGCTCTTGTATTTGTTTTGCACCCTTTTCTAAATTTTTAATTATTACTTTGTTTTAGGCCTGCTATGTGTAAAAGTGGCTAGAGCATGAATGGATATTAGGGCTGCTCGAAAGGCCTTGCCATAAAGCCATCATGAAGGCCAAGGAGATAGATCTTCCCAGGACTAGTTGTGTGTGTAGTGCTGAAGGCTCTTCTCCATTCTCCGTTCGGTCCTTCTGGACTTGTGCAGGTGCTGTTGCTTCTCTTCTGCCTTGTCTATTTACACCGAGGGCTTGCAGCTCAGGCACCAGTGGTTTCATGCAGCAGGTGGCATAATGAAACTCTTTTTTTTGTTGAGGCTTCTAGGCACAACTCTAGTGCAAACAACTTATAATAATCTCATGAATGTTGTGAGAAAATCATGTATGCATTTTTAGTATATGTAATTTTGATGTAGGTTGGAAAAATAAAATTGAAGTCTTCAGCAGCCATTCTTTTTCTTAATTATGTCCATTCCATGGAGTGTGTTCATCCTTTACCTGAAGTCTTAGGCTCCGATTCTGTTAGCACACAATATAGAATCTTTTTCTGAACTCCTAAGATATTACTCAGTACAAGTTCAGTCAGAAATTAGTAGGACTAAGCTTTTAACTTGTGGATCCCAAACTTTTTTTTACACTCTTTATCGCTAATATTTATGTTATTCCACAAATGCCACTGGATCTAGGACTTCTAAGTGAATAATTTAAAGGACTGGTTATTATCTGGTATCTTTTACCAGACACACGATTCAAGAATAGGATGAGCTGTTCCTGCAACACATACCTAATGTGAAAGCAATGAGACTGCAATCAAAGAAAAAAGCCAAAACTATCCAAGGAAATTAAACCAGTAAAAAAGCCTACTAGAAAGCTTCATCAAATTTTGTGAAAAATCACTGTTGATTGGTGGATGGGGTCACTTGGCCATTTCTCTCTTTGCACAAATCCATGCAGAAGAATTATTTAATTACAGAACTTCTCTCTCATCTATTGTCTATTTGGGGAGTGATGCACTCCAGTCAGGTTAAAATATTTGGAGGTTTTTTAGGAATATTTTGAGAAAAAATTAATGACCTTGAGTAGATCAGATTAGGTGATCTTTTGTGTCCTGCAACTATTGAATCCTTAGTAAGGTCGCTCACCTTTCTCATCTTTTAATTCTACGATTTAGGATGTTGATAATCAATACTTCCAAGCAGAAAAATCTCAGGTCTGACTCTCAAGTTATAAACTGAGGATTTCACACAGAAAAGTGAGGTTCAGCCATGTAAATCTGTTGTGGCTTGTGTTTTCCCCTCTTTTCAAAGCACAAGAACCTTTATCAGGCACCAGGTAGCTGTTTGCACAAACCTTAGAAATTTTTACAGGCAGGCGTGATTTAAAAAAAATAAATCCCTGAAGCTATACAAACTTCCAAAATGCCTTACAGACAGTATCTATCAATACCATGTTCCATTAATTTAGTTGCAAGTTTCATAACAGTTTTAGTAAAAACCAGAAATTACTTCTTAGAAAGGTTTAGAAATTGTGGAAAATAGAAATGGGAACCTGAATTTCATTAAATACTTGTAAGCATTGTAAGAAATCTGAGTCTACTAAGCCATTGACAATTTCAGTCCTGATTTCTGTGGGGAACAAAAGGACATTTTATATGTTCAACTAGTGAAAAATGTAGGATTTAAAGAAAAACAATACCAAAAGAAACTCAGTGTTTTCAAAAGTTAAAATGGAGCTATGAATCCACCTGTACACAGAGGATTTTAATAAGCTTTGGCAATTCAATTGTATGTTGATATTTCTCATTAATTCTTGAAATGGAAATTTCTGAGAATCTGCTAGTGCATTGAGACCATTCTCCTAAGCATCCACTGATTATAGGTGAAAAAGACCAAACAAAACAAACTCAGAATATTGAAGAAAATAAATAGGACCTTATACTTTCATGGAATTTTCTGGTAATCTTCCCCTAGGATGATAATGGAAAGGAGATTCCTGTGCTGGGAAGAAGTAAAACTGAATGTGGAAATCCAAGAATTACAAAATCAGAAAAATAGTGATGGAAAGCCCAAAAGCGCTACACTGTTTGGCCATCCCTCACAAAAACATTATT
The DNA here is from genome assembly GCA_036630365.1 of Acanthiza pusilla. Classification (NCBI taxonomy): domain Eukaryota; kingdom Metazoa; phylum Chordata; class Aves; order Passeriformes; family Acanthizidae; genus Acanthiza; species Acanthiza pusilla. The sequence goes on along the minus strand of JAXCHO010000036.1, from coordinate 29,276,425 downwards.
GAATTACTTCTATAGGAATGACCATTCTAATAGGTTCACGTAGCACTAGCATGGGAATTAATTCCAGAGAATCTCTAAAATCTACCAATTCCAGACTGTTATTTCACATAGAGGAAACAGACTGCAACAAGAAGCTTTCAACAAGCCTGCATGTGACCACATGCTAAAATTCAGGGTCCTGGATGAGCACGGAGCCCAGGCTATGGGACAACTCTGATAGCAATCTTTTTTTCACTAAGAGCCCAAGCAACTGTCAAAAAAGACACATGCAAAATAGAGGTTGCATATGTTTATTTGTTTGTTCAACTTTACCTAGCAGCTTTAGACAGACTTAGGCAGTGTTTTTCACTTGCTAAGTGCAGCCAGTACAGGCATATCAGATCCCTTGCTATCTGTTTTAAACCATAATGCTTACTTATAACATGGAAGTCAGAAATTCCTCTGCAGTGTAGTTGTGCCTCCCAAGATACAAAATGAAGGGCAATGCAGGTTTTATACCAAAGATACCAGCCATCTTCTCCTACTGTCCAAATTAAAGTGGTTCCTAAAGACACGTATTGTTTAAACACTGTAAGATTCATCCATACTGGAATGTCTTTGGCATTTCTGGGACTCTTCCTTCTTCTTGGTTCAGCTTTCATCCTTCTGAGTGTTTTTTTTCTCATTTCTCACCACTGCAGCCTTGCTTTCTGAAGAACGTTATATTTGCCTCTCTTTGCAACCTACATCCTTCCTGCCTTAACCCAGCCGCTTTGATAACTACCCTATCTATAAGGTAGACATTTAATAATCTCTTAGGACTTCAATACAAAATGTAGCAAAAGGTTTCTTTGAGTATCTCTACTCCAGGGTTTCTGTCCACAGTGAGACTGAAGACAACTCTTATTCTCACATGATAGCGTTTCTGTTCATTAGGCACTTGCAAACTCTTGAACAATTCTCATTAAAAGGGCAGCAAATAAAAGATCAGTGGAAAGATGTTTTGCAGAAACAGGCATTATCCCAGAAGCTAGTTTGAGGCTTTGAGTAATATAGAAATAACATAAAAAGGCTGTGACCTTCATTCTCCATTTCTTTAAAACTTGATAGCTTAGTCCTTCAATTAAATCCTTCTGGCTAGAAAGGTAACAATATCAACAACAAAAAGAAAAACTGAAAGAGATTATTTTTAAGACAACCCACAGAACATGTCTCAGAGTTAAATATAGGATAACAGCTTTTTTCTTCAAAAGTAAAATTTGTTTTGTTTGATTACTTTCAAAAACTTTCAACATGTACCAACTCATGAAACCAGTTCATTAAGCAGCTAAAAGCATATTAGAAACAGTGGGACCTAAAGAATAGGAACACAAAGAGATATAACTTATAAATATTGTCTGTAGCTTGCTCCTCTCCTGTGCTTTCTAACAGTCATCAAATATAATTTCAGAAATGAATAGTTGAGTGTTTAAAATGAAGTAAATGTTGCAGTAGGAGAAAAATAAGAACAAAGAGGAAATATGGGTATACAGAAAGAAAATAAGATAGGAATGTGTGTCCATTTCAGATAGTGAAAGTTTCCTTGTGCCTAATTTCCCTCAGTAACATTCTGCAGTTGGGATATTTGATTATCTTTTTTCTCTCTCTTTTTTTCCCCTTCTGAAGTGAGACTCAATCTGAAAATTTCACAGGACAGACCTCATGTGAATACTCCCATTCTGAGCTATGCACACAGCCAAGACAAACTGCAGGCCTACCTTACAGCAGAATATAATTTGGCAGATAAGGAATCAGCATGATAAAAACTTTCATTTTTACTATTTTACCTTAAGACCTTCAAACTATCCTTCATTTGAGTAAATCAGGTAAGGCTATCAGAATATTTGAGAATCATTCAAATGTATATCATTGTTCTACATTTTTATCCACTGAGTTTTTCACTTGCGCACTTTTGGTCTTATTTATAAAAGCAGCATTGTCTTGAAATTGGATAACAGCTTTTTACTGCTTTTATTGGGGTTATTTTCTTTGGTTTGGATTTGGTTTGTTGGTTGGGTTTTTTTTTTAATTCAAGTCAGGAACAAAAGCATTTTTATCTTAATATAAATGGTGAATATAATCGTCTCCTGACACCAATTCCCTTTGATGAACTATCCTTGCTGTTATGGTAGGATGTCCCTTCTCATCTGAAGAAGTAGATGAGGAAGTACAGATTATAGAAGAGACTTTTAATTATGAATGAATTCTCTATATATAGATTATTTCAAGTAAGACTTTATTTTTATACATCACTTTCTCTCTTTTTAGTTTGATACCTGCATTTGTTACTATTCCCTGTAAACTTTGCTATCATTATGAGCAATTTCAGATAAGCCCTTTCTGTTGACTGGTTAATATATTAATGTCTAAAATGATTGTAGATCTAACAGCAGCAGTTCCTTTCCAACAAAAGAAAATAAAAAGAGAAAATGGGAAAAAATCAGTTTTCTTGCCTAATCCAATATATTGAGTGGAAAACAATAGATTCAGTTAATATAATTGATCTATTAAAAACCAAATGTACTCAGATAAAACATATCCATTTTCCTGCGTGTAGACCCTGATGTTTCATTGACATGGAAACTGTTGTTTACAACCGTCTGAAGACATCGTTTGCAGGTGTTGCATAATGTTATTGACATGAACAGCATTGTTTATATAAGCAGAATCATTGTGTGTAAAATAGTCTCACATCTACCTGTGCTTGCTCATGCAGTATGAGCCTGCTTACTGCAGGCTGTGGTATCTGATCCATAGCTCTCAGCATTCAGCTGGCAATTTGATTTAGAAAATAAAGCCTGAAAATAGCTTCATTTCAGATATATTACTTTCTGACTGCTGCTGTGCTTGCTCAGCCAGAGTCCAGCTGTGGAAATGTTAAAACTATTCATCAGGCATGAATATTCATCAGAGTGGTATTCTTATTTTCCCACACATCACTTGGATGCCAGACACAACTGCTGTGTGAGAGGTGTGAATTAACCCTCCAACACTCTTTAAAAGTACAAAACTCTGACATACCAGGATGCCCAGTGATGTCTGCACAGTTGAAAGGCAGTACCTTCTGGGTTCTCCTAATGCAGCTTTATTCAATGTGCTATTTGTCATATCAGTGGGTCAGTCTGAAAGAACATGGCAATCCAAAATAATGACAAAATCACAATTCAAGCTTCCCAGCTCCTGAGCTGAGTTTAAAATCATGAAGGTTTTTTTAAAAGGAATTATTTGTGCTTGCTTTTATAGACACAAGTCTGTAGAGACTAAACGACAAATTAAAACATGCTGGTTTTAAATAGATGCTGAGACTGAGGAGTAATCAGAGGATCTGGAGCTTCAAAAAAAGACAATAAAACACAAATACTTGTAAAACTGAAGCTAAAATGGTGAAAATGCTTTGCTAGAAATGTTCGTTGGCTTCAGCATAAACAGGATTTGGATCCAACCACAAAGAAAGGCATAATATGTTAAAGGCCAATTCTGTAACCCTTATATGCCACATATCCTGTTGAGTTCAAAAGTTTACATAGGGTGATAAATGTACATCTTGAATACCGCATAAAAAAGGCAAAGTGAAGCTTTCTGCTTCCAGCAGTGCAATTCCTGACACTGAATCACGCACAACATTCTCAAGGCTGAGTCCTGGCACTAGACCCACAATTGGCATAAGCCAGTACAACTGTATTGATTTTGGTGGAGTTACAGTATTTGACATCGACTAAAGATAAGGTCCATTAACTTTCTATTGTCTCTAAAGCATCTGCCCATAGCTTTGTCCTGATACATATTCATATGGTAATGGTGTTAATACAAAAGTCATTAGATTACAATAAAAATATTTCAAAGCTTGTCTGGCAATATTCAACAACAATAAAACCCACTCTGAGACAGAAAAGCTGTGCACAGCCTATGTTCCATTCTTTTCCTAGGTTTTTCTTCTACACATTCAGGACAGAATTTAACTCCTATTGAACATTTGTCTGGGGAGAAAAACAAACAAACAAACAAGCAGACAAGCAAATGATGCCTAGAGCATTTTCTTAGTGTCACCTGGAATTAATGTAAAAAGTAGTACTGCTTTAGCAACAATGTGCTTAAGGTGGTTCTTTATCACTTGCAGTTTTTGATTCATATACATGATTCAAATATTGTACAAAATACAATATTGTAGAAAATTGAACAATTATACAATGTACAATATTGTAGAAAAAAAAATGTACCTAATTCTATTGGCATGAATATGGAGATGCCACCAAGTTGAGCAGGAGTGCTGATCTGCTGGAGGGTAGGAGGTCTCTGCAGAGGGATTTGGACAACCAGCAGTATGAGGTTCAATAAAGTGAAGTGTTGCACACTGCACTTGAGTCACAACAACCCCATGTAGCGCTACAGATTGGGGAAGAGAGACAGGAAAGCTGCCTGGCAAGAAAGAACCTTGGGGTTGTTGATCAACCACCAGATGAAAATGAGACAGCAGTGTGCCCAGGTGGCCAAGAGGTCCAATGGCATCCTGGCCTGTATCAGCACTAGTGTGGCCAGCAGGAGCAGGGCAGTGATTGTCCCTCTTTATTTGGCACTGGTGTGGCCATACCTCAAGTCCTGTGTTCAGGTCTGGGTCCCCTCACTGCAAGAAGAACATTGAGGTGGTGGAGCAAGTCCAGAGAAGGGCAATGAAGCTGATAAAGAGTCTGGGACACAAGCCTGATGAGGCATGACTGAGGAAGTTGAGGGGGTTTAGCCTGGAGAAAAAGACATTTGGGGGGACCTTATCACGCTCTACAACTGCCTGAAAGGAGGTTTTAGCCAAGTGGAAGTTCATCTCTTCTTCCAAATAGCAAGTGACAGATCAAGAGGAAACAGCCTCAAGTTTCACCAGGGAATGTTTAGGTTGGATATTGTGAATAATTTCCCACGAAAAGTGTTTTTAAGCATTAGAACAGGCTGCCCAGGGAAGTAGTGGAGTCATCATCCCTGGAGTTAAAGTACGTGTAGTTTGGGACTTAGGGATATGGCTTAGTAGTGGACTTGGCAGGGTTGGATTAATAGTTGGGCTTGATGATTTAAAGGTCTCTTCTAACCTAAATAAATCTGTGATTCTGTAATTGTATGATTCTATAAACTTACCCTGTTGTGGATGGCAGGAGGTTACAAGATGAAAAGACACAGGCTAACACTAGCTTTACCTTTAACTTCCACCACCTACCTAGTGCACAAGGAAGTAGTTAAACCATTATTTACCTCAACTGTTTTGGATGTGTATGTATGCATATGTATCTAGGCACACGTATATACATATAAATATAAACATACATGATCAAGTAAAATGGCATGAATTTCAGGTCACGTAGAATGAATCCCACCCACACTCCCTCAAGGTAACTGTAAGCAAAGCTTGGAATGAGTGAGATGAACGTGCCATTCAGGAAGATTGAGATGATAGTCACCACTGTATGTAAGAGATGTCACTTAGCCCCAGTTTATATTCCTCCTGGTAAATGTCCTCCAGTCTGGAGGAAAGGAAAAAGTGTTTTGGCTTCAACTTGAAACTGTTACATCATAACGGATAATTGCCACAGTATAGTGACTTCTAAAATACTGTCAATTCCTATTGCTCTACCATGTACCAAGTACCTGAACACAAAACAGCATCTTAGTGATCCTCTAGTTTGCTAGGACACTTTACTAAACTAAAACTCAAGTACTCAGCTGCTTCCAGCAGAATAAGGATGTGAACCCCACTCACCATTTTTCTGACCTGCGAGCTCAGCAGGTACTATGTGCAGTACTAATGGTTTCTTGAGAACCCAGCCCTGACATCATTTGTTTCAAAGAGATGTATACAGCTTGGAGATACCTGAAACTATATCTGGCCCATGTGGGTAAGAAGATATCAAATAGCAATATATATCAAACGAGCTGAAAACCATGCACTAAAATAATAGCACTATAGTTTAGGGAGACCAGTAAGATTTTTGAAACTATAGAAGCCTCATTTCCAAAGGAATTTTACTTACAGAGGATCATTAATCCTACTGAAAGCCAAAGGGAGTTAGGCTAGATTGATTTCAGTGGGAGTTAGTCATTCTGAAAATCTCATTAGGTTACCTGTCTACATCTTTACCCTCCCTACTTAAATGTTTTTAATATTTGGCTGTTAAGTCTCTTTTCAAAATGAAGGCTTATGCTCTAAACTTAGTTTATTAAAGATATTTATTATCTCCCAGTGATTTTGGAGAAAATGAGGTACCTAGGCATCTTTCAAAGTTCTAACCACTACTAAATTTGAAAAGTGGGGTTAGGTAACTAAAAAGATTTGTAACGTCTGATGTTATATAGCATGTTTCCCTGACCTTTATATTTTCCATTTTGCAATGAATGCTCTATTCTGTTCAAAATTAATCCATTATTTTGTGTACCAAACAGACATACTGCACTAATGTGGGAAGAACAGAAAGCAATGTTCAGATGTGCGTAGAGACTCAGAGCAGTGGGCTCTGCCATCTGCTCTGACATGTATAATGGCTCAGAAGCTCATTGCAAATCCAATATGCAGTGACTGAAAGAGCACAGAATCAGCATGCAGTGCCACTGCATGACACGCTGAGCTGCTCAGAGCAATAGGCTGTGCAATAGCATTCCCGGGGTTCACACATACATAGATTTTTCTCTCAATTTTTATTTAGGGTAGAAGAAAAAAACAAGGAGAGAAGAATGGCTGAAGGTTCAATATTCAAAAATAATTCCAGGTCAGAGTGCACACTTTGCGTGTGACCTGATAACTCAAGAGCTGCATTAATTTGTGGAGAGTTTGGGATTATGCTTGTTTATGCTGTTTCTGGGAGAATTTATTTTTAATATAGGATTTCTTCAAAATGCTCTGCCTTTTCCTCAGTTTCTTTTGGAAAATAATAACTAGATTGAATGGAGCACTTTCGAAGGTATTTCATTTCTTGGCTTTTAAAATCAATATTTTTCACGCTGTCATGAATATTTTTTAGAAACCTTGGCAGCTATTTTTGTTCATTGTAATTGTGGCTATAGGTGAAGATGGAGTACCTTTCTCTCATTATTAAGAGCTTAGTAGCCCTGAGCTAAAGGCTGCAATTCTTCATGTCACCACTGTGGCGGCAAATAAGATTTTCCATTTAGTTTCTAGTAACCTCATTTGTCAAGGAGACTGTATTTCAAGTTTATATAGATTTAAGACAAACAAAACTGGACAGTTAAATATTTCTTTTGTCATAAATTGAATTAATACATTAGCAAAGAATTAAACTAATGGAACATTAACGTTGCTGATATGCTGCCTATTTCACACTTTGTGTAAAGAAGGTCTGTGAAGTTAATATAAAAGTTAAATCATCTTTTCATTAATGACAGTTTCAGCATGCTGCCACCACAATGCCATACACTGCCATGACTGTTATCCAAAGTTATGGTTTTCTCCACAGCGATTTCCCCCTTCGTTTATACTTTATGTTTTTAATTTGTGTGTGTCTGTGTCTGTGTCTGTGTCTGTGTGTGTGCGCACACATGGGCATGCATGTGATGATCAGGAGGGTGGTTCATATGAAATCTGGCATGGACATTTAAAAAACTTGAACAGAAGAAATCTGTCAAAAAGAGAGACCTCTTATTATTTTCATGTGGTTTTTCTTCCTTCTTCTTCCTTTTTCCCCCTTCATTTTCCTTATATTTTTCTAATGATGATTGAGAAAAAAAAATCTCAATTTTAACAGGTAGGAGATGCTAACTCCCCCTCAAACTTCATATGACATGCTTTGTGTGTGTGGTGACTAATCCCCACTTCAATTGATAGTTCACACTAAGGGGCTCTGGATGAAGGTTCTAATCAATACCGGTGTAGTAACCACTTTTATACACACTATCTTAGCCAATACTATTTTTCATCTGTTTTAGATTGTCCCAACTGAATCACACAACTGCTGCTCTTAGCTACAGGTTTGGGATTTGACAAAATTTAAAATGCAGTGAAAGCATGAAATTGCAAATGACTCACAAAATAAAATTAGCATAGCCTGCATATCATACTGTGCTTTCTTCTCTCTTCTCTCATATCCATTTCTGTTTCTTTAGGGTTCTTGGGAAGTGCTTAAAAATTTGGGGTAGGACAGTACTTTTCACATCACAATGTGCTTCACAAATACTTGGGGACTCCCAGAGGCTACTGTGGGGATTAGGAGTTTTGAACACCCAGAAGTTTAATTAGGCATGCTGGAAAGGGATGTGACATTATACAAGTATCTTAATTCTACAACGTTGCTGTTGAGTGCAAACAGTGAAAGAAGCTTCAAATTTTTTATAGTGGAGTTTATGATTCTGAATAACGACAGGTCATGTCCCGCTATGGAAAAGTCTAGAGTAGGCATCATTTATCATGTCATAGCAGAGTGAGGAAGTCCATAACTTTTGCTGGTCTTTTGATCACTTTCTAGCAGTGCTTTGTATACAAATTTTCACAATTTTCAAATTTATTTTTCTTATTATTTTCCTGATCAAAGTGCTTTCATACTTTCGATATAAACATTGATTCAATTTAAGGGAAAAAATGAAGTTCATTGAAATTTTTCAGATTGTATATATCTTGTTAATTCCTCATTATCTTGATGACAGAAATAATAAGAAAAGTCTAAGAGTCAATGTTTTCATTTTATGTTTTATATTAATTCTGAACATTAAAAAAAATTCACATGGTAGTTTAAGTATATTAACATTCTTGTTACTTCTTGGCAACTGAAACATTTTTGACTAGACTTTTGAAAAACCACTTTGTCATTATCCAAGCACTTACAAAATTATAAGATTTCTATAATACAAAGGTATCTGATTTTGGTCATTATTTAAAAAAACATTTTATTGCAAAGAGTAGTCTGAAAAATGAATCTTAGAGGAAGAAAGTATTTTGCTTTCAGGATTTGATTGAATTCTGATTCAAAAATTATATCTATCCTTATGTTGTTTTTCTGTAAGGCAGTTTGATTGGACAGAGCTAACATTTCTTTTCTCACTATATAAAAAATAAAACAATGAGAGTAACTCAAAATTTTCCCATTCTTTTAGCAACCCATTTCTGAAATATTTTTAAAACCTGAAAAAAATCCCCTAGATATTTTCTTGCAGCAAAAAATTGCTTCTATTTTTCAGTAGCAGTAAAATATCTCCTTTCTCAACTATTCCATTTATAACTTTCTATCCAATTATTTACAAACTCAAATACTTTAAAGCTAAGAATAATCTCTGAAGGGCATCAAAAATCTTACCTAAACCCATTCTGTTATTATATAAATATGTAGAAAAATGTGTTCCAATCACAACAAAATAATGTGAACATTGACTTATCAGTAAATGTTTCTTATTTATAAGCATTGTAGTTATTATTTTGATTTGGACACTCAGGTAACATTCCTACAAAGATATTCACAGTGGCCACCTGTACTTCATGTGAAATTCCACATATTTAATTGGATTTTTGTGTGTTGAAGAACCATTATTATATATGATATATTATTACATATTATATATTATATTAACTATTATATATATTTTTATCAAAAGTAGAAATAGACTGATGATGCTTTAGAAAACAACCTTTTATAGACAAAGAGAATATGTGTTCCACTTCCATAACTTTTAACCAAAGGAGGAATTAATCTGGTCACATCCATAATCCTATTCTTTTCATGACTTAAAAGTCTCCCTGAGAATCAAAGGCTAGTTAACTGAACATTAGATTTTTCCCAGTGCTCACTGAGCACATCTTCCTTTCCTGAGCCTGGTGATGCCCATGAACAGAGGAGAAATGCAGCTGAGAGGAAGTCAGACCTTGCCACCCTTCAGGCTTTGCTTAGCAGGGTGCTGAGATGCAGCAAATGCTTCATTCACTGCAGAGAAGAATCCATTGTTTTCACTACTGGACATGGATAAAGGCAAGTTTACCTGAAAACATAAACTTCAAGGAGGAAGCAAATTAACAGTAGATAAGGCAGCTAAATGGATTCCTAAGGTTGCATTTAGCAATAAGAACATTGTACACCAGCTTCAATATTTTTGTTAGTTTGTATGTCTCTTTTCTTCTTCACTGGTCTTACTCCTTATCAAGATGCATTTTCATCACCAGAGAGGCTGCCTCCACATGACAATGCCGCCAATGCTTTCTCCTGTCCAGGCATCACACTTCACAAGCTTATTGGCACAAGCATTTGTACAGCCATACTGCAAACAAGATCACAAGTGCTGCCTAGCAGTCCTCATTGGCAGTCAAATAAGATTTTCTGAGAGAAGTGAAGATCTTGCCTGCTGACAGCTAAGGAGAGAGATCCTTATATGATTTTTGAAGCACATTCATTGATTCAAAAAATCCTTCTGCACAGTCATATGCTTATAAATATGTGCATTCTTAGTAAAAAATGCAAGCATTGGCTAAATATCATCTCATTTATTTCAGCTGACTTCACATGTACACCTGAAATTAAATGAATGTTGAAGTTCACTTAAATTATGTCTCATTTTCTGAAGTTTCCTCATGATCTGACATCAACACAAAATACATGTTGTGATTAGAGGATTTAACTGTGACTCGGAGTATTGAACTCTGAATCTGATCCAGAATACTAAATCACCATTAACTGCAAATCTTTTGAACATTTAGCTGTTCTCAAAAGACAGAAGAAAATTATATTGTTATAGCAATTTTTAAAATCATTTTGTCACCACAGTATTCTGCATATTCTAATGGTCTAGTTTTTGTAAGCTAAATTAAATTTAAAACAGCTCTGGGAGCTTTCTTGATGAATTCTTAATGGTTGGTTCCATTAAGCAACGATTGGTTTGCTTGTCTGGAAATGAACCAACAATGTGTTCAAAGGGTTTTATACATATTCCTGGTTGGAAATAGTTATTATTACAATGTGCCATTTGTATTTTCACTATTTTGAAAGGGTAGATCAGTTATCTAGTCTCCATACTGAATAATTCAAATAAGTGTTCTCTATTAAATATTTAATCTATTCAAAATTATACAGTCCCAATATATATCAGTTAAATGTACACATTTATGGAAGCCCACTTTTATTAAACGAAATTAAATATTGAATCAAATTTAATAATTAAACTAAATTACCTAATGGATCAATTTAACATGTAACTTTGATTTATGCCGCCGTACTCAAATAACAAAGGAATAAATATTGAATGGGTTAAAAGTAACCATGCTTATCTGCTGCTAGAAATATTTCTTCTAAAGTCAAGAACTAAGAGGTAGATGCATATGAATATGAACCAACAGACATACATTTCTCTGCCATTGGTCTTAAACTAGGAAACAGAAAGTGTCTGCCGCTATAGTGGCCACTACAGGCAAAAAATAAAAAGAAAATGTAATCTATATACACTTGGGTTTTAGAAACCTATTCATGAATTATCTAAACTTAATTTACTAACAAAGAACTTGTTAGGGATATTCTTTTCCAAGCCCTTCTTCCCTTTATTTCCAGCCTGAGCTACACACCATTTTAAAATGGACTCATAAGCTATGATGTGCTGTAGGCGGTTTCAGCCAGACCCAGGAAAAATGTTTTCATTTGAAGTGAGCACCCAAAAGCCTAGTAGTTTGGTATATGGCACTAGTGTCAAACTAACTCATCAACTTCTTTATGAAATACTTCTTTTTAGTCCATTTCAAATTGTAGTTCAGCAAGGAATTGACAATTTTTTTTTAATTGTTATTATAATTTAACATATTTGTAAATCCTGATCATTTTTTAGCTTATAAGAAAGAAAGAAAGAAATAGTATAAGTTTCTTAAATAAATTTAAGAAATTTAAGTTAAAAATGAGGAAGTGCTTCCTTAGTCTCAGTGCATGACATAGGTTCATCTCAGCTGCACACTGGGGAAATATGGGACCCTTCAACTAAGAGTTTGCCAAAAGAAAAACAGAGTGAGCAGCTCATTAGTCAGCCACCCTCTAAAGGATGTTTAGTTGGTGGAAGAGGGGACGGGATAAAATAACATACTCTTGGAAGTTAAAAAGCAACTGTACACAGCAACTTTCTGAAAGGAGTACAATATGACTTCAACTTCTTCATTTTCTGAAAGTAATGCATCAGAAACACACATCTGCGGGCTTCAGCAAATATTTGCATTTAATATCTGAAGTCCATAAGTGAAACAAAATCATCAGAATTCAATGGTGTTTTACAGTCAGTACATCTTCATCTCTCTCTCCTCTTAAGCTGCACAAACCAGTAGAAAGAGACAACTATCATCATTATTCTTTTGTAAACAGAGTTATAGTACAGTAATGCCTGTACTGACATTTCTGACTTTGGATTTTGAAAACAAACCAACAAACATGTTTTATTAATGATGGAACAGGACAAGGAACTCCAACATTTTTTGGACTGGCATATTGGGCGGTTTTTCATATTTTGCACACTGACAGTACGAATATGTGATTTGCTCATCTAAGTCACAGTCTCATGAGATTTTGAACAGGAGTTTTTTATGGTGTGAGTGCTTCCAATTCACAGAACTCTAAGCTTTTGGAGAGTACACACTGAAAAGAGGCAGGATTCCTTTTTATGCATGTAACTTACAGGTATTTAAAGAGCTTCACATTTGCCTATTTAATAAGCCTTACATTACTCTGTAGAAAGAGCACTATTGTGACAGATTCTCTGGATGTGAAAATTAGAATAAGCCCAAATGGCAGGAAGATACATAAAAAAATAACAGTAGCCCTTAAAATGCCAGTTGCTCACATCCTTTCTCCTTGCATTCTGCCACAGCAGCACTTTGCTTTCAAACAGTACAAAATCTGAATGCTGTTACATCACAACATTGTTGTTCATTGCTGTTACATCTTCATTAATGGCTTGGACGCAGGACATGAAGGAACACTAAGTGTGCTAATGACACTAAATTGGGAGAAGCTGCTGACGCCCTTGAGGGCAGAGAGGCCCTGCAGAGAGAGCTGAACAAATTAGAGTGATCAGCAATCACCAGTTGTATGAAGCCTAGCAAGGGCAAGTCCTGGATTCAACACCTGGGGTGGGGTAACCCTGTGTTGCCCTGTGGGGCAGCACTGTGGAAAGGGAGCTGGGAGTCCTGGTTAGTGGCAGACTGAACATGACTCAGGAGGGCCAATCGTGTCCTGGGGGCATCAGGCACAGCATCGCCAGCCAGGCAAGGGAGGGGATTGTCCTGCTCTGCTCTGCACTGGGGCAACCTCACCTCGAGGGCTGGGGGCAGTTTTGGGCACTGCAATATAGAAAAGACATTCAGTTATTTTAGTTTCTTCTGCTCTTCCATGTTTAAACCAGGTCGTAACATTATTGGAGAGGGTCCAGAGGAGAAAACAAAGATGATGAAGGTTCTGGAAGGGAAGCCTTATGAGGAGCAGCTGAGGTCCCTTGGTTTGTTCAGCCTAGAGGAGACTGAGAGGAGACCTCACTTTGGCCTTCAGCATCCTCACAAGGGGAAACAGAGGGGCAGGCACTGATCCTTTCGCTCTCGTGACCAGTGACAGGACTCAAGGAAATGGCATGAAACTGAGTTGGAGGAGATATAGGGTGGATATCAGAGAAAGGTTTTTCATGCAGAGAGGGACTGAGCACTGGAACAGGGTCCCCAGGCAAGTGGTCAGAGCACAAAAACTGCCTGAGTTCAAGAAGCATTTGGAAAATTACCTCAGACAGGTGATGTGACTCTTGGGGTATCCTGCATATGGCAAGGAGCTGGACTTTATGATCCTGATGGGTCACATCCAACTTAGCATATTCTATGTTTTTTATGATTTTATGATACATCATGTCAATTTTGCTCAGAGGTAAGATGATTCTAGGACTGTGACTTTTCTGCCTTGGGAACCCCTCCTGCACAGAAGTCTAGCCTGGAAGGCACAGAAAAAATGTTATGGAAGGACTCAGGCATCTCATCTTGTATAGCTTGTATAGCTCAGTAATTTACTAAGGAATGTAAGTAAGTTGAGGCTCCTTTTTCTTCCTACATATGGGGTCATATAGTGTGTTACTGTCCTCATAGAACTGAGAGATAAGAATGTCTAGCTCAAAACAGAGGAATTCAAATGAGTAAAACATTAGAATCAGATCATTAAAGGGCATATCCATAATTTATGTATATAATTTTTTTAGACTGAATGTATATAAATATGTGTATAGTCTTTTATTGGAATGGATGAAAGCAGCAAACATAAGTATTTTAATATAAAACTGTATTTCCATTTACTATGTTTACATGGTAAAAGGAATTTAAAAATGGGGAAATACTATAACAAAAAAAAGGCAACTCTCCTTTCCAATCCCTGAATTTACCAATGTCACCTAATTTTATGAGAATTGTCTAGTCAACCAAGAAGCTGGAGTGTCAAAATATTTAGTGGGATCCTGTTAGATGCTGAACTCGCAGTATTACATAATTTTGAGTGCAGGTGCTAAGCTTCATTAGAGCAGCTCATTTTTATTTCCTTGGTGACATTTTCTCCTCTTTCCACTAAAGCCAGCACTTTCTCAATTCTCTTGTCTAGATGACTGTACAAGCTTGGGTGTTCAAGCCAAGTAGGGAATTACAGCACTTAATTTTAAAAAAGCAATTGGGAGGATGATTAGCAAAGGTTATCTGTGAAAGGAAACATTATGAAATAGATTTCGGCCAAATTCTTGTTTGCAGGTGCACAGGGATGTGAACAGCTCCCTCCTGCAGACCACACTGCTGCTCTGAGCTGCCACCAATATCTTCTATCTCTGAGACTTCTTGAGTGCGTGAGATGCCTAAGAAGGCACTGGCTGGAAGGAAGGTGAGTGGCTTCATCTTTTTTCTTTGCATTTGTCACATTGCTGAAGAGAGAAGTATGCTCAGTTGAAGAGAGATGACCTAATCTCCCAATATATTCATGACTCACTTCTGCCTATTTTAGTCCAGACAGCAATCAGACACTGGCAAACTTTATTCAGGCTGCTATTCATTTCTTAAATTCTCCAGGTTTAAGCCAAGGCAAGAAGCCAGATTTAGAGCCTGATTAAGGAATCTACCTAGAGATTCATACAACTGCTAAATATAATATGAAGTATCTTATCTCAAAATATAGTTAGTGGAGATAGTGAAGAAAACAGATGAGAGAGCAATTCTGCCTACTGTAAGTGAAATTAAATACCTCCTTCATAATGGGACTTAGCTGCCTAAAAATAAGATTTTAGAGTTTCTTTGGATGTTTTGAGTTCCCCCAGCCTACAAAGATTTCAACTTCCAACTGAGGTTTTTGAGTGTGAGCCCTTGCATTACACTGGAC
Organism: Acanthiza pusilla; assembly: GCA_036630365.1. Taxonomy (NCBI): domain Eukaryota; kingdom Metazoa; phylum Chordata; class Aves; order Passeriformes; family Acanthizidae; genus Acanthiza; species Acanthiza pusilla. The sequence goes on along the minus strand of JAXCHO010000036.1, from coordinate 29,261,084 downwards.
ATTCACTTTTCCCGGGGTGATATCCACCAGTCTGTGCAGATATACTGGGTAAAATCTGCCATCTGAAAAGCTACTAAACATTTGTGTTTGGACAGTTCATCTCTGGTTAGCTGAATCACTCCCTAAGTTCAGTGGGTTCTAAACCTCCCTAGGTTATAAAGGGAATTTTAGAAGCATGAACTTATTTTATCTGAATATGCTAATGGTGTTCAGTATCACTTGAGAAGCCCTAGTACATCTTAAACACATGATTTGGAAGTATGACAAAGATGTGAGTCGTGGAAGGTGTGCTCTTTTCAAGCCAGGTAGAAAGCCTCAAACGTCCAAGTGGACAGTAAACGTCTTCATGCAGACAACCCAAACAAGCTCTCCCTCACACGTACACATCCGCATATAGTCTCCTCTGTTCAGGTGGCTTAGGGCAGAGTGCCCTAGCTGGCTCCATTGAAAAGATTTTCAGAGTGAAGGTCACATTATCTAACCTTCAAACTTGAGACCATTTCCTATGTGTTAGACTATGTCCTAAAATCTACATGAGTTAAAGTAGGATTTTGTCCTTTGTGACATTCAAATGTCTCTCCATTGCAAAGAAACTTTGCCGATCCAACTTGTGCCATTCATTCTTAATAGAGTCAGTTCCTTTGGAGAGGTCTGAAAAAGGAGACCATTCTGCCTGTGTTTCCTGCTTCAGCTAAAGGGTAGGGCTTAGTTTGTTGTTTTCCCTTGCTGTCCTACTATGAGATCATAATGTAATCTTCAATCAAGTGAAGAAATACGTTTTGAAAAATCATCTTTTGAAAAATCATCATAAACAGCTACTGATTTTTCATCTTCCTGAAAATGTTAGCTCTTTCACAGTTTCATAGACAAGTCTTCCCCTTCACTGTAAGTTGATCAACTTATTTGAGAAAGTGAAACCTATTAAATAATAGTTTTCCTGTAATTATCTTCCTCTTTGTTTTGAACATGTGATGGGAATGGGGCAAATACACCTTTCAAAGCTCAAACTTCGAATTATATTTTTGCTGCTACGTACCTAGAGAAGATACGCATTGTACTTATAGTTTCAAAAGTTTAAAACCTACAATACTGTAGTTGTTAATTTAAATTTGATGTTCCAGCCTAGTGAGAGGAATTTTTGCAGTACTAAAAGGTCACAAATTGGGGTAATATGCCTGTGGCCCACAGAGGCACTATAATGAGTTTTGGCTTCACTAAACCTTTTTGATATGTGGGGGAAATAAATTAAATTATGACATATAATGCATATGTTTGCAACTGGATGAGGTTTATTATTTCATTAGCAGGTGATTTGAAGGGTTATTTCATAAAACTAGCCAAATTACAGAGGAGAAAATAATCCAAGAACGCCTCAAAAAGGCTGCTTCTCAGGCAAGAAGCAAAGGAAGGCTGTGTAATACATGAAAGAGACAGATAACCCTAGCAGTTCTTGGGAAATACTTCCAAAGACAATCTATTCGCATGCTAATTTTTACTTTTTTTGTCAAAATACAGCTGCTGGTGGGGGGAATCTGTGAAGAAGGGAACTGATAAGTCTGATGTTTTGGCATGTCCGTATTTATCTCCAGCTAACACAGAAGTGCAAATGGAGAGTCCTGTCTTTCTGGAAAGGTACTTCTGTGGCTGAGGGTCAGACAGGACATGCTGTCAGAGCAGAGTTTGGGTCCCCAGGAGATGTTCTGCAGCAATGCCACCCACAACACCTTTACTTTGATGCTTTCTTTAGAATTAAAATAGAGGAGAAAACACCTCACTCAGTGTGGTCAAACTTTAATTAAAGATCCTTCCAAACATCAGACAGGCTTACAGGTTCTCCTCATCCTCTCCAGTTAATTATTTGTTCTGTTGCTCTGATTTTCATTTTCCTGCTCTCTCAGAGAACTAATCAGATTCTCTCACTGGAGACAGGTGTTAGCTAAATACTGATTTAATTTTCACAAGATTGGCTATTGTTCTTACTTCCTCTGCTGCTCTGTTATGCCCTGTGGGAATGAGGAAAAGGAGAGTTAAATCTACAGTTCTCAGTCTGAAGGAGGGGGTTGTACCTTGATGCCCTCTCAAGAAAATAGTCTGAGAACAAATAATCCTAGAAAATAAAGTCATTGCCATGCAACCTCCATGCAATTTGCAGAGAGGTCCTCAGGTTTCTACTGGAGTGATGAGGCCAGGTACAAGGGTCAAGCTTAATCCCACCTTTAAACTGGAATACTGATAAATCTTCACACGTTATCAGATTTGGCATCTGACAAATGAGGAGTAGGTTTTTAATTAATTAAAAAAAAATCAGACAAACTGAGCTGCAAGTAACTGCATTTAAAATTATATTAAATACCATATAATATTTAATAATTAAAACATCCAGGGAACTGAAGACATATTAAAGACATTCCCTCCCCAGCTTTAGAAGTTTATATGCAGAGCTCTTTAGCACGAAAAGCTCAAATGTGCTTCACAGAGAATGACCTGGAAATTTCTACTTTAGTTTGGTGTGAAGTACTCAATTTTTGTCACACATAATGTTAAATTACAAAAACTAATGTAATTGCTCTTCACGTAGAAAGATACGCAGAGACCTGTATGTTCTGTGGGCAACAAATACCTTATCATGCATCTCCATCTGTAAATGTTACTGCATTAATGCCTTTGTCTCCAAGACAGACATTCATCTTGTTTAACTTCAGCCTTCTAAAAGTTGTCTATTCCGTGTAGTCAATCAGAGGCGATGGCATTTCCAAAGAATGATTAATCTACTTACTGATTCTGCAGGTGCCTCTTCTTCCTTTTAATGACATAGTTCAACACCTTGCTTAGGCTGGCCATGAAGGGATGGGATTCAGTGGCTTAAGCAAAAAATGTGTAATGTCACAGTGACTCCTAAAACCCTGCAGAAATTTGTACTGCTGAAAGATACTACACAGGATGTAAGAGGGATGGCAGAAAGGGGGTGGTCAGATGGGATTCTGTGCCTTCCAGTAGATACCCAGCTGGATGACTTAGACCCATTTCTAATCTATAGATAGCTAAGGACTCTTGGGTCACACTCCACTCTAAAGATCTAAATCAGTTTCCCAAAAATGCATCAACAGGAAGTTAACTTCACCTGACTACAGCAGCATCAGAAAGGCAGGAGGTCTAAATGAAAACTGTGATCTCTTGCAAGAGCAGAGTTTAATGGGAATTTACTTTAAAGATGTACCATTCCAGCTGCCCACGTTATTTTCATAACCTGACTTGCCCTTTGATGCCTTCAGTTCATGGAGGAAGTAAGAAGGACTGCACTCTTTATTTTCTACGTGGCATGTTCTGTCCAAATCTAATACCACAAGCACTGCAAACAGCTGTGCAGAATTTCAGGTTAGTTAGGCCTGTTTACTTTCTAGTTTTGGCTTACCTAATGGTGCTTCTAACATTTCCATATGTATTCTTTGTATGACGGGTAGTGTTCATTCTGTGGTGATATTGTTCAGTTATTTAAAGCAGTAATAAATTAATTTTATTTTTGAAGAATAACTAATTCACCAGAAGAACTTCTGCTACATAAAACCAGCTACTGAACCCCAACAAACAATTCAGAAATAACTAAAACCAGCCAGAAATAATCCTACAAGTCTTAAATATGATTCTGATGTGGAAGTGCTTTCCTTCAATGTGATCGCTTCAGCCTCTTATCCATGCTACTATTCATACTTTGACCTTTAGCCATGTGTTCTGCTTTTCCCTTTAATAGGAAATTGATAAATCCATCTACCTGTTGCTGGATTTGTTGCCCATCAATTCTCAGCAGTAAATTTCATTGCTTACCCACTAAAAATTCAACTAATAAGAAGCTTTTTTTTAAACTAAGGCATATTTATTGCAGGTATTTTTCAAAAGCCGAATCAATAAAGTTGCAGCACATAGCATATCTACAGTTTACAATGTAGAAGGAAAACAGTCTCTGAAAGATATGTAGCATGATAAAAGTATAAAGCAATAAATATATAAAAACTACAAAATAATAGTGAAATGATAGTGTGATGCTAAGTAACAGCTAATAGTAAGTAAAATCAAAAATGACCACCAGAATAGAAATTGCATTATTAAAAGTCAAATTTTTTTACGAGATTAATGCATAGACATATCCTTCAGTCTTTCCTCATCCTAGGACTCATGAATTCCAGTTGGGAGTACACCTTAATCAAGACTAAATAATACAGCCCTAATATTTGAGAATTATCACAGACAAATCCTATAGACATAATTGGTCTTTGTAAGGCAAGAGGATAGACATTCAAAGTCCTTATCAGAACTGTTTTTCTACAATTCTCTGAATTCAGATATTAAAAAGACTAGGTTTTGCCAATTAACTGGATGTACAGTGATTTCCAATATTCTGATATGGATCTACTGTTAGGCAGGACATTTTCTAAGAGAGAGTCTAGAGTCTACACACATACATTTCCCAACAGATAGTGGGTTTGCACAAGAGATATGATGAGCTATGACAACATAAAGATGTATAAAAGTAGAAAGAGGGAATGTGTAGCAGTCTTTCGTAATGTATGCATTTCAGACCTCCTTATCACATTTATATGAGCTAGAAATGAGATACCGAAGACAAGGTTTTCTTTAGCATTTTTTTAATTCTAAGCTTCTCCAGTTAAGTTGCCTGTTACAGATAGTGAATCTTGAATATATCTTTAAGACGGAAGCTACCAAAATGTGTGATTATATACCACAAATTGGCTTGTCTGAATTGACACACACAAATAACGATGGGCAACCCTCAAACCACAGCTGAAATGAAAAGAGTAGGTTTATTTCATGACCTCACTAACAATGCTGGGCATAAGAGACATGCAGGAGCACAGGCTCGCTTGGCTCAGCTCATCCTAGCGAGCAACAGGAGGGGTGGGGGTGGCTCCCTCCCTGCCTCACTATAACAAAAAGGTTTGGGCATGTCTGTGAGAGTTTGCTATCTCCCCACAGGAATTCCAATTCTCAAAACTGGCAGATGATGAACAACAGTAGGCAGAAGAAATGGAGTTTTCCCACACTAACATTTTTAGAATTCCAGCTGCTAGGTCGCTGAGCAAAACTATTCCCTCCTTCCCCCCAAATCTTCCACTTTTAACCCTTTCCTACCAACACTTGTGTTGGCAGATTTAAAGAACATGAATCTTCTGGTAATAATTTTGTCTGAATAATTAATCTGGTAGATCAGTATTCACTTTCAATGGCAAAAACAGTGTGAGACATTAAAGATTATTATTTGTACTACTTTTCCCTGAGATTACCCTGCAATAAAGCAAATTTAAGAGAATAAGGCTATTTTAGAATCCAGTTGAGTCGCTTCAGAAATGTTGCCCTCCAACAAGCATCATTAGGCCTCAGGTATAGCAGGCCCCAAAATATATCACCATATCTTTTGTAAATGCATTATTGTTAGCATGTTTAGCATACTTGTGAATTTACAGCCAATGAGGTCAAGATGTAGCGCCTGTATTTGTTCTCAGCAGTAGAATTAACAACGGATGTAATGCATATGAAAAGGAAAATAAACTCCCTTTACCCTGGTTGTTGAAGCTGCACCAGGCAGCTGCACTGGGCAGTTGTGCAGCCATGGCAAAAAGATCAGGAAGCAGAGTTTGCAAAACAATGAATGTTTTGATTTACCTAAATATTTCCTTTGCCTTCAGTATCAAGTTCAATGCCTTGCAGAAGAAGGGGAGAGCAGCATTTAACTGTCAAAACCTCACCTTGTAAGCTGTGTCTGTGTTAGGTGACTGAATCAGCTGACCTTCAAGTCTTTCTCTGTAGAGAGATATTTGAGTCACCTTGGATCCTGTAGGTACTTATGATAACAACCATAAAATTTCACAAAGAAAGAAACAACATCTTTAGATTTCCACCCATTATTCTTCATTCCCATCTGTCATCCTCAATCCCTTAGCCTTTAGGATATCATTATCCATCTATACACTTCGCAGGATACCTTTTTGGGTGATGAATTAAGCTGCCAGACCAGAAGGGTACAGTGTCATGTTGCTGCTCAAAATAAAGATTGTTTTGATGGGGCATAGTTTGTCTCAGAGACAGAAAGAAATCACTGTTCAATTTCATGGAAGGGGACCATGGCAATGGGAATATCTTTAAGGAAGGTGCAAGAGTGTGGCTTCCTACTCTTTTAGTCCATGCCACTAGTTATTACTTCTGGGTTGGTTAAACAGGTTGTGAAACAATGTGTCCTCGCCTGTGACAAGCAAGTATGGTAAATGTTTTACAGGTTCATGCACCTGCATTTGTTATGAACTTCTATTTCTTGATCTTTGACAATTATAAAATATTTCATTTACTAAATAACAATAAAATTGTAAGGAAACATCTTCAATTTCCTTTTTTCTTTAACTGTCTCAAAAAGTCCCAATAGTTTTCTCATTTGAATGAAGTTTCTTAACAGACATATGGTCATAACAGAGAAATCATTCTAGTCAGTAAAGCCCTAAGCTAAGCCCAAAATAATTTGATCATTTGTAAATCATTGTCACTCGAATGTTTTCTCAATATGGCTTAATTATAATTCAACACAATGTTAAGCTTCTGGGAAAAGACCTCCATTAAAAGGTACTTCCTGGGAAAAGAGGGAAATCGAGAGCTCTCAGCTAGCATTGCACTTTATTATTCATGTATAATTCTTCTGCACCACTGAACATCTGCTAATAAATTTGATTCAAGTTTCCATGATAGCTTTTACCCTCATCATTCAATCTCTGCATGAGCTTGTATCTGATGAGAATTGACGTTATTTACTTATTGCCGAGAATTCTTATCCTATTAACAATTTAGCCCATAAAGTCATCAGGTAAATTAAAGTGTTTATAAAGAGCCTCCTTCCCCAATTTTAAAAATAAAATAATAATCTTGATTTAGAAGATAATTTCTGTAGATTCCCTGGAAGCTAACTGACAGATGGTCACCTTGGCAGTACACTGCAGTACTGCAACTATACATTTATTGAGAGTTTCTGATGCGGAAGGTGATCAAGAGCATCAGAAGTTATTACTTTTAACTCTGAGTTTTGTCAATCTTCTTTTCCTTTGTGACTCCACATATATAGATAAGCTAAATCCAGATCAAATATAAAAGTTCCTTTGAACAAGTACAGATCTGTCATATTGATTTGGTGTTTGACTTTGTTCCATGTGCTATAGCTGTTTTCCATGTGGTTAGACCACAGAATTGAGGGTTCAGGTTTCCTAAGTCCATTCTGAGATCTTCCTCTGAATCACTGTCTGGCCTTTTAAGGAGTCACTAAGATCAAGCTTATCAGAAATGCTTACGGATGTTTCTGTTTAAGCCAAGATTTTATTTGTACCAAGCTTGAAACACCCACAATGGGTGAATCCTCTTAATATTCCTGCCCTTAATCTCTACATGTGTCTTTTCTTCTTATAAAAGCCATAAAACTAACTCATTTTGTGCAGTTATGCAACATGACACTTTTCAATCTCTCAGAAAGGCTTAGTAGAAAGGTCATAATACAAAACCAGAACTCCGGGACTGTACATGATAGAGGGGACTGATACTAAACCAGAAGTAGTCAACAGCAAATACTAAATTTGCCTCCAGATATTTATGGTACAGAAGATCAGCATACACAGGAAAGGGCAAACAGTGTCAACTGAGTTCTGCTTGTCCAAAAGTGTATCAGGATTAGGCAGGGACACTGCAGAACCAGCTGAGGTGGATATACACTCACCAGTGACTTACCCAGAAGGAAAATTTCCATCCAAGAAGAGCAGAGAGGTTTCCGTCCTTCTTGCACCTTGTCTTCCCTTTGAAAGGGAAACAATCTTATGCAAGAATTACAAACAGATTTTTCCTTTCATCCTGGCAAATTTATTTAATGGATTCTCTAACTTTCCCTATAAGTCCATATAAAAACCTTAAATATGTTACATGAAGTGATAATGTAACACTGCTACAGCTACAGTACTTACTGTGTCATGAAGGAAAAAAGGTTAATTGGCCTTCACCATTGTAAAAAAATTTGTTATTTGAAGTACTGCTGGAAAGGTAAGGCATGAATTGCAGTATAATGTAGCCCATTTCAGGTTTTATTATGTTTCCTTTTCTATTTTCATTTTCAGTTGCTTAGGCTTCTTTTTGCAAACATTTTTTATTCTAGTTTTAGATCATTTTGCAAAACTGACCCTTTTGAAACATGAAAGAAAAATGTCAATTACATTGGTGATTACTCTATCCCCTACTGTCTCTGAGACAGGTCACTCACCCAACCTGTCCAGCATACATATCTACATATGCAATTTTTTTTTCTTAGTAACTTGCTACAATAGTTATTATATTATAGCCCTCCTTGGGATTACATTGCTATAACAATATTATTAAATTCATTTGATTGGATGACTTGACCTTAAATTGTTTTACTCTTCAAAATTACTAGTAGTATAAAAGATCTGCAATAGTTTGAGGTTTTATTCATTGCTGTTGCTTAATTCTGTATTTGGGATCAAAGCACATTCTGCTTGATAATAACTAGCCATATCAGAAATTAAGAATCTGTCATATCTGAATCTATTTGTACTTCACATTGTCCACAGGAGCCCCACTTCTCCTAGAATCAGTTTTCATGTAGAGATTGTAGGTACTGTATGACCTTTTGTATAATAGGGATATTGTTGCAGGTATGGCATAAGAGGTCTGGATATAGTAATTTTATGAACTTTCTTCATTTGGAGTTTAAACTATTTCACTTTTTGTACCATACTATGCCTTTCTGGTGCATAAATACTTCACACTGGTTTGCTAACCTGGTTAATGATCAACATAATTAACCAGCCCACATTCAGTGCAGGCTCCATTAGGTTTTAGAATTAAAGGGTGCCCACAGAGCTTACTCTTCCAAATTTTTTTTCCAGATCTGGAGCAATTTGTAAGGTTTCGTAATGGACTTAACCAAACGAAACTGCACCTAAAGGACAGATTTCTAGTGGGTTTTCTTTCTTACTGCCTTAGCCCTATAGATAATTACACTGATGTGAAGCACGAACATTACTTAATCAGAATAGCATTTTATACCGAGTTTGGACTTGGGTACATTTTTATCCATGCAAAGTGATGAGTATTCTGATTCTTTCTTCTTTCCTTGATGAAAATCAAAGAATACACATAGAAGGCTGATATTCTTAACAGTAGCTTTAAACATGGTGATGTACTCTGTTTATTGGAAAATTAAGTTCTGTTTTATCATGTCGAAATGAAGGAAAGGCTGAGGGTCTGCAAATATTTACATGTCTATGAAAAAGTTTCATATATTTAGCATCAGAAAGTTTTCCACCAAGATTTCTATGTTGATGTCCACAGCCAGTTTCTGGCTATTCTGCACTATTTCAGTTGCACAGGGCATTGAATTGACGGAATATAATTGTCCTGGCTAGTGAAAAGAGTTAAACATCTAGAATGACCCTTTTCTCAAATACAGACTGTTTATTTAAATTTGTTGAAAAGTGAAAATGGAGGACTTATGAAGGAATAGTCCCTTTTATTTACACATCTGGCATCCTGGAAATCAGTTACTAGTAACTACAAGCAATTATGATAAAAATGCCATTTAGGAAAGTTTCTAGCAGTAATGATAATGAAGCAATGAAATAGATTGTCTGGGGATATTGTGGATTCTCCACTACTGGTGGTCTTTAAGAATAGGTTAGGCAAACATCTGTCTGGAATATCAGCACAGACACTTCAGCAGGGCAGTAAAACCATAACAAAGTGCCTTTGCTTAAGGTCACACACTGCCCCAACACAAGCAAAAACAGAAGTGGCAGTTCCACAGTACGAAATGGGACCAGCTGCATGGACTCTCTACAGGTCACTGACAATATCTCCACATGTAACAATTTTTCTCTGACATGTAGAATGGTTAAGCAATGACAGAAGCTCCATGGGTATGCACTTTATGTAGTGTGAGGGTTTTTTGCTACACACTGAGGTCCTTGATCTGCACTGGGATCTAGGGAGGCACAGTACTGCCACACTGAGGTAACAAAAGAGGATGGTTCTGCTTTCTCTTCTCTTCCCTCTCTTTTAAAAAGCAGCCCAGCTTGCTGCCCTGCCTGTCAAACTGAGTACTGCTTCCAGGTTATCACTTTAATAAAATATGCAAGAGCACATTAACAACAGCAATAATCCAGCAAAGTATGCATATGAATAATTAAACTGAAACTACAGTTGTCAGAAACACAAGCAAGGTACATGTTCATTATTACCTATGCATTTTCTGTTCAATTCCTGGGGTACTCTCTAATTTGACATACCCCGGTGGGTTCCCTACTCTCTTCATTTCCAGGGTCACCCCAAAAGATCCAGCTGAGGTGCATCATGGACAGACATCATAATACTGATGAGTATTCAGTAGAAAAATGAGGCTGGGAATGCTTTCTGAGAGGCTGAGTGTTGTGCTTCTGTGCAGGAGGGGACATGTCCCTTTGCACTGCAGATTACAGCCATAAATTCTATTTTGGGTGCAAGCTAAATCTTTTGGGTTTTTCTCCTGCTCAATACAAACCTAGAGAAGGTAAATCAGGGTGGGTAAATCAGGCTCTGGGTTGGGAGGAGTCCCTCTCTACTGCCAACAGAAGGTGCCTAAGCAATGTTCAGTCTTCACCGAGCTGGAAGGGCAGTGTAGTTTTACAGAGTTGGATAATGTAGTACAGACAGTGTAGTGTAAGAGTCACTTCCTCACATTTCTGCACTGTCCCTTTCCTCAGCCATATTATAGGCTCATGGGGTACCAGGTTAATAAAGTGATGCAAATTAAACTTCTTCACTTAAAGCTGGTCGGTTTTAACAGATCATTATCTGGCCACCAAAGATCATAACAAATATTTGCTGTGTCACAAGTGGGAATGCATGTAAAGACCCACTGGCAAAAAGGTGAAGAACCAAAACACCTTTAAAATTTGTAAAGTTACAGCATTTTTCTCCTTTGATTCATTCTAAAACTTCCAGTTATTATCCTTTATGTCCTGTATATCTGCTTTCCATATGCTTTATAATCACTAATGAAATTGCCTCAGTCAAATGCCTGTAATTCAGACTCATTGCATCAGACCAAGAAGCTTAATTCTGATCAGTGAATCTCAACTCCACTGAAATTTCACTGAAGGCATTGCAGCTGTAAAAATGATGTGAGAGAATAATTAAACTCTGTCCTAAACTACTGATTTATTTACTGTGTACAAACTTTAAGGCATTTATTATTTATAGATACAGAGGTAGAAAATATCCACTTTCTGTTTATTTTTGGGGAAAATGGGATCATGTTGTTATTTGCTTGGTCAAATATAATCTGTGATTGCACTCAACAAATAATACAAGGGAGATAATTTACAAGTTTTTTCTCAAAGTTTATTTAACATGAGAGGCTCATTCTCTTTGACCAGTGCTTTGCAAGCATTTTCTCTAATCTTATCTAATACTGTTGATTTAATTGAGAAAAGTGACTCTAAAGTAATGACATTTTTCTTGCATGCTTTTGTAAAAAAAACCAAATAATGTAATTAAGACTCTGTAAAGCAAAGGAAAAACAACAACAAAATCACCGCAAAAGCAAAACCAGTAAAAAAAATTTTGAATGCCTAGGCAGAACAAAGGCATGTGCGTGTCTGCAATAAAAAATTGACACAGTTAACATATAGGTAGTGACCTGTGAATGATCTAATTTTAAAAAAATTACATTATGAGGGACTGAGGTGGGAAGAAATAAAGGAAGGAGGGAAGGAAAGAATGAGGGGGGTGTTCTTACTCCCAAAGGGTTATTCATAACACCAATTTTATCTCAATCAATTTTTAAGATTTCTAGTTAAAAATGGGTCATGGGCTTAGTGGAACATGATTGGAGAGGATGTAAAAGGTGCTGAAATCTATTTCTGTATCATTAATGTTACAAATAAGAAAAAGGTTCACCTTCATTTAAAATGTTTGCAACAAATCATGATATAAACCAGGAAAAAACTCTGTGGACTCAGTGGGCAATGGATCAAGCCTCTAAACTTGAAGCCACTGGCAGCTCTCTGACTTTACGCATCAGCAAAGTTAGGTCTTTTCAATCCTCAGAGTTAATATCAACAGTGGTTGCTGCTGTGCTGTCACCTGTACATGCCAGTAGCTCTTCTTGGAGGGAGAAGAAAGAGCTCCTACTTAGATTAGATTAAAGATACCATGAAAAAGGAATTGGTATGAGCAGCTTCAAGATACACAAGCCTTTTTCTGCCTTTGTAAACTACAGGACTTTTGAATGGCATTAGACTGTTGAATAGTGAGCCAGAACACAGACATACTGGTTTTCCTTTTGTACAAAGCCTAAGAAAAGGCTTTTCCCATCAAAACAGAACCACAAGAAAAGATGTAGAGTAGTTTGTGTGTCATCTATAAATATAAGATTTGTCCTCCCATCTTCAATTTGTTAGGAAAAAGGAAATGTGACCATTTTGTGAACAGAGAGTAAAGATGCCAACATGATTTCTCTCAGTTAGAAAACTTCTTTTTGTTATAATATGGGACTAAGGCTGACAGTCTATCCCACTGAAATCCAGGGTACAGCTGTCATCAAGGGACTGCAGCAAAAGAACAGCATGAAAATATTCCCTGACCTAAAGTAGGTCTTGAACAATAGAAAACAAGGAAACTCCTTTAATCAGCTTATTGTGTTTAGCCTTTGTAATTAATCTCCCCAGAACCACGTCTGGTTATTGCTAAAAATGGCAATTGACCACAAGCATAGGTGGAAGGAATAATTTAGCTATGTTTAAAAGAAAAAATCAGTGAATTTTTCAAATTCAGAACTTCACTTTTATTTCAATTCCATTTCCAAGAATATAAATAATATTCAAAAATCTTTTTTTTTTTTTTTAATTAGTAAGACTCCAAGAGTAAACATACTTTGTTGATTTGGGTAGGTCAAGAGTTGAAATCACAGAATGTGATAATCTCACTCTTTTTATTTATTTTTTGTTATTATGGTGTATTTATTAAGGACAAGGTCTTAGTCCTTGTGTACCTGAACAGGCCATGGAAGGGTTAAGGAGATGTCAGTGTTTCTACAATGTGCACATTTATTAGTCCTTAGCAGTTTGACACCCTTTCATGCCCTGGGACATATTCTACAGCAGTGATACAACAAAAGGACAGATATATATACACAGAAAGCAATATACCCATTTTACTAAGTTGGTTGTTAACAGCAGCAACAGAGGCCTGGAAGAAAAATGATCACATCAAATGATCACTTTCAGAAACATTTCAGTGACTTCTTCTCTGCCTCAGTTCTGCCTGACTGCATGTACAGGGTCAGGTAGTCACCATATGTTCTGCTAACAAACACTGTGCAATCACTCAGGCAGATTACAGAAGCAAGGAGAAACAGGAGATTTTGTAGAGAAGAATAATCAATAAATTCTCCTAAAGATAAAATAAAACATTTTTTATTTTCTTCATTTATTTATTTCTTCAATCCTGCTTTTAGCCATATTTCTTTCCTTTGAAAGAAATAAGTTCTTAAATTGCTTTTCTGAAATGCCAGTAGAATTTCTGGAATTCTCAACCATTAAAAACTATTATTTCAATTAGCACCCTACTTTTAGCTATATTCTGCTTAGAATGGCAGTTCTGAGAAGACTTGACAAGCAACACAGAGAAACAGCTTCCCCATCTACAAGCTGCGTCTAATTGTGTGTCTTTACGCCATATTGAAAGCTTAATTAAAGCACCATATTTTGTTGTTGTCTAGATTGTGGAGGACCACAGCAATTCAATTGTTTTATCACATAGTCACAGAATCACAGCATGGGCCACGTTCGAAGATACCACACTGGATCATCTGGTCCCACTTCCCTGCTCAGTCAGGGTCATCCTGGAGCACATGACATGGAATTGCAGATGGTTCTTGAATATCTCCAGTGAGGGACACTTCACAACCCCTCTGGCCAATCTGTTCCAGTGCTCAGTCACCTCCACAGTAAATAAGTTCTCACTCACATTCAAGTGGAATTTCCTCATCCTCAGTTTCTGCCCATTGGCTCTTGTCCTATTGCTTGGCACCACTGAGAAGAGCCTGGAAATATCATCGTGGCACCCTACCCTCAGCTACTCATAGACATGGATGATCCAAAGTGTGGCAGCCATGAAACAATGCTATTAACATTTTCGGCATTTTTCTCTCTCTCCCAGGACAATCCTGGGAGATCCTAGGAAGACTAACTTCTTGCAATGCAGTGTAAATTTTGCTTCCAGGCATCTTGTTCTTATCACTGCAGATTACTTCTTATGGTACCCTTTGACATTTCTTGCCTACGTACAAACAATCTGACCAGAGAAGATGTGAACAGATATTCATTAATTGACAGCACTATACTAAGTTCTTTGTTTGTATTTAGGTTATAAGGATTGAATTTTCAGACACTTACCTGTATCACTTAACTTGAAACTTCAACAACACAGAGTCCTGCACATGAAGTACTGGCCCTGGCCTCCTTACATAAAGGGAAATAGGTGGTTTAGGGCGCAACAAAGAGGAAATATTTTAGACAACCTCTTTAGCATGAAATGGACAGCACCTTAGAAGCACCTTCTCTTCACTGGGTGAAAGAGAAGTCTAAGGAGACCAAGTGCCAGTCTGCTGTCTAGAAGTGGTCATGTAGATCCCACCACCAATATCTGAAAAAGGTAAGTGTGTAATCTAAAGTAATGTATCAACCCAAAAGCCACTTGGTTTATATCAATCTGAGGGTGAAGGGATGTGCTTTCTGGAGATACTATGTTCTTTCTATTGATTTTCAAATCAAATAACTTCATCCCTCTAAAAAAACCTTACCCAGTATATAGAATTTTCTAAGCCACTTTATAGTCTCAAAATAGGTACTTCCAAAGATGATTCAGCCTACCCTAACTATCTCAGTAGTTCAGAGAGGTAAGATAAGTCCACTTCTGTGATATTCTCTTCATGGGCCTTAGATGAATTGCCAAAATTATTATGCTGGAAATAAACCCCAAATTTTACATTACTGCAACTACATATATATATTTATCTCACTATATATGTAGTGACCTAAGTATACAGATGCCATAAAAATAAAACTGTTCATAATTGAGTTCAGAACTTTCATTAAGACTTTGATGAGAAAGATTATTTTTAGACCATCCCTTTTGTGCCCTGTTATTCAGGATGATTACTAACCATTTCAGTGAATTGTGTTCCAACTTTACCTTCAGATTTGATCAAGGCTCCTAATACTTCCTTGGTCTTGTAGAACAAATCAAACAATCATAATTTTTAGATTGTATGTACCATAGAATAGGAATGATTGAATGTGCATATGAGCATATGCATTTAAGCCCTGCAAAATTTTTTCTTTCCTACCAGGACTCACACAGTCATGCTACTACACTGATCATCATAGTAATGGTGACAGCATCCAAACCTTGTGCACATTATATCCTTCCCATGAAAATGATTCAGCACATGTAATTTGGCATGTTCTTGGAGCAATGATTAGCCTGCTCAAGAACGTTATTAGAAACACGAAAACAAAGTCATCCGTCATCCCAAGTGGATCATGTTTACCACAATCTCTAAACAGCTGGGCCTGGGACAGGAGGTTAAACTGGTTCTGCTTTTGATTTTTGTTATCTTCTTGTCATGCTGCTCTGTCTGATCAAATAGTGCATATCTTTTTAATTTCAGTTTTTAGTTTTGTAGTTTCCCCATATTTCTTCATAAATCACAGGTAGGCTGCTTCAAAAACTTGTTTTCCCAGAAAGGTAGCTCTTTCCTCTTCTGTCCTTTCTGCATCTATTGTTCATAAATCTATATTCTAAATATGTAGTCCATTATTCATGAAATCGCTTTCCCATGCTATATTGTTTATGCATTCTACATATACATTGCTTATGTATCTAAGGAATCTTCTAATTTTGTTCAATTTACCTGTTTTGGGGTTTACATTCATACTGAATCCTGACTTGGAACTAGAACTGTAGCTGGTATCATTACATTTCATAACACCTGGACCAAAAAATGCTCTAGTGCAGGTGCATGTTAGGCAGCATCTGCATTAGCAAATGACATGGGGCAGTAGTTGTATATTGTCTGTGGAATGAGATAGCTCCTGACAAAGACCCAAGATCCATCCCACATATGTTCTGTGGCAGGGGGATTCCTTCAGACTAGCTCTCATATGGTTAGTATCAGGTGTATCTCCATTTGTGGCTGGGGTGTATTAACTTGATCCATACCTCCATCACATTTTCCAGTTTAGCTGCAGATGAAAAAAACCCAGAACAGTCCATGCACTCTGAGATCGTTTCACAATAAATGGAGCTGAATGGAGAACATCCTAATCTAAAATACTGGTGGAGAACTAGAGTGTCATAAGTCACTATTTATTTTAGCATTTTTGTTAATTTTAATAGTGGAAAGGAAATTTATTTTAAAAGTACTTCATGTACTGCTTCAGAACAACCACATGCATGTTTGTTTTACAAATGACTGCAAAAGCACTACCAATACATTTTGAAATAATTTTAATGCTGTGTGGTCAGTTAAGGTGTTTCAAAACCCACATAGACTCTTGTAAGAAACATTTTATTTTTTTTCAAAATTCTGCCTCCAGAAAAATTGTCTTTCTGGACATTTGAATCTTATTACATCTCATGTATCTGAGTATCTCAAAGGGGAACACTATTAATCAAGATGGTATCAGATTAGAATTATGAATTAGCAGTGGTCTTAGAGGTCAACAAGAGTATCATCAGAGATATGAGCAATGGGTATCTTATTTTTGCAAGGTTTGTATCTACATGAATAAACCTATAGAGCTCTGAGCATATTTTATATAATTTCAGGCCCTCAGTCAGCACAATTTACGTATGTATTCCACTCTGCATTTCTGAATATGCCCATAAATCTAGTTTAGCTACTTCACATCACAGCTATTTAATGTATCAATATATATAATTTCCCCTTTTATTTTCTAGTATGCTTTGTGCTCTGTAGATAGCTCTGTAGATTATTTCTTGGAAAATATGCCATAATCAAAACACAAGAAAGTCCTTTAATTGTGAATAAAGGGCTCCCAAGATAGCTACCATCCAGCATTCATCACACAGGAAAAAAGTAACAGACTACACTGAAAAGCAGACTGCAGTTTTAGGCTGTATGCAGGAAATTGAGGGACTTCAGACAGTGTAAAGAAGGAGAATAGGATACAGCTCCAGGTAACCTTTTTCACCACCTGCAGAGCCCTCACCACCCACAATATAGTGTGTTGGTAAAGAAATAGGGTAAGTCTGATAGAAGCTGAAATAACCAGTGCAATATTTTTAATTTTGTGATCAAAGCAGACTATATGTAAATAACAAAGTGGGCCAAATTTCCAGAAAGTGTTTCAGAGAGCTACTATTTTAATTTGGTATGCTGCAACATCAGAGTGAATACTGAGAATCCTTCAATGAATAAAAATGCCAAACTTCAACCTTACACCACTTCATTCTATTTGTCTTCCTTCTGCATGGGGTTTACAAACTGTGCTGCTGTAAAAGCAGATGATTCACAATAATCCTGTGACAAGTTTCATCAGAACAATCATAAGGAATCATGTATTGTAAACAAAGCTGCCTCAGATTGATTTGGTGCAAACCCACGAGTACATTTCCACATGCTTGGATAGAGTCAATTCTTTGAGAATCTGTACTACGGTGTGTCTTGATTTTCTACAAGTTAACCTTATTCAGACAATATTATTCAATGCACATACATCCCTATCAACAGCATTAGAATATTTAACATCAGTTCAGGACTTAAAAAGTACTTTTATGCCACAAAGCTATGCAATTTGCAGTCTTAAAAGAAATATTCTTTTATTACTGCAGCTGAGAGAGAGCTTGCACACACTGACTGTTTTAATCATGTCAGAGCATGATATTTTGTGTAAAAAAAGAATGTGTTTATGTGTGTGCATGTTTATATACGTGTTCATCTATACTATATACATATATACAGTAACATTTCAATTTGAGTAAAATTAGTACTGTACACAGTCATTGGGAACAGACAAAGGGAACATGTAAAAGTTAGGAAAAAAAGAATTTAGAGATTTTATATGTGGAATTGCTGGTTTTTACTGAGCCTTTTTTATGATATATGCTGACAAGAAGAAAATCCTTGAGGTAAAAAATACACTGAGAAGGAAGGTAAACCACGAAGACTAGAGATATATCACAAAGAAATTTTCTCCAGAGATTCATGCCCCTCGAACATCTGAACAATTGGTTTAAACAGTCAGCTAAGGCCAAGTGTCCTCAATTCTGGAAAATATAAGAGAGCAGCTAAGCAGTCTTTCAGTGGGTTACAGGCTAAGTTTAAATCTAAGTTGGTCATATAATCATAGAATCTTTTAGGTTAGAAAAGACTTTTATGATCATTGAGTCCAACTGTTAGCTCAGTGCTGCCAAGTCCATAACTGAACCATTTCACTAAGTATCAAAAACCAAAAAAATAAAAAACCCTGTTTCATATGTTTGTATTCTATATTCAGTCTAGAAGAGGACACAGGTTTATCATTAGGTTTGTCCCTGTCTGGTTTAAGGAAAAAAAAATGAACTGGTAGAGATTGATGAGATAGATATGTTGGGCATGCTCAGTTAAATTCAAGTCTCAGCATGATGCTAGTCCAGGATTTGAGATCAGATTTTCAGAGGCTTTGGATGAGATTTAGCTCCTAAAGTGGGGTAGGTGCCGGACGAGCTTGTGAGCTGCCCGTAAGTCTAGGCCAAATAGGACATGATGAGCCAGGGTTAGCGTGATCAATAGCAACAACCTCTGCATTGAGGACTGAGGCTAACAGGTGTTCCTGTACCGTGTTTAAAGCCAGCTAGGATGGGATTTGACCAAGACTGTAACATTTTTAATACTGTGGGAAATTTATGCCTAAGTGTCTTCATCTGTTAAGAATAAAATTCAGGGATTGCAAAACCTGTTTTGCAAGGGTTTCTAGCAGAACTAGTCATAGTTTAAATAAGAGCTTGGAGAGTTCAGAAATTACAAATTGAATATTAAAAATGCATGAAATCAAATCTTTCCTGTTCTTGTCACAGGGATTATTAAAAAGATGAGATTCAAATCTAACTTTTCTTATTATTGTCAGTTTTTCTGTAGTGTTTTCCATTTTGGCTAGGGATGGACCAAAGATTTATCAAGATATAAATTCTTCCCCTTTCACACAGCAAAGAGAGAGAGAGAGAGAGAGAGAGAGAGGGAGAGAGAGAGAGGAAGGAAGGAAGGAAGGAAGGAAGGAAGGAAGGAAGGAAGGAAGGAAGGAAGGAAGGAAGGAAGGAAGGAGGGAAGGAAAGACAAACCTAACAAAACATTTCATCCTAAAAGGGAATGAGGAGGTCAGAAAGAAAATCACTTGCAGAGCTGCAAACAGAACACATTTTCAAGACTCCCAATTCAGTGTCATGGCTTCCTTCACTTCCTACTGCTCTCTAATTAGTCCTGGAGTAAAAGGAAGAAAAATTATATAAAGTACTATAGTTACATTTTACTTCCTTGGAAAGTAGAATAATTTAATTTATACATTTTAATTATGTCCCATTTTCCACAGTTCTCTTCAGCACTCTCATCTAAAAAAAAACCCTGATTATTTTTAGCACAACACAAATTCCATATGCTTTCTAAAACTTTCTTCCCTGTATATAAAAGATCCCTTAAATATTAGAGGCATCTGGGTAATTCTATTACCATCTACAAGGTATTAGCCTACTTTGTACAATTCATTCCTAAGGCCCAAATCAAAAAATAAGGAAAATTATTTGCAAGGTACCAAGTCTGACAAGAAAATTACGATGATTATTTTTTGGATGTTCTTTGACATATTAGCAGTTATTGAAAGATATAGCTGGGTAATATTTTTCCAGTTTCTTCCAACTTTGCCAAATTTAAAGCCATTATGCTGAAATATTCTGTGGCAGAGCTGTGGTTCATAACAGACAACAAAATTCATCAAATGCGAGAAACTAAAGAATGACTACTTATCCCTCAACTATAACTATTCCTTATTCCATCATCTTAAACGCAGTTAATGAATTTCTACTTCTTTTAAATTTTTCAGTCCATGCATTATTTTTTATTTAAAACATGGATATTATTTTTCCACAGTACTGCAAGAACCTGTGACCCTGCAGCTGTCTGGAAAGTCCTAAAATTGCATACTGGTGGTTATCTTAAGAACAAGTCCATATGTCTCCATGGATAAAATCTGAGCAAAGGCCACAGACTAATGCATGGCACTCTGAGTATCAGATAAAGAAGTCCAATGGGAAAAGTAGCATGTGATCACTTTAAGTACAGTGATAGGAAATTAACAGACCCTAAGTAAATTTGTAAAGGCAGCCAGCTTTCCTTAATGCTGAAGGGTTTGGCTTTGCATACTTAGTAGTACTTTTTTGCCATTAGCTTTTCTCAGTATGAATTCCAGGACAATATATTATCCCTCATATATTTTACATATAAAACTTTCAATTTGGGAAAAAAGTATCTCTCTGTGCATCAGTTCATAAATACTTTTTGTGCTTCCTCAGTTAAAAAGAGTCTCCATTTCATTAATTAGTATTCTGCTCTTATGTTCTCATCTAGCTTCTATAATAATGCATAATCAAACTGGATGTTCCATTAATTTAATATCTGTGATCCACGTGCATGTTAGGTTGGTGCATCCCAACTGAGAGAGTCGAAGAAAAGGAAGACGAGTAAAATTGAGAAAGGTATTGACTTAATATCAGTCATGTTATTTGATTTGACTTTCCTCCCATCTTCAGTGTGCTGCCGGAATTCTGGGTGAAATAATATATGGCCCCCACATGCTTTTCATCTTCCCAGAGTAGCTTCTAATGACAGCAACAAGAGGAATGAATCATAATCAGAAAGCTACAAGTTTAAGGAAAATCCCTCACATGAAATCTTGTCACTTCAGCTTCAGTAGGTTTCAAATAAACACTACTTATATTTGCATAAATAAGACATAAAGCTTATAGACATAAAGCTAGCATTCTGTCTTCATACTAAATCTCTAATCAAATTTTAAAAGAGGAGAGGGAAAGAGAGGGAATGAGCAGAATATATACAAAAGCTTCTTTGGAAGGATCCAGGAGTTCTTTCTGACCACCTTCCAAGCAATGTATCCGAGAGAAGAATGAAGAATTACTACTTCAATAGAACAGTCTTTAGCAGCCTTTTACATCCAAAAGTTTGATTATTCTTCACTAAAAAGTGTTTATTAATTTAGTGTCAAAAGTTTATCCACTAGATAATGCCATGGTTAGTATATATCTAACTAAGCTAACTTTTTTAAAACAGCTACTTGTTGTTCCAAGTCAGACAAATCACTCAATTTATTTTTTCATTCATACACCATGGAGTCACCTCAGAAAAGCAGTCTTAACCTCTATTTTTTCTATAAAGACTAGTTAACCTCAAAACCAATAGCATATTAAATGTGGAGGTTGTGGATATATTCAGTTGTAGAATTAAACTCTTTGGGGGATGCCCAAACATAGGTCTCTTGTCCCATTTAAGATATACTATAATATCCAAGACACATATATGCACCTGGTGGATTTGCACGGGAGTTAGGGACATTCAGTGTTCTTCAAAGGCAGCAGCTGCAAAGCAGTTGACATAATCTAGGTGGAGATGTGTGAGAAACTGAATCACGAGCAGGAACTTGTGCAGAAGTCATTATAGTCATATGGAATACCAAAAGATGCCTTTGGAAGACACATGCAAAGAAATATAGCAATCATCATGCATCAAGGTTATAAGTTATTTCTTACAATTATGTAAAAGAGAAGCTTTTCTGTATTTGGTTTTTTAAAAAAAATTATCTGTCCTTTGAAAGTTCTTAGTCCATTTGTTAACATCCTGACACAAATAATGCTTTGACTTGGTCTTCCTCACCTCATTCCTACAGAGTGGGACTGCATCTCTATACTATTCCCAGGGTGCCTGCCCTTGTTTCCATTGCCTGTGTGTATCCTTCTTACCCTTCAGCTTGACCAGCACATCCTGATTCAGCCATGCTCATCTTTTACCTTCCCTGCCTGATTTCTTGTGCCTGGGGTTCGCTGATACTTGCACCCTATGGAAGATCTCCTTAATAATCTGCCAGCTCTGTTCTGCTACCTAACCCTCAAGAGCAGTTTCCCGGAGGGTCCTGTTGACTCGCTCCTTGGAAAGCTGGAATTTTGCTGATACCTAACTTTACTCCTTACTGCTCCATGTTCCTCAAGGCTGTGAACTCCACCTGCATGTGACCGCAGCGGCCCAGGCTGCCTCCAACCTTGGCATTCCCAAACAGCTCACTTATGTCCACGACTATCGCATCCTGTATTGCCTGGTTTAGGAAGTTCTGTTGGTTTAAGACAGCTTAAGTGAAACACTCTAAAATGAGTTACCTGCCCTTAGCTTTAACCAGTCCCTTTTCACCAATAAGAAGAAATGAATACGAGAGAAATAAAAGAGGGGGAAAACCCCCCAAAACTAAACACTGCCTGTGCCTTGGGCAAAGATCACAAGGCAAGAGAATCTGCCAGGGTGACTCCAGCTTTTTTAAGGGAATCCCCCAGACCCTTGCAGCTCTGTTTCTGGCCTCGGCACCTGGCTTTAAAGAGACGGTAACAATTTTGGACACAAATAGACATGGAATAAAATAACATTTTAGTTTACCGAGGACAGAGTTTATCCTCCATGTATTCGAGGAGTTTCTTGGGTTGCCCACAGATTTATATTTCTTAACACTTTTAGAGTTAAAGAAGCTGTTTCTTCCAAATGTGTGTCATTTTGGTTATTTTTAATAACTAAAGTTAAACAAGATTTAAAATATAACAGTTGTAATGTACTCAAAAGATTTCTTTTGTTATACCTGGACCTTTCATGACTCATTCCAATTCTATTCTTGGGCTTAGGCTTGTTTTGTTTTAAATTGAATACAAATAACAATATATTTTCAACTTGACTTTAGAGTTGCTTGCCTTGAGGTAATTTGTATCACAAATTTAGCATATTTAAATGCAGGTTAGGATTTCATTTATTGTTAAAAAATTAAAATATTTAAATTATATTCAATACACATTTTTACTGAAAGGTTAAATAATAAATATTTAAATCAAATGTTATTTAAATGTAGTGTTTTCTTAATGTGTGTGGATGAAAACATCGATCATTTAAAAGGAGCTTTTGCAAAAAAGACTTACAGATTACAGATCTTCACACTGTGACCAGCCAAAAAGAATTTGAATCTTTCTGTTTGTTTCCTTCATGCAAAAGGTAGAAGCTCTACTTTGTTCATATCTGTCATAATATAATTAAATTAAGCACATAGATGAACAAATTAGGATAATTTAAGTTTGCAGTTTAAAGTCTGATTTGTCAAATTAGTTCAGATCAAAAAGAAATTTCTGAGGAAAACATGTGTCTGACTGTCATGTGATGGGAGAAGCATGGCTGAGAAAATGCTTCTTTCTTCATGTTAAAAAAAAAAAAAAAAAAAAAAAAAAAAAAAAAAAAAAGTTGAGGGGTCCAAGGAACAGCTAAAGCCTTTCCCTTACAGCACAAGTCTCTCTTGTAAAGAAGTTGCCTCCAGGTGTGATGTTCCCTGCAAAAAGAAATGAATGCTGTATATGGATGGAGAACTCCAAGAGACAGAGGGAAAACAGTTGCTATAAATAGTATTTTTGTTGCTCTTTTCACTTGAGCTACACAAAATCAGTAAGCAATCATCACAAAGCAGTGTTTTCCTCTTGCACTGTGATAAAAAGTTGCAGAGTTGCCTTGACAGGGTGCTAAGATGTTCCCTGCTGATTTCTGCTTCAGTCATGGTTGGCATTACTTCCTGTCATTCCACACTTGAAAGACTTAGACAAGGAGAGTGACTCAGTGAAATGCTGATAGGTCATGAGCCATTTCAGAAAATATCCACAAAATAGTATTTGAATAGACATAAACAAGAAACAGTTAGAACTGAATTTCAGTCTGAGGTTTCCACATTTTCCTCAGTGTCAATTTCAGCAGCAGGAAGATGAGATTATGTTGAATCATAATCACAGCGTAGCCATTCAGGGATGCCCAACCATCAGATCATTCTGTCAAGGTGCAGAACAGTGAGCCTTCCTAACTAATCCAAACTCACTCCACCAACTGCCAAGTACAAACTTTGAGCAAATGATTCCATCACTAAAAACTCAGTGTAACACTACTGCTTGTAACAACCCCCAGAATCCGGCACCCTGTGATGCAATCCCACTTCTATTGCCCACAGAAAAGTAGACTCCATCATATGCCTGTTTCTGTATGGGTACTTCGATAAAACTGCTAAATCCTGGGCACTTACCCTTGTGCAGGATTCAAGGTGTCAATTGGAGTTGTTAGATTAGAGAATAAGATTTCAGAATCCAGTTGGAAGCAAATGACTTGCTCAGAGTATTTGAATATAGTACTGTGTACATGTGGCAATTGCTTTGCATAAAGCCAGATGAGAACTCTGTTACAAGTCAGTACTTTTGTTCTCTGACATATAAATGTGCTTCTTTGGAAATATTAAAAAAAGATGGAGTTTTAATGAGACAATTAAGAACCAATGTGCAATTTAGAAAAGCAATCAAAAGCAAAGACACTGAAAAAAACCCCAAGAAAGTATGAAAAGTGATACTTTAGTATGAAAAAACCTAAAAATTGAGTGAAAAATATGAAAAGAGTGTGCTTATTACAAGTTCAGCAACAGTCAAAATAAAAGGTAGCTATAGAAATAGGGAGAAATTTCTGGAGGAAATAGTCTCTCAGGAAATAAAATTTGTGAATCCAATGGCATATATAAAAAATATTCACAGATTTGGATAAGTGACCAGCCAGGACAGCACTTTATCACTGGGATAGAAATACTGGCTCTGACTAACACAGTATGATGATAAACACTCTGAATTGTAAAGCAAGAAAGGGATAAAAATTAGACCTGAATTTCAAGAATTTCTGAACGTGCTTCTAGTTATATTTAAATGGGGAGTTGAGCTGTTCAGATTTCATCTTACAGCACTCTTTCATTTCTCCATGTTGTCCATATGGTCATCTCTCTTGTTACTATTGTTTCTTATTCCCAGTAGATCAGTCAAACATTTTAAAAATAAGCAGCAAAATAAAATAAATAGTAGTGTATAAAATAATAGTAACACTATCATATAAAATATAAAATAGAAATTAAGTTATTTCATAATTAAAAAGACACTATCCATGGTCACGACATGTGAAATAGCTCCTGTGGATGTACAAATGCACTTATATGTGTTTTAGGGAAAGTACTTTATCAGAAAAACAGAACAGATGTAAAGAAAATAAGATGTTTGTGTAAAGAGATATCTCTGTACTGCTGTGTTTTTAGCCGACAAGTAAGATATATGTAACAAAGGAGAGTATTTTGATCTGTTCAGATTATTGTTCCTCTTGCCAGAGACAGTTCCCATCATAAGCAACATCTTTAGAGAGCTGATGTGATTTTTACCTCCATATAGAGTTTTCTTTTTCCCATCTATAAAAGAGCACATTAAAAATAAAATAAAACACATCAGTTCTGCAGCTGCACACTAAATAACAGGCTAAATGGCTTTAATTTAGGTGACAAATTGGTATAATAATGTAATGTCACCCTCTGAGACTGCCTCACCGAGCAACTGACCCTTTGAAGAAGAAGATCTAATCATTTTTTTCTTTGGAAATCTCTCAAAACTTATGTTGAACTTTATTCCTTTCATTTCTTTGCTGTTAGCATCTCAGTAGAGTAACAATGAGCCCAATCTCACATCTCTCACTACTATAAGAGCTTTAACATTGTTTATATCAGTGAAAAAAAGGCTCAATGTGAGAACCTGCAGATACCTCTAAGTATTAAATGTTTTGTAACGTGGTGATGGCAATCTGAAGCAAATGGACTCTTGTGCCCCACATTCCAGCACGTGTTACCCCAATTTTTACCACTGATACTCCTTTTAATTACAATTCTTTTTCTTTTTTCTTTATCAGTAAATGACATGTAAATGAATTAAAAAACAATGCAATGGCTGATCAAATTTACCTGGCTTAACACAGAACACCTTCCCAAGAAGACTGGACCAACCACCTCCTTCGTGGCATCTTTAACAGGCTGGTTTTGCTCTTGGCATTGGCCAAGGCATAATGAGGATGTGGAATATCCTGTAAAAATGGAAGCAAGATCCCATCTGAATTACAAGCTAGTGTGTCAAAGGCTGATATTAGGGGGCTGCTACTTTGCTTTAAGGAAGTGAAATTGAGGCATTATCTGTGAATAAAAGAATGCATATTACTGTCAAAATTAGACATGATTTAATTACATTCTATCCCATTTTCAATTCTTTGCTGTTAGTTTTAGTAAAAGACTTTGAATTTCTGTTCTTACACTGCTGCTCTCTACTACCTAAGTGACCATGATTTTAAGTGGCAGAGAAAAGGGGGAAAAGCTAAAAGTAATTTGCTCAGCACCTCAGTCCCCTTCGATATACCTAGGAAGAAATTCTCTTTGGAAAAGAATACTGATGATATCACTATTCATTCTGAAATGACATGCCATTGATTTATGTAAATGTTTTGCCATGCCTTTCCTTTCAAGACAGTGTTTTCATGATGAGCCCATGAGGGAGGCGTTTCACCACCCTATCTGACAGAGTGGCCAGGGAAGTTTCCATCCCGTGTGGGTGCCTCTCAATCCCACTAATCCACAGAGGCTCTGAGATGCCTTATTCTCCCTGACTTGTTCAGAAATTGGTTCCAGGCAGGGAATTTATTGAGATATGCCTCATTTAGCATCTACAAAGAGCTTAGTATCTTGCAAAGGGCTGTGTGCCGTACTATTCTGATTAACTTTGTGTATTACACTGCACATGAGAATGTGATCTGGACCATGAAAATTAGCAGAGCTAGCAAGAATAAATCCCAGCATACCCTCTTCTGTTACCACCTCTACTCAAATAAACCAGTAGAAGCTGGTCCTTCACGTTATTTCCCGCTGTTGACTGTATCAATCAAGAGTTCGTCCAATGTGTAGAGGAGAACTGGTGCTGTCACAAAGAAGGAGTTTTACAAAAGGCAAATTCACAAGAGATAAAGACATGTTATTTGCAGGCTTTCAGAATCCTTGCTTGAGCACAATGTGGTTTACAGGTTTCTGGGCTTGGGCTGGTTTGGTTTTTTTCCTAATTTCACTTATGGCTTTGAACTAAGAAAGAAAAATCTTCTAAGTAAATGGTAAGAAAAAAGGCTTAAAGCAGTGGTTTTGTTGACAAAATATTTTTTCTTAAAACTTTCTTAGGTGTCTTCCTTGTGAAGAGTGTGTACATGCCTGCTTTAATATCTTTGCTTTGGCAAAATCACTAGTTTTCAAGAAAAGAATAAGGATTAGTTTACCTTTAATGTCTGCAACTGGAAAAAAAATTAAGTGGTGAATAGAGATCACCACTTCTAATATGTTTTCCCTTTGGTGTCAATTATTTCAAATCCAGGTTTCAGTTATTTCTGTAAAAGTGTGGTAGTCATTTAGACCATGAATACCCTTAAAGAGATCAAAAACTACCAGAAGATTGATACATGCTGCAAAAATATATTCTTTTGCTTTCACTTAGACTTCACAGACTCTTAAAGCAAAAAATCAGAAGAAGTCACTCCTGGCACAAAAAATGAACACTTTTATGTCTTTAACTCTTTGGATTTTAGATTAGAACAGAACCACTGCAAGGTAGAATAAACCACCTACAGCTAAGAAGCCTGAGAACATAGGTATCCATCCTATTTTTAGAAAAGAAATGTAAACCTAATAATATACTGAAATGATATTTGGCTCACCAGTGGGGATGAAAGAGGTTGTTTAAGCCCTGGCCTCTGATGATATCTGAGATTTGGTTCTGAGCCTTCGGAAAACCCAAGTCCTTGAAGATTAGTCTTCTTATGACAAAAATCCCTCCTGTCTTAGTGCAGAATAAGCACAGCAATGGTCAAAACTCCAGCAACTACCATTGTTATCATCATTAGCACCAGTAGTTTTCAGGCTGTTACATTTTAATGGCGATACTCAGCATCCTCTGTTTCTGAAGTCTACGAATTGTCTGTTCAAATGCTTAAAAATTAGTAAACACTTTCAAAGACCTGGCTGCATTTTGTATGCATCAGCTGCATGCTGACTGCCTGTTGTCTCTGTATCGAGGACTCTATATTCCAGTGCATGGATAAAACAATTTAGGTACATAATATGTTAGATGATGATATATCTATAGGCTACAGAACAGTTTCAGAGAGAAGCAGAAAAGAAAGCCAGCATGGATGAAATGTGCTCACACAAGATTAAATAGCCGAGAAGAGATTGCTTGAGAGAGGAAGAAAGAGAACAAATCAAGTAAGCCTCAATATGTGCTGCACAGGGAAATGATGTTGCTACATTCTGAAAAAGTTAGAATGTGCAAATCTTAAAAGATCTTTGAATCCTTGTAACCCTGTTTTCTGAGAAAATTTTAAAAAGGAGTTGTAAACAGCAGAAATTAAAATGTGAAATGTTTAATTTGATAACTTAAAATTTTATAGATCAGTGGTGGCTAAGTTTAATGTTTTCTTTTTCTTTGAGTCTATCACTGTCATTGTCAAACAGATGATACTTAATCATACCCTGAAACTGCTCATTACTTCCAAAGGGGATAGTGCACTATATTCTATTTCCTTCCTTCACAAATATCTTTGATACATGTAATTTTTACTGCAAGATTCAAGAATCTGTGTAGTGAGTTCTGGTATACTGGACCAGCTGCTGCGTGTTGCTGCACACAGTCTTGCAAAATCCTCTTAATCCAGCATTTCCAGAAGCTTGATCATATACTGAATTATTGTTCCACAAGAAATCCTAGCATTTTAAAACATTATCTGATTTAGGAGAGAAAATTTGTAGAATCCCAGAAGATAAGGGTCTAATGTGTATGTCTGAAACACTGATAGTCAGATGACTGTGGAGCCAAGCAAGGATCATGGGTAATAACAGACAAGGATTATTGGTAATAACACACCATGCGAAAGAACAAGATGTGTCTGGAGAAAGGGGCCATAAGGAGGTCGGGCATCACTTTTCCAGGACAAAAATCCTTGTTCTAGTTCCTGGAGATAAGCATAACACAGTACAGCACAGGCATAGGAATGAAGCCAAGAAGTGGGCATGGACTGTAGGAGGGATGAAGACCACCAAAGATCCCTGAAGCCCTCTGATGTAGTTCCAGAAGGGTCTGAAAGAACAGACTATGAATGATAACTAATTTGCATAGAAAGGTGAGAAACCTATATTCAGGACAGGGGAAACCTATCTATAAATATTCTACCCCCAACTAGCCTGGGTGTGCTCCCCAGGACCCCAGACATCCCGTCCCTGAATTAGCACTGGAACCAGAAATGGTGATCGATTTTTTTTTTTTTCTTTCTTTCTTTCTTTCTTTCTTTCTTTCTCTCTTTCTTTCTTTCTTTCTTTCTTTCTTTCTTTCTTTCTTTCTTTCTTTCTTTCTTTCTTTCTTTCTTTCTTTTTCTTTGTCTCTTTCATTCTCTCTGTCTCTCTCACTCTTTCTCATTTTCTCCCTCTTTCTCTGTCTTCTCTTTAATTAATCTCTTTCTTTCTCTCTTGTTTTTCTTCTCACCCCTTTACCCAAAACCTACTGCTGTGTGCCTAAATTGTAGGATTATTATACTGATTACTATGACAACTCTGTAATTTATTAATAAAACTTTGTTAGTTTTTGTGGACCCTCTGACTTTTTTCTTTCAACCACAAGCATTTACAAATCTTCGGTGTCCCTTTCCATTCTTTCCATTAAGAGTGGGGTATCAAAAAATTTAACTATGAAATATCTCAGAATCTCCAGTTGCGTAAGGAAAGAGGATTGACAGCCTTTTCCTGCTCCTTAGTCAGTAATGTGAAAACACTGGTAGGCTCTGAGTTGACCTTTCTAAAGGACTATCCTTAAAATGGTGGCTCTTCTGTGGAATTGGCTTTTGTTTGTTTGTTTGTTTGTTTGTTTGTTTGTTTGGGTTTTTTTTGTTTGGGGTTTGTTTGGGTTTTTTTGTTTGTTTGTTTTTTTAAGGCATTCATTCAAAAGCTTCAAGGTAAATGATAAATGTGTCAGAAAATTTGTTCGCAGACTGAGATCTGATTTTCTTCCTGGATGCAGAAAACAAGTGCATATCTGCACACAACTGGTTGGCTGGGAAATTTAGCTAAGCTAACAGAGGATCAGTTTCAAACTTTTATTTAATCATTCTATGCCAGCACAGCATCAAGCAGAACCTTAATCATCTACTTCACTAACCAGTGCTCAGCCCCCAGGGTGTCTCGCTCTGCCAAATGACACATCTTCATGTTTTACTTTGGCTCTGATATAATCTGAATTTGTCTTCTGATCAGCTTTGTCTAATCTTATTGAGATTTCTTTAAAGAACTCATTTAGAAACTTCAGCTGTTTATGAATAAAAATATGGGGGGGAAGAAACCACGCAGATTTTCCCTGTATATAGGTTGCAAATATTGAATAAGGAATTTTACAAGAGTTTGTAAGAAACTCCTAGCCTCTCAGCATGCCTCTATTCAAGAACATCGTCCTACAGGATCTGTCATCTGAAGAGCAAAAATATGAAGACAGTGTAAGAAAGATATAATTTAAACTATATTAGAAGATGCTAGAGATTGAATATTTTTTCCCAGCTTCCTTCATCCGAAAAAGAAATCTAAACTATGACACTATCTATGCTCTATTTATAATGAAGATTCACAGAGTCACAGAATCATTTAGGTTAGAAAAGACCTTTGAGACCATCAACTCCAACCTATGACCTAACACCATCTTGTCGAGTAGACCGTGGCACTGAGCGCCGCGTTCAGTCTTGTATTAAACACCTCCAGGGATGGTGAGTCCACCACATCCCTGGGCAGTTCATTCCACTGCCCAATCATGTTTCTGTGAAGAGCATCTTTCTAATGCCCAGGCTAAACCAACCACCCCTGGTGTAGTTTGTGACTCTGTCCTCTTATCCTGTTGCTTGTTACTTGGGAGGAGAGGCCGAATCCCACCTGGCTACAGCCTCCTTTCAGGGAGTTGCAGAGTGTGAGAAGGTCACTTCTGATCCTCCTTTTCTCCTTGCTAAACAGCCCCAGCTTCTTCAGCTGCTCCTCATAGGAGAGTGATTTAGCTTGTGTCTCAAAAACACCTTCATTTGGAAATGTCTGAGTTTTGTTAAGATGTGTGCTATCTTATATTAACTTATTTTCTGCATAAAACAGAAATCTTTAGGGAAGACTGTGACTGCTAAGGCATAATTGTCTCTGCACTTTTCTGAAAGTAATGAAGCTCAGCAACATTCCTGAAAAGAATGACAGGTAAAACACACAGTTTGTCTTTATATACCATCCAAACCCCAAGACATGATTTCTCTAGTGAGAATCCAGTGATTCTCACAAAGATCTTCTAACAGGCATACATTTTTTAAATGCATTTGACTTTTTCTTTAAATTGCTTCCTGAGTTCTCCATGTACATAATTAATGATAAAAATATATCCTGGAGAAAATAATTTAGTAATGAAGTCAGCAGAACATAAATATACTTACAAAATATAAAGACACCCACTGGTGAAGCCAACAGACATCTAGGAAACTTATGAAAGCTAAGGAAACCTTTTGCTATTTCTGTCCTGAGCCACAATGCATGATGCAGATGGTTGTGGAAAGTGACTTTCTGAAGGATCATATCACTGTTGTTTTTCGTACTCAATTTGTCCAAAATTCATTTCATAATCATGCTGAACCTCATCTTTATGACATCATAAGCATAAAGATCCTTTGTCTCCCACGAGGGAGCCAAGGCAAGTGCTTCTACATTGCTTTCACCATGCTTCTGCAAATCTCATTAAATTAGAGAAGAGGACATTAAATACCCTGGAGGAGATAGTGCACCTTGAAGCATTGACTCACTGAGGAATCTTTTTGTATAAATGTCATTAGTTTCCATCTCTTCCAGGTGTTCCTCTTAGCCAACAGTGCAGGTAGTTATCAATTTCCTAACATCATTCAGAAACATTAACTCACCCTCTTTCCCCACTATACATACATAATTATTATACACATACAGTTCTATGATAGTTGATTTCAAAGGCTTAGACTTGATGGAGGAATTCTAAATAGATGTTTTCAATAATTGCACAGCTTATAGCAGTAGTGAAGAATATGTGACAAATTGGCCTACTGCTATCTCTGTCCTCAGCATTTCTTGCGCCTGGCTAAACTAGCTCCAAATAAGCACTTTGGTGTCTAGTAAACTCCACTTATGGTCTTATTTAAAAGTAAAACCCAATCAAGTGCAGAAACTTTGAGGTATATTTACTATTTGATCACTTTACAGACATTAATAAGAAAAACAGTTTTTTATTTTATCATGGGCTTTTAGAATCTGAATTAAATGGGGTGCAGATTAGGTCCTTCCATGGATGCATAATACAGACAAAATGCTTCCTATTGCCATGTTTTTAGCTGACATATCTACTTGTCTGTGTTAATCCCAGAAACATAGGTAACTGAGATTTCCATGATCTAAAGCAAAACACTTTTTGTTGTGTGTGGCTTGCTACATAACACTAAAGTGGCAAAGTTTGCAAGGCACCCACTATTCAATCTGACCTAATTCTGGCACCTTCCTGGCTGTGCAAAATTCTTCCAAGCTGAAAACTGCTGCCCAAACAGAATTAAAATGATCTTGAGTGTCTGAGACTTATGCATAGTTAATTCAAGGAAGTATTTTCCCCAAAGTAAATTTTCAACAGACACTTGTTCTCTTAAGGACCTGCAAAGAAGGTGTGAAGTGTTTTCCTCAACCGAATCAGTGGGAAATATCTGAAATCTTGTTTCTGTAGCACTGCAGTCTTTCAGATCTTGCTTCTGTTCTTATCTTGAAACTTTTTACTGTCACCTTGTGAAAAGACTCTCACTAGAGAGCCAGAGTATGAGAGCTTTCCAGTGGCTGCAATAGCAACAGGATTAAGCCATGATTAACTTCTGTAGGATACGGGTCAAACCTTGGATAAAGACTAAGAAATGGACCTGTGTTTGTTCTATAAATCTAACATACTACAACTCAGACTTCTTATTGCCGTGGACAGACTACTGATTCATACAGCTTATTCTCACTGAGCTAAAATATTTATGAATCACATGTTAGTGGGAACATTCAAACACATTAATACAGATAAGAAAACTACAGTTGCAAGCAGCTATACTATCATGTACCTGTCAACTCCTGAGCACTCTAAGATATTTCATTAGTTATATATTTTTATATTTTGTCCTTGCACTGAATGTTCAGAGATATTTTCTCTATTTAAATCTGTGTTTGAAAAATGATCTCAAAGTGATCATTCAAAAAGATTACTACCTGTTATTCCTTAGCCAAATGTAGAGATTCAGGTAAATTACTTGCCTCCTTGAATTTGTCACTGTGCCTGACAGCTTGCTCATATATCCAGTTATGATTATGCATTGATTTTAATGATGAATAAACTATAAAAATGCATGGTAAAATAAGATAAGCATGGAAAAACTTACTGTTTCAACATTCTTCCTTATAATAAATTGCATACACATCTTATACTTGCTGGAGATGAAATTCTAGGGATTAGGACAGGTTAATAATGCAAAACATGAGTCTAAAAGACATGTCTGTTCTCTGAGTACTGAAGAAGATGAGATCTTGCAAAGCATCATGCAGCAGAAAGCAGAGGAATCACTTGCACTAATTCTGCTGCTAGAGCTTATGTAGCTTTTCCCTTTTTCTGAAATGATCACATCCATTTCTTAATGCATAGAGAGAATGCAGTTACAAACCCACTCCTCGGCATGGCTACTAGGACTAGCTGCTGACCCCAACAGACCACACATAAAGAAAGGAAAAGGTCAATTGGGTGGAATAATTTAAATAAACTATACCACTGATAGATAGTGCCTTATTTTCTTTCCTTAAAATTTTTGAATTTTAAGGACAGGGTTTTTTATGTAGTAGAATAAATTAAGATAATTTGCATTTTCCTGACTCTGTAGATGTTCCTCAGAGGTGTCACGTCACTCCTATCTTGTTGTTTTTCTCTGCTAAAGCAGAGCACACCAGCTACAAGTAAGTTTGATTAAACTGAAGCTAATGATCTTCCAACTGATTCTCACATAGATGGGAAGCCTCACTTGAAACACTATTTTTGTTGCAGGCAACATGACAAAAAAAGATAAAACTATCAAATTGATCTTCACTGCTGACATTTGGCTTGCAAGCTGATTTAAAATACCTATTTAATATCATAAATAGACTACTAATCCAGAATAATTTGGTTTTATATGGCTCTAGAAAACAGTTTGTCATCGATGACAGCTGTGTCACCAACACATTGCTGGTCTGGCAGCTTGTGGCAGTGCATACCATTGCAGTAGGCAGGCATAATTATTTCATACATTATTCATTTTTTCTGTGATTCAAGACCATGAACCTCATCCCTTGTTTTCCCAAACACAAGGGACCTCAAAAGAAGCTTGTTTAGCAAGTAATATTAGCACTTTCTGTTTGCTAATCTTGGAAAAGGAGCATGTCCAGTCACTTATACCCACAAAGCAAATGCTAAAAAAATGTTAGGAGATCACTTCAGGTACCACATTCAGTTAGCCCTTGACATGTTTAAACAGAAATAGGTAGGATTTTATTAGATAATAGGAAATAATCCTTCACTGTGGGGGTGATGAGGCCTTAGAAGAGATTGCCCAGAGAAGTTGTGGATGTCTCGTCCCTGGAATTGTTCAAGGCCAGACTGCATGGAGCTTTGGACCAACATGTTCTAGTGGAAGGTGTCTCTGCTCATGGAAAGTGGGGGGGAACTAGATGAATTTTAAGGTCCCTTGAACCCAATCCATTATATGATTTTATGACTGTATGATATGATATCAACATAGGTGTTATGGTGGTGCTGTCTTTTTCCTTATTAACAAGTGGAAATGAATCCAAGAATTTATTTACTGTGGTCACTAAACCACTGTGACATGCCAATAAAACCTGTCTTCTGAACAGACATTACAGCATGCCTGACAGAGGGACAAAAGTTTTCTATAGTGTTGTTCCCAACTGCAAGGAACATCTAATGCTGTAGTTGCCTCTAAAAAAAAAAAATCGAATAATCTCAGATTTATTCTTGCTGCCATTGAAAATATTAAAACTGAGGGAATGACCATCATACACATCTTCAGTATCTAACTACTATTTTTCTTTCTCTAGATGTAGCAACAGTAAACTTTGCTTCCAAATCTGAAACCTCTAAAGAAACAGCAGCCCTGAAAATTCTTTCTTGAGTCCCCAGGCTATAATATCTGATACTAAAGCTGCTTGAAATTGTTTGCTAGAGATGAGAGCCGTGGTTGTGTTGATGATCCCTGCCTTCGAAAGCTTTTCAAGATAACAGTCAAGTTCAACTTTTTCTAAGTCTCTCTGAACTTTGGATATAATCTCTTTAAAGCTCCAGCTAAGCTCACCAAGCTTTGCTGGGTTTTCCTTCCCACAACATTTTTTCTTACATTTGAAAAGTTTCAACAGTCTATCAAGGAGGCTGTGAAGAGCACCTTTTACTTCAGATTCTCCTCTGACAGAGAAAAGAGCCAGAGTGTTCCACAAACCATTTAAAAAGAAAAAAGTATGCAAGCTTGAAAAATGTTTTGAACATTTTCCCACTGCAAGCTTCATCTCTCCCACCTTGGCAGATTTTGCTCAGTTTTGCCATGCATAGGTCTGAATGGCTGGCCCCGGAGGGCATTAGTATTCCACTTAAACAAGTAAATTCAAACCTAGATCAATGTTTTGAATTGTCTCTGGCATCTAAGTCCACTATGGTTTTAACTCACCTTCATGTTTTAAACAGGAAGCTGAGGTGAAAAAAGACCCATGTCTTCTCTGTACTGGCATGGATTTAAAGAATATTTCCATCCAGGAAAGAAATATCTAGTACATATCTGGATACAACGTCTGGACATTGGCAAATAGCCTGCTTCCATTTGGGACACCGGTGTGTTATGCCAGCCAGTCCTGCAGACTGTGCTTCAGAGCCAGCACAGGTGCCTGAAGAGACTCAAAGGTGCGAAGCTTTATATCAATGCATTTTGGCACCGTTATTATTATTTTTCTTGTCTGAACTAAGGATAAAGGTATCAATTCAATTTTTAAAGTAGTAAGATACTCACTGACAGCAGCTGAGGCTCAGGAAAATGGTCTTACAGTTCATATTAACATCTATGTAAGCACTTAGCCAGGAAAAATATGGACATTTGGCTTTTCTGTGGTTCTGCCCAAGCCACAATGGCAATAAAAGTCTGATGAGTTCCCAAACTGAATTACTGCTTGAAAACTGAAAAAGAGGTGATGTGTAAATGGCACAGCTGATTTCAAGATATGTATTTCTGTGTAACTGGAATAGAGCAAACAGGTAAAATGGTAAAGTGGTCAGGCAATGAACATGTTTTTGGTATAGAATGAGGCTGAATTTTGTATGTGTTTACAATATGGGTACCGCAATGGGGTTTTAAGCTTTTTTCACTTATATTTTTCAATATTCTTGAGCAATTGATAAAAAATGTATGAATGTACTTGGACTTTCTCAGGTACAAGCCAAGTTTTACTCTGTACGGTAGAATTGCCAGGAGTATGTCATGAATTCCATACAGAAAGCAGATTTTCAGTGTTGAAAGCATGACTGAAATATTTAAGGTGTTTTAGTCATGAAACACCTTATACATTTACTCTAGAAAAACACTGCTTCGACTTTTAAGGAACTAACTAGGACAAAATCTAAATCTGTTGATTTTCATCCCTTTAACTCCATACACTTTCATATTTTATGTCATGTGGATGAAACAGAAAAATATAAAGACAATGAGAAGAAACGTGCCTTTGTAACCATAAAGAAATCTTGAGCAAAATATACACCACACATATTGCTGGCGGTGCCCATAATTAATCTGTTAAACTACTCCTAATGCATTCAAATGTAATTACTTTAAAACTTTTAATAGAAGTGCCAGATAACGCTCGTTTCATTGGCACCAAATGATAAATGGAGGAATGGCACTTGTCTTATCCCCATAATTTCATATTTCTATATATGTTACTCATTGTTTACAAATCTTATAAATATATCCTCAGAGAGTGTTCAAACATTTATAACTTGTTTAATTCATGAAGAAATTATGCTTTAAATATACATTTTTTTCTGCTGAGTCTAACAGGGCTCAAACTCACCATTTCCTTCCCAGGAGGTATTAATGCCAGAAAAATAGTACTATTCTCTGGAAGTTGTATACAATATTGCAATGTGTTCTTGACTCCCAAGTCTTAAGAAAAACTGAACAAACCAAAACAGCCATTCTAAGTGAATATATCTAATGCAATGCTAATAGCATTCATTTTTACTTCGGGTAACATGGATCATAAAACTGTATTAAAATATTTGCTTTTTTGTAAAATATTTTTCACCTGGATTGTAATGATACACATTCCTTAGTTATTTTTTCATATTAACCTTATAATTGTATTTTTAAAATGCAATGAGACTTTATGGCACTCATCACTGTTCTAGAGGGAAAACAAATGTTGATTTAAAATTGTTTATATGAATTCAAAAAGGGTAATAAATTAAAAGTAGCTCTAATTCCCTAGGATCTTTGCCTTTACCTTAACAATTGTTAAATTGTTTAATACCTTAAAATTGTTAAAATTCAACAAGGAATCTGAGTGACATACGAAATCAAAACAAAACAAAACAAAGAAAGAAACAAAGGGGGAAAAAAGGAAGGATTTATAAAAATTTTAACCCACAATGGATTAACATTTTGTCTTTTCTTGTTTTTCTTTTCAGCCATTAGCTGTTCATTAAAGCCGGGGCCTGAAACAGATTGAGGCAAAATGCTAGTTTGTTGCTGTGTTGAGAGATAGTCCACTGATTTATGGATATAAGTTGTGAAATCTGACTTTTGAGCATGAGAGGAAGACAGCACATATCTATTTTCTTCTGAGGCCATGTATGCAAGCAAAAAGAATTGTAATTATAGTTATGCCAATAGAATTTTAGTAACAAACCACTATGCTAGAGACAGAGTTCACCTTTAAAATGTTCTTTTATGGATTGAGCTAGCACCAATATATTGGGAAATAAACAACTGTAACACACACAAGAAGAATATTTTGCTTACACAACCATTTTTATACAAATATTTTTACCAATGTGACTGTACCAGAAAGTGGTAATGGGGGAAAACAGACTAAGTAACACATGATAGAAAATCTCTGTTCTAGATGAAGCTTGATATGACATATTACATTTTAGACTTTGCTACAAAAGTAAAAGAATTTGTAGTGAGGATAATTTGGGATATCCAAAGTAGCTTGCACTGCAACTTGGGAGATAATTCACATGGCTGTGCTATTTCATTCATATGACTTCCCTAATTATTTTCAAGTCTAGTGGAAAAAAAAGTTATTTTTTACTTTTTGTTTGTTTGTTTAATCTCATCTGTCTTAAGATATTGTTTTAATCATAAGAAAAGCAAATATGATAAATGTTTCCATGACCCTTAATTTTTTTTCATATTGAATAGAAACTGTATATACGTTACTGAATGTTGGTTAACAAGTGTATTTTTCTTTCTTTTACGAAAGGTAGCATATTTGTTATTTCCTTTTTAGTGTGATTTAGATTTGTTTTTTTGGTTTTTTTTAATGAGCAAAGGAAAAGTACAACATGGTTTGTTTCTAACCTCTTAAGAAACAAATGGTTTTATTTATTAAAACAATCATACTAACTAACTAAACATTCTAAATTGCATTTGATATTCAAAATATGCTACATGATCTGGCCTGAGGGAGACTTCAAAATCCAGAAAGGAATTTTTCAGATTCATTTGTTGATGTGGGAAGCCTGACACACAAGAAATTTGACTGGGACATGTACATTTGTACATAGATGCATAAATATAAAAAATATTATTTTTCTTTCCTAAAATTCTACTTTGAGATGACTTATGGGTGTGAGATTTTTTCATGGAAGTTAAAGAGAAACATTAAATTAATAAAGTGGAAATACGAATGCGATTAACAGAATTATGTTCTCATATAGTGCATCTGTATTTTGAAACAGCTTGCTACAAAATCAGTAACCTAGTAAAATTCAGAGATAATTGGAATCTTATGTAAACCACAAGCATTTCTGCTCCTAATACACAGTGCTAACAGAAAGCTGAGAAAAGCCTGCATCAGTACTATAATACAATCTGTCTCCCATCTTTAACCTTAAACTGAGACAAATCATTATAGTGTAAGGAATCCTTCCCAGTCCACCCAGATTGTATTAGAAGGAGAAGGAAGACATCTAAAAAGAAAGCATTCAAGGAAGAGAACAAGATCCTACTATAAAAGATTCAGCTACAAAGCATCCCTGAAACATACCACAAAATTTGTTCAGAGATTGTGGTTAAGAGCTGAAGAATGCTGGGTGGCTGTGGTGGTAATATGATTACTGATAAAAGCAACTTTGACGCAAAAGAGACCCTAAAAATGATAATGCATAGTTTTTTCTGTTACTCAAGTCTGTCTAGATTCTCCTTTGAAATATTATTTTGAAACTCTCCGAAGTGCTTGAGTGTTACCGTTTCTAGGCTCTAAGTTTTCAGGCAGGGGCAAAACCATATTCAGTCTACTCCGTAGCATCCCAAATGATATTGCTAGCAGAAATCCCTACAATGAAAGAAAAATGAACTCTGTGTCAAAACAGATTATTATACTGTGGAAACCAAGAAAAGAACTACAAGTTCCAATTTGGCCACATCTAGTAGTGTATAACTACAAAATCAACACAGAAGTAGCAGGACCAAACGTGGAAGAAAATACATATTTGACCTTGTTCCAAGATGCATGATTGAAACACAAGGGAAAATTGAATTCAATAGTGACCAAAAAAAAAAAAAAAAAAAAAAAGAATAATGTAAGACTTCTCTCTGAAAAATGTCATAAAAAATGTCATGTTCATTACATCTGTAATTAAAGCTTTACAAAAATTAGGACTGCCTGTAAAGAAGAATACAGAGCTTGAAAGCCTTGACTAAATAATGCAAGGTCAAAGTAAGAGAGAGTAGTGGTTCAATTAGCACAACAAAAGAACAAATATCAAAGCAATCTCAGGAACAATTGCAGCAACTAAGTTACTACATGTCAAAATGAACAGCCATGCAAAGCACAGAAAAAGAGACAAGGTTTATGCAGAAGAGAAAACCTAAAATTTCCCTATCACAACTGCTGATCAGCAGTGTACCAGATACATGCTCAGCAACTGAATAGAATTCATTCCTGAAAAGAAAATTTCTATTAGTGCTGAATGTGTGATGTAGAAGAAAAAAAAATTAAAAAGACTTCAAAGGCAAATGCCATTCCACAGACCAAATCCATATCTGTCTGTGTATGATACTGACGAAAGCTAAATGGAAATGGGGTGATTTGATATGCTGCTGCTGGGATTAGTTCTGATGGCAACACTGTGCTGTCCTGTAACATTAAATGTGCTGCAGCATGATCCAGCTTCTGTGCGGTCTGCAGGGGTCTTTCCTTTTGCTGAAATGAGAAATGCATCATCTTCTTAATAAAAAAGGAAGGGTGGGGAGAGATGACAGGCTAATAGTGGAGGACATTCACTGCTGCTGCTTTCAGCCCAGCCTGGTGTACAGAGCAGTTGCATTGCTGCATTGTCAGCCTGAGATGGAAATTGTCACTCAGTGATCACAGACTGTAACTCTATCTCCCAACTTCTTCAAAGAGAAGAACAAGCGTCAGTCTGCACACATGCATTATGCCCCCTGCCACATGTTATGTCAGAAAGCACACTAAACGTGCAAAGACACTTTGTGTACTCCCCATTCATGGATTCCCTGGTCACCAGAGTGAAGGAATATGTCTCTGTGAAGCCATCTCTCCTCTAAATACAGTTGGCTGCAGCATGTCATGCCAAAA
The DNA here is from genome assembly GCA_036630365.1 of Acanthiza pusilla. Lineage (NCBI taxonomy): Eukaryota > Metazoa > Chordata > Aves > Passeriformes > Acanthizidae > Acanthiza > Acanthiza pusilla. Next base: position 29,219,868 of record JAXCHO010000036.1, on the reverse strand, counting down.
GGGTATCAGCACAGTTCCCTGCAGGCTGAATAAGCCATGACCTGACCCCAAATTCTGCTCTTCTCTCTGTATGCATGTGATAGAGAAATAGCTCTAAGAAAAATATGACAGAAGCAAATCAGTAGTGATAAAGGCAGTGGCTACCTTCTTAATCAACATGTGGCCCAGGTTCTTTTAAGAAAATAATGCTTCACAATAGCTGTACCTTTAATTCTTTTATACTATTTTCCTGCTGGCTTCCACAAAGCATTTCATCTGCCTAGTGAAAAAGAGAGGCTGCTGACCTTCCCATTTACAATAACCATTGTGAGGGATTCACTTCACCTAAGCTTGGCCCCGTACAGAATAGCCCTCTAGCTTAATATATTCATTTTGGTACCCTTCTTAGAGCATATTGCCTGTATTGAACATTTGTTTCAGGATGTGCTGTGTCATGTTATTGATGAACAAAATGTATATGTTGTTGGTGTAAATCATTCTTCTTATGTCTTTCTGTCCTTCGTAAAAAATCCTACTTATAAGATGCTGTCTTGATCCCTTTCTTCTTCCTGAGGCTTAGCGTGTTTTGATTATAATGAAATCCATGTTAATTGACCACTCAAAGACTGGGTCTATACTTCAGTCACAAACTTACACATCTCAGCTATTTTTAAAATAGCTGTTCCTGGTATAGTAGCAGTTTAATCAAGACAGTATGGAGCTTAGTGCAGGCTAAGCATTTCTCCTCTGTACTATTGTTATTCTTACAGCAAAATAACATCTCAAAGCTGTCCTTTAAGGTACGTTATTGTAGCTGGAACTCAGAGCATTTTAAGGACATAATAAGAAGTATATAAATTAAAAAGTGTGAAAAGAAAGATATTTCTCAATTGAAGCATAAACCCAGGATGTTACTAAACATCATAAAATAAAAGTGGCAAAATACCTTTCTTGGAATGCCATTAGGAATCCCCATTTATATATAACATTTTTACTGCTGAATTTAGTGATTATGCAGGGACACACAATTATACAAGACAGGAATAAAATTGTGTTGGGAGGTTTAGTCCATTCCCCCAATATGAGCATCTATCAGTATTTTAGAATGGCAGTATTAAAGTCCTCAAGGAGTTTTCCAGTGTTCCTCTCTCTTCTCTGAAAGCAATGATTTTCAGCACAGGATCTGTTTTCTGTAATCTAGAAGAAAAAGAAAAATAACAATCATATGATTCCATAAATACTGAGAATTTTAAAGCACTTTTCCAGTGTATACATACATGAAATAACATTTCAATTCTTTTAAAATACCTGAGACACAAATTCTTCAGCATATTAAATTTTTATAAAATACCACAAATACCCATTTAGATTAAACTCCATTTACTAATATCCAGAAGGTCAAACTTCACCTGACTTCATTTAGCCAAGCCATTGATATATCTTTCCAGTTATTAAATAAAAATAAAGCTTTCACATTCACTGTATTTTCTGAAGTCTGGTGTGTACCTTTACTCAAAATAGAGTTGTGATTATGCAAAATGAAGAGCTCTAAAGTATATATTAATTGGTATTGGATTTCAAAGCATTTTAATCAACTTGCTAAAGATAGGTGTTACTGTCTCTAGACCTGGTCTAAGGATTTAATACTAGAAATGTTATTTTGCTCTGAAGAGGCTTCTGATGTCCTTTTAAAGTGTATGGTCAGTTCACAGAGATAGACTTCAGATACTTGCTTCCCTGTAATTATTTTTTCCCTTTAATTTGAATAAAGTTTATTAAAAAAAGATTGGAATGAATGATCACACTTTCCATGGCCATTCATTTGCCTGCAGCACCACTTTTCAGAATTTTCATAATACATAAAATGTGATTAGAATAATTTACTGCTCTTCATGAATAATAAATTATATAATAATTTCTTATTCACACATCTCTTACAGAACAAACTTGTTTGGTTATATTGCTTGTCATGACATTATGAAGCTATTAAAACTTTTCTGTCTTAAAGTAAGGATTCCCTAAGTTTGCTTCAGTATGGTTGGTCACATTTAGAACAAGTTTAGTCTAGTACATAGCTATGTTTAGTACATGTTTAGTTAGCTTGGACCTGGGTTCTGGCAATACTTCTATTGTCTTCTTGGAGAATCAGTTTTTATTCTTGTCTTGTCTAACTTCCCTAGGTTTTATATTAATTTTTTTCATGCTGGGCCAGCACTGCTCAGCAGCAGCTAAAACACTGGTGTGTTAACACCTTTCCTAGCTACCAATGCAACCAGCACTGTGAGGACTGCCAAGGGAAAATGAACTCCATCCCAGCCAGACCGAATACAATCTCTAACAATCATACCTGGGAAAGAAGAGCTGTCCCTATACACAACCCTCTAACAAAAATAAATAAGTAAATAATCCAACATAAACCCCAAGTTATACTTTGGTTGATCTCAAAAGCAGCAGCCCATGACTGAACAAAAACCTGCAGAACGTCAGAGTAATAGGCAGACTATGGTCAGATTTGACATTAAAGTTTCCTTATACTTCTTATCCAGGGTAAAACAGAGAAGCTACCTATCAATTTTTTTTTTTCCTTAAGGCCTTTCTTTGTTCCTTTGGAAGCTAATTACTGAGGTGTTAATATTCAAGACTTTAAGCTCCGAAGAATATTTGAAGTGAAATGGTCTCAAGAAAAATACCAAAATAGTTGTTTTCACCCAGAGAAGCACACACATATACTTGTTCTCCTTCCATTTCCCCTGATCTTTATCAGTTGAGATAAACGAGCTCCAGTTCTCACAGAAAAAAACATCAACAAAACTAACAAAAAAAAAAAAAAACCACAAAAAAACCAAAAAAAAACAAAACCGAAAACACTAAACCAGACCTACTATGTCTTCACCACTTCACCATTTTTGATTTCAGGGTTTTCTTCTCATTTTGTATTGCTGCTCACTAACCTAGGTGGACATTTGTCCTTCATTGCAATACCCATATACTGTTCTTTCATTAATGACTCTGAGCTGAAGATTAGATTGAGAAAAACCTCACATGATTATGAAATTGATTATCTGGTAATATACCATTAGTACTTCTCAGATGACACTTGCAGATGGACTTAAATTTCTAAGTAAAAATTACATGTTAATAAAAAATGTGGTTTATTGTAATAAAAATTTTTAAATCTGATTGTATTTTTTCATGCAATTTTAGATGTTTGGCCTTTTTCAATTGATTATATTAGACTTTATAGTTTTTGTTTTCTTCCTTTTTCAATCTCTTTATTGAATTTGCATGATCAGCTATATTTGCTTTTAGTGTTCAATCTTGATGACTTATTCAAAATTCCATTTTCGTACTCCTTTCACAGATGCTGCAAACCAGCTGGCTCCAGCCAAGACTTCTTCAATTAGCAGCAGGTCAACCTTTCCTTCCGTCCGTCACTTGACCATGCAGCTGATATAAAAACACAGAGAAGGCAGGGAAGAATGGAAAGGAGAGTTAGCCTGTTTCACATTGAGGAATTCTGATTGCGCAGCACTTTGACCTGTTTTTATTTAGCTTGGTAGGAGTTTTGCTACTGATTTCAGTGCCTATTGGTCCAGACTTTATTAAAAAGATTTTTTGCTGGATTCTTTTAAAACTCCACATTACATTATTCAGAAGGGAAATCAATCTACCAAGAGAAGTCACTTTTAGAGTAAATACAGTAGTGAACTGTGGAAATGCACATATTTAACCTTTGAAATGTCTTTGAAAAACATTATGTTATTCTCCCCAGTATCACCTTCAAAGGGCTTATTGTAATGGCACTCTGTCTTTTGATTTCATTGGACATTGAAGAAATCAGTGCCATTAAAAGGACACTTGAGTTTTGATAGTAAAGGAACTATGGGATTTCTGGCTGTTTAAGAGGTTAAATACAAAATGTATATAAGCCTCCGATTAGCACCAGACAATCATTTCCACATGCAACATGGGAATCTTTCAAGTACTTTTGTCCAATATTTTAAATGCTTGCAATTAGTTCATGTAGGAAACATGAAAATTTTTCTCCGTGATTTCATCAATACTGAAATCAAAGACACTCAGTCACTAATTCTGCTGTTAGAAAGCAAAGCAAAAATTAAACCTTTACTGAGTATAGCAACTTACGTGACCTAAGAGTAGACTATCTGAATATTGTCTGCAGCATGTATAGTACTAAAATTATACAGTGAATACTATATGTTTACTCAAGCATGTTCATATGTAATTTGTCTATGCAGCAGCAGCGTACACAGCTCTTTCCACTTAGGGATTCACCATCCAATCCTCTGAAAGGACCAAGCACAATTGTGACATCTATTGCCAACCCAACAGCCCCCCAAACATTAGGCCCTTGGGCTGCACTGCTTGGCAGAGCAGCTGTAGAGTCTCACCTTCAGACAGGAAATAAGGAGATGATCATGCGCCTCAGAGGATTTATCATTTTCCCCTCAAATACTGTAGGGTTTAACCAAAACAAAACCTGTACCCCAATGAGGTTGCACAGCTTCTGTTAAACAGTCTGACCTTGTTACTCCATGTATCATCACACTCCACCATTACCAACCCCATAGATGTAGGGAAGATAAACCCAAACCCTTTCCAGCAATTCATAGGGAAAGGATGAGAAGCCATGGGTACTTGATATAAGGAAAATAATATGCAGTGAGCGTGGTCAAACACTGGACCAGAGAAGTCTAGATTTTGTGACTTATTCACATAAAATAGCACAATAATGAAAAGCTGAGGCAATTGATAAAGTATTTCTGAAGTTCCATGCCATGGTGTGTGAGAATTGCTGAAAGGAATAATTTGAGAAATATTTCTGCAGATGCCTCATATTTTCAAAAATAACTAGGTAATTTATCCCTCAGGAATTGACTTCCACCTTTCTTTTACTTCTAGAAGTTCCTTTATTTACAGGAGTTGTCTGCCAAATTCAGGAAAAATGTGTCAAGGCTGGAGTACATAAACAAACAGCTTGGATTACACAAGCATTGCCTCCCTTGTTGTCCGATGGAATAACAAGAGCGTGTCTCTGAGAAATGAGCCATTTCCTTTCATCCATATGAACTGAAATGACACCATGTTGAACTGCACACTGAAACTTCTAGTATGCATATCTTTCATTCAAATGAATTAACCACACACATCTAGATAGATCTAGATCTAGGAGACAGAAATAGAGCTCAGCTCAAAATCCATGGGCATCCTTCTCTGCAACTTTTCTTCAGGAGAATCCTCAGGGTTCAACCCCATGGAGCACTAAGTTACCTCACCTATCATTGACATCAAAGGGGTTCAAGGGCACTCAGCATCACACAGAACACAGCTTCAGCCTGTCGGCATGTTTAAACTCCAGACATTTCTTTTTAATGAATAAAATAACATTCCCTTCTATGCTTTCCCACTTAACTAGTGCTTTTCTCCTTTCAAGCCTGATTTAGAAAAGTGCTAAGTAAAATGAACACTTACTCCTTGGCTTTTCCATCACCAATTACCACTGACAGACACAGCCAAATGGCACAGTGGATTTCTTTGCCACATGGGTGGTCTTCAGGCTACAGTTCTGAAACATAGCAATGAATTCAGCACTGTGTAACAGCACTCACAGAAGCAAAAGTAGAGGGAGGGCAAAGTTACTTTCTAACATTTTACTAAATCAGGACCAGAAGTACGCTTCTGTTAAGGAACTCAATTCTTGCTTTATGAAATCTGGCACCTATTTCTGCAAGTAGAACTTACTAATTACTGAACTCCTCTGGTGGAACAAAAGCAATATCAGAACTGAATCATTCAACCCCTGCCATCACCCAGGCTGGTTGAAATGTCACAGAAACATTGAATCCAATGGGAAAAGAAGATTGTGGGAGTTCCAACTCAGGTCTCCTGAGCAAGGAATAGACTCCTTTCCAAGGAACAGTGTAGAGACACTTCAAAAGACAGTACAGCACCTTTTTTCTCTTCTTTAATTTGGCTGAAAAGTCCTTGTATGACATAACAGGACAAAAAGTGATAGTTAGAGCACACCCTGCCACTGCAGTGAAGCCTACTACAACATGTCACTTTGCAGTCTATGTGCCAAGGTGGATGAGGAAGTCCAAAGGAGGCACTTAAACGAGGGCACTGAAAGTGAGCCTCCTCTCACCTAAAGTCAGATGGACAATGTTAAAGTCCCTATTATAATTCCCTCCATAGTCAATAAGAAGAAATCGGGAGGTATTTGCAGCTGCACTTTTTAAAAAGTTTCTTTTCTGATGGGGTGAGTTACTTTTCTCCGTGGTCTATGAAAGTGAATTTGACAAACTACTGATGAATGGGTCCAAGATTCCTCTGTTTGCTGCAGCCCTGTGACTTCTCTGCCTCTGCATACTGTATAGTGGATTCAATAGTGGTCTCTATTACCTGTGTTGCAGTCAGATAGTAAGACAATCTGGGCCAGGAAACAGCTTCTATTGTGAATCTGCACAGAAAAAAAGCACAGTGGAGGACATATATGTATGTTCTCCTACTAATAAATACTAATGTTGAGTATCTAGGGAACAGGACAGTGGGAAACAGTAAATAAGACCTCAATTTCTGAAATGTTCTTTACTATAAGTGAAACAAGTTTGTTATTTCATAAAGATGTCAGCTACTTTGATGGCATTATTTTTAATAAAAACATGTTGCAGGGTACAGCATTACATTAAAAATCTATGGTCATATTAGATCTGGATAATTGCAAAGGCTGAGTCAATGGAGAAAAGAGCGTTCTTATATTGAAAAAGTTCCCCACCACATCACTTGTGCATTAGCAGCAGGGCTGAGGGCGGAGGAGCTCATTGCTTTCACAAGGCTGGAAACAGTTCCAACATTCCCACTGCCAGAATACTTTATTAATATTCCTTGTCTTACAGCCTGGCAAGTGAAAAACTAGAGACCTGTCATCAATTAGAATGGTGATGATGAGCCAGCCTAAAATAGGCCAATGAACAGGGTAAGTGCCCCTGTGGTTTGTCAATTACCTGAATTATTTGCAGTAGTTTTAGTGTCATCTGCAATGAATACAAATAGAAAGCACATGATGTCTGGAATGCAGCATGTTTAAGATCAGCTTTGGTGTTAACAGAGGAGGGGAAACAACTGACATGTTTTAACAGAAATATTGCAGAAGAGGAGCTCTCATTCACGTCTCTCTCCCCACCTTCACACATGTTAAACAGACTCCATTCTGTCTGGCAGCCCTGTGCTTTTTATGGAGGGTGAACCTGGTGGAGGGAAGTGTAGCTCTGCTGACCCTGCAGTCTGTGTCACAGTGCCACTGGCCACTGCTACCACTCCTTGTCAATGACTCACCAAGAATCACTGTAATTTCAGGGGATCTCAGCTCACCAAGGCAACTCTTCCCAAAAAATTCTGTTGTAGATGGAAGGTGACAACAAGAAGAAAAGGCAAGAGTAAAGAAACCCAATATTCCTGAATTCAACTAAATTATAGAGAACTTTTTTTTTTTTTTAAAGGAAAATGTCAAATAAAAGAGGCTGATTTTTTTTTCTTTGTGTTTGCTCAAAAACTTCTGAGAGACTTTGGTGGAAAATTCCATGAGTAATATTTTACAATGACTCAGAAAATATTATACTCGTGCAACAATGATTTTTTGTTCTTTACCAGGAAAAAAAATGCACTACTACTACTTTGGTGAATATGTAGACTGATTTCTCATTTCTTGGTCTTCCTTTTACTCTTCTCCTTTTCTTTATATCTTTCCACCCTTCCTTGCTTTGTATTCTTCCCTCCCACTTCTTCTATAACTTCTTCAGAAATTATTAGGCAATTGCAATGGCTTGACATTTATAATTATTTATCTAGCCACACTGACAGTTTTGTTATTTAAAAGAATGCATGTGTAGCTATTGGCATCTCTTCAAGTTTTCTGCTGTTCCTAGAAGATGTCTTGAAATGTGTACTCTATAAGTCTTGATAAATTTCTGAATTTTCAGTAAAATCACTGAATACAGTAAAGATTTGGAGCACCACAATGGGACCTATAACTCTAGAACCCTCTCCCTTCCTAATTGGCTTTTATATAACTTTCGAGACTAAATCTGCTACAAGCATCTAACCTTCACCAAGAAATTTAAAATGTAGACACTTAGAATCCTGGCACTTAAAATATGTGGCCTCCCCATTGCCTAAGCAGTCAGACCGAGACAGAAGAAAGAGGTAGTTTTGTACCTAATTTTCCTCTACATGCTCAGTGAATGCACCAGTATATGCACCAGTAATACCAGCCTCCCTGCAAAAAGCAGATAATTTAGGAGAATCAATACAGAAGCTCAGCACACCTACAGGAAAAGTGCAAAGTTCATTAGTCTCTCCAGAGCAAGCATCACAAACAGGCTAGGAGGTCTTAACCACTAGAATGAAGCAAGTTCTAAGACCCAAAATGTGGACAGAGATCTCTGTTTTAGAAGGAGCACTCTAAGACAGTGCTAAAATATCAATTTTATTCTCTCTACCAATAACAGTCACTGAATCTTCTATAATGAAAAAAAGCTTAAATAATTAAGACCTTGCAAATTTCTTGCAACTTTAAAATATACAAATATTCCAAAATAGTCCACATTCATTGGGAATGACTCTTTAAAATTATCTCAAAATCCCTCATTCATGTATAGAGATACAGTAGAAGTGGAGTAGAATTTTGGCTACTTTTTTACTTGGAGCACATGCTGTCATCATACTATGAACATTAAATGGGCTGATTCACTTCACAGAATATCCAGTATTGTTACTAAATTCCACAGTGACTGTTTTATTATGCTAATTGATAATCTAGTGTGCTCCGAAGATTAAAGAAAAATGAAATTAAAGCTACAAAATCAAAGGGTAACAACTTTATAATGCCTCTTTAATTTAGTGAAATACAATTAAAGTCACACAGAGATAGAATTGACTATGAATACCAAAATGAATGTAATTGACAGAGTAAATGTTACAGAGCAGGGCTGCATAAGAGCAAAAAGAAATGTCAATAAACTTCAGTGCCACTGAGCTGTGCAACTGGGCAGGCGCAATGAACATCACAAGCCTTAAAAGTCCTTGGGGATAGCCAGCCACAAAGAAAACTATGATGAATGTTTATGAAATCACAAGTAGATAGTATTGGAAGGCTCTGATTTTACAGGCATGCAAAAAGTACTAGAATTGTAATGTGGACTGTAATTACAGTAGAAGCTTGACAGTGCACAAGAAAAATGCTCTATTGATTGGAAAAATTTGAGCTGAACATACTGCAATTTGTAAAACCTTCAGTGCTGGCAACCTGCATTTAAAAAATGGTTTCTTTTAGGCTGTAATCTGTGGAGAAGTTGCCTCAATATTTATTTTAAGTTTTTGAAGTTGGTAGAGACATTGTAGTACAACCTTCAAATTCTTGCTATTGTAGGCCAATAATTCAATAGCTCTTCTGTACTGGGCTACTTATTAAGACATCTTTTCATACACCAGATCCCTGGACACCTCCTTACTAGTTGCATTCTATGTGGGAGAGCTGCACCAATCCTATTTAACAGAATATCATACCTTCAAATTACTTTGTGGACTGCTGGGATCAATAATGGTATATAAGGCCTTTTCAGTGGAGATTGCCACTGCCAATACAACTCTGATGTTAGAAATTTGAAGGTGTTGCCTTCTACAGACCTTGTGGCTATGGTGATAAATGAGTCAGTCATGCTCTACGTCCCATGTGATATGACATTTATCATAAAAATTATTAGCATTTTATTAACCCTGCAAGTAACATGTATGGCTCCAGAAAAACAAAAAAATCCTTCTTGGAATATCTTCACTAAGCTTATTCTATGAAGAGGGGTCCAGTTCTTCTGTCTGTCAACAAAACATATTTTTTAAATCATGAATTCGCAGCCAAAGAACATTTTGCAAAATTGCCTATATCTAGAAGACTGAGTCTACAAGAGTATAATAATCAGGTTTCACAGAGTCAGGTTTTCACAACCTGATTGTTTTTAAACTGCATAGTAAAAAATGAATGAACCTGTACTGAGGGATTCATCTTAGCTTTTTAGACATCTACAATGTAGATTTCTACATATACTAAGCATCTAAACAGCCTCTATAACTGAAGGATAAAATACTACCTCCTGGAAGATGACTTGTTTCATCAAAGAAAGGTTAATCACAGCCACTGTGTGCCTAAAAAGCTCAAGTGTAGCTATCTATATTGTCAGCTTTTGATACTGAGTAAGAATAATCCTTTTTTGCAGTCAGGAGAATAGTGGTTCTATTTATGTGTTCTTTAGAAAATAAGTTTTGTTTATAAACAAATGAATTTAAAAAATTATTTACATTTGACCTCAATATAATGTTTATTTATTTACTTTGTCAAAAATTGGGAGTGAGGGAAGAAGCTCTTTAAAATAACTTAATAATTACATCCTGCCTCAAATGAGGGGATTCTACATTCAAGTCCTAGTCTGAATGAGAATCTTTGACTTATTTAAATAAGTTTTACATCATAACCTGGTATTTTCCCCACTAATTGCAGTTCCCGCAAATATTTCAGTTATTGAGTTCATGGTACAGGAAAACTAGACTCAGTGGTGATACATACACCAGTAAATTAGGTATTCCCAGACTGATTTTGACAATGAGATTCACTAGCAAAGAATGTCCTATCTCTCTACTACTAAAATTTCATATTCAGCATAACATAGGGCCTGCAAGGGTAACTAAAGGAAAGAGAGGTGAAAACCAAACCTGTGGTGCAAAATCAGTCACTCACCAAATCCCAGCAGGAGACCATTCCCAGCCAGTCTCAAAGCAAGCACAATTTTGGGAAAATCTCTCCACTCAACTTCACTGTTGAGCACAATGCTATATGGCACACAATATCCCTTTGATCAGTTTAGGTCAGCCATCCAGGCTGTGTCCCCTCTCAACGTCTTACCCTCCCCCCGCCTATTCACTGGCAGCCAAAGGGATAGAGAAAGCCTTTATGCTTCAAAATTACTGTTCAGCAGTAGCCAAAACACTGATGTGCTATTGGAACCATTTTAGACACAGGTTCATACATGCTCCTATGAAGAAGGTTAACTCCAAACCAGCCAGACCCAGTACGAAGTCACTTCCCAAAATGAGCAAGAAAATTTTGACCTGTGAAAGAAGCTCTTCCAATTGCCAAAAATCCCCAATCATGGGAAAAACATTTAAATATGTGATTTATTCATAAAAAAAAGATATTTCATTCTGATACTATTTTTGCTGGGATCAAACATTTCCTAAAGCAACAGAATGCAAAGACATAAGGATCACTCATCTGAAATAATACTTTCTTATTAGTCTTCCAAAGTTTGGTTCAACTCAGCATTAAAATTTCAAGATTAGCTGAAAGACCTAGGAAAGGGCACAAAATAATTCTGTCATCAAGATGCCCCATAAATTATAGGATTTTGTAAGTAGTTAAACAGCCATTTAAAGTATAGACAGTAAGTTTGTAAAGTCTAGGAATGTTAAGGACCACTGGTTAACTGGATGGTGTAGCATAATAAAGACCTACACAACAACTTTCTGATTTGCAAAGTAACCTAAATCTAGCCAACTTAAATAACTAAGTGAAGACCAAGTCAGGGATGTATATTTCAGCTCAGAATAATGCATCTATTAGATCAGAAATTAAAGTTTAACATCCTTTGTGGGTTACATCAAAGTCATGAAAGGAAGGAGCGTTCACCTTCTTAGGCATGTGCACCATCCCATTTACAACAAGAGAGAAAGTAGACTCAGGAAGTTTTTTTTGAGGTTTATGAAGTTCTGACTCCAGTATGCACAGGGTCAGAGCTGCCCCAGATTCAGCTACAGATTTCTTGGCCAGAAGGGTGGTAGGCAGGAAATAAACAGTCACAGTAACTAAGCAATAATTTTGTCTGGGAGATAAAGTATCCAAGAGTATCTTACACCCATCATAGATTCTTTATTATTCCAATAAGCCAGTAAAGCACATTTGGGAGCCCTTTGTGAGCTGATGACATCTTTACAACATGAGGTAGCAAACTAATATATGAGTTCCTGTATTAATCTGTGAAATGCCTTCAAAAACTAATGCACCAGGAAAGCAAAGGAAGCATCTATGTAGACAGGGATAAAGCATAGAAGCCAAGATCCAAGCCTGTGCAATAAATATGACTAGGCCCTGGATGAAGTCCTGGAGATGAGCATTGCTTACTCAATAATTGTCCAAGTATGGACTTCACTTCAGCAGGAGGAACATTTCATACGCAGTGGAGATGACAACTTCCAGGGCTTGCTGGGTCAAGGAAGCACCTTCACAATACATCACGGGAAACCCTTGGGAGGAGATCAGTTACAAGCTGGCAAGTTGAAGTTTCAGATAATTAAAGAAATCATATCTCAACAATAGGAAAATGAAAAAAACTTTTTCCTATGATAAGAAAGCAAATTGGATGTAATAAAGCACAGGAATGCAATAAAGATCAAAATTTATTTCCCTGGCATAAGAGCGAAAGGGAGAAAGAGCTATTTCTCTTTCCCTTTTTCTTTTGCTGCAATATCTGAAAGTGAGTTTTGATATTTTTCCTTCTTCATTTGCAAAAAGAAGCTGCAAAAAATCCCATCTTCACTGCTAAGTCTTTGGAAACAGAACTATTCTGCCACCAACCAGGATGTGAATTCATCTGTTGTGGGTTTCGTCACAGGGTGATGAACAAACAAACAGTAAAGTCTGCTTCTCCCAAACTTGTGGGAAAGCTATGATTTGGACAGGTGAACTGCGTCTGTATTTCACATGTACTGGAAAGATGTTCTTGTCAAAATTTCTCTCCAAATGTTATCAGACAGTTCTTGTTTCTTTCTTTACTACTTGACAGACTGTGAGAAGGGAGAAGGTCTTCATTTGAGGGATTTAGTTGCACTGTGTCAAGGCTTGCCAATAGTTTAAAAAAGCGTGTATGGAGGATAATTTTACTGTTGTAGTCCAGTCTGACCCAGCACAAGAATTACATATAAAAAATTACATCAGTGTATTACTATAAGTGGTTTTTTATGTCATTAAAAAGGCCAAAAGGAATATCTAGCAGAATACTGGCATAACTTCTTGGTTTCAGGAATTAAAATCTGAAAATTTCAATTTTACCCTACAAATTTGCTTTACTCTAAATTGAGGTCTATTTTGGGACCCTTTCTGAGAGCTGTGCTAAGTGACAGAGATGTACTTATCCAGATCCCGACTGAGTGGCTGAGGCCAGTATGTACTCATAGACCTCAGGACTCTCACTGGCATAGACAACGTTGTTAAGCATTTTTTAAGCTTCGTCTTCACCAAGATGAACTCAAATAACTTTCCAGGACATGTAAATCTTTTCCATACTTGGCACTAAGTGATTTTCAGCCTCCACTGCATAAAGCTAGAGATAGTGAATATAATGGTGAATTAGCACAGAGGAATGCAGGACTGTGAAAAGATAACTAATTTTGGTCCAGAGAGACTTTTAGCAAACTTACTTGAATAGAAAGGGTTAACAGGGTCCTACATATGAATGGTGTAGACAGCAGACATCCCTTTTCAGTTCACATGAAATGTTCTTCTTTCACTTCAAATTGTATGGTCACTCCCTGCTGAGATGAGATGTAGAAACTCCTGGTAACATCCTCTGTCTTCTAACTGACGTGAAAGATTCTACGTATGTGTGATGTATGGCAGGGAGAGGGAGACTGAAAAATCAGAGCTGCTTTTAGAAGGCCCTTAGGCACACACCTAATACAGACCTTTGCCTTTGGGATCAGTCATGTCTTGGTCTAGCTCTATAATGCTTATGTGTTGTAGATACACTGCAGAGAACACAACCTCTAAAATTAAGATTTGGTATATACAGCGTACTCAGGCTCCCTTTCTGCACTCAAAACTGGATTGCATTGTGAATATTTTTCAAAGTTTATTTCATTGTCATTCATTGTTGTACTCTGGTGGATTTTAAGGACGAGTAAGAAGAAAGTTTGTAAACATGCTAAGTTTTGGCACCATTATAATCATTTATGTATTTGATTTTTTTCTTTTTTCAGAATTATAGATAGACACATTTACCCAGAGCAGTATACTCACTGAATTATCTAGAAGAAAATAAAGGAGTCACTTCGTGCAAGGGGAATATTTAGTGTACGGTCAACATTTCTGGGAATTTATGACTGACACATTTATTTGAGGTTTTTAAGGAGGTCTTGCTCTGACTAATAAGCCCTTTGAGAGTTATAATTTAAGCCTGATGGATTGATTACAGTGGATAATTCTTTGTTTCCCAAGCATTTTTTAAAAAATTCCTTGTACTCTTCCTACTCAGTTGTTTATAAAATACATTATCTTGTTTTAATCTTTGTAAAGAAGTTAAACTAAACATGCCTTTATGTATCTGTGCTACATTTTCTCAAAATACTGTTTAGAGTAAGTCTCCCATATATACAATTTCCTTTACAGTAATTTTTTACAGAAGTACAAGTGCTGATTTAACTGGCCATAAAAAGAGAACATTTATTCATAGCATCTGGCTTATATGCTGTGTTCAGAATGGCAAACGTTTTTGTTTGAAACAGCATTGGTTCATCCAGACCATCCCCCTGCCTGTGTTGCTACAGTTCATATTGAACCATTTAATTGAAAACTAAGCAGCCAAATGAATACAATTTTGCAGCATCCAGCATTCATCCCAAAAGGACAGTGATACAATACATTGTAGGAACAACTACAAGCTGACAGCAGATATTTAGCAAATCACGTTTCAAAGAAGTGAGAAAGAAAAGGATTTCAATCGTGCTATAAACTACAAAACTCATGCTTGCTGTAAGTTCTGATGTCGGGATCTTCTCTCTTTCCCTTCCTGCATCACACAACATTTATTTCCACAAAGTTTTAATGCTGATTTCAGAACATTGGATTAAAGGTGAGATAATTTTACTGGTACAAAAGGCAGTATGAACATCATTATATTTGTATCTAAGTGTTTTTTACAGGACCAATTTTCAATTAGGTATATTCCCAATTTTTTGTTTTGTGTACTTAACATGAAAAGAACATGAATTTATGAACACTAGCTCACATGTTTCTAAAAATCTATTCTCTGGTCTGAAGTTCACTCTGATAGGTATGGGAATCTTGAAATATGAAAATTAATAAAGAAATAAAAAATATTTTCTGTATTATAACCTTTTATTTCTTCATCATAAAATATTTTTGGACCATATCAAACATTACTCTTTACAGAAAGGCAGAGAAAATTTAATTTTCAGTTCATGATTAGGACATAAAAAAATTACCCAGACAACTTAATTATTTCTTCACTTTCCTTTTTGATTTAAACACCACCTAAAAGAGTATCTGTCTACATTTTTGCATAGCATTGACATAAGCTTTAAAGCACAACAAAGCAGGGTTATCTAATCAATTCAAATAGCAGTGGCACCCTTTCTACAACTGTGATCACATCTCAAGCAAATCAGGAGCTGGCAGACTCAACATGGATTATAATTCTACTCCACACTGTATTTTCTTCTAAATAACACTCCAGCTCCCAAGAGACAAGTTTTGCAGTAAGCTCCACAGTGAATGACTGGAGACCAGAGGAGGGAAGGAATGTTTTCTCATGAAAGGAACTTTAAATTGATCCTTTTTCATAGTCAGTAAAAAATCCATGCAAGCATTACATTTCTACCCTCACCCTGGGCTCAGCATCATGACCCTGCTTCAACAAAGACTGCTAATATAGGAGAGCAATAACATGGGATCTTCAACACTTAATTAGCCCATGAAACCACTTTTCTCAAAGACTGGAGAAGATAGTTTGACGCTAGAGCAGTCATTAAATAATTTCACATCAGGAAAAGAAAATGTGCTGCTAACATATATGTTGCTGATCTATAAGACTCAATATAAAGAATATAGGCAGAGAAGAATTTTGGTATTGGCAAGGAAGTGGGCCAATGGAACATAAATTCATGGAAAAACCTGAGAGATTACTCTAGTGCAATAGAAATGGATAATGTACATTCGATACGGTTCCTCATTTCAGACAAGTTATGAGCAGTAAAGTGAAAATCTAGTGGGAAATTACAGTAAAACTGGACATGACAAGGATCAATAACCTCTGAATGAAGTCCAGTGTCACAGGAATTGAATTAGGAAGGATGAAACCACAATACAGGAGTGATTCCAAATCCACATCTGTCACTGTTGCCTATTCTCAACCTCCTATCACATCAGAGAGCCCATCTCTGGGTTGGTTCTAGACTTCGAACAACTGGGATGAAATGACTACATACTCTATTTATTATATGCTCTGTCACATCTTAGTAGATCCATCAAGATTATAACTGGGGAAACATAATCTGCAATGATACATTAAAGTAAGACAGAAGAAAATATTTAATTAAATGGTAAATTCATTGATAAAATATATTGCCTAACAAGCAACTTGTTATATTTATTATCCCATGCTTACCAGAAAAGGAATATATGCATTCCTGAATTAATTTAGAGTCCATATGTAACAACTCACACCAACTCTGATTAACATTACTTAGTTTTCAGAAATTATCTTTCTCTTGTTTAAACCTTGAAAAAAAAGTACCATCAACTCTACATTAAACAAGATAGAAAATTCCAAACCCAACACCAAAAGTCCTCCAAGGCAAACTGAGTCCTAATTTTTAGGTCTAGAAATAAGGCTTTAATTTAGGAATGGATTTCATTTATTCATACAATTTGATTGCACACAGAGACTTCTATCTTTTAACCTTGAGTTCCATGATGAGAGTTATTTGTCAATGTGTGCCAAAATGGTCACCTGCAAAGTCAGGTAAAGTGTTACTTGAAGCTTACATTTGCAGTCCTGGATCCTTGGTGAATATGATGGATTTGAAAGAACTGTGTTTAACAATCTACATATGCAGCTTTGGGAAATAAAATTCATGGTCTCAATAACTGCCCTGAGACAGGGCTTAGAAAAATATTTTTTGCTTCAAAACAAACCATCTTCTAAAATCATAAAGAGGAATGTTTGTTCCTGCATTTATTCACATTGAACTATAAACAATGTGTGGTTTTGATTAAATTTTAAGTGTTAACATATATTTTGGAGGACATGAAGCTCATTGCACACTGCACAGTCACTGCCACAGCAAATGTTTCTCCCACAGGTCTTTGATGGAAAGAAATGTTAAATGCAGATCACCTTTGGATATCCTGACCTCAGGGACAGACTTGCCAGCTTATTGTCTTCCTTTGTAACTCTTCTGTCTCATCCATCCTCTCCAGTTCACTTGGTCTTTGAACCTTGCTCTGTAATAGATCATGCAGCATTTTTCAAACTGCAGCATATGTTAAAAGAAGCACAAGCAAACAAGCATGTAATGTTGTCTCGTACTCTGTTCCCAAGTTGTTGGATAACGGACAATTCTGTGCTGCCTTTTCTAACTATTAGATACAAAATTTGATTCAGTTTCTCTGCATAACCTTCCCCTCTGCTTTCTCTCATGATTGTGTTATTCTCCCACTTCTGCTGTTATTGCAAAACAGTAGAAGAATGCTGTCTGGACCACAAAGAGAGCCAGATTCTCCCTGCACCACTTTGATATACCCTGGCTTTCATGGCAAGTTTCAGTCAAAGCAGTCACTGACAGCTTTTTGTCTACCTCACGAACTACCACAAGACACTCAGGACCTTCCAACAAAAAAGATCTTACAAGAAAACTGTCTGTGTAACTACAGATAACACCTACTTAAATGTGTTTATATGTAAGTGTTGATAGGTTGAATAGATGATAGATAGAGGAATAAGGTGATAAACTGGAGAAACAAGCACATCATAAACAGACTGCTGGTTAGTACTCAGGTCTGGCCATGCCCTGCATCTGTTCTGCAGTCTGCCCTGTCTTCTCATTAAACTGAGTTTCTAACAATTTTCTTGAATGAGCATACTGTCTACTCTGTGACCATGTGTGTGGATGTTTAAGAGCCAAGAATCAGTGACCAGGTCAGGAGCAATGTGTGCTCACAGTGTCAGAAACTGGAGACACCACAGTGTGTGCACCTTGACTGAGTCCTGTGTTGGTGTGTCATTGTGAGCAAGGATAAAGATGAACTAGCTGGTGAGAAGCTTGGTAGCCAGATATTAGAGCAGCTGTAAGTCTGGGTGAGGTATTGGAGAGAGAAAAGAATCTGAGCACTTGCTGCTGAAGCGACCAGGTGGTCTAACTCAGCATCCGTGGAGGATGTAAGGTCTGGTAGTTGACTACTGGTAAGGTCATAGGTCAGGATCAGCCAGAAAGCCCTTTAGTGATTGTGAGCCTGTACATGAAACAGCTGGGATACCAAGGGATCCAGTTTTCAGCTACTGGTTAAATTTGGAGCGTGAGGCCAGCTGCTGGGAGGATCCACATTGCTTGTGTCTGTGAATAGGTGTGTAACAGCTGAACTGTATCTGCACGCCAGCATCTTGGATGACAGAGCAGGATACGAGGCCAGCTGCTGGATAGACCTGAGTCTATAAGGCCAGCAAGAGAACACATATCGTGTATGTATATGTATGTATATATTTTCCACTAACAGGTCTTCCTCTGAACAGCAAGCAAGGGAGACAGATCAGGCTATTTGCACTTAGATCCTCAGTCATTGCTGGAAGAGTGATTTTGTTCTTGATCTCAGCAGGTGCTGTTCAGGGCTGAAGCTCTCTGAAATATCTTTCAGCAAAAGGCATTTTCTTCCCTTGGGATTGGCAAACAAAATTCTATTAATCAAATGAGTTTCCGTATCATTGGAGTACTCTGCAAACATGATGCCCCCTATATCTTTGAAGCCATGGATGTTTCCTAGCTTAACTACATTCCCCTGCACAAATCTTAGATAATTTCTTACATGAAAACTTTCAATACACCTACAGCAATGCCCCTTTGACTCTTAACAGCAGAGTTCACACAGCTTCTCAATGAAAGACATGTTTGGAGGCATTCTCAGATGACCCTTGCAACTGCAGATAAAAGATCAGGAGTCTGGCTTTCTGTTTATAATTCATGTACTCTCGTGTTTACCTGCTTGTTAACTCCAGTTAACCTACATTTCTCAAACTTCTCCCTGAGAACTCCTATTTGTACCACCCCGCTCACATGGTATTTTACAAAAGCTTCTTCACATAAGCAGTTCCAAAATACTTAGTTGGAATAGGAAAGGCATACACTGGACAATGACCTTTCTAGGGACCTTCTGCTCCCTGAGGGCAACACACCAGTGTGTTATATTGCCTACCTTAAGCAGTCA
Source organism: Acanthiza pusilla (assembly GCA_036630365.1). NCBI lineage: Eukaryota > Metazoa > Chordata > Aves > Passeriformes > Acanthizidae > Acanthiza > Acanthiza pusilla. The sequence continues at coordinate 29,200,550 of JAXCHO010000036.1, read as the reverse complement.
GTGTCTAGCTTCCAAAAACACTGTCTTTTCTCTTAAATCCCTTAAATTAAGGGACCTAAGCTTTCTTTACACCCAAGAGTGGACAAAATAATAATTGGAAATTTTATTGCATTGTAACTTTAATTATTCATGAAAATAAAGAGAAAACAGATACATACACTGTGGAACTGTCTTTACAGATTTGAGTCATTTAATTTCCCTCTATCATACCTGAAGTGAAGGCTATAGCCCTAACCTTTATGGGCTTTCAGAAATCTGCCCATATATATTATCTGACAGTTCAAGCTTCACCATTCAACACTATGGTACCAAATACCCAGAATTTTATATAGGGTAATAAAGGATATTAAACTTCCTCACAACTGAAATACAGTATCTTCCATCTCCTACTGCAGATGGAAGCCTTCTTCTGGAAGATTTCAGTTGAATGATGAGTCTTTCTGATAATCTACTGCAAGAGTTTTGAAAATAAAAGCCTAAAATTAACCACATAAACCCACATTTAGATCTCTACCTTATTAAAAGTTGAGCTCCCATTAAGTTCTTTCAGAGTGTTTTAGAATCAGAGAGAGCATCAGCAGGAGAGCCAGAGAGCATATAGCACTACTGAAAGCTAGGCAGGTGTTTGAATAGGCCCTCATATTTTTCTGTTCCTGAACTTTTATTTTTGAAGGTTTTGGCCCAGCATTCAAGTTTTTTCATTGTGGGGAAAGAAGCAGGGGGATGATGATTACAATTTAAACTAAAAAAAAAAAAAAACCCAACCAGAAGAAGGAGGTCTCTTGATTCCTGAAAGTCTCTGGCTACCCTTTCTGATGTGCTGGGTGGGAAGGGAATGAGTTTTCATAATGAATAATAAACTCTGTCGAAGCTCAGATCTGTTATGCAAATAAACATATTAAATGAATCCATTTTCCATGCAGCATAGCTTCTGCCAGGAAATTTGTTGAAAACATTGTTTTGCCATTGACAAAGGCAATGTGCCAAATTCAAAACTGGTGTGAGTGGGCGAAGTCTGCTGGTTTCAGTGGCATTGTGCCCATTCACACCAGGTCTGTAATTGGCCTATTGTGTTTCAAAGGCTTTCATGATCCAAGGAGTGCCAAAGTGCAGATAAACAAATTCTCTAACTATAGAAGAGCCTTTTCAGGGTCAACACTAATTTTCAGTTCACTTAGCAGGCATAAACTCCTTCTGGCTGAGTTCAGTCAGTGACTGTACCAACTTTCTAACCTACAGAATGAAAATTCTTGGGTACTCTCAACACCTTCTCTGCAGAACTGCAAAAATGAGCTAGCCTTGAAGGCACCAGCTTCAGAAATTGTATCTCAGTAAAAGATGGGAAACTGGATGGATTCAATAAAAATTGACCTGACCTTCCTCTTCTGACTTCATCCCAGGCAAAATCTCTTTCAAGTTTTAGAAATATTTTATTTATACTTTCTCTCCACAAGTTATGTCAAATGTCAAAAAAAAAAAAAAAAAGGCTAAGCACACAAAAAAGTGTAAGATGGACTGTTTCTGTGAAATCTCTAACCTTGTTTTATGGTTACAAATTATGTAAACAAACATCTCAATATTGTGGGATCTGTGCACAGATTAAGTCATACTTCAGAACTTTTTGAAGTACACCCATGTAATTTCAGAGAGATGTTTCTGAACTCATATTTTCTTTTATCTCAGCTACACCAAACACTATCCTGAGGACTATCCTGATAACTGCCATATGGACAAGAAAACAAACATCAAATTTGGCAGAGAGTTACTAAGGTGAGCAGTACAATATTTGCCTTGAGATAAGTCTAACTGCTCGGTGACATTCTATGACCATTAGAGCAATATGGGTATCTAAGTGGTTAGAATAAATAGTGGCTAAGAGATTTGGATTCCAATGAGAGAGAATCAAAGATTAATGTGAGAATTAACAGAGTGGTATGCAGTATAAGAATAACAAACCACATATGATACAATTTCTTATTCAAGCTGACTTCTCTAACATTTTTGTAATGTAAACATGAAGCTGGCTGCATAACATCAGGTCACCTATTGCCTGGGGAGAGCAGACTGAATTTTATTGCCTCGATTTTGGAAGATTTAAGTCCTGATCTGTCGTCATTCAGGCATAAGAAATCCTGGGGCAATTTCCCTCACGTACAAATTACTGATTTTCATAATATTTTCATCATAATTTAAGTTTGATTTTCTACTGCACCTACCTTTTTTTACATTAGAACTACAGCTGTTACATATATGAGCAGCTTCTCTGGCACAAAGCTTAAAAACCAGGTTTCTTGCGGTACAAGCACGGCATAACAGCAAACAGTGCTGTTAAATCAAAGCTGCAATAATCTGCAGCTCCACTGACAGATATCTGCACATAACTTCAATGTGACTTATGTGCAAAGATAATGAATTCTATAATGCAAATTTACACATGGGGGTCAAATAAGGAACTTCTTTGTATTTGACAGTACATTGGGTATTAGGTATTTGTCACAAAATAAATAATTCATCTCCCGTAGCTACTTGCTATGTAAATGATAGTCTATGTATATTAAAGCATTTAGCACTTAGAATAAAATGGACAGCTGGGGCCAAATGAATATCTCTCAGGACACATTACCATTAGAGCTCCCCTGTGAGTTTTTAACTCTTTTCACTTCTGAGTGCTGTCATGAGGACATTTATTGAATAAGGCACAGAATTCGTTCTGATGCAGGAAGAGCGACAAAAAAAGAGAGGAAAATAATGTAAAGCAGTAGATTAATTTCAGATTTGACTTTCACCCACTTTTAATGTTTCTCAAATCCCCCATGTAATTTGGCTCTGATTCAATTTACAAAAAAACAAAGGTTAAATATTTTCAAAATATCAAGCAGATGACAATCAAAACATAATTTAAATATGCTTAACACAAGCTGAGTTTTGGGCAGAATTTGGAGTCCAAAACTACACCTAAACTCCACATGAATTTAGACTATCATTGAACATATTTTCTCATTCCAGCCCTCTAACAGATTCTTCTCATATTGACTCAGACCCAAAGTGAACTTATATTCCTCTCCTATTGACTCAAATCCAACGTGAACTTTAAACAGAGCATAAAGATTCACCCATCAAAGAGTGGCCGTGCAAGTGGGTTAAGGGTAACCCTCCAGACCCTGTGGAGAGGGTAAATTGGAGTGTATGCTCTCAGTCCTACTCAGGATTGCACAAATTTCCTCCGAAGATAAAACAGACCCAGATGTTTTAACATTCCATGCCCTGCTCCTGAAGTTAGAAACACCATGAAAATCAAATTGTCTCTCAGACCTGTAGCTGTGAACCCAAGTCCACTAAACTCAATACAGTTGTCTGAGAGTTGCATCCTGGGTTAATCTCAGTATCTTCTCTCCACTGGAACTGCTCTGAAATACACAGGACTTAAACCAGACTGGACCTGATTTACTGATCTAGCTCTTACATGTATTTCAGTAATCTTTTCCTCATTGGTTTTGGGATGATTATATGATACCCCTGCCAACAACATAGGCTTCTCTAGGGCTAATTTAGCAGCTATGGATCAGATTATACAGAAATATGATAGAGATGAAACTTAGAGAAATTCATAGTATCGGTGATCATCACTGATACTGTTGTATCAGTGTAAAATCTAAGCTACAGTAAAACAGATTATAAAGCCAAATAGTGAAAAGAGACAGATAAAAGATTCTGATGTTTTAATCATTCACAAAATACGTCTGTTCCCAAGCTGAACTCCTAAATCCCAAGACAGCATGAACCGTTACTTTTTAATACTGCATACCAACATTTATTTCAACTTCAGTTTATGTTATAATGATACTAGTTATCATAAAATGAGTTCCCTGCTGAATTCAGCTTTGAATTAAGGTGATGAAATTGAAAGAGGTAGACCTATGCATGTCCTATATTTTTAGGATCCTGGTTCAGCACAAAATATATTAACATAACCAGCATTTGACCTCAACATATTCTCATCCAATTCTGCAAAGCAAAAGAAAGTCGAAGATAGTATTAGTTTAGTAAAGATACTCAAATATTTTTGTGTTTTTCTAAATGAGAAGTTATATGTTCTGCTGCAAATACAAAGAAAATCTTTGTCCTTTGATCTCCTGGCCATTTGAGCTTTCGAGAATAGAACAAAGACACATGAGCCAGTAATACTCTCATTGACAAATCCATCCAGTGCGAACTTTGGCAAAAAGGAGTTTTGACCTCAGGTAGCAGTACTGGGATAATGCTGGGGAGCATCAGGCCCCAGGAATCTGGTGTTGTTCAGGTCAGGCAGCAACCAAGTGAGCCATTTGTGGGGTGCTCTTTATTGTGCAGCCAATGCAGGTGAATACAGTGCTCCACTGTCAGTGTGCCCTTAGGCTACCTGGGTGGTTTGCTTTATTCAGGGCTGTAAACAGCTTGCCACATTTTAAGGCAGAAAAGAAAGCTGCCAGTGTCTGTGAGGGTGGAGAGTAAGGGGGTTCTCTTTGGTGCTGGTTAGGGTCATCTAAACATAATTTACTTTATAATTTCAATATTATAGCCTTCCTCCCTGCTTTAAAAATGTTGGTCTACAACCTGATAATGCCTCCACAGTCAGCAGTGTAGAAAGAAGACCTTAGACCTTTTCTGCAATAACTCTAGTCCTGGTGGATTCAAACTCTCATTGGTTTTGCTCTCAAAGTCACATTTGTAATATGGTGACAGCTGGCTCAGTGTTTTTTCATGTCATTAAAATCCAATGTCTTAAAAGAGTAAGTTTTGTGAAGCCAAGACACCATTCCAAACACAGAAAACAAAACAGTGTAATAAAATCTCAGTTGGAGGTTCTTTCTCTCTGAAATAACCTTTCCTTTTATTCAGCAATGACTAAAGGACACGAATATGGGGCATGAAGTGGGCACGTTGCTATCATGTGTGAGATAGTCTGGACCTCTGGGTGTGGAGGCTGGGAGAGAATGGAAGGACTATTTCAGTGTGGCTAGTGAAAGTGAAGGTTTGTTTAAATTGATGGAGCACAAAGGTGATCATGAATCCCCCTTTGAGACCACCAGCTGTGGCACACATATGCAGTGCATGTGCATTCCAGTGGCATGTGCATGATGCTTCCCCTTGCAGATGAGAGATGTTTTGGGCTCTCTGAGTGGCATGATAACTGAGACAGTTGCCAAGAGTGCCCTGGCCACTGGGTTCGTGGGTCTAATGCTGATATTTCTCTCCCCTGTGCTTCTTCAGTAGCAGAATGCACAGCTTCTTTGCAGTTGGAAAGCTACATTATCTTGCTCATGAGCTGCTTTCTCTCCTGCCTGCCTCCCTCTGAGATTGCCCTTTCTCTGTGTGCTCTTGTCGTATCCTCAAGGTCAAAAGTGAGGAAGAAACAAAATGTTTTTCCAGGTGTTTTTCCTAAACAGTTTATTCTCTGAAGATGCCATTGTTAAAGGCTGCACAATAATAGGAGTAGTTACATGCAGATGATGAGTATTTAATGCAGCATACTGAGTTTTCAAATCTTTCTTTATTTCAACTTGGGACAGTGATATTGCTCTGAGAAAGAAAATTGTGAAGTGAATAATTAGAAATTGATTTTGATCAATCTAAACATTTAATTTTTATTAAATTATTCTTGCAATAGGATTCTGAATTATCTCGAAATACAGTGGATACATGTAATAATCAAATAGAAGCTTAGTCATTTCAAAGGAGAAATTAAGCCGTTTTGTTCTAAGAATGTCAAAAAGCAGGTTTAGTTTTTGACAAAATAAAATACCAGCTGGATGTGAATACCCCTACAAACCATTCCAGTTTCAGTGAAATGGTATTTACACATGGAAATTTCTTTCATTTTTTTCCCTGACCACTGCTAAACAGACATCACTTTCACAGCAAAAGGTAAAGAAACTGACATGCACAAAATAAATACACGATTTCCATTTGTTTATTCATGTGTACATTTTATCTATTCCTAATCCAAAGGCCATTGGATTTAATAGAGATTTCCTTGAACTCTTTCTGTACCTTTAATTTTTGAGCAAATGTTGAGACAAGCACAAGCAGCTTATGTGCTTCCCAATAGCACACTCCTTCCATGAATCTGCATGCTAATCCACAAGTTAGCCATTCTGAGGTCTGCCTTGATGAACAATTAGTGTATTGTGATGTGCAATGCTTTGACAAAAGTATTCCTTAACCCATGTTTGCCTATGCAAGGAATTTGAGTTCTTGATCCCAAGAGCATGTAGCACAAATCTGCTTCTTGTATAATATACTTTCTTCCTTTCCTTCTCACTTTGATTACTTCTGAAGTCTAGTTTGTTATTTTTCATTATTTGTTATTGGTTTATTATTTGTTATTCATTTCTTAGTTTGCTCTTGTTATTTGTCTTTCTTCTTTGCTATTGCTTTATTTGTTTGCATTCTGTTTCTGCAATATTTTTCCTTTTGCTATTATTTTTCTTCATTAGTTAGAGTGAACATTTATCTCTGCATATCATGTAGTTTGTTTTTATTTCATTATTTCCTGTGTTTGTGTTACACAGCCACCACTGCTCAGCCTCACAAAGTCTTCTAAAGGCAACTCTTATCAATACAGCACCACTGAACCTCACAGATAATGCTTTATTAAATGTTACACTGAAGCTGAAATCTTACACAGTAGGTAGCATAAAATCATTACCAGCTTGAATATTTTTGAGGATCAAGATGATAATGATAAGAGCAATGTCCCAACAGGGGAGTTGCCACTTATTACTTAATCCACAAGCCCCCCATAGGTGTATTCTGGTGTCATTGAATGCCCACCCAAGGGCTGTATGAAAGCCTGAAGAAGCTAATACACATCAATGGTTCTGTAAAGGTCTTGTAACACAGCCTAAGCTCTCTGGGTTTTTAGGAACTTTATGTTATTAATAAAAAGTTAATGGGAAGTAAAAATATTGCGTGGGAAATGTGTGAATAAAAGCCTTACTTTCTTTATGACTCTCTCCTGTAAAACTGCCCAGGAAATAACATCCCACACTGCCTTTTCTTTTTAAATAGTATATGTGAGTGGTCTCTTATCTCTTCTTTATCTGTGGAATATTTAGATATGTAATATAAAAAAGATTTGTAAAACAAATAGTGGTCCCCACAGTCTAGATTTCTTCAATAGGAGCAAATGCAATGTTATTCATTTCATAATCTGAACTATATTTCAGATATGAAAGACTAAAGTAAGTTAATATTTTCCTGAGAAAAGCTATCAAGCAGACAAACACTATAAAAATGTTATATGGTCTTTCCTTCCCCTCATGACAGTGTAGATCTTTGATCCTCAGATCCAGTTTTAGGGTCTTAAAGGACAGAGAAGATCTATAATTTTTTTTAATAATATGGGCATTTTCATGAACTGTGTAAGGTCCTCTACCCAGATGGCCAAGATTTTCAAGATTATGCCTCCCTTTTGAATTATTAATAATGTTTTGAAGGTCTGTATTCTACTACAACTCTGCATTTCCCTCTAAAGCTCTTAGGATTTATCTATTGGAATAGTTGGGGGGTTATTTTGTAGTTTTTCTTTTTTCCCCCATTTTGACTCTACCATAAGTAGGTCAAGTCCAGTACTCTCCAGTGAGATTAGTGTTACAGAAGCAAGGATTTAGCTGTTATATCTGCTGCTCAGGGAAGAGAGAGGTCCCCACAGTGAATCTTATTTGTATAAAATAACAGAGGTCTTCACTGTCTGTCAGTCTTACCATCAACATGCAAATGATAAAGCCCTCAAGCCAAGACTCTGCTATATCACCTAAAGAAGCAGAAGTTGAATCCTAGACATAATTGAATTCCCACAAATCACAGCAGGACCAGGAACTAAGCCACTACTCTATAGAAGGTGTTACATACCAGAGACTGAAATTTCTCACAAGATGTACTTTAGTACCAGGTAACTGCATTGCACTAACTCCAAACCATGTTTAGCATCAAAAAGGCCTTGTTTCAGATAGTTCAGATGCTGTGAATTAGTGTGTCTGATAAGCCCAAATTTCTACATTTGAGATATCTTTCCCCTCCAACACAAACAGACTGTAGAGTCTGCAGCAAGAAGGTTCATTGTCATGCATGTGTTTAACAGAACCTTCTCTCCTGCTCAGTTTGCCTAAGTGATGTAAAACTTCTTTTTATGAGACACACAGGCAAATACACCAAACACACATTATAAAAGAATGACACTTAGTAGATTTCACTGAGTCTGAAGCATAGACAACTATATTGATAACCCAGTCTTACAGTGAGACCTCACTGGTTTTAGATTACCCTTCTCTGGCTGTTTCTCTATGCAATTTCCTTTATTTCTCATTCTCTTTAACATTAAATTCTGCAGTTCTTTCTAGCAGTCAAATATTGCCCATCCACACTGGTATAAAACCAATGCAAACCAATGCAAAAAAGGTTCTATTATTTTTAGCTACCTAATTTTCCTTTAAAAGTTCCATACTCATATTCATGGTATACCTTACAAAATTCAGAGGGGGAGTAGTAGATACGCAAACCCTTCTCTTTCCTTCCAGTAGCATGAGGTAAATTGCACAATAAATCAATTTTTATGGATGCTGTTGACTTGCAACATTTGCTGCTTTTAAAAATTAATAGCTGAAATAATGAACATCCTCAAAATCTCTCTGAACAGTCAGCTTGATTAATTCCCTGATATGAAAAGCAGTTGACAGGTGCAATATTCTCAGCTGAAATTTTCTGTAGCCTGATCAGACTACAATCTAAACCTATTCCAGTAACACAGGTTTGTTTGCTTTGGTTTTAATTTGTGCAAAACAAACAAAGTCCCATATTGTTCTTTGCCTAGACATGCATACACACATACATCTATTAAATATTCCTTCCTGTAAAATGAAATCAAGTTTAATTTTTGTGCAAATATTATTGTGAAGTCATAATAGCACTGCGCAGTGCAAAGTGCAACTGGCATCATTTCATATTAATATTGCATTATTGCCAAACTGATAAGGATTTCCTGGGTATAAGGAAATGTGCACTGCATTTTGAGCATTTTCTAGATATCTGTCCACATGTCAAAGTGATGTAATCAGAAATAACTCCTTTGAATGAAATGTAGATACACAGTTTCACATCAGTTTTTCCATTTACCCACCCCCCCCCCCTTTTCTCACTATTCATAGTCTTTTAAACTAGGAGTTAAAAGCAAGAAAAGTGATAGCTATTTCTCTTTCTTTTTTTCTGGACCTAGATTTAAATAATGCTGTTCTCTACAATGGGAAAAAATTGGGATATATTTCCAGTTACGATAAAAAAATAGGAAATCAATAACATCGTGGTTAAGAGTTAAGACATTTGTTTAAATTTTAAAATGTTCATAATGCATCTGGAATTTAATGCCATCCCATGTTCATTATTTTCCTGCTTTTTATTGCTGAGATATTGGTCCAAAATAATCAAGACAAGTGCCTGAAGTCATGATTAATGAGGCTACCTGAGATATTCAGATCATCCAGGTGGCTCCATCTGGCATCACAAGTAGTGAATGGACATAGAATCTTCACTTTCAGTGAAGAAAGGTCACCAGTTGCTCAGCTATATACAATCTCTGTTACCTAAAAATCCTTTAAAATTAGCTCTTGTGAGGAATGTCTGCATGAAAAATAAACAAAGTATGTTTTCAGTCTGAATGTTTCAATCAAACTGATGTTCTTTCTTATTTTTCATGACATTAAGGCCCATGGTATCTCTCTGTATCCACACCGGAGTTTTTTCTCCATTACTCAGGAGTTTTCTCTCTGCTGATTAACAAATTCATTGTTACTGTGAGAGAAACCTGCCGAGGCACGTGCTGTTCAGGCACTCAGATAAATAAAGCTATACAGGAATGTGTGAGTGAGACTGAAGGAAACCTTCATAAAAGTTTCAGTTGGCAGATGGGGACATCATCTATGTTGCTGTCGAAGATTTCCAAAACAATAAATATTACTCTCTTGATAATCACGTTAGATAACTTCTCCATCAACAGCTCTTGCAACTGTTAAGTGTCTGGGGGGTTTGTAGATTAACAAGATGTCAAGGCTGGTCTTTACCATAGTCTTACAAAATAAAGGGAAACACTCAAGGGAGTCTGCTTCAACTGAATTCATTAAATTTCTCAAATATGCAGAGGAATTACAGAGACTTAGGTAATAAAACCATGCAATCTGTTTGTCAGATATGTCAAAAATATATTAATTTACAAAAAGTAGACATTTCCACTACAACATGCAGGCAATTCTTAGGATAGGACTTCCAAATGCATACATGATCCATGAAAATAAGGTATCAGAGGCCAAAGAAAAACATAACAGGGCAAGATGGGCTTAGAAACATGATTTTAGAGAAAAACCCAAAACTCATCAGGAATAAAGAAGCATGAAAACAAACTTCTAAATAACAGTGTAGACAAAGTGAGATATGTGAAAGTTTTAGCTTTGTTCAAATAAAATTGCATTATGTCTCCAGAGGACTAAGACATCTTTCTGAATGAAGAACATCAAAGTCTTTAGCATCAGCCAATGTAATCTTGCTAAGTGCTAAGTTCTGGCTCTGTTTAGACAAAGATGAAAACTGGGGGATTATCAGGTTCTCATAGACATCCTGCTTACACAAACAAAAGGTTCACATTCACAGAGTAAAGGGATTTTCAGCACTTCTGGGCTTGATTGTAGAAAGGAATAGCTTATGTCACCCATGGTAACTTTCTCTCAGATGTAAATTAATTAGAATAGTGGAAATAGAACCCCTAGTACACAGCTGGTCTCATCCTTCTCTCAGAAGCCTCTGCAGTCATAATTGTTCTCTCACAGCTCCATTGTGTCTGAGTAGCACAGCCAACACACTCTGGTGCTACGAGCACATATGAAAAGGCTGTGCAGTCACCTCCTCCTAAGCACTCCAGTGCTATATTACATATGTCCATTTACTACCCAGAATTAGTCTGAGCATTTGCTTAGGTTATGAAACATTGATTTTCATGATCCAGGAAGGGAGAAAGGGGAAATCGAGATCTCAAAACCAGACCAAAAGGAAAAGCATTGGAAGTGGCGTTGTATAAATTAAAGTACATAAGCAGCAGTGCCAGGAAAGCATGTCACTGAGCAGGAAAATTGTGTATTACAAGTTAAATAACAATGATAATAGGCAGACAGGGGGCCAGAGTCAAATAAGAGACCTATTTATTCACAATTCAATCTTAAACTTTTGTTCCCTGACTCAGAATAAGCACCCATAAAATGTTAACTCCAGATGTATTGATAACTCAAGATGAATGTGCATTTCATCCTTTTATGATTAATTATGGACAGATTGAGAACAAGGAAACTGCTCTGATAAGCTGCTTGGGCCATGAGGAAGGAGAATATACCCAGAAATGTCCAGCTGTCAGCTTTGCTGGAGGCATTGACCCCAGGGAACCAACCTAAGGCAAAGCATCATGAAGATAGAAGCAACACTAAGGAGGCTAAAAGACTGTCTGCTTCACATCTTAATTGCCTGAGCTATTAAACAAACACATCTGGTGTTGATGTCTCTGGAATACTGTACTTTTTGTGTATCACATATGCCTCTGTGTTAATGCTTTTACGAGCTGCTTATTTTGGGCTTGGAGAGTTAGGCTACTAGCTTTTTTCTTTTCCTTTTAATCTAATGCAAAACTTATAGGCACTTACTTGGTGATTTCATTTTGTTTGTTTTTTACCCTCAGCCTTCTGGGGTTTGTCTATTGCATTGTATGTCCATTCGCCTCCCACCATGTCTGCTTTCCCTGTTTGTTCAAGTGAAATTAGCAAAATTAAATAAAGAAAAATTCCGCTCTGGCAGGCATGAATTTGTTAGAGTGAGTTAAAGGAGACAAGTTTGCACAATTTCATTATGAAGCCAAGTAATTGTTAAAAGAGATGCTGCCTCTTATTTGCTCAATAATACTTTTATACATTTCAAGCTTTATGAAGGATTGATTTCATAAAAATATCCTTGGAGAATTGTGACCTTGAGTTGCCTTCTGTGGAGGAATTTTCTGGGTCTAACCTAAAAAAGAAATGGAAATGGAGACTACGGAGAATTTGTATTTGTAAGGGGATAAATTTTTGCAGACATACAGAATAAGAGTTATTGATAATTTTTCTTGAAATGTTACAGGCTATAAAAGGTATTTCCAGAGCCCAAAGTCTTCCTGAAAATTTCTTATACTCCTTAACCTTTAAAGATGTAAAGTAACTACAAAAATTACATGTACAATATAGGGGGCTGAGATTGATAGTTACTTAGAAGTCAAGGATACTGTAAAGGCACTGTATGTAAAGTATGTTTTTATCAGATAACATAAAAATGCCAAACCACAGAAGGCATTTTGGCTAACGCTTTGCTCACTTTTTGTGAAATAACCCGTAAGGAACTGCATTTCTGTCAAGAATGGCCTATCTGTTTATTCCATGAGAATGAGGAACTTTTCTTGTTATCCCAATAAAATATGGTGCATTACCCTACCCAAATTGCATCTGCTGCATAGGCTAAATACGCACCAATAATGCTTTGCCAACAATAGAGCCTGCAATGTTTTCTCTGAATACAGAATTTTTACCTGAGTAAATCTGTCTATAAATAACATAAATTAACCTTTTGTTCCACTTACAGTGATACAGATAAAAGACTAACTCAAGATTCTTGAAAGTCAATATTATATGTTCCTGTAGTTTCAATATATTTCTTATAAATATTTTAGTGGCTTTATTTATTTATCTTTCCTTCTGCAAAGTTGCTGTAAAAGTAAATTACGTAAGAAAGTTACAGTTGTAAGGTTTGGGGGGGGGAACTTTTTTCTTAAATATTATCTTTATTGTGGTTAAAGTACAGATTATTTATTACAGGATTGAGAATTACGTTCAAACTAGCAATCTAAATTTTGGGATACTGAATTTTCAGAGTGGAATTATATACCTCAGCTTCCATTTGAGGTTTCCTTCCATTTACTCTACACTGGCAACATTTGTAACATTCAAGGTTTGATTGCATTTGTAACTATGAAAAGTTCATTTTATCCCTGTTTAAATGGGAAAAAAATTCAGCTGGCAATGAATGTAATTTACACTGCTATGCTAGTCTATCATATTCATTCATGCAGTGGCATTTGGTAACATTTGCATCATTCGCAATGGGGTTATGTCAGTGTTAATGAAAAGCTAAAGCAAATATTTAGCCCTTTGTTAGTTTGAAAGCTAACATGCGGCATAAAAATCTAAGTCTAAATTTCCAGAATTGTTCTATAACAAGGTATTTTTTCAGCTGTCCTTGTCCCCAGGACTCCCAAGAAGAGTGCTTTGGTATAATTGTGCTTCTTGTTTACCAAAAGGAGCAAGAAAAACTTAGATAAAACCATTAAAAAAAATTAGTGGTTATTATATCACAGCAGTTTCTGCCTGTACAAACACAACAGTCTAACCAAACTTTTAATGTCAGCTACCTGTGTCAACTTCGTGCAGCACCCAGAGATATGCAAATGCATGGAATTAGCAGCTGCCTTTTTTTCGCCTCCTGTAAGCACTTGCTTTAATGAACTCAGTGTCTCTGATGACCAGTTATGAGAATTATCTAAAAGTACTCTGGTTGGATTTGGATACTCATTCCTGTATTTTGGCCTCATTTTCAGAAGACTCCAGTTCCACAAGGCTTTCTGTAAACTGCATTTGTCTTCTCCAAATCAGTGCCATTTTTATGGTTCTCCTTCTAAAATCTACATAACTGATGAAAAGTTTATAAAATTAATGTCACTTAACCACTTATAAACTTCTCTGCTACAGGTTGTCTGAAGGGTAACAAAAAGATATCCAATTCTTGATTTGTACTAATTTTCATTTGTTGAAAGAATTAAGAAAATATTGAATTGTTGAAGTGAAATACAGAGAGAAATTATCAATTTGAATAATTCTTGCAATTATAACTTGCCTGACTAAAAACCAACAAAACCACAGTCACAGAGTCAATTCCAGTGGCAGTGAGGTAGTCTTTTTAAATGAAAAACACTTTTGTTCAGATTAATCTTATGCCATAGACAACAAACCTCATAAAAATATTGCTGATATGTTCATAAGTACAAAATTTATGTAATATAATATGCATAAATTGTAACAGTAACTGAATAGAAAGACAAAATAGCATATTCCAATTTTAAAATGTCATATTTAAATAGTATTTTCTGTCATTTTGCAGCTGTACACACATGGGTGATACATGGGCACAGAAAATACAACAGGACTGACAAACTCAGGAAGTGGCATCAGTCATCAATTTAGTCTGAAGTAGGATCAAAACCAGATTCACCCTGTTTTCAAGGACAAGTTGGGAGGTTTCCTACCTTTGGCATAGAACCCAGTGCTTGGGAGATTACTGACATACAGCAACAGGCCATTCCTGTTTTTTCATCAATTTCAATATATTTGAACCCATCTTTCTCTCTGCAGGAGACCATGTCTCAAGGACCACATTTCTAAGTCCCTGCTCATTCTGATGGTTGGGTTTTGTTTGGGTGTTGGAGGGACTCTTTTACGAGCTCCTATTTTACTGACATTATTATCTTTTAAAATATAGTGTCCAAAGCAGAACAGAAAACAGAACCAACTGAATAAGTATTAAGGGAAATGTAAAAATTACCTTCTATGTGTAATACATTACATTCTGGTAAATAAATACATACATGAAGCTTATCTATTTTTGCAACAAGGTCTAACATCAACTGCCTGTGTATTTCATTGTACTGTACATTTCCGCAGAGTAATTTTGCATGTTTGCAACAGAAACATGTCTCTTAACTGCACTTCCTCACACTGGTCTTCCATTAATTCCTTTTGAAATACTTCGGGTGGTTCCCTTTTCATTAGGTGTTGGAGAAGAAGGAGCAGAAAGCTCTCATAGAAATTATTACTCAGTAAAAGAAAGAGTAGAATTAAAAACTGAGTTTGAGCTAGAGAAAAAATAAGCATTCCAGCTGAATGAAACATGCTCCTCTGGGGTGGATCAGAAAGTGGAAAAACCGGTTTTGCAAAGATCCAAACATGGAACTGCTATGGTAATTTGAGAACTCTCATAGGCTGTACACAAATGATGTAGAACTCGTATCTCCTCTCTGATTGGTTAGTAGAAATTAGCATATTCATGATAGAATCTGTTATCCATGGGGGAAAGCTGAGCTTGGCTTACTCTTGCCATTTCCTCCTGCCTTCCCACATCATCTCCTCTGAGGTCCCCGTGTGACTGCCGAAAGCGGCCACGTGGCGGGTCTCACTTCCTACCCTCTCCTACCTTCTCTCCCCAAGAAAAAACCCTGATGTTTTGAAACTGGATGCAGAGAGAGTCCGTCTCCATCATTGCAGAGGAAATCCGGAGGAATTATCCTTCAATTAGGACCATCTCCAATTTCATTTCCATCCCTGAAAGTCCCTACTGTATGCAATGTTCTTCTAAGTGCAATTGTTTGTGATCCACAAAGAGATGTATTGCCTACTTTGATGACCTAGTCAGTAAGCAAATGTACTCGACTGCATCACATTGAAACAGCTTCCTACAAAGAAGATTCTGTCCTCCTTCAGTAACAAATCATTTCACTAATTTCTTCTGGACTACGTTTTCTTTCTTCCAACATTAGAATATTTTGGCCGTGTGAAAAAATTTGCTAATGTAATTCATATGTCTCCGTCACACGTTTCACAGTTGTCCTCTTCGGGAATTAATGTGGTAGGGTTTGAGCCTATTTGTTATTAGCAAAACCACGTCTCCCTTCTCTGGGCTTCCTTAAAATTATTGTTTAAAAATGTGTCATAAAAATGCTATCATATCTTTGTTGGTGCCATAGTTAGACTGACTTGTCTACAGCTCAACATTTTTACTTTCTTTCTAATTTCCCCCCCTCATTTTTTTGATAAAATAGTAGTGTATTTGCCCTTCTTCAGTCTTTTAGGACTGCCCTAGAATTCTTGAATGTAATTAAGAATGGTTCAAAGATAGTTCTGGCTTAGTTAATTTCATCACATCCTGACATCTTGGCTAAGTCTAAGTTATTTAATATTCTTTAACCTGTCCTTTCTTTGTTCTGACCTATTCTCCTAACTTTTGCTAAAATTAATTGTGTTAAAAATTAAGTGTTATAATTTAAGATGCAAAAATCACCTTTGTGTTCATGCAAATAATGTATGAAGGGAAGCTAGTCTTTGAAAAAAAGGGGGTTTAAGCTAATTTAATTCAACAAAAAGGTCATACTGACAGCTGCAGCAACCAAAAACCAATCCTAATACAGATACAGGTAATGTAAGCTTCCTTATCCACCTATTAGTTCAATATATACAGTGAGAGGATGCGGTGAAAAGAGTCATTCATTTTTACGGGCCTGCAAGATCTTTGATTTCTCCAGAATGTTGTCACAATGCACTAGACGATTTATTGCTTTTTTCAGCATGAACATTCTGTCTGGAAAAATTAGTTTTAAATTATCAGTTTATGTGGTATTTGCTTCCCAAAGTAGTAACAAATATTAACTGCCATTATGGGCTGTATTTCAAATGGCACTTTAGATATAAAAAACATTACAGAACAATGAGAAATTTTCTTGGAAAAGATTAATTTTTAGTATCATCTTCTTACAGAAACCCCCAAAATAAATGTGGTTGTGTTGCTTTTCCTCTCTTCTTTCTGTTATCCTGTGGCCTCTGATGTCTGACTGTGTGGTATCATGCAGCTGCAGGGGAGCCAACACGATTTTCCCTTTTATTATTCTCCTTTACATAACTTACTACTTTGCATTTAAAGAAGCATCACATCTCTAATAAACACAGCCGTACACTGCAGCCTAACCCCAAACCTATGTCATTGTATGTACTCAGAGGTTCTTCTGTCTAGTCCTGCCATTAAAACTGAATCTTCACTGCTAGAAACTCAACCACTACATCTCAGATAACTGTCCTTGTAGTTTATTCTGGGGTGGGGACCTAATCGACTGCATCAGAAGTGGATGCCACTGGACAATGCACAAGAAAATCTGTTATTTTGGGAGTAAGAAAGAGCCCAATGCACCCCATGATCTAATTTTCTATGGGGGGGAGGCTCTGAAAAAGTTAATGGGATTTTTACTTCATCTTTGCAGGTCATCTTCAATTTATCACTATGAAATCAAATCTTTCGGGAGAACTATCGTTAACCTCCACTGGCTTAGGTACATCTATCAAGTCCTCGTTCTATTTATCATTATTATCAAGGAAGTCATTGCTCTTCAAACCAATGTGACTATTAATTTCCTACACATTAGGACACAAACCCTTATTTTATCCATAAAACTCAGAAAAGCCGTAACATCCACAGGTGTGCGTGGGGTATGCAAATGAGTACCTTGTGACTACATTCTTTTGAAATATCATCTGTGGTGGTATATTTAGTATTTCCAGATAAGAAATATACATTAGATAAATGCCAAATGTCCTTTGCATAAAAATACTAGTTTCTTTTCTCTGTTCTAAACTATTCCCTTTAAAGAATTTTTTAACAAAATATCGTGCATTTGAGAGACAGTAACTTATTCAGCAACAGTGTCATCTATTCTCTACTCAGTGAGAGCTAATAACTCTTTTTAATGTCAGCGAATGTTGTGTTTACCTTTATAATAGAATGTACTCCCACTGTAGAGATTAAAGGTTTTCGTAGAAACTGCAAGTTTATAGACTCTTTTCCTGTAATTAATATCCCTTAAGATAGGAAGAAACTTCAACAGCCTCGGTGTCAACAGCTAGTGGCAACAGAATAGACTCAGCCAAACCAAAAATAAAAATACTATCATCTTTTTACTTAATTGCTTAATCTCATTTCTCCTACACTTCAGCATTCACATTAATTTGTTTTCAAACAATGAAATCTTTAAGTGGCTCCTACTTAAAGGTCAAATGTTTCCATGTCATACAATCTGTTATACCATTGTAACTTGACAGCTTAAGCATAGCAGGTATAGTGGGGTGGCAGTCTCGTATTAGGTGCAAAAAATTACTATAACGTATAGATGAGCAGAAAGCACTCAAAAAATAAATAAAGCAAATTCTAGGTTATTTATGATTGGAATCACATATATCCAGCCATGGAATTAATGTCTTTCCCTATAATGGTTTGAGATTATCTCTGTGTTCCTCTCCCTGGGGATGCATTACACTCTATGCCGCATTACCCAATATGGGAATAGCTCAAGATTCGTTGCCAGGAAGGGAAGAAGGAGACTTCCTCCCATACAGTGTATTTTGAAAACACAAGAGGCACAAGCTGCTGAGAACAACACTGCAAAAGCAGAGACAGGAACATGAGAAGGTGTCCCAGGCAGGCATAGAAAAGAGTCAAAGAGGTCTGAGTGGGACAACAGCAGTTTTTGAAGGATGGACACACAACAAACTTGGGTGCTGCTTCTTGGGAGACCAATAAGAGTTCCTCCCATGGACAGAACTTTGTGATCAAACTCTGTACTTGATTAGGTTACTATTATCTTCATGGCTGGTGGCTGCTGTCAAAAGCATAAGAACAAAGAGGTATAAATCCTTTGTAGTGGAAAAGTTAATGTGTTTACAACTCTTTCTATTACCTTATGTTTATGGTAAAGTGGTTATATGAAAATGGAAACTGGAAAAAAAGGTTCACCTCACTTATTCAGGGACTTTTTTGAAGCTTCAACCAGTTAGCCTCAAGTGGATTTGAGAGAAGACAAACACCTAGTCTGGCTGAGACACAACCTTTTCCTGACTCGCTCACTCACTCAATTGACAGGACATAGCCTGGTGTGCTTCACCAGGGGTGTTAAGGACTGAAACCAAAGGGAGTACACTCCCTCACATCAGCACTAAGTGCTGAGACAAGTCAAACCCTGTGAAGGCCCTGAGACTGCTGTTTCCCAGCCTGTTATATACTGTGCTCCTTTTCCAGGTCCAGCCAGTAGCGGGGCTTAGTTTATGTACCAAAGATGCAAGACGCACACACACTGAATATAAGTACACACAGTAAAACAAGTTGAAGAGCAAGGTCTTTGCTGGAAACCCCGTTAACACAATCAGCACTTACACACAAAGCCTCACCTTGCTCCTTGTTTCCAGACAATGAAGAGTAAAGCTCAATAAGAGCTTTAATCAATCAGAACAATAATCTTGATTCACAAGGTTGCTGTCATTTGTAGATGATCTCTAAATTTTTGCATGGACTCGACATTTTTGGCCTCCAGATCTCACAGCTTTGGTCTCAACAGAAGCTGATATTGTACCTTATTCTCATCAGTTACAAAGTTCTAGTTGAATATCATCATGTTATATTGGAGTGGTTCTTTCTATGGCTTATCAGTCCATGATACAAACCCCTCTGTACTGTTTCCACTATCTGCCGTTGCTCAAGTTTGCATTTCTGTGTTTCTTTATTTTCCTGTCTCTTCTCTTTTGTCTCTTAAGCTGAATAGCGAATAATCATGTCTGTAATAGACCACCTATTTGAATGCCACTTGCGTTAGCGCTAAAGTCTTCAATCAGTCACCAGGCCAAGGCACAGCACATAGCTTCAGCCTGTAGATGGTTGCAGTAACTCCTGCCCAGCAGGTGGCTCAGGTTCAGGTTCAATAGAGCAATCCTTAGAGTAGGACTTCCATTTATTTCCATGCAAGACACTTCATCCTGTACAAACTGAATATGATTCTAGGCTAAGACTGTAAAAGGAGATTTCTTGTGTTCTGGTAAGGTTTGCACACCAGGTAAAGGTGCCACTTTCAATAGAGGCCACTGTGTAGTTTTTAATGGTAGACCTCAGCTCTCCAAAGCTGAGATGTTGGTACACAGCACGGCTGTGGCTGGTTTTGAAAAAGACATTAATGAGATATCTGAAGTTGCAGTTATTACTTCAGTAGATCCGCAGAGGTGCATAGATAATGTAACAAAGAAATATTCTGTGGAAAAGATTTTTCTCTGTTTGGTTCTGTGAAATTCTCAACTTTACCTTAACAAAAGTTATTCTTCAGAGCACTGGGGTTTGGCCCAATGCACTGACATGATTACTCGTATTCCTATATCCCTGTTTCAACAGAAAACATAAAACAATGCAAAGAGTAATATTTCAGTAATTTCAGTAATTTCAGTAATATTGGTTTTTTGTTTCCTTTACCTTATGCAAATAAGAAGCAACTAAGCAGTTTCTAACATTCTCTTTCTCTTCCCAGCCCCTGTAGTTGTATTTCCCTTATTGTTGATGCTACCAATTCCACAGGCTACACACCCTGTGTTATTTTAAATATATCTCTCCTTACTTTCTCTCACTCCTATATATTTCTTCATCTTTTCTCTTTGGAAAACTTGATTTGTCTAAGATACCCTTTTGTATTTTATTAAGCATAAGGAAGAAATATTTTAAAAGAAAAAATTCCTTTCCAAGTCTACAGTCTAATAGTCATTGAATTTGGCTGAAATATTTTTTGTTAACTTCTGTTTTATCTTATCAAGTTGCTTTGATTTTAAATGTATCACATTTCTTACAGTGGCATAAGTAGCATTTAACCAAATAAAGCATCTCTGTATCTTTCCATTAAAAAAAAAAAAACTGTAAGAACTTAAAAAGAAAAAAAAAGAATGTTTGCAACTACAAAATTGAAGAAGCTGAAAGAATCTTCAGCTTTAGTAAGAAACAGCTATCTTGTGAGAATTGACCTTAATTTGTCAATCTATTTCAGGGCCATGAAATGTGTCTTAAAATTCTGATTTTTTTTTTTTCTGGAGGAAGAAAAGCAATAGTTAGTATGTGATTTCCAGCACACAAAGTCAGTAAATGATCTACATATTAGCTGCAGTTATTTTTGTTTCATTTAGACAAATAAATGTCATCTGAAGTATGCACTACCAAATAATTAATTATGCATTTACATTCATATTGCTTGATAATATGGGCACCTTTTTTTCAGACTTTCCCAGATCAACTTCATGGTACCTTGGAAATGATCAAAACAAGAATGTCCTACTATTTCAAAAGTCTTGTAATGAAAAACTATCAGGTACACTGACATTTCCACATTTTGAGGCATCATTGGACACAGAGTCAAGTATGACCCTTTCAGTCAGGTTAGGGTAGCCTGCAGTTCTAGCAACTTAGAAACCATCACTTGTTTGCCACCGACTGTTCTTTCTGGCATCTGCTCTTTTTCCATGGCCTTGCCTCATTTTCCTCCCTACAGTGTGCAAAGAAGTGCACAAGGAAATGCAGGCTTCCAGAGGGGAGGGGACTTTCTTCTACTGCAGGAAGAGAAAGAGATGATTGCTTGGGGATGAGTTAAACCTCAGGGAAAGATGCAGTAGGAAGAAAGAAACATCTCAGCTGTCATTAACACCTCTAGCCATCTCCTGGAACAAGCTGATTCCCTCTTGGTTTGGTTTTTCCTTGGGCTAGGAGAGTTGTTCTGCCACTGAAGCAAGATTTCATTTTGTCTTCCTCAATACACAGCAAAGAAGGCTTGAGTCAGCTCTGACTCCTTTAGCAGGATCTAGAGAGCCTTTATTAACTTAAACATCCAGTGAAAGACTTTCAGCAAGTTTGACCCTGGAAACTGTTTATTAACAACTTTTCTCTCATGACTGATTATCCACCATGAAGTCCATCATAAACAATCTATGTTTTTCATCCATTAACTGTGAAATGGCTTATGGCAATTATTGGTGGTTTCTGGTACATAAAATATCTTTATTCAAGAACCATAATACTTATGAGACAACAATGATCTACTGTCTTCTCATTCTGGAAAACACGGAGCATACTTCTCTTTTAGGGCTGTATATCTAGACTTGCTGATGAGACCAACCTAAATCCCTACTGCACTCACTGTCTAGTCAAAGACATCATTTCACCAACTAAATGTATATAAATAGCATTTTTATTCAGGTCTAGATCATGATCAGTCTGCCTGC
Source organism: Acanthiza pusilla (assembly GCA_036630365.1). Taxonomy (NCBI): domain Eukaryota; kingdom Metazoa; phylum Chordata; class Aves; order Passeriformes; family Acanthizidae; genus Acanthiza; species Acanthiza pusilla. Next base: position 29,178,567 of record JAXCHO010000036.1, on the reverse strand, counting down.
TTATGACCTAATGGTCTAATTTTGTGGGCTGTAGGTACCTGTATACTCTGTAGTCTGCTTTTTTCATTACAAATATATGACATAAAGTAATCCCAAAACACTTGAAGGTGAAGTATACAGCACTGACTACTTTTTTTTATGACTGAAAATAAATATGGAACTTATATTTTGATTATTTTTAGTGTCTTACTCATCTTTTTCATGTACTTGTTGATAGACCAACTCTGGATTCAAGATCATAAAAATTAGGAGGTTTTATTAGTTAATAGAGGGATAAATAAACATTAGATTAATAATCTCTATCCAGATCATACTGTTAGCATTATCTCAATCAAAGTGTTTTATTTCAGCCCAAACCTAAATTTAGAGAGCCCATTTCACTTCCAGGTGTATTCAGTGCTGAAAGTGAGCTGGCTAGCGGCAGAGACTGTAGCAAAATATACCTTGTTCTGGAAACCCAGTTTTTAACAATCAGTTAGTCTTTTGAATTCATTGTGTAACAGGCACTGAAACTACAGTCAAATTACTTGGATAAAATGATATGGTGATATATTTAAATATGAAGAAAATATTATCCTGCCTTTATTTCTTATAACACGTGGTAGACTACATTCAAAATGAAATGAGATGAAATGGGCATGAAGCCATAAGAACTTAAGTTACTGCCTCACAGAAAGTATTGTATAGCCATTAAGACTAACTGGTTTAAATAACCAAATTGACAAGGTAAGGTTAGAGGACTGGCCTGTTTCACAGAGACTTTCTTAAAACTGGATAGATTGGAAGGTCAGCAATTATACATTATAGTAATGGATACCATGTAAAAACTAAAACCAGAGAAGTTTCTGAAATGATAAGAGATGGATTAACCTGGACTGCTGATGGGTGAAAGGGAACAGTGAGCCAGAAGAGCCCCAAACCTGCTCTTATCACACTAGCGTTGATGGACAAGCCACATACAGCTAGAGTTTTCAATTTCCTTAGTGTGCAATGTTGTGCTATATTAAGTGACATGGGATTTTTTACTGTTAAATAAAGATTTATTCTTTAGACTTTGGCCTGTAGTTCTAAGAATCTGGTAAATTCAACTCATGGGACATTGTACTGGTGTAAGTTTCCAATTATACAAATGTAATTTTCCAGTTACAGTCAGCTATTTTCATGACATTTTGTATTGAAACAGTTTGCCATTAACTTTATCCTGAAGTATACACCTTAGCAGTTTACAAAAAGTGAAAATGGAGAGTCCCTAATTTTTAAATTTCAAGATGTAGATACAAATCCCTATATTAATCCTGAAAACAATAAAAATAAAAAACCTTATGAATCTTATCATTGATATTATTTGCCATGCAAGAAACAGAATCTCTGTAGCATTGAGTTTTCCAGGTAAAGTTAATCAGAAATAATTGTATTTTCCTTATAGAGCTGTGTTTTCCTGAATGCCAGCCTGATTCCAGCACCATTATATTTTTCAGGTATATAGATTTGGTCATAGATTCCAAAGTTTCTGAGTCCTCCAGCCAAGTCCCTTTTCATCTGAGCCCAAAGCTGTGATTTATGGAAGACTCTCCACTGTTGGAGAACCCCTCCAGCTAACAAAGTCCAGCTGCTTTCCGTTCTTTTTGCATCACTCATGAAAAACAAAGATCATAGAACACCTGGAAATCTGATTTTTGTCCACTTGCGTCTATCAGCTTTGGCTTCCCTGTTAACTTTTGCCCACGAATTCCATTAGCTGCACATTATGAAACTATGTGTTATATTTTAGCATTTCTCTTGCAGTTGTTGTTCTACCTACAGCTGGGACTACATTCACTTTCTCAGGTTGTTGGTCAGTTTTACAATAAAGCAAACCACATTATTATCCATGCCCTCTTCTTTTACTGTCCACTTCTCTGTTATGACTTTCAGTTTTTTACTTCAGGTCTCAGTTTGCCATAAGGTCTTGGCAAGTGTTTCACAGGATGCAGCTGAAGGGTGGCATGTAGTGTAGATGTCCTGTCAGCACCAATAGATGTGTAGTTCCGGTGCTTAAGGAAAATAAAAAAATGTTTAAATAGACACTGACATTCTGTCAGTTCTACTTTTTCTGAGCTGAGCAGCAAGAAGTGAGCTTTTAGGCCAGCGAACACAGCTAAATATCCTTCTTTCACTGAAATGCAAATACATGATCCATTTGATTATTGGGAATCAGTACCAAAGACCATCAGGCATTAGTAACTCTTGATCACAGCTGATTCGGGGTGGATTCAGATCTTTGTCACAGTCAAAATTTTCTCAACATTGTGTTTTACTTAAGTATTCAAGCCTTCCATGTCCACCACCTCAGTTTAAAAAAAAACAAAACAAAAACAAAAACAAAAACATTCTTTTTGTAGTACACAAAGTTTCTCAATAAAAACCTGATCTAATAATATCATGTAGCAGATTCCACAATCCATAGGCAGTCCTGTTGATGAGGTCCAATATGAGGTTTTACACATGACTGCTTATCCATAATCAAAAGCCAGGCTTGCTGGGGAAGGTGGGGAGGATGACATTTTGATTGTATGAGGGCTCTAATTTTTCATAAACTTGACAGATAGGAGAAGGGAGATATGAGAAATGGAAGTTAGGCTGATATGGCAACATCTGGAATACAGAGAGAGTCAGCAGCCTTTGGATGAGATTTCCACCTCAAATAAAAGTAAGAGGGCTGAATAAATCAAATACACACTGTTTAGAACTAGCAGGGGCACTGTAATCTTTTCCTTCCGCCGCTTACTTGCCCTTTATGGACGTGAATTAAACGACCTAAGGCAATATGAAGAAACCATGTGAGATAACCCAAAAAAATCCCCTAACATTTCCAGATTCAGTAAGGTAGTTTTTGATAAGGACTTTTGAGCTAGATATGTACAAACAAGCAGCAAATATTGCCTCCAGCACTACATAATTGTTCTGACTAGCTGTACACTTACTCATTCCTCACAACTCCAGGGCCTTCTTTTATATGTGAAATTTAATACAACAAGAATTAGTGCTGTTTAGCACTTCAGGACTCAAGGAACAAAGTTTTCTAATCAAGGAATTATGCTTACAACCTTGAGCACAAGAAACTACGGGAGGAATACAAATTAACAAAAATTTACTGATACCATGAAGAATCTGAACTACTCTGGCTGCTTGGGCATGGAACCCAGAAATCAAGGATTTTATAAGAATCTCAACCACCCTCTGATCCCAGATTACAGCTGAAGATAGCTGAGGTAAAATACCTCATAAGAACAGTGATCTCAAAATCATTTCACTGTATGAGCGCAGTTGTCTCAGTTGTGTAATCTCTCCATGCTTTTTCCTTAAAACCCTTGTATGGAGAGCTGCTCTACAAAAATAGATTAAATAAATAATCTCATTCTCCCTAACCTTTTCACCTTCAGCATTAGCAACATCCCACAGTGCTTTAAAAGGTGAAAACTGGTGCATGATCTATTTTTTTAGAAGGCTGTTTATGTAATAGTCCCCCATAAGGTGTTGAGGTCCCTAAGTAGCAGAGACCAATGTACAGCCTGGAATCTACCAATGTGAGCTCCCCATCTTATATCTGAAGCAATGTAGCTGCCTCTGGGTAAGGCTTACTCCCTCAAGCATACCAATGCTGCCATTTTTAGCTTCTGGTGTTTCACTTCTGAATTTTTCTGTTAGTACAAATGAAAACTGTTCATATCTGTTTGCAGCTGAAATTTGTATCTAAATGTAAATATGTCCTTAAGCTGGCTGGGATCCACAGAGATTAAATGCAGAGGGAACTGTTTAGTCAGCTAGTCTGGTAAACTCTTGCGTTTCATCCAGTTACTCTTTGCATATCTGAGGGATAGTAGGTAGTCCACAAACACAGTGCAACTAAACTGATTATGTGCATACCTGCCTGCAGGTACAGGCAGTGGAACCAGATGGATACAGGAGACCTAGATAGTGGGTTTGCAAATCCCTTTATTTCTGAACTCTTATATGGGTTTGCCTAAAATCTTGGTATGAAAATTTCATTACAATTTTTCTTTCTCACACATATGAAAATAGGGTAGATCACATATTCTCCTGGTGATAATCATTGTCAAAAAAGCTGGACTCCTTGGCCTGATTGGCAAAGCAATTACGCAGCCTCCAAAGGAAGCAGAACACAGTGGGCACCCTAATGTTCCTATTGTTCTTAGGCACATTTGCTCAATCTCTTTCCTGCTAAAAGAGGCAGTTTAAAGCAGTTTGAATATTTCAATTAGCTGTAGCATTAATGGCTTTTTGTATTAGTAGTATATTAATGGTAGCATCCTGTATCTTATAATGAAGATTATTTTATGAACTCTCTTTAGGTTTGTATAATTCCAGAATTATTCTTTTCACTGGGCAGAAAAATCTCCAGCTATGTTTTCATCTAACTGCCAATAAAACATTAAAATCTGAAAGGATAAATGTAGCTTGCTTCCCTCTAATTTACACAGAGGAATCAATCAAATAAAGACCAGGTGCTTCTTGTGTTGACCAAGAAAAAACAGATTCCTTTTTTTGTGTGTGGGATTGGGGATCCAGGGGTGACTTTAACTGAAATGTTTGAAATGTTTCACATCTTTAGTCAATAATGTGCACTTTTGTCTTTAGGGATCTCGGGAAAAAATTAAATCAATGGAATTATTTCATTTAGAAAAGCACCAGCTGTGCAAAAAAAAAGAAATTTTCATCAAATATTTATTAATGCAGTACCTAAGCACTGCAGTCCTACTGCCATGGTACATTATAGTGGCTCCAGTGCCTCATGTATTGGTTACAGCTTGACATGTCAGAATTGCTCATGCTAGGAGACACCTATGGAGGCTTCAGCATGAAAGCAAAAGACCTGGGGGGATGCTCAGGAGATTTTTAATGGGCTCTACTACTTCTGCTATCCACACTGTGTTTATAAGCCAGCCCAAGGTGATAACCACAGAAAGGTGTTGCCATCTACTGACTGCACAGTAAGTGCCTGAAAAGAATTTGGTCTGCCCAGGGTAGTTCCAGCTGTGTGGCCACCCCGGTGTCAGCCAGGATCCAGGGCATCCACTGCCACCTGCAGCCAAGTCCAAAAGGCCAAGACCTGCGTGGCAGCCTGGGGTCACCCCAGAACAGGCAGCACAGCAGGAGCCTGTTAGAATGTTCATCCTGTGGCTGCTAAAGCTGATCTCCCCAATGCCACAGCAAAATTTCCCCATCTATCTTTCTAAGTGTTGATCAGCACTCATGCCAGCAAGGAAGCAAGAAAAGAAAGGGAGGAGTAAACAATAATGAGTGATGCAAACAAAGACATCACATTTGAAGTTAGCCAAGAACACAAAATCAAGAAGTGCCAGGACACAGCCCCAGGCGCCACAACCTAACTTACCTGTACAGTTAAATTTCTAGGACAGACTCTGGTACATTTTCAGCTGGCAGGAAGGAGTTTTCTCTAACTAGACACTGTTCAGGTGTTAGTGTGATCCAGAGCCCACAACAGTTTGGATATGAACACCTGATTTTAGGTTCTGAAACAGTATTTATTGATATTGACACATTTAACCTGGTTTTTTTGGTGTAAGGGCAAGAATATGCCATGATATTCTCTAACCTTGTAGGACAGTAATACCCTTCTAATCTCCATAGATATTAGCAGTGACATAATCAATATCCACAGCAAATTAGTGTAAGCTTCTTTACATTCTGTCCATCATACATAATGTTATACAGACTAAAAGTTTCAAATGTGTTATATAATGTGTGATAAAAACAGTTACGGAGGTGTTTGGCTGATCCGGATAAGAAATATGTGTGAGTGTATTTTGAAAGCTTTCAAAATATCATTGCTAGCCAAGTTGTTAAAAAAAATTGCCTAGAAAGAAATGATCATATTTCATGTTATGATTTTCAGCTTTTCTGAATGTTTACTTTATACACATGTTCATATAAAATGAATTTCAAAAGCACATTCATTATGAAACTTAAAGGTTAATTCTTCATGTATTACTAAACAATTTTCCAGATGGTAGAAGGAATAGAGTTAAAAAAGATAAGGGGAGTGGGATTTTGGGGGCTGGATCTGAAAAAAAGTCAGAACAAATATGTATTTATGGATATCTCACAGAGTTCTAATATGAGCAAAAAAATGAAACTATAATCTTAAATTACTTGATTCATTGCACATTGCTGCCCTGTCTTTAACGAGCAGTAAGTAGATGTTCATTGAGTATAACTTTAGTTCCTATCGTTCTCTGAGAGATTTTATTCTTTTTAAATAACTCTAACAGAAAAGGAAATCTCTTGAGGAAAAGGGAGTTCATTTGTTCTAACTACCAAAAGCATTCTGTTCTGAATATCCAAACTGAATTTAACTTGAATATTATTTGTGTATGTACAGAGTTAGTTAAACGGAGAGAACATGCTGAAATTACCAGGCATGCACTTTTACTCACTTCCGAAACTGGAGCTTAATCAGTGTGGCTAATTAAGACCTCGGTGCTTTGCATACACTGTATAATGGAATTTTCCTTCCAACTGCAATTTGAAAATAAACGTTATCCCCATAAAAGTGATCTCATCTTTAGTTTGGATAAAACCATAGGAACACTGGCTTGCGATACAAGGCCTTGTAGTCCCCAGAGAAACAGGCATTATCAGAGACAAATTCACCTTAAGTTGGGATGACCTTTAATAAATGTTGAACTGTCTACTATCTCTCTCTGTCCCATCCCAGAAGCAGAGACACCTAGGGCTATATTCACTTACCTAATGCAGACATCTAGAGCACAAATCAATTGTTCGCTCACATCTGTATCTAGCGCAATTGCACTCCCAATGTCCGATTTGATCCAGTCTCAGATGGTTCCTCAGGAAAGACACAGATGTGCCACAGGTACTATACCGTGTGCTACAGCCCTGCAATGACATCCTGGATATTCAGAGACATCCTAGATATCCAGTGTCATTTTCAGATGACACTAGAAATTGGTGTGTACACAAAGACCTACTCAATTCAGCTGGCCAAATGACTGTTTGCTTTAGGATGAGCTGAAAAGATTCCTGGATATACAAACTGATTTGATCATGAACTTGCTTCACTTGCCTAAGTACAGACTGGAAAAATGAACAAAACTTACTAGAACTGGCATATTAATGAAGTGTCCAGAGATTACACTCACTTCATATAATAATACTAATACTAATGCTAATGCCAATACTAATAGTAATAAGAATGGTTTTATTACTCTTTTTTTAAAGCAGTTCAAGTTTCAAGCTTTGCTACTTTTTTTTTTTTTTTTTTTTTTTTTTTTTACGCAGGATGATATGGCAGATACATGTACTAACACATCTGTTCTGGTCTATATGCTGCAGCTCTCTCTAAGGATCAGACCTCTCCTGACACCATCAGATGCCTTTGCAATGTAGTCTTTGTGTCTCTAATGTTACATAAAATGTAACAGCTCATCAGCTGGCATGGTATAGCTCACATCCATACAGCTAAACACTTCCAGCTTCCCAAGGAAAGCTGGCTACATACAGCTTTCTTAATGAGAGCAACCCTGACCCATACTTAATCTCAGTAGCCTGTTCCTTAACAGTATGGATATTTCAGTCCTAGAACCTAGGTACCAGACCCTGGTACTGTTCAATTTACTGAGATGGCTAACCCAGAGGAACAATGGGAACTGGAATAAGAAGTGCCTTGCTGCATCAGAGTGTGGTCCGTGAGCCCAGTATTGCTTCTCCTCCAGTGACAGCAGGAGATATTATAGTACAAACTTGACCACCTCCTATATCCCAAATCCCTCACGTTCTCCAATATCCAAAATTGTTTTACTAGCCTTTATCACCATTTTGATGCAGCTTCTATACTGTTTGTAGACATCTTCCTTTTCAGAAGGCTGCTCTATGTTGTCATTTTGTTTTTATTAATTCCCTCATTTTTACATTGTTCTATGTCTTAAATATTCAAGAATCATGTCAATATTTGTCTGCTAGATGCATTTGACCCACTCTTTCCTAAGACAATGTTGAATTAAATTCCTTAGTGATCACTACTAAGCAGCAGCTCTCCTATTTATTCTTCTTGAATGAGGTCCTCTGTCCCAAGATATAGAACTGCACCTTTTCTTGTGGGGTCTGAATCAAGATTTTCTAGGAAGCAATAATTTATTGCATGCATCTATTCCTGATGAGACTCTCATCCAGTCAGTATGCGGGTGGTTTAAACCATTGACTATCAGGCACCTATGCTAAAGCTGCAGTTACTGTAATCTTATTTAACCTATCCTGATTTCTATCAAGTTACAGTACAAGAAGAGCACTACATTTTTACTGTTGGAGTATGGGATTTCCATCTGCCAGTAAGTTCTTATATTCTCATAATATTTTATGCTACAACATCTTACATTGTGCACTGTGTCTGTATATCTCAGTCTATCATGCCTGGAAAGTTAGCACCAGTATCTCCTAAAGAGTTCCCAAGGTTTCTGCTATATTTAAATCAGTATTGTCATTTTATGCCAAGCATTCATATCCTCATCTTATTCTTCAGATTCCAGATTGGTGTAGAAACATTTAAAAGTTTTGCCCTTGCACAGTCACTCCATACCACATGTGCCAGACTAGTGGCACTGTAGGAGGTGTCATTTGCCTTCCATATTTATTATGATTGTGCTCTTTATTTCCCTCCTGGTCCTTTCAGAGACACACTGGACATTAATCTTGTCTCCCCTCATCTCTGTTTTACTGAAATGAGAACAAACAAACAAACAAACTTCACCTTGAACTGTGCATTCCTACACAGACTTTTCTACACGGAATTTAAAAAATTTGTACTTAAGAAGTTTATTGAAATGAGAGTCTTAAAGCATCCTGATTAAACCAACTTATAAATCAAACAAATGTACTCCTCAGAGATATTTAGAAAGAAATTTTTCAGATTTTATTTTGTGAAAAAATGTCCTTTTCTATTGGAGATTACAGGTGAAGGGTAAGGCTTTCTTACTGATGCTTTCAAAGGAAATAAAACTTACTTTTATTTAACTTGGGCATTGTTTTAAAATCCTTCATAAAGAACTTACACATAAAGCACTTCAGTTCAATGTTAGTTTTATGTTTTGAATTAAATTTATTAAAAAAAAAAAAAAAGAAAATGCATTTTGTTCAGCCTCAATTGAATTTGAATAACAAGAAAACAGCAAGGGACTGAGGCCTGAATTCTGCCACTCCTGTTGAATGAGTTTTTCTATTTATTATTCATATTGAAATCAGTGCTTCTAATCCCCCCAAAAAATACACTTCAAATTACATATATATATTTTTTATATAATCTTGCTCCAGACAGGAAAGTCTGAAAAATGTGAGCTGAAAGATGACATTTTCAATCAGAGCTGCACAATTCAGTGAAAGACAGTAGTGCTTCAACCAGAATCCCCCTTTTTTTTCAAAACTCTTTCCCAAGCCCTCCAGCATATTAAATACACTAGTCTTGGAACCTGTTAAAATTTTGAGTACTGATCTCTGCTAAGTGATGTGATCAGAGTTGAAACTGCACAATTTCATGTTCAAAGACCTGAGAGAATTGACATGGATGAACATCAGTTCTTTCACGCACACAAATAGTTACAATTTCTTTGTTTTCACTGTTTTCCATACTGACAGACATTTAGCCCTTGGGGTCCACTATTATGTGCAGAGTGAGTGGTTTTGCTTTGTTTCCATTAGTATGAGAGACAAGAGAGCGACACTGTGCAGAAAAGAAAGGCAATACTGAAGTGGATGTTCAAAACAAATCCAATTTCAAAGGCCTGTGCTGCTGAAATAGAAAAGCCTCTGTGTGTGTGTGTATATGTGTGTGTGCTGGTGAATGTGTGTTTCATTGCAATATGAGGCAAAAGGCATTTCAAGTGCTCCCTGAATGACAATGAAGTACTGGAAAGCAATGACATTCTAATCATTGCTGCAAATGTCAGTGCAAGAAGCCCGTGGGTTGTGGGTCCCTGGCGCACAAGTTAACAGCTTTACGGTAAAATCACCAGGGATCAATTAAAAGAAAACTGTTAGTAACCTTCATGCATCCTATTGCTGAAATATCTGGGAAAAAAAGGTCTAATTATAGTCCTAACCTTTCCCAGTGGGCCATGAATGAACTTCCCAATGGGCCATGAATGAGCTTCCAAATATGGCACGGAAGAAGGAGGTAAAAAAAAGCCATGGTGTGCTATTATCACAGGTTTAGGATTTCTTATGCAAGGCACTCAAAAACACAGCAGTGACCAAGTAAACTGAGCTGAAATGAATGAATACACTGTAATGCTAACTATTGAGTTAGTAAGAACTTCAAAACAAAAATTAAACCAAAACTGAAGTGTGACAGGAATTCAGGTTTATCAAGAGAAAGAAATCCATGTCAATCTGAAAAATAAGAACGGTGATCAGAAGTTAAAGCACAAATTGCATACAGCTATAGTGCTAATAACCTTTGTGGAACCTTCTGCATAATAATTTTACTCAGTATCATGCTTCATTGTAACAATGTTTCCAGCCAATGTGAAAAAAGGAAAGAAGTGATTAAAGACTTTTCCAGCAAATGAAGATATTACAAGATTTTTTTACCCGGTGACTATCTGAGGTGGGGGGGGAAAAAAAAAAGAAACCAACCTAATTTGCTTTCAGGATTCACAACCTCAAAAATCATTTGGCCATCAGGATAGACCACAGAAAAGAAAGGGCCTAGTGAGGACAGACTCTTCCTTTGGCCAAGTGTGGCTATGTCTTGAAGCTGATTTTCATGCAAACAAAGCGTTTCTTATTTCAGAAGGACAAATGTGGCTGGATCTATCAGCCTTGCAAAACCAAGTGCAAATGGACTGATGAAAAACAGACGCAGCAACAAAATGCATAATGACAGTAAACCACTACATACTATTACCATACAAGCCCTACTTTAATAGGTCTTGTATGGTAACACAACACCATCGTACCTTCGGGTATGTCCCCTTCCCAGCCTTGGTCAGCCTCTGGGGCATCTCTCTTCCACCTGAGCAGCAGGCAGAGCTAATGGGGGACACTTTTCTAATTCTCTGATCCAGGAAGATTGAGAGTTGGGAAGAGAGGCTCCCATATGGAGGTTTAAGCTCCAGTCCGTCTCTATTAACATCATGAGACAATGTACAGTTCTGGAGATGGGGGCAAAAATAAAAACAAAGACTATATCCCCCTGGGATCACAAAGACTTTTACCTCAGGTGTTGACACATTGACTTGTTTTGTGAAGCTATGAGCTTATTCTTAAACAGTATCGACAGGAAACAGCAGATGGCCAAATTGCTTGCAAATGCTTTTATATTATGGTTTATATTCACCAAGACACTTCCACGCTGACATGAGCAATGTCATTTTCTAGTAATGTTTGGAATTAGTCCCTTGGGTCACCAATTCCCAGGCATTACCAGATGATAACTCTAAAACTGTGATTACTTAAATATTTTCAGATCCTGAAGTACTCTTATAAGGATAAATTTGCAGCCATGGGAGCCTGGTTACAGTGTTGCTATCCATACAAATATCACTGGAGTTGTGTTTCGAGCCTCCATCATACAACCCCCTGGTAAAAGAGTTGATAACTGGAAAGGAATAATTGCTTTAGGCTGAAGCATATTGTATAAGATCTTCATCAAATGTAGTTTCTCATTTCCCTTTAGAATAAAAAGACACTTATTTTTAAAAGAAACCAGTTATATTTAAATTAAAGCAGATAAATTTCAATTTCTTATCCGTTGTTTTAGAATATTTTTGACCTTGCAAAAGAGAATAACACACCTTTTGACACTACACAAGTATCAAAAGATGCATACGGGAATTAGATATACAAAACCTGCTAGCATTCATTTGTCTCCAGCTCCTCCATAAAACCTCACTGCTGTTAATTCCACAGATTTTAAAGATTCACGCTGAGTATTTTATTTGCAAATCACAAACTATTTTCACTCATCTTCCTATGTGACTCTTAACTAAATCTAAATATTATCCTATTGATGCTTGTCTGAAAATATATATGCAATGTGCAAGGTAACATGCAACTAAAAACCCACAAGTATATACTTATTAGTATGATCTTGCCTTAAACTTTGTACATTAGCATTAGCATTTTCCAGTATTAATTCTGCAGTTTTGGTGCATTTAGTAGATTAGATTATTTTTTAATAAGTAGCTTGGCCAAGTTTTAATCTATTAGAAGGAGAAAATATATTAGATGGAAGAACATGTACTTCTTTTTTTATATATAATTTAGTAAAACCCTATAAAAAATTCAAGTCAACTACATTTTAAGAGGATTTTTTCTTTAGCAGTGATCTTTATACCTGTTCAGTAAATTTCTGGAAATCTTAATGGCTTCAGTGCTTTAGACTTACATGCATAGAGTAATGCACTACTGAATCATGGCCCAAATCAGAATGTTTCAAATAAACAGAAGAAAGAGAAGTGTGTAATAACAAAAAGAATCATGCTTTAAGTAAGCTGCTTGAACCAGTAATAGCATGAGCAGTGATATCAGAATGTTTGATAGAATACATAGGACACCTAAAAGTCTGAACACAGTCAATATTCATAAACAAAAATTTAAATCATTACAAAACCTTACAATGTATCCTCAGTAAACAACAATTTAAAAAAATTAAGCCAGATAGAATGGTGACACGGAAAAGAGGTATTTAAAAGTTTTCCTGACTTCCTACTCTAAAATTCTGACATAATGCCAACAGCTATATCATTGAAAGAGCTGTGATGTATTGAATAATATCTAGGTATTAACATGGAGTAGCCATTCATCACATCTATAGGAATGCCAATGCTGATACATCTGAAAAGGTTCTAGTTTCAAATGTTAATAAGGTTCTTCAGAGAGTTTATCATATTAATTCCAAATTTTTGTCACAATACCTCATTTTACCGAAGCTGAACCACTCCGTTGAACACCTTTTTCAAAAACATTTCACTAAGAGCCTTTTGTGATGTTTTTGATACCTACATTTTATTCATTTTATTTAGTATGCATGTTGGTTTGGTCTGGGTTTGGGGGGGGGCGTTGTGTTTGGCTGGGGTTTTTTTTGTTTTCTTTTACAAGAGCTAGGATATCTTGGCATTTCTTTCAAACTACAGAAAACAGCAGCAATATGGAAGTGTCATCTCTCAGAGAGGTCTGGCTCCTGTTTTCAAATTTATATTTGAAAGGCAGACTTGAGAAGGCTTTCTCACAAACCCTGTAATAATCAAAAACATGTAGATACCACAAAATAGCATTGTTTCTATAAATGGTAGCACAAATCTCTTCAAGTTGATAGTTCAGACAAAATTTTCCTGTGTTGATGACCACCTAAAGGACTCTACAACTCCCTTCTTCCCCTCCCGGGAGCTGAAGCACTTTACACATTATTTTTTTTAACCATGTCTTCTAGGGTGGGTGTGAGAATAAGATGCCTCACCTGTGTTCTGTATCATCTTTCTGCACCAGCGTCTATGCCACAGTAAAACATCAACAAACCATAAGCTCTTCAGAAGGATTTAGCTAAATATCATTAAACTTAGAAGAAATTTCACTGCAACTCCCTCCTGATACAGGATGTCCTTGACTGTATTTATCTGTTCTGGAAATGAGCAGTACAGAAAATAATTCATTAAAAAGTGATAAACTGCATTATCCTTCAGCAGTTGATAAATGCCGTGACTCCCAGCTGATTGTAGCATATCTATAATGGAGTGTGGAGGTGTGGGCTGAGAATATCTTCGTTATTCATTCTGAGGTTTATAAAATGCCTACAGCCACAATTGTGAGGCTTCATATACAAAAATTAAAGGCATAAATTTCATACACAGCCCACAGTGGGATATGCCTGCTACTGTTGCAGCTAGAAATTCATTGACAATCCAAGCAGGGGTGTAATGTAAGACGGAAAGGGACCAATTGACTGAAAAACAAAATCAAGTATCTAAATTTCCTCTCAAAAGGATTAGCCACAGTAGCATATTTTTGATTCTGCACCAGGCTCAGAAGCTGGCTGAGCTGAAGTCCTGGTTTAGAATGACAGAGGAAGATTAGGGTGGCTAAATGTTGCTCAAGGGTCTTTGCATGGGAGGTTTACACTAATCATACTCCACAACTGATTAATTGCTGGATCACTGGAAATACTACTTTATTTTCTCAGATTTCTACCATTAAAGAAGAGACCCACATGGAGGTCTCAGGCAATGGTGAGTCACGAAGGAATATGGGACAGCCAGGAGCACAAAATGTTACAAGCAACAAGAACATCCATAAAAACAGAACCTTGTAAAGTGTGTGGGAGAAGTGAGGCAGGACACAATGAGAAGCTGAGTGTCAGAATATAGAAAAGAAACAGATGGGATAGGGGTGGTATAAACACTCTGCTGAGCAGTCAGACTTGGGAGATGTAGTGTCAAAACCAAACGCAATAGAAGAAGAGGATGGGAATGGAGAGAAACTAAAATGAGTCTATAAGATATCCTGTGGATATAATGAGTGGAGTGGGAGAAGTAGGTATCAAAGAGGAATTTCCTCCTACCATTGACAGTAAAGGAAGTGTGACCTCTAGAAAATGTCAGAATCTACATGTATAGAAGACCTAGTATCCCACAGATGCCTCATGAACAGTATTCAGGACTTTTCATCTATGTGAATTTATTTTAAATTCTTATCCTGATATTTTGAGGACTCTACAGGTAACTTCAGCCGACTAATAACCTAAATTGAGAATCTTATAGGCAATGGACACGTACAGAGACTCCAAATAAGTCTAGTACAGTGCTGCAAACAATTTAATTTTCTTTAGATAATACCTGAAAGTTTTCATGGAAGCGTAATAACTCCTGCTTGTTATTTATTTAGGAGATTTACCTTACGAGAAGCCTTTATGAGATCTACCCAAAGCCTCTTGGATTCAAGCTAAGATATGTGGTCTCAATTCTAAAAAGTAAAAGGAGACTAGAGTGGCAGACTAAGGCATGAGCTCTCAGCAAAAATTTATTCCTTAATAGGAGTAATACATCTGCTGTATTCCTGCCTGCCTGTCATCTGAGTCAAAGTGAGCAATTGGCAGCACCCCTCCAAAACAGAGAGTAACATTTAAAGCTAAAGAATTCACATCCTTCCTTATAGAAAATAAATGACTTAACAACTATCCAAACTTAAATGTGTTACATAATGCATTGTCTGTGAACCAAGGAATCAATCAAACCCTATTTCCAACTGATCTATGTCATACATATTGTGTGTCATCTATTCCTTATTGCAATACCACATCTGATGTTAACACCCTTAGTGCATTATTTCCAGATGCTCTTCATATCAACAGACAATATCTTTTTTTGCTTCCTGTGGCACTCAGAACCCCTTTCCCTGTTTCCTCCCATGTGCACTACCTACATTTTGTCTTCTATCTGGACAAGAGGGAATATCCACCACAGCTAATCAGGTGTTACGCGTATCCCAAATGACCATCTAATGTATACATGTTAACTGACAAGGGATTTGCTGAGGTATAATGGATAATGACTGAATTCACCCCGTCATTCCCACAGGGAGCTACAATAAAAGAACATAACATTTTTTCAGGTACTTAACACAGGTTTCAGTGTCATAAAAAGACATCTAAATTTAGATATTCATATTTAGGTATCTAAGGAATTATGATATCTCTCAGCTCCAATTTTATTCAATGGAGATCCTGTCTAACTAGACGGCTGAAGCTAAAGAATGATCCAGCGGACAAATTTGCATCTGGGGGCGCCGACCCTCTCCCTGGACTTTGTTAACTGAAGTGCCTCAGAACATAATTCTGCAGTCAGGGGTGCATGTGGTTTAGGCAAACTGGACATAGGACCTAGGAGAGACTGTTCTGTAGTGGCAGGAGGAAACCAGTCTGGGTGTATAAATTCATACCAAAAGGCACTGGACAGTTGTGCAGGCAATTAAATTGAGACTATGTCTCCACTGACTGTACCAGGAATTTAGACATCTACTCTCTCTAGACACCAGCTATCCTAACAGACTTATATTTACATAGTTAACCTCTAACTGAATGCCTCCTTTAATGTCCTTGAAAATTTGCCTGGTTTGGCTGGACTGATAAAAGAGTCCCTGTGGAGAATATCTGATGACATAAGCCAGTCTAATGCTTTGATTTCCAGGGCCTGCAAAACAATCTGCACAGAAAGCACTCAAAATCAGAAAATGTCAGAATTTGAGTTACCTTAATCTGTCTCCCTCATGTGAATACATGATGGCATATTTTTTAATTACACAGTCACATTTTTTTTTCCCAGAGGACCTTTACTTCATTCAGAGTGCAGATGAAACAGTGCTCATTTAATGAGCAGCAGTTCAGTATTTTGTTTTCCCCTTATTCTTCACTGTGCAGCTCTAGGCCTTATTTATTGCACACAATTATAACACTGCTCAGAAGACAAAGTTATTAATTTCCTCATGGGCTTTTCTGTGTAACTCATCTCTATAATGCATTCATTTTCACAGCACCCTTTCGAAACACTTCCTCTATTCACAACTGAGATGCTACACTTGGAGAGATTAAAGTCCAAAGTATCCATAGATTTGAAGTGGCCAATTTAAGTCACTAAGCAAATTATTTTTTTCAAGGACTTAACATTGCTTCACATTTATAAGCTCTGTACCCCTGTTGGTATCATTCTTGCACAGAGTACTCATCATTTCTGCAAATCAGATGCCAGGAATTAGCTAGGTACTGGCAAAAAAGAAACAAACAAAAACCCAAACCAAAACAAAACAAAATTCAGTAAACCATCATAAAAGAAAATGGCTTGTGTGCCTTGATTAGCTTTACAGGCTTCTTGACAAATCTGCCTCAATTTTTTATTGATCTTCTTCACCAGCTTGCTTACTCTCTATCCCAGTTTCCTCACTGAGTTAATCTTAGTTTTCCTCCCGACTTTCCATTCAAATTCAGTCTTCTAACACACAGCACCAGAAGTCACTAAAGCCTTTTCAAAGTCTTGGTAAAACTTTATTTTATCTCCAATGCCTAAAAAAGGCTGACTGAACCCACCATCTGTGGCAGAACTTGGACACAGACAGCAAAATTCTCAGATTTCTAGCGCTGTCTTGGCTTGCTGAAGGGATGTGGGTGTGTGGGGGTGTGTGTGTATAGACATGAAATACTGTTCGTTTTTCTCCCATCGTTTGCACTTCACCCCAGTAGGTGCCATAGGAATTTGGCAAAGCAAAGAAGATGACAATGACTGCTTGGCTGTCTCCAGCTGTCTAATTCCCAGAACAAACATGTATTTTGTCTATGCATGGAGATGGTCTCGAGTAGCCTAATCCAATCTTTTGTTTCTTCAGCTCTTCTTTTTGTCTTTTCCACCCTCCTCACTTACAGAGGAATGGCTTTATTGCTGTCACCAAGGTAACCAAACACAAGACCTGACTCTGTTCAGCACAGTCTACATCTATCATGTGCCTCCCATGACATTTCAACTGAGCGATATTTAAACGATGCTGAGAAATCAAGAACCATTTGGTGTCACTCCCATAAAGCTGGTGTAAGAGGATATTGATTTTGCAATTTGATACTGATAACCCTCAGTGCTTTCCATCCCTACCAGCCATGGCTATCTGCCCCGCATCTCAAACAGCTGCCTCTTGTTTCAGGCTCCTTCACAAAGAACTGTCTGTTTCCTTTGGCACCTTTTCTCCAACTTTGGCAACATCCATTAAGTATGGAGTTTAAAATTATGAACATCATATCAAATGGCAGCTCACTTAGGCCTCTTCCAAAAAACCAGAGATATCCTCAAAAAAATACAAATCCTGCCAGTCTTCTATAGAGTATCTCTAGGGACACTTAGAAACAGTGGAGCAATGGACAAATTTGTTTCAAGAAAATTTAAAAAAGGAAGTTCTCCATATAAAGAGACAATTCTGACAGCAATATTGCAAGCAAAGCACTTTAGCATAGCAATCTTTGCTGTAATGCAGAAAATAGAAATGAGATTATATTAAAAATGAAAGTGATTAACAGTTTCCATGACTCTATGCTAGCTAAGGCGTGGTAGATAAAGTCTCAGAAATAAAACCCTCAAACTGAGTGGATGTTGAATGGAAAGTTTAAACAGCAGTTTCCCACAGTGAATATGAATAATGAATGCTGATTAATGAACACACTAAAAAAATAATGAGTAAAGGTAAAAGAAGACATCAGTTATATCAAAGATGAGGAGAAACATTTAATTTAGTTGTTTAGAAGCTTATGCAATCAGTACAAAAGGTTCCAGCATGAGAGTTAAACAAAAGCTCTGGAAGAATAAATATCTATTGACACAGGAGTTACTGAGTTCATTTCATCTCAGTGGTGTTCATTTCATCCTGATGCTGTTGATCTGTGTTAATACCTTGTGAGAACAGCTTCCTTGTTAGTTTTTGCTGGAAAAATGAGAAAAGCCTGATTGAGTAAATAACTGAAACAGAATCCCTATGATCAAAAAAAAAAAAAAAAAAAGGCAAGGGAAAGGATGGGGAAAGGGGACAAAGGGGAGGGTAAGGGAAGATTGGGGACAGGAGACAGGAGCGGAGGGAAGAGAAGTTCAGGGAAGGGAAGGGAAGTTCAGGGAAGGGCAGGGAAGGGAAGTTCAGGGAAGTTCAGGGAAGGGAAGTTCAGGGAAGGGAAGGGAAGTTCAGGGAAGTTCAGGGAAGTTCAGGGAAGTTCAGGGAAGGGAAGTTCAGGGAAGTTCAGGGAAGTTCAGGGAAGGGAAGTTCAGGGAAGTTCAGGGAAGTTCAGGGAAGGGAAGTTCAGGGAAGTTCAGGGAAGGGAAGTTCAAGGAAGGGAAGTTCAGGGAAGGGAAGTTCAGGGAAGGGAAGTTCAGGGAAGGGAAGTTCAGGGAAGTTCAGGGAAGTTCAGGGAAGTTCAGGGAAGGGAAGTTCAGGGAAGGGAAGTTCAGGGAAGGGAAGTTCAGGGAAGTTCAGGGAAGTTCAGGGAAGTTCAGGGAAGGGAAGTTCAGGGAAGGGAAGTTCAGGGAAGGGAAGGGAAGTTCAGGGAAGGGAAGTTCAGGGAAGTTCAGGGAAGTTCAGGGAAGTTCAGGGAAGTTCAGGGAAGTTCAGGGAAGGGAAGTTCAGGGAAGTTCAGGGAAGTTCAGGGAAGTTCAGGGAAGTTCAGGGAAGGGAAGGGAAGTTCAGGGAAGTTCAGGGAAGTTTAGGGAAGGGAAGTTCAGGGAAGTTCAGGGAAGTTCAGGGAAGTTCAGGGAAGGGAAGGGAAGTTCAGGGAAGTTCAGGGAAGTTCAGGGAAGGGAAGTTCAGGGAAGGGAAGGGAAGTTCAGGGAAGGGAAGTTCAGGGAAGGGAAGTTCAGGGAAGGGAAGGGAAGTTCAGGGAAGTTCAGGGAAGTTCAGGGAAGGGAAGTTCAGGGAAGTTCAGGGAAGTTCAGGGAAGTTCAGGGAAGTTCAGGGAAGTTCAGGGAAGTTCAGGGAAGTTCAGGGAAGGGAAGTTCAGGGAAGGGAAGTTCAGGGAAGGGAAGTTCAGGGAAGGGAAGGGAAGGGAAGGGAAGGGAAGGGAAGGGAAGGGAAGGGAAGGGAAGGGAAGGGAAGGGAAGGGAAGGGAAGGGAAGGGAAGGGAAGGGAAGGGAAGGGAAGGGAAGGGAAGGGAAGGGAAGGGAAGGGAAGGGAAGGGAAGGGAAGGGAAGGGAAGGGAAGGGAAGGGAAGGGAAGGGAAGGGAAGGGAAGGGAAGGGAAGGGAAGGGAAGGGAAGGGAAGGGAAGGGAAGGGAAGGGAAGGGAAGGGAAGGGAAGGGAAGGGAAGGGAAGGGAAGGGAAGGGAAGGGAAGGGAAGGGAAGGGAAGGGAAGGGAAGGGAAGGGAAGGGAAGGGAAGGGAAGGGAAGGGAAGGGAAGGGAAGGGAAGGGAAGGGAAGGGAAGGGAAGGGAAGGGAAGGGAAGGGAAGGGAAGGGAAGGGAAGGGAATGAGGAAGAAGGGAAAGAAGAGAAAAAGGGGGGGAGGAAAAAAGGGGAGAAAAGGAAAAAAGAAAACACTAAACAGTAAATGAAGGAGAAAAGGGAAGAGAAAGGGAAAGAAGGAAAGAAAATTCAACTATCAAATTGTATTTTACCAAGAAAAACACTGTAACAACAAAAGCAACGAGTTAATTCCAGTCAAGTAATCATTTAAATCAGCAGAAAAACTTCCTTTATTTGTCACCTTCTTTGCATTTGGACTTAGGAGAACAGTGAAAAGAGCTACAACACACCAGAAATAAATGCCCCATGGAAGGGAACTGAAAGGTGTCTGAACTGCATTTGGTGGAACATGACTTCTAAACCATTTCCCATTTGCATGTCTGTTATTTATTTAGAGGATTGAAATTCCATAAGTGAAATATTTACAGTCAAGGAATCAAATCCTCTGGGCCTTGTGACCAAACAGTGTCCCAAATCCAAACCACCATAGTGCTGTTTGTTCACTCAACTGTGCAAAGACTTCCAGTTCTGATTACACCAGCTCAGCCTTCTGAGGGATGCAGGGATTATTTTCTAATTGGTCTGCACCAACTTTTCAAAACGACCAGCAGTCAATGAATTGCCCATTACAACTGAATAAAGGAAGTTTAATGCCTTCAACAAATTGCTTTATACAAGCTGAAAAATACTGACACTGAAACTGAATTGTTTGGCCAGCTACCAAGCATCCTCACTGTTGGTAACAGCAAACACATGGTTACCTTCTCTGTGCTTTATTTTACCTACTCTTTTGAAGTATTTTGACCTTGATTGATCCTCCCCTGCTATTGGAAAAAGGTACTCCAGTTTGGTCATTAATCTCATAATGCAAATTGTTGAGCAGCACTGAAATTTACATAATGTTTTTAGTGTGCTGGTGAGAGAAGATAACTTAAGAGAGTATATCTGAAAATGCCAATGCCCTGCCCAGCTGCCATAAAATGCATCAGTTTATCAAGCAAGTCAGGGTGCAGTTGACCCTTCTGCTTGCTCTGGAATATAATTATGGTGCCATTGAAGGCACACATGGCAGCACAAAACAGTTAAGCAGAGGCAGACCTGTTGGGATAAATGATAAACTTGTCTGCTACTTATACCTTTAAAGTTGAAAAGTGTAAAAAATGCAGTGGACAAAAAGACAAATAACATAATTCTGTTTCATGATAAGTAATATGTTCTGCTGGAAAACTGAGAGGAATACAGAATGGCTGAAATAATGTACAGTAATAATAATAATACCTCATATCTCATATGACTTCTGTTGTACCTGAAGGCATTCAGCACCTCCAGGGTTCTCACACTCTACAGTGTGTCCGGGCATATCATGATGTCATATATCTGATTAAAATACTGGTCATTTATCATTACACTTCACACCCTCTGGAATTAGAAAACACTAATTCGCCAAGTATGACCTGACCCACAGTCTTAGAAACAAAGGTAAAGATGTCCTGAGTTCTGACATGGATTCTTGGTGTGGCCTTGGGTATTTCATTTCCTTTTGCCTCCTCATGATCACATTTTCATGAAGGAAAATAACATTTAATCAGCGATCTCTCCAGGGCACGTTAATGCTTAACCAATCAACTATGAAGCACGATATTTTCCAGAGCTCTTGGAAATGTGCTCATTATCCTGCTGATGAAGAACCTCTGTCCTCATGATACTATGAATCTTTAGCCTTTTTGCAACCAATTTCAAAGGGAAAAAAGACATGGGACTGTCGCAGAGTCAGTCATCCCATCTGAGTGTACCTGATCTTGTCTGGAAGTTAAGTACTCAAGGGCCAGTTTAGCACTTGGATGAGAGACCACTCAGGAATCCCACAGGCACAAGTCAATGAGCCATGCTAAATTACAGAAACTGAATTAGCTCAAAGACTCTATTAGGTTCTGCCTTCACGACTGAGCATTTAAAAAACAGGAGGAGGAAGGTGGTTGGATGGCTAACTATAGTGTTTGCCTTTGAAAAACTGCTGCTATTAACTTTCTTTTCTGCCCCATTCCTTTTTCCATTTCTATTCTTCATTTCTATTATTTTCTGTTCTTTCCACCATCTGATTAGCTGATTTTCTGGCCTGTAAGGACCTACCCTTGCTCTGAGAAGGGGCAGGAGGGAATCAGCAGCAATTGCTGTGCCTGCCGCAGGTCAGGGAGGAGAGTAGAAAGGAGTTCCTACTGTCCTGCTCCTCAGCCCAGTGAAATGTTCCCAAGCCTGTAATATTATCAAGCAGGCTGGAAATTTTAAAGTCAGGCAGGTTAGCATAAGGAGCCCCAGGGAACAAAAAGAAGATAAATGGTGGCTTCCTGTCTGCATTTTCTTGCTTCACAGCATCTAACAAAGTAAGCATTCATTTTCTTTAGGGGCATTGCTTCAAATATCACTTTAATATCATGTTTAAATGTTCCAGTAAAATTCTTAGTCTTTCAACAGTTCCCTCTCATGATACCATATTACTGGTGGATTTTGGCAGTGACAAATGACAAAGCATGCCTGTCTCTGAAACCATTCTCATTTGTATTCTTTCCAGTTCCTTATCTGTCCCATTGGAATAAAAAATTAAAATTAAAAGATAATATTTCTGAGGATAATATTTAAGTAACATAAACTGTAGCAGTGTTAGCATGACATTAAATTCAGTGCAAAGTACTTTCTGATTGCCCTGGATAGAGAGATATCTGGTTTAGACGTAGCTGAAAGTTTTTTTTATTAAAACCATTTCTTTCTCTAAAGAAAAGGTGTTTTTTAAGACAAAAATTGTTGTCTAGAAAATGTGAAAACAGATGATGAAGTTTTCATTAATTTTTTTGCTTGATTTTACCAGTTTAGTGTTTTGAAACAAATGTAAAACTTTCAGTATTTTATACGGGAAAAAAATGTAATACTGATTTAATGAAACTCTTAAGTGTATTTCAGTCTAACTCTTCAGTAGGATGTACAAACATTCTTGATCTACCAAGCTGAAGCCTGTTTTTGCTTTTGAAATACCCACATGAGAGGTAAAGTAGCAAGAAATTATTCTTTTTAGACTTTTGACTTAGAAACATGTATCAAAAGACTTTCTATCTTTCTTGTACAGTTAATTTCATACTAAATACTAACAGTGGTATTTATGCAAAAGAAATTGTATATTTCTTCTACATTTTTCAAAAGTAAAGTATTTTCTTATTTCACTTCATTTAAATATTTACTCAAATTCCAAAGATTTTTCTGAATAGCTTCTACCTGACTCACTGCTGTTCCTAACAAATTCTTTTCAGGCTCTTCTATTTTCTCTTTCTGTAATGTTGGTGCCCTGCTAATCTATACATGATCATAACTATGCCTGTATTCGTGAACTGAATCCAGGCATAAGTCTGACACTGGGCATGACAAATTGCTTAGGAAAGATTAAGCAAAACCCTGGTTAAACAAAGGAGAACTGGGTGGAGTGGTTGACACACCTGAAGGACAGGATGGCAACCAGAGGGATGTGGACAAGCTCAAGGAGTGGGCCCATGGGAATCTCCTGCAGTTTAACAAGACCAAGTGAAGGTGTTGCACCTGGCTCAGTGCTGTCACTGGTATCACCAGAGACTGGGGGACAAACAGATTGAGAGCAGCCCTGCTCAGAAGGAGTGGAGAAGAGAAGGCTTCAGAGTGACCTAACTGCAACCTTCCAGTGTCTAAAGGGAGCCTACAAGAAAGAGGGAGAAGCACTTTTTACAGGTGCATGTAGTGACAGGTCAAGGGGGAATGGATTTAAGCTGAGAGAGAATAGGTTTAGATTAGATATTAAGAAGAAGTTCTTTACTGTGAGGGTGGTGAGGCACTGGAACAGGTTGCCCAGAGTTGTGGATTGCCCATCCCTTGAAGTGTTGAAGGCCAGGTTGGATAGGTCTCTGAGTAATGTGGTCTAATAAAGGTGTCCTTGGAGGTTGGCAGTGGCTGACCCTTGAGGCCCCTTCCAACCCAAAGCATTCTGTGATTCAATTATGACTCTATGAAATGTTTTTTAAAGTGTGTGTGCAGAGTGATCAATAAAGAAAACAAGAGTCAGAATAAAGATGGTCTTTCCAACAATGAAATTCAAATAAAACCTTGAAGTACATGGTGAGCTTTGGGCAGGACCTCATGGGCAAGGGCTGGGAGCTGCACGAGGAGTTTAAGATTAATACATGTGCCTGATAAATGTTTGCTAAGGCAAGGTGTATAGTTACTGTAGAACCCTTGGAAAAAAAAGAACAGAGCTTTAGAAACATAGACAGCTATAGTTGCAGTAATTAAGAGAAGACTGGTGGGACACAGGCCTCGCAAAAATGAAGAGAGAACAGAGTAGTTCAAGGTCATTATGTGAGGAAAAATACACAGCACTGACCACCAGCATTAGAAAAATGGGAAGGAAAAAAAAAGGGAAGGGTCATATGGAGAAGAATCAAAAGTTCACAAGAGAGCTGTGAAATACAAGTGTTCATGCAGGGAACTAGATATGGAGTAGGAAGAGAGCCAGAAAGCCATTATTGATAGTTGAATCTATGTGATTTTGTTAGATATGAAACAGAGAGTTTTAATGAAATGCAGTGAAATATGGGAAAGGAGAAGATCTTATTACTTGCACTAGTTGCACTGTAACAAAAGACCTCAGATATCAGTGTCAAAGCTGAAGTGAAATATATTCTAGCCTGGAAATCACTGTCAATGAGAGCAGACTGTGGAAAGGATGAGGGTGAAGAAGACATATAAGTTGGCTGAGGAACATAAGTGGTGATTTTGTCAAGGACAGTTCAGGGATGCAGCAGATGAGATGTTAACTATAAGAGGCAAGGAAAAGGTAAAGAAAGAAACTGCTGAACACAGTGAGCTTGTATTCTCTAGGAAAGGTCATTTTAGACAGAAATAATCTACCTTTCTTTTTAAAAGTGATTTCTAGATTCAGGAATCCTCACATTTTCTTTGATAAGTTTAAGTGGAAAAATATCCTTTCAACAGGTACATGTGTAAGAGAATAAAAAAAGGTTTTTATATGTTTTATATGTTCTGTATCAATTGTCTGTTATTTTATTCTGAACAAAAAACCCATATATAGTCAAGACACCATCAAGAAAGAATGTTTGGTTTCAAATATTTCCAAAAGAATGTAACTTAATGGTCGTGGAAATCTATTATGCAGAGAAATATGTAGATGAAAAAGAAAACAAGACATTATCCTATCAACAGTAAGTTATATTAAACTGTTGAAAACTCTTTTAAAGGAAGTACAGAAGCCTCATCCCTCGAGGCTTTAAAACTAGGTGGAATAAAACAGTAGAAAACTATAGAGTATGATATAATCTTGCAGTGCTAGTGGGATAATCTAATTGATCTCTTCCAGCTATAATTTTTACAATTCAAAATCCATGGTTGTGTGTTTTGCTGCCTCAGCTCACTGTGGGAATACAATCATTGTGGGTTTGAAAGAGTGGTCAGCAGGAAAAGAGAAAAAGAGTTAATGAAAGCAAAAAAAAAAAGTGCCTCCCACTAGAGAGGTAACTGGCAGTGCTAACAAATATCTCAGCAAGTCTGATTTCCCATGAGGCTGTCTCTGATAGCCAGACTCAGGCAGCCAAACCTGAATGGAAGGCAATAATAATTAGATTCTGATGAGTGAAGAACTCACAGGAGGACCAACTTTGCAGGAGTTAATGAAAGGAGAAGGAAATACCCACATTTTCCAAAATATCTAGAAGGTAATTTTATTATGGAATAAGTCTTTTAAGTGGTTAGATGTTCCTTACTAACCTATGGATGTGTATTTCTGTAAGGAAAGACAGATGCAGAGAAAATGGCTGGCACCTTAACAACACTGATCACAGCTGGGGGTGTGACTGTATGTGCATTTCCAGTACAGTAACATTCAGGGTGACCCATAGCTGTTATTCAAAGTCAGTATCAGACCATTTAATTTTCTGCTTCAGTTCCTTTCCTGCTCCTCTCTCCAACCTGAGTGTTATGACCATTCAGCATCTTCTCTCATGCTATTCTTCCTCCTCATTTGCTTTTGCTCTCAATGGTGTTTTAGAAGAATAAAGTCCCCCAGTGCAATATCCATCTTCTTGAACTAATCTGAACTTGGAACAAGTGCTAATAGCTCAATAAGCATTTTCCGACCTATCTCCATGAACAAAACTTGAACCACAGATGTGAATGTATTCACTGCTCAAAGTCGCTGAACACTGAACAGGATTAATATTAGTGCTGCTGGTGTGGTGTCTCTTTGTTTTGGAACTGAGTCACCGAATGAACCTTTAGAGAAACACCCAACACCCATTTCAAGACAGGAAAAATATCAAGTTACTTTTAAGTTATTTTTCAGAAACTGCATTTTTTTCTGGAAAGATGTTCATCCCCTGAAATTAAGTGGTTCACTTACTTAGCAACACACATTTTCAGTCCATAGAATTTCTTTCTTTACTTCTTTGTATCATCAAGCTTTTATTTAACAATCACACACACACAAAAAAAAAAAATTGTATTTTATTCATACGTGCAAGCCACTCTCTCTCATATTTTAGTTGCTGGATGTCAGTTTTTCTCCAGGCTCTGTCTGTGCATCCACAGGTACAGGTTCCACACCAACCAGCATTATTCCAGTAAGACACTTCTGTGCTGCTGTGCACATTACTGCTGCCAGAAGCAACAAGTGGCTGATAGCTCCATCGTCCCGGGAAGGGTGGGGTTTCCCACCAGGAAGAAGAGATCATAGATTTGAATGGTGAAGGTAATTAATATATTAAGTAGATTGTAAAACTGCTACTGCAATATGCGGAATATATTTTAAACTAAAATATTGCCATCATCAGCTGAATATCCTTTAACTCATCAAGAAATAATTAATTCTGTAGTTTCTTAGCACTGTACTGCATGAGCTCACTACCAGGAAGTTCGGTAAATTAACTAATTTAACTGCATTAGTTAGTTGCAGTAACAGGTTTGCAATTCTGGAAAATCAGGCTCCATGCTAATACTTAATGGGGCATTTCTCTTTGTTGGTGATGGAATATTTCTCATATAACTGAAATTGTGTATTGCAATGTGTTAACATGCTGACTCCAAACACTTAAACAAACTGTTATCACAAGTTCAGACAAACAAGGTTGAATTATCTGTTATGGCATCTGAGTCAGAGTTAGCTTATGACCTCCTATAACACTGACCATATTCTTGCCTGCTCATGTTCTTCCTTTCTTTCACAGTACCCATTGCCTATTATTCAAGTACAGAGAATCCAGTCTCTTGACAGAACTAGCTACCAGCTCTTAATGCTATATTCCCACTGCACAGGGTACTAAATCAACTTGTACTTCCCACTGTCCCTGAAAACTGAATTGGGCTGGTACCCTGTGTTGTTATGGGTTGGTTCTGAAATCTTTCCACCGGATGCCCCAGAACAATCCTTCTGCCATGTTTCAAAGCTAGAAGTTTATCTTCCTTCCCCCTATGAATTTTGCTGCTCATCTCACCATGTATATGATTTGATGTATACTTCCAGCTCTTACTGTAACTCATCCACTGTCAATCCTTTTGCTGATCAGTCCACAAATAAGACAGGTTGTTTCACTTCTTTATTTTGAAGTTGAACCCTATGCAAAAGCTTCTGGCATGTACAGAATCCAGTATCAGGTCTTAAAAATCTGATTTCAATTGTGAGTTACTTTATTTACACACAAATAGTGACTTAAAAAAATGTCAGACATCATTCACACCTGTAGGATAAAATTTTTTTTATGGCCTCATACAACCTCATACTAAAATCTTTATAATTTATGATGCATTTACAACGCTGTAAAGGCCATATTTGTTCTTCATATGTCGTAATTCTCATTTCTTGGCTCCCACGACTGTGAAGGGATTTATTGTGTCATCTCAAGTGTACTTTCCTAGGAAGAATGAACAGTTTAGGCCACTAGATTTACCATTTACATCTGTCCTGTGTGGAGCTGCTATACAAACTGTAATATCACATTGGGATTGATAGGGTACTACAACAAGCTGCTATTTCTGTATGGTAAAAGCATTGTCAGTGTCTTTATTATAAATTTACCTTAAAAACATAAAACTTGATTTAGATCTTGGTGTGGCCAGGCATAGGCCAGTTGAAGCACAGAAATAAAGCACAGGAAAGCTTAATTTAGAAATGTTAATTGAGCTCTTTTTTCTCAGTAGAAGAGAAGATATTTTGATCCATATTGTTTTCATGTGGTTGGATGTTCGAGTTTTCTCAAGGGATTTACAGACTTTCTCCCATGCAATATTTATACTCATATTGAATACTAGCTTTTAAATGGAAGAGCCCTGTTTCAATGTTCTTATCAAGATTACTCATCAAAAAACCAAGAACTTTGGTAAATATCTCACAGCAGACTAACCTCTGTAATTGTACAAGTGTCTGAAGCAGGACATAAAGGCTTCAAACGAGAAAACTCTTAAACATTTTGAGAGTGCTAATAATTTTTTTGCATATAATTTATAAGAAAGGGTTAGATTCATGCCATCACAACATAGGCATCTAAAATTTCAGGATGAGATTCAGCTGTAAAAGGACAAATGATTAAATGTCCTAGAATATCTTCCCTGATCCCCGGATGTGCAAGTCTCATGAATCCCAGGGCAGTTCTGGTGCCAGTACTTACATATCTTTGGTAGCTGAAATCTGTAGTCTCTAACTCTGTAGCCTAAGAAAGTCCTCTAGATTCTCTGTGTCGTCAGTGATGAAAGAAAGAAGTACCCAAGGAGTTATTTACTTCAATAACCTTTAAAGTTTGTAACATTTACTGTCCTCTGAAGATACTTACCTGTTCATGTATCAGAGGGAGTTTAGAGAAGAAATTAAATTAGGTACTTAACAAAAGGTAGCTAGGATAAGACTCAGTGTGAGATTAAGACACCTGGTACTCATTTCTTCACGACTATATACTGGAGAGAAAGACTTAGAAATCTTCCTTACCTACTAAGAGGGTCCTTTGTAGCCATTTTGCATTCACAACTGTATAGAGGAGACTGCCAGAATAAGACTACTTTTCCAAAGAGAAACCCTATCAAACCACATAAGAATTATTTAAAAGTTTAACCTTATGTTCAGTCTTCCCTGTGTACACACATGAATGAATATATTATTCTCTCCAAAAGAGGTTTACAGATTTTGTCAGAAATCTCATCAAATTCTAAGGGCATTTTTCTCTCTGGTTTGGATATTTCCTAAACAATTACTTATATGATGCAGATGTCACTTTGAACCCCTGCCAGTGAAAGAATTATAACTACTTACAAAGCTTAGCTATATACAGTTTCCTTCAGTGAGTGTAATATTTCAGTAGTCTTTATCTCAAATAAGTGCAGTGTCAAAACCAGACAATATTAGGTGTGAGAGATTTGGGTCTTGGATATTTGGTCCCCATTTATAAAAGACAACTAAGGAAGGCACAAATCAAATGGCAGCAAACTTAACTCTTGACATGTCTGCAGAGTGCTACATGACAAGACCAAACCATTAAGACTACTGGAATTTTCACTTTAATGATACATAAAATGTTTTGATTTTGCCTCTACAAGGCAACTGGGAGAAGAGTTTACAGGTGGTGACGAGCTTATAAATTCATAATGTACCAGAAAAATCACAATTAATCCAATAAATGTTTTTTATGAAGTGCTTTCTGAAGAAAGTGCTAAATTAAATGGGCCCCAAAAGTGCAGTAAAGTAATGTCATTTATATCAGAAAGGAGGAATGTAAATCTTGTAGCAGTTTACAGATGTTTTTATTTAATATCTCTGATCCAAAAGATCTGACAAGATGAGGCCACCCCAGTGCTCTTCTACAGCAAATCCCCTAGGGCTTCTACACTTTGCAACAAGTAGGAAATCCTTATTAATCCCTTCAGCATTTGTTGTAATGACATTAATCATGATGAACTGTTTCAGTATTAATTCGGATGTCATATATAATTCCTCAAGAATCCCACTGAAATTTGAACAGAGCAAACCTCATCTAATTGGAGTAGCAAACATAAAATAGCCCAGTGTTCAAATTTCACTGAAAATAACTAAACACAGCTCCTGTCTAAAGCCTAGCCAAGTTAAGTGAATCTGTTGGCCCTTGGAATAGCATTGATCATATTCATTTTAATTATGGAAGTCACATTTATGTGGGCTGTATTTTGGCTTTCAATTCAACCTCTGTCAATGGATTCTATGAAAAAAAGTGTCTGAGCAGTAAATCATTAGTTTGGACTTGTTATTTTTTATACCAGACTTTATGTCATTATGCCTCATATTTACTGCATGTGTGATATGTCTAATGTGTACTCAAAAACAATTCCACAAAACCTATTTACACTATTGAATCTCTGCATGGGGGTACTTCAACTCTCCTTTTGAGGAGAGCTCTGAACAACCTTAGGGATAGCTCCCGTCTTATTTTGTGGATGAGGGATTTGGGGTTTTTTTTTTAATTGCAAAACATGGTAAAGAAACCTTTCCATGTATTACTTATGCAGAAAGATTATATACCTGTAGGGTACTCCCAGCAAAGATTTCAAAAGTTCAATTTTGAGCTATACGTGCTCCCTTCAGAGCACCTTCTAATAGTAAGATGTTCAGTCTATACCTTAATTGAGCTATCAGAGTCTAGAGTTGGAAGAAATAGGTAATCATCCCTTTGTTTCTGTTTAGTAAAGAGCTGACAGCTTTGCCAAGGAAAGAGAACCATGGCAGCCAACCAAGAGTAATGAGTCTTGATCTGGAGAACAGGAATTCTTCAGCAAGACAGAAACAAGGGAAGATTTGTTCTTACTTAACACTCAGGGCACAATACAGCTTTCATAGCTTGATCATGAACTGCTGGCCTCAAATCAAAACATTGTCATTTGCTTCAGTAGATGCAGATCAGATCACTAATTGGGTATAGAGACTGGAGTAGACCAGAACTCTTTCTTGCAATACAAAATTATTAAAATGTATTTGTTTTGTAACATAAGAGCATGTATTTTGCTATTTGAAAATAGCACTTAATGGGTTCTGAACATTTTAGCAGGGCATTTAACATAATAAATTTGCTTTTTATTCATATAACAAGAAAAGAATGTTAGGCTAATGATTAGGTTCAATGGGTTTTCCACTCTACTGTCAACTTTGTTTGTAATCTTGGGTGAACAGTTTATGACTACATGCTTTGAGATATTTAATGCATTAGAGTGCAGAGCATAAGGGCTTATCACTTGAGGATTTTACTGTCGCAGACAAGAGGGTGCCCCACACGGAACCATTGTGGAATATCTCTTTGGAAACTAACTTAATGAGGTTGCAGAAAAAAAAGAGGAAAATATTAATGAAAAAGAGAAGGGAACTATATTTATAATTAGGGACCTGATCATACTCAGGTTCTCTGGCACGAAAGTAATCTCTGTACTTCAGTAAATTCTGGTATAATCCTCATACTCACATTAGGAGGATCAGACTTGTTTTCATGTCTCTCAAAAAGAGGAAAGACAGACTGTCTCATGAAAGAGTCAGATTGACTTAACCCTTCGTACTTAATTTGTCAGCCAGCACCCCAGGAAAGCCAAGACTCTTGTGCCAAATCAGTCTGTGAGCGTTCCATTAAGGGGACCCTTCAGTGAGCAGTCCTGCTGGATAAGAGGGTGGTTTGACTGACTTATTCAGGGAAATGCATGAACAGCACAAGGGAGACCCCTCAGTCCTCTTTACTTGAGTATGTTCCCTGCTGCCAGTGACTGCCGGCGGCCATGAATGACTCACACTAAGTTTACGGATAACACCTTTTATTAGAATAAAACTGTGACAGGTTAAGGTTTGAAGATTGTCAGTGATACTATCTGACTGCAAAAACATATTCAAAGAAATATACAGACGAGCTTTAATCTCTAAGAAAAGTATTCAGCATGGATAGAGAGTGGTTCTTACCCAACAAGAGTCCCCACAGGGGAGAAGATAGGTTCAGCTTGTCAACTGATCCGTGCAGTTACAACAGAGGGTTCCCTACTTTTCCCCCTTTCTCAACTCAATTTAATAATATCTCTTTATGCTTAGTTGGAGCTTGAGTGACTCCAGTCATAAATGGCTGTGTTAGAGACTATGTAAAATTCTCTCACTTCATTTGTAAAGATACAGTCAAAAAACTACAGAGCACATGCGCTGTGAGCAGTGGTCATACTTTGTAGTCAGGTAACTTTGGGATGGAGGTGGGGGTTAGTACTACAATTAGGCTGTAATGAGCCAGGTTAATCTGAGGAGAGTGATTTCACCACAGTTGCTGGCCCAGCAGCAGGACGTATTCTGCTCTCTCCCCTGGCTGACAGGTGCTGTGCAGTTTCTCAGCAGCAAAGACCCGTCGAGCTCCCCTCCCTGCACTGGTAGCAGTGTCTCCACTCTGCTCCACCCTCTGTTCCATCCCCCTTGGCAGGTGCTGTGGTTGCAGACTGTGGGTGTGAGGAATCACCATGGAACAGGTTTGGAGCATGCCAACCACATTCCATCCAGGGAGTAGCAACTGCATTTTACCCTATAATTTCAGTACTATTATAATGTCTGCTAGGATGAATAAAACTTCTCAGTTTCCTCTAATTTTATCCCAGCCATCTTTCCACACAGACATACACCATAATGATCAGGGAAGGCTTCTCACTTGAGACAGAATTAGAGCATTTTTCAGAGGCATAGAGAGATGTTTATATTCCTGCTCTCGTTGCTTCAGCACAAGAAAAGTCTGCCCTTCTTTGAGTGAGAAAAGTGGACCTGACACCAATAGAAAACTGTCTTCTGTGAATTACTGCCAAGCTACCCAACAAGAGCTATTCCATTTTGCACTCAAAATTAAATATTCTTTAAGTCAGTGGAAAAGATTGATTATAAAGCCCTCTGTTTATTATACCACGTGGGATATGGGAAAATTAGGTACCTGTCTTTGCTGCTTGGTTATTTATACAACTCGTACAACCTCCTATAGAGGAAGATAGAGAGAACTGCACACAAATATTCCATAATTACTGGGCAGGCCCAATGTTTATACTCAGAGAAACTCTCTTTATTCCTTTAAACCAAGCTCAGAAAATTAGTCTAACTCCTTAAAATCTTGCAAGCAGTTACCTCCCACTTGGATGAGTATGCAGGAATACACTTAATTCCATGTGCTTCAAGCTTTCAGATTTCCTGATTTTGTTAATCTGAAGGTCCCAAAAAAGACACATTTTTGAGATACTTTAGACTCATCTTACCTCTGCACTGTTAAAAGTGTATGGTCATCAAATTGCCTTGGTTTTATTTTTTTACAGATTAAAGGATTATTGTGTCTGACTTCCAAGAACTCCATCTCTTTCCTAAACACTTTGGTGGAGGTATAGTTCTGTTTTCAAACAGAATAGCTGTTAGTAATTCTTATAGCTTCTAGGAAGCCTGGAGAAATTTTAAAAAACTCACAACTCAGAAACAAAATAAAAAAAGCACTCAATCAAAGAAATGAAGCCAACAAAAACTAAACAATAAAAAATGTACAGAAGAAAAACTTTCAATAAAATAGCCTTCTTTCCTTCATATCTGAGGACAACTATTGTTCTAATGAAGACTGACAGAATCTTTCAGCCCAAAGAGACCCCCCCATTTCTACAACACCAAGTATAACATGATAGCATGGAAGAAATCATCTTAAATTTGTATTATCAGTCCTACTTTGCACTTGTACATCTAATATTATGGTTTCTCAGGTAAACTAATGGATTTTAGAGGACTAGAAATTAAACAATTGTAAGCATATGGGGGTTTCAGACAGGTACAAGATGATTTTGTAGTTCCTTCTTTAAAAGTACTCACATGGATATAGGCCAGGGACCTAGTGGTAGAGAAGTTAAAAGCCTACTGCAAGTGACTTAGTATCACCCAAAGATCCAGAATTCCCAGGCTCTGGGCATCCTGTTGAAATCTCTTCTCCCCCTCCACAAAATTTTCTTGTCCAGTCTTTGTCTCATGCCTTCATCTCTGCCCCATCCTATTCCCTTATTTTACTTTCACATTATATCTTTCTTTGCTCCTTCTGTCTCCAAGATTCATGGTATTGAAAAATTCCAGACGAAATACCTACTGTAGCATAATCTTTACACAACTTAAGCAACATGGACAGTGCTTCAAATCTCATAAAGGATGTAAAATACACCCTTTCAAATATTTGAATGTTTTAAGAAAAATTGCAGAAAAGCATATATGATTTCAGTCTGCTTCTGATTTATTAGGAAAGATTTTCCTATCTTTTTTCCATAGTTGAGCAGTCTGGTACAGAGCTGCTGAGGAGGTATAAATTTGGCAGCTGTAAATTTGTCCTGCTAATGCCATATCATCACTGATATCTTGTGCTACTTGAGGTTGTCATGCAAACACTCACCTGAATCTTCAGGTGCCCACAGCTCAGTACTTATGTCCTGATTTACAAAACTGTCACAGTTCATTCTGTCTCCTCGTTGTTAATGACAGTAGTAGCAGTGCAGTATGAATCACTTCACAATCATCAGATGAAAAGCTCTTGGGAGCATACTTCTCATTTGCACTAAGAGCCTTTACATTGCTGTGGAAATATGAGGGAGATTTAATGTGGGTGTAAATGACATTTTTACTTAACTGCAAATCTCTTTTTCATTATCAGTGTCTTGGATAAATGAAAAATATTTGTACATGTAGAATAACACCTCTTTTTATTAGTGCATAGTGTCCTTTTGTATAATTACATTATTCCTATTGAATAACCTTTCTCAGTTCATTTCTTGTTCATGGAGAAAGCCTGCAATAATCATGGATCATAGGCACAATGACATCTTCAACAGAATTATTAAAGCAACCACATTCCTCAGGATGATTCTTTCTTCTTCCCTCTCTCATCAAGAAGCATATTGACTAGGAGTAATTTCCACTTAGTTCGTACAACTGAAAATCTAGGTGACTGCATTAGCCTTTTTTCCCCTCCAATCCACACAAAGGGGAGGGGTAATTCCAAAATGAGATGCATCTGATTGTGTTAAGATAGTTGGGCTAGAAATTTCTAACTTAGAAACCTAGACAAAACATCTTACATTTAACAGCAAAGGTTATTGATCTACAATTCATACAATAAGGACAAAAAAGTATTTTGGAGGCAGAGAGTGACAATGTTCTATATTTGTACAGATTTAATGAACTAGCTTCAGGGAAAAAAAAATACATTTTTTTCTGAAAAACTTTGAGAAATACTGTTCTTTGTTTTACAAGAAAACTTAGCCATCCTCCTATGCAGCCAAGGTTCTGTGTCAAAGTTATTGACAGTAAAAACCTGTGAGTGAAACTAGTTGTAGCTTTATCAGGAAAAGCTTCAGTTTGAATACTGTGAGGCTGAAAGTTTACAAACCCTTACATTAGAAGGGAAGAAATTACAATAAAAAAAATTACCTTCTTCCTCATTCCATGAAATAAAAAAGGTGGAAAAGATTAGAACTGACAAGTATAAAATCTTTAAATACCACAAAGAATTCTATCAGAGAATTTCCTTACATAGATTATACAGTGACAGATATAAATGGAAATTGAAGAACAACAGCTTAGAACAAACCATTTTTCATGCAGAAAATGTATGAAGATTGCTGCTGCAAGCATACTGACGACTAGAGAAGCAAATTCCACTCTAAATCAGGAATAGTGATATGTTTGTATAATTTTGCTATGCTACACACTTAGAGACCAGGCTGAGCATTTAAATGAAAAGATACTTTCTCAAAACAGTTTACTATCTGGCAAACAAAACTAAGAATTTCATCATCTTCCATGAGTCTAGAACATTTTTTGAAAATAATGCTGTTTTCAAGCTCTTATACTTTATAGAAGCCTTACAGATTCTCTTTCTGAATTTAAGCTTTCAGAAATTTATTTTCCACTCTGTTGGTTACAGACAGTTCAACAGACAAAAACAGAAAAAAATTATAGATACATCAAAAAGAACTTTTATAAAATAGCAATTGCTCATGGCATCCTTGCCCGTGTTATTCATTATAAAGATGGCTGCATGGCATTTTGTTATTTCATATTTAATAGTTTGACAAAAGCAATCATAGGAACTCAGAAACATAATGCATCAGAGCTGGGGGTGCTATGAAGTTGGAACTTCCTATAATAAGAGTTTCTGAAATTCTCCCAGGACTTGAGAAAGTCTGCTTTATAATCTTTTCTATCATTTCCTGTGAAACAAGATGTAAGCACATATTACATTTCTCACTGAGTCAGTAAACTACTTGGTACTCTATTGATAGGCAATAGTCTAACTCAAGACAGTTTCAAAATAGAGGGCTATGTCCTACAGATGTCATTTTGCAGTCCTTCAGTACCTTAAGCCTGTGACTTTACCAATTTCATTCTTTTAAAATAAAGCACCATTAAAGAACAGAATGAGCAATCAGTAACTAACATTTACATACTTTACAAGAGGGATAAAGCAGTGCAATGTAATGTATATATATTTTCTGTTTGCAGCAGTAGATATATACCTTCTTACAGGGAAAATAGTTTTAAATACAGTTCTGTACACTCTGTGCTGTACAATGCACACCTGAAATAGAAGTCTTTAATAGTTTATGTTACAATTCACAAAGCAATTTATTTTGCATATGAAATGTTATGTGCAATCATCCAAAGATTGTACTTCTAATTAATTCATTTTTTATCATGATCATAGCAAAATCAGGTGAAGAGTAAAGGAAGGAGAAGGGAATATTCACATGGTTAATTTCAGACAATTAGAAGCATGGGAAATGATGAACCTGTATTCTGTAAACAGTCAGTGGGGAGTGATAGGAGGCCTGATGTTAGGCAGTGTTGGACAGTCAGGCTGTTCATGCTCTGTGGGCTCTCAATGTCCTTTGCAATTCTGTGAGGAGCAGTTGTTTCCAAGTTTGTGAAATATTCAATGGAAATGCTTATTCAGCCTTACTTTGCATATGCACTTTAGTGAAACATCAAGACGATATTTCAATTCTACAGTATTTCCACAGACACTGAAAATACAAAAGTCATATAGTAATTTTCTTTAAGACTCTCTAGACCTTTTTGAATGAGATAGACAGCATAATGGCTGAGTGAGCCTTAATTTGTACTCTCTTAGCACCCCGTGTACTTGATTCACATTGTCATATAGAATGCTTGGCATTCTGCAGGAAGCAGGACTTGCTTGTTCCATTTTTTCGGTTTTTTCCACACAATCAGCAACTGGGAAACTATCATCAGTCTTAAGACAAATTCTTAATGATCACTGGCTAAGAAAATATTTTTTTTTTCTCTTTTTCATCCCTCTCTCATTTGGGGGGATGGTTGAGTACTCATAGCATCAGATGCACACGCCATAACAGGGTGAGCAGATACTGTATAGGTGATTTTCACCCTCTTAGGATCAGTAGCAGATTCATTGACTGGAGAATGACTGCATTCTTTGCAGGAATGGTGTGGAGTGGAGTAAGAGCTTTGAAAGCAAAATAAACACTTGAGGGAACAAGAAGATGTGGAAGAAAGATCTGGCTGCACAATGAGCAGTGGAGAGGAAACTCGAATAAAATGAATAATAAAAGACTGAATGGAAATAAGAATCAGGCGAAAGAATTATGACAAACACTGTTTAAAGGCATTGACTATGGGAAACCCTAAGAAGATAGTGAGATTTATTTGTTTCCCTGTTTCCACTTCCAGATTCTTTATCTGATTATCAAGAAACATAAAATACCTGCTTAGTGATAAATTTCTAGGGTTGTCTGTTCATTGAAGATGATTTAGAGTCGAGATATTGCAGCCAAACAAAAGCCCGGATTACAAAGATGTTCAGCGTAACTCATCTGACCCACCTGAATAGATCAGCGCATTGGATACAGTCATTTCACAGTCCAATGGGATTTTCAAATTTGCTTTAAGCTTTGAAAATCTCACAAAGCTTTCATTATACCTTTAAGTCCCTAAGTATTACAGAAAAAGTAAACACTGCTTCTGCCCTTGACAGCTATATGCTACCAAAATTAGTCTTCTTTTGATGTAACTACTGCTTTGTCAGTTCTATTTTTCAAACGAAGTTTGAGACTACCAATGCTCCTCACAGACATCAGGTCACTGTATAACCTCTTGAGAGCAACCTATTCTATTTACCAGTCATTGACACGATGACTTAACAAATAAGGCACTTCAGTTCTGTCATGTTATTCAGTTTTTCAAAGCACAGAGATTTGTCTTAATTTCAAATTCCTTACACCAGAACTTCAGCTGAGAGAATTCAGGTGGGGACTCCACTGAAGAGTCACTAGTTTCAGCTACCTCAGGACTCCAATCAGATGTCTTTTAGATGTTTAAATCCACTCAGTGGCATTACTAAAACAAAATCTGGCTTTGACTTGTCCATAAAGTTCAGTGGACGGCAAAAATTAATTTGTTTTAGGAGTTATTACAGTATATAGCGAAGTAATTTATAATAAACTAGTATATCATATATATCTATATTCTAATACAAGGACACACTAGACAAGCACACAGACACATGCAAACACACAAATATATATAAAAATCACAACTATTTCCTCTGAAAATAACACATACATATACACTCTACCATTTTATCTCCTTTGGCTGAATTATTGCTTAGAAAGCTGATCTATTGCATAAAATTTCTCTTATTTCTATTACAAAGCCTATTAAATGGCTTCTAGATGAGTGAAAGCGACACATATGTCAAAACGAAAAGCTTGGGATTCATTTTTCTTACTTGTATGTGGTTGCCAGGTTCAAACTAGGTGAAGTGTGTTTTAAATAGTTTGCCTTAAGCACTAGCATAAGAGCTGGCATGAAAGATTACCGTCCAAAAGGCAAATTCATTTATTACTAGCCCTGGTAGTATTTGTCACTTT
Source organism: Acanthiza pusilla (assembly GCA_036630365.1). Classification (NCBI taxonomy): domain Eukaryota; kingdom Metazoa; phylum Chordata; class Aves; order Passeriformes; family Acanthizidae; genus Acanthiza; species Acanthiza pusilla. The sequence goes on along the minus strand of JAXCHO010000036.1, from coordinate 29,139,612 downwards.
ATTCACTTGGGTAGCAAATATGTCACCCAGACTTTCATGGGGAATTAAACCATTGTGCAACCTGACAATAACAAGAATATTTTTAGCAACTCTGACAGGTATCTGGTACTCCTGTGTCTACACATTTTTAGCCACAATTCCCTTAACAGGCATTTTGAAAATAATCCCTTGGTACACCTCTATCAGACCTTCTTGTTGCTTGATGGACAAACAGTTCTCGACAGTGAGAGTTGCACACCTCTCTACTGTCCCTGTTATGCCATTATAGCATGATGGCAAATTACTGCAGCAAATTGTTATAACAACTTGCCACAAAGAGGAGCACTCTGCAGTGATCTACTCGTACAGTGACAAACTGTAGTGTACTGTGCTGTGTGGTTCATTCCATGTCTGAAAGAAAATGTTCAAGCTTCCTGGTCAAATGTAATTGATGGAAAACATTTCTCTGTCATTGTGATGATGGGGGATCTACAGATTCAATAACTGCCTAAATTTTGGATTTAGGTAATACAAGTAAGGGAAAATCTACAAGTGAAAGTTTAATTCTGTATTTCTTTTCCCCAGCGTACTATTTTGAATTTCTCAGGGTTAATAGTGTAACTAAATAAAACTTCAAGTTTTATGAGTTAAGAGAAAAAAAACCCAACTTTTAATATTTTAAAAATTTGACCAAGTAAAGCCAGAAACATTAGGTTAAAAATGAAACGTTTTCTCATTAAAAAAAAAAACCCTTGAAAAGTAATTTACACTTCACAATTTTTTCAGATGCATCTTTCATAAAGAAAATTTCTGCTATATTGACCATTACCTTCAGGCAACATGACATTAAATTTATCATTTTCTTCTCTTATCCACCTACCAGAGCATCCTGAAGTTTTGGTTGGGACTCTAGAGAGGTATACCCGTACTGCACCTTGTGATTTGGGATATATAGGCCACAGAGATGGTGTGTACAGCAGCTTTCACCTATTCTTATTGCAATGTCACCTGACAAGTGCTGAGCAGGCAGAACAGTAAAAAATTCATCTTAGCTTTCCACATGTCCTAAATTGAGGGTAAAAACAGGAGTTCAAGCTGCCTACAAAGCAAGTATGTAGGTGTTTTGGGAACCAAGGGTTTCAGGACACTCTTGGGATCTGAGAATCCCAATAGGTGATACATTAGAGAGCAGAGAAGCTTGAAACAGTCCCAAGCAAATGCATGAGTATTAATGAAGATCCAAAATAGGAGACAGAAAGGCACATGCCAATCATCAACTGCAGACAGAGCTGCCAAAGGAAGGGGGCAAAGATCTTAGGAACTTCCCAGCAGGGACTTATTGAGTAAATACCTTGGTGTCCTCAAGACAGAAAAGAACTGAGCTAAAGTTAAAGGTCTCTAATTTTAGTAATATCCTAAGGCACAAAGTGTCAATGTCACCTAATGATCCAAAAACACTGACATGGATACGTGAGTGTTACCTTTCACAGAGGATCAGAGCAATTAGTACAGTGCCTACATCAAATTCAGAACACTGGAAAATCAAAGTTGCCTATGGACTTCAGGCAATTTAAAAAGTGCATTAAAGATCTCTTCTCTGTGACCTTCAATCAGAAGGGTTATAACGGCCTTTGAGGCCTAAGACCCTGGGTGTCAATTGATGCACATAGATTTGCAACCCTTACAATGCTAAGCTTTTTTGGGAAGAAAATACAGTGCTTCTTTTCCCTTCTACCCACAAGTTCTGTAACACTTTGAAACTGATGAAATATGGAATACCACAACACTCATAAAAGATAGGGACATGCTATCTCTTGTCTGTCTTCCCAGAATTTCTATTACAAGGGTGTGGGAAAAGCAGTCTGTAAGGGGATTGTTGACGATTTCCTCAAGCTAGCTGGCCTTGCTAAAGCAGTACAGAGTTCAGGGCAGACTAACATGTAATATTTAGCCCAGCTTTGCAGAAGGATTTTGCAGCCCACAGTCAATTCCAGGCTGTTGCCAACACACTGCTGCCAGTAAAATGAGAAAGTTACAGTAACATGATCTGTACTCACACCTTGATCTATTCTGCAGGTGCATCACGGGGCTCCTAGACTCAAAACCTGGTGTCAGAAATGTCAATAGGCTTTTTTACTTCAGAGGTCATTTTTGATGTGGCTTAAGATTTCACCGTCAGAATCCAAATCCAACTGACTTCAAGGAGACTAAAGTTCCTAAAGGTGGTTCTTAGCTTTTGATGTGTATAAGTTCATCTTCAGAACCTCAGCCAGTCACTTCAGTCAATAAGGCATATCCAGAGTGGGAAAGGAATTGGCTTCTTCCTATGCCTGTCTACTAGACAAAAAAAAAAAAAAGAAATCTTAAGGTTATCATTTTAGGCTTGCAAAACCATTTTAATGGTCAAGTTGAGTGAAACTAATTCTATTAATTCTGACACATAGAGCTGCTTAAGAAGGATTTAAGGCATATATGTCTGCCACAAGTGGATTGCTCAAAACCAGTGTCTCATACATCTCAGGCATGAGCATTTTTGGGACAAGAATGAGACACACCTGAAGAAATAGCAAAGTCTCTGGGAAGTCAGTCTATTCAACCTGCACTGATGAAAAAGAGAAAGGCCTGATGCATACATGTTACCTGGAAGCTCCTCATTACCTCAGAAGGCTTCACAAGTTACGCTGGCTAAGGCAATTGTCTCCAGAAGCCACCTTTTCAGCGCACAGAAATTTGGGGGAAAAAGAGCACACAGGCACTTATATCTTCCTGCATCTTATAGGCCACCACGGTTTGAATGGGAATCTATATATCAGCAAACTTAAATTCATAAAGTTTCTTTTGCATATTTAGCTTTTGGCACTTAAATCACTTTTGAACATGTATATTAACTCATGAGTAACACTGATCCTTTAGAAATCCAGATGTTTTTAAGGACTGTACTTAGAGTGAGAAGGAAGTACGGTAGACTAGATATATGAGGCATTCAGTATCTTCTGTATTCATAAGTATTATAAGCTGTATAATATCCATAAAAACTGATGAGGCATGTACACATGAGGAATACCTCTGCTTGCAAGATGAAGGTGACATTTTCTAAACTAAACTACTGTAATAAATTAGTGTTCCCAGAATTTACAAAATTGTTTCCAAATTGAGAATGGGCATTTCCTGTCAAGATATTGGCCTTATTCAAGGAAACAGTAGGTTTATGCACTGTGCTTGTGACTACATTGTGGTAAGCAGGCATAATACCATCAGAAAATTAGATCTTGACATTCCCCTTCAAAACAGACCCGATTATTTTCTCTGATGGATTTGTAGATAAGTGCTCAGTACACTTCTGAATCATGCCCAGCCTGGGATTTCATTTTGAGTAGATTATGAATAACTGTTATTAACACCCTCCTGTCCCATATAATATCCCTCTTGGGGACTTTGGACACAGGATCTTATTTCAGGTATGAAAAAGCTGACAAAGTCTGCCTAGAAATCATGCCATTTTCTAGTGTATACCAGTGTTTCTGCCTTCTGTTTCTATTTGGCAGAGGTCAGAGGCCCCAATGTAAAAGTACTTTTCTATCTACAACTGCTCTTAAACTATAGGCACAGGCTTGATTTAATCTGATGTTAGTGCTGCTTCATAGCTCAATAAATGTTAAAATCTGATCATATTTTTCATTGTAAACACAGGCTGCAAGTTGACATACAAACACACGGCTTTGGATGAATATTTTGCAATGCTTATTTGCCTTTTCAAACTCTGAAGATATATTATCCGGTTGGAAAATATTAGAAGACTAACAGCACTGGACATAGCATAAGTCCTTTAGAAAGAAAACCATATAAAACAACAACCGCAAAATGGAATTAACAAGCAAATAGTTCCTAATTCATTTTAACTGATTAAGAGTATCTAGACTATTTCTTTTAAAAAACCCAAGAATTCAAGAGTGACCTTTGCACAAAGCAACTTCTTCTCTGAGCAATAAAGGTTAGGATATCATTATCAGAAGACATTGTACTAAAGTAATTAATAACATATTCATCTTGTGAAATTTGAATTCTGTTGTTGTGTAGTGGTATTTACCCATTCTTAAAGTATCCATGCAAATATCACTGCACCTCTGAATATCAAAATTGTGTGCATGGGTGTGTCTACTCTGACAATCATGGGCACAAAGCAAAATGCATATTCATGCTCAGATCTACTGTTTACTTTGGTAATACTAGTTATTTTTATGTGGACCAAGTTTTCATTTCCACAAATTACACTCCAAGATATCACTTAATGAAAGCCTGCCTATTAAAAAGGTTTAACATGGTATTTGGACAATGCAAGAGGCACATTAAAGTAATCTGCTCAGTAAAGAAGATATGGATATGACTAGCAAGATTTTTATATGTCTTTATTTTAACATCCTTGTTGTTTTCATAGAAGATCTGATATATTAACCCTAAAATTTAATTCTGCTTTCATAATTTTGAATACCATGCCTATGTGTCCAACTTCTAGGTCCTTCTGGAATTGCTAAAAAATGTTCCAGGTTATTCTTCCATTTTACAGGGACCACTTTTTTTACTTTGTGATTTACTAGGGAACAGAAATGTGACAGAGTGGGAAAACAGAAACAAGCAAACAACTAAAAATTCTTCCAATCCTCTAACAACATAATTTAGGGTTTTATTGAGAAAGTATTGCCAAAAGGCTATGGCACTCTTTTCCATTATTACAGAGGTGTAATACAAAAATGTAAGAACACAGCATTCATGCAAAGATCAGAAAAAGCAAATGGAAAAGAGAACAGTGACAGAAACAGCAGCAGCAGCCAAATAAACCAGAAATGCCAGCCAAATAAGGAACAGTCAGGTGCAATGATTTCACTTTACAAGTGTTAAAAGACACAGCCTATATTTTTTCCCCCTAAGTGGTTCAAGAAAGGCAACACACTTTTTTATTCTCTTACCCATCGTTCCTTGAAATCAGAAGAGCCCTGACCTAAAACACAGATTAAAATGTTTTCAGACCAAAGCACCATTCCAACTAGGCATGTTTCACGACTCCTTAACTTGCTAGTACATTCCTGGAGTGACTTGGAACATCCTTTCAAGTATCAATCTCCTTAAAGTAGTCCTTAGGGCTTAAAAGTGCCACCTAGGGCCAACTACAATGTGTTCAAGCAAGACTTGGTTAAAAAGAGTTTATTCAGAAAGTAAGAGAATGCAGCAATTGAAATGAAATGTACCGAACAGCCGGCAGACTGCCAAATGTCGGTATATACCCAAGTCTTCCCCTCCTTCCCAGCTAAGGAGAGAAAATGTAGTTAGACCAGAGTGATTGGTTGAAAAAGACACTTAAAAAGTATTAATGCTCTATTTTTCCCATTGGCAATACATTTGTCCCAAAGTAGGGTCAGGGGGCTAAAGTCCACCTTACAAATTAGAAGGAGAAAAGGGGTTGTTTTGTTGCAAGTTTGAGCAGTTAAGCCTGACCCTAGGTGAGACAGAAGGCAATTTTCACCTCTCAAAGAAGGTCAATTGCATTTGCCAAGGCACAGCAGATCACGAATAGGACTTTAATTGTCATGCAGTATGACCTTCCCCCAGAACAGGAGAGAATCATGCTGTTTAAGGATATCGGCAAAAACCAGGGGCAAAAAAATGTTGGCTTTCAAGCACATATTTGGCTGAAAAAAGAACATTTGCAAGATTAATATTGTGTGAAATGATATAGCATAGAGTGATCCCAGAGACTGGGCTGAAAAACCCCAGGCTGTGCAGTTTAGGGACTTCAAAATATTTCTACCACATCTAGTAGTCTAAACCAGCAGCTCCAGGGTGTCTAAAGTCCAAGAGATTTTTTTTTTTCTCTCATCCAGGTAGGAAAAAATAAATGGAGTAAAAACACCTGGAAGAAGCATCTCTGACTGAAGGAACATAGGCCTGATATATCAGGTTCATATTACCTTTAATAATGTAGGGAAGAGGAATTTGTCAGGAAAAAAAATTTGCACAGAAGCCTCTGAATAGTTCAGAGGCTCTAGCTATTGTTAGCTGTGTATGGATCCCCAGCAGGGCTGGTGCAACTCACTTAAAGGAAAGAAGCTGATGGCTGGTGGACTAGTCCTTATCAAAGTTGAAAATATGGAAGGTGAGGAAATAACTTTAAGGGATTCTCTCTTTTTTTGGGCTGTAAATATTGGCATTTTCTATACAAAGCATGGGCATTGAAGATGGAAAATTGCACTGTATTTTAAAAAACACATTTGAATTACTTGCATCCAATTTTACCTGTGTATTTCTACTTATTTATTTGAAACTCCACAACCAAGAGGAATATGTCCTTTTCCTGGAGAAAGATGCTTAAAAAATTAAAGAAAAAGTTGATAAAACTTTCCCCTGTTCTTCAATAACACCAGCTTGCTACAGAAAGGCACATGTTCCGCACTGTACATAAGGAAAGATCCAGCTGACTTAATCTATTGAGCTCTGTATCTCTTTAGTGCTATTTGTAGAACTAAGTCCTCATTGTATGTTGAATTCTTCAGTAAATGGGGCCACCAGTTTACTATCAATAAGATTTAAAGTGAGCTTGGGTTACTGCAGTTGTGTTTTCCCTGAAGTGTTAGAAACTCTTGGTGTGTGATATTAATCCAGTGTCTGTCCACCCCAGGTCCCCAGTTTAAAGTTTTGTTCAATAGAAATAAATTGAAGCCTTCAAGATGGGGATACTTCAGCTGAGAAATGTCAAAGCTGTGACCTCAAAACTCTGCAATGCCAAGGGACAGCCTAGAATCAATGGTAATTCTCTGGTCAATAGCTGGGATCTGAAAGTCACCCAAGGACAGAGACAACCAAGCCTCCAAGGCTGGAAAGCAGTGCCAGGGAAAGGGACCTGGGGGTCCTGGCTGATGGCAAGCTGAACATGAGCCAGCAGTGCTCTGGCAGCCAGGAGGGCAAAGCGTGTCCTGGGGGCATCAGGCACAGCATCACCAGCTGGGCAAGGGAGGGGATTGTCCTGCTCTGCTCTGCGCTGGGGCAGCCTCACCTCGAGTGCTGGGGGCAGCTTTGGGTGCCACAGTGTAAGACACTGAGCTGCGAGAGAGAGTCCAAAGGAGAACTACAAAGATGGTGAAGGGTCTGGAGAGGAAGCCACGTAAGGAGTGGCTGAGGTCACTTGGTCTGTTCAGCCTGGAGAAAAAGAGACTGAGGGGAAACCTCCATGTGGTCTTCAACCTCCTCATGAGGGGAAGCAGAGGGCCAGATATCAATCTCTTCACTTTTGTGTCCAGTGACAGGACTTAAGGAAACAGCACAAAACTGAGTCAGGGGAGGTTTAGGTTGGACATCAGGAAAAGGCTTTTCACGCAGAGGGTCCCAAGAGAAGTGGTCACAGCACTAAGTCTGACAGAGTTCAAGAAGTATTTGGACAATACCCTCAGACACATGGACACTCTTGGGATGTCCTGTGGATGACCAGGAATTGGACTTGATGATTCTGGTAAGTCATCAGAATCATCAGAGTCATCAGAGTCATGAGTGCTTTCCAATTCAGCATATTCTATGATTTTAAGCCCTAACAAAAACTGAAAACACTTTGGTACAGGATTATGAAAAAAGTTCAAGATATGAGTACACAAAGAGGTCACAATACACCAAAAAAAAAAAAAAAAAAAAAAAGCTAACCAGATCAAGTAGATACAATGAAGTAAAAAAGTAAAAATAAGAAGAATAAAACCACATATGACTGTGGGAAGGTTTCTGACGACTCTGCTGACACTGTGAGTAGGTAGGAGTGAACAACAGGATGGTGGGTGATGAAAGATGGGCAGAGAAAAGATGGGAACACAAAAGGAAGGTTTCCTGACCTAATGTTTCCTGACCTAATGTTTGAGGACATTTTTAGACCTATAAATGGAAATAAAGCAGGAACATTGATCAAAAATGGGGAACATGATATATAAAATCTAACATGGGTACTCATATTTAACGAGCTGCTCTTGTTGGTTAGCATCATGAAAATGTGCCATGCGGAAAATTTTTACTAGGACCTTTTAATATTAAACATTATCCATACACCAAAGTTATTTTTGCACAACTAGGTAGTTTTTATCTCAAGCATCTCACCCATTTATGCAATGAGGCTTATAGATACTATGGCTTGATATTCAATCTATAAAAAAGTGAAGGCATCAGTACTGTCACACACAATGCAGGGCAGCATGCTCAGCTTCAGCCTATTTCTCTTGTCTCCTGTCTTTCTGTTGCTTCTCTATCACCTGCTATGTAAAGCATGCAGTCAGTTCTTTAAAAGAAGTACTTCACTTGCAAAGGTAAAAGGGTGAAAAAGTCCTATATGGAAAAGAGTACATTAGCCCAAGAGCCATTGTAGTCAAACAAGGAATTCAGTGCAGAAAAAGTAGCTTAAGAACTGTATTTGAACCTTTAGTTCTTGGTGCAAGAAACTATCCAATGGAAGCCTAACCCTTTTGTGGAGGAAAGTCAGGAGGTACAGCTGCTGTCATTGGACAGAGAGATACACGGCCAACAGAACTTACAGACCTTAGCTGTCACCCCTTTACTGGGTCTGTCAGACAAAAGATTCGTAAGGAAGAGCCTCACTCTTGCTGATTTAAGATTTCAGGTTTGTTCTAGTTTAGTCCTAATCTACAGCACTAGTAATGTGAGGTGTGTCTTTGTTAAAGAAGGCTTTCTCCATGAGTCTGTGGTTGTTGCAGTTTCCTTTCTGTCCTTATTAAGTTATAATTTTCATTTCTTCAAACTCACCTAAACCTACAATTAAACTAGCACAAATGATTTACAAGTACATATAACATTTCTGCACTCAATAAAAAAATTTGTAGGTCATTTTTAACATTTTAACATTAGAATCAAATATATGCTTATTGATACAAGTTTCATTACGATGATTCGTTTTTCAGATTCTATTTTGGTCTTCCTTTTCCTTCAGCGCCATTGCCTGAGAGATAGCCTCTAACACAGTCATGAACATTATGCAACATTTAACACAGTTGTCATGATGTTTATGCAAATAATGATGGTATGAGGTACCAGAAAGAAGTATGAGGAGACATGAAGAGATAAGAAAAGGACAATGACTCCCTGTGTTACCCCCTGTACTCATCCCATATACCAGAAACTTTTTGTTTTCTGCTCTCGAAATTTCTCTCAAGGTGAATATATATTAGTGAACAAGAAAGCAATTACTAACAAATATTAATAAACAATACCAGGATAGAGATTATGAATAAATAACTATACTTTAGTTCTCTAAGAAGCAACTGCAGAAATAGAACAAGCCCATCACTTGGAGAATTTGCCAGCCCAGACATCCATGACTAAAACTTATCTTTTTCAGTGCACCATAATGTTAGTGCAATGTTTTACTAGAGAGGGTGAAAAAACGAATCTAGTTTTCATTTATTTGGTTAAAGGCCATATTCAGTGTACCTCTTCCTCTAGTGATAACTTCTGTCTAATACACATCCCTGACTTTTATCATCTTCTATTACTAGGATAAACACCAACTTGTCCACTGATTAAACTGACCATGTGAACTCTCACTCTCTGTATATCTCAATTAATTTCGCTGCTGGTAAAATGTACTTTAATCCTCATCTTTCTACAGCCAACAGTTCCTCATTTTTCTCCATATATGCTGGTGACTCTTCCATGGTATTTTTCTTATTGGAAGCAAAGATTCACTAGTTTCTCGAGGAGAGGATACAGCAGTTTTTGCACCCATTAGGGGCACCTGTTCAGACACATACAACTCCTTTTATAATGCCCATTATCTCTTTTAAAGTCTCGGCAGAAAAAAACACATGAGCTATTATTTTTATTTCTGAATATTTGGGAGGCACTCATGCACTAGAGTGCAGAGAACTACTTAAGTAGCTGGGCATAGAGATGATCCCATCTGCGTCTCCAACAATTCAAACCTCTCCCCCGGTGATGAATAAAAACACCACTTAAGAACAGTACATAAAAATGAGATTTATTCTTTCCTCTATGGTCATGAATAAAGTAGAAGGGTATTTTTTCCTAAGAATATTAGTTGTATCTTTTTGCCTGCAAGTCACATCTCTGAAGCAATTACTTATTGACATTTAAGTCTAAATCCTAAGTATACCTTCGATTCATACATTCTGTGACCCTCCAGCAGCCTGCAGACTGCTACTGTGTGTTAAGAAACTCTGGGTGTGAACAGAGGAAATAAGTAAGCTCTTCTCTCCTTTATCCCCTGTCCCCATGCTTTTCTCTCTGTTGAGAGGTCTCTGCTACATCTCAAAGCTGCATGTCTCATCCATCTCAAACGGATTCACTTTTCTTTAAGAAGGTTGATCAAATGCCTAGGTGACTTTTTCTTAAGTTTTGCTTTTTTTTAAAACAAAATGCTTCTCTACAGATTTTTTTTTCCTGGAAATGAAATTACCCAGGATCACAAAGTATATTAGAAGAAAGAAAGGTAAAAATCAAAAATGCATCAAAGATGTAATGTAGCATCCCATTTAAGTGAGAAAATGTCCCAAAGGAACTGCTGGTGTTCTCATGACTAGATAAAATTTGAGGACGTTTAAGAAAGAAGAAAAGCTCTGAAATACTGCAGAAAGTACTCATCTGCTTTACTGCCTCTCTTGATCTTCTGTACAACAAGCACTGAAAGTTTGGGACAGGATCCAAATAGTGGCATTCCCCTGAGGGACATGGGACCGCAGCATTTCTACAAAAAAAAATTGAATTACTGACTTAAAAACTGCTAACTCTGACATGAATTAAAGAAAAAAAGAAGTGTTCCCAATAGCGTTTTAGACAGAATATTCAGAAGAGCAATGAATATGCACAACATTTTGGAGGAAAAGGCTGAGCCAGCAAACACCAGCGCACATTGCTTCACAGTAAATGGGTTCCAGAGACTGCCGTGCTTTTTGCATTCATTCAGTGACAGATCAGTCTAGAGAATGGTAGCATCTGGATGAGGGCAGATGGCTAAACTGTCAAATAATGACATTTTACAAAATTTCAGCAGTCTAAGCGCAATATGGTTCCAATCCCAAAGGCAGACAGGTAAACAATGGTGCAGAAGTTATAACACTAGCACATAAGATTATTGATTATAATTATTATAGAGGGAAGAATTCTTCTCAGAAGATTAGGTTGACAGGAAGATTGAGAGTTCTCTCAGAAAGAATTAGGTGACATCTCCCTTGTTTTGTTCATCCATCTATTTTGCTGCATTTTCACCTCAAAAGAGCTTCTTGTGATGTGCTAAAATAGCATAAACCTTTCAGGGTAAAGATGTTCAAATCCACCATTTTTCTGCAATTCATCCTTCCCTGTTAAATTTTTTATTGGTTTTCAGAAATTCACCACTGAGTCAGGGATAGCCATTAAGACAAACCTTTGCCCTTACAACCAGAATGCACAGGGAAGCCAAAAAATTTTATAACCTTATTGTTCAAAGGACAAAAATCATTCACAAAAATACCAGAAAATAGTAGCTGATCTTGTGGTTTTTTGGTTATTGGGGGTTTTTTTTGTTTGTTTTTTTTCTGGTTTTTTGTTGGGTTTTTTTTGTTGGGTGGGGTTTTTTTTTGTGGTAACTGGCATGTGTTTTGGAAGTGAAGTCACAAAATGAACAAGCTAAGAGAGGACTCTTCCATTTTATGTTGGAATTTCTGTTCCTTTTTTGAGGGGTCACCGCAAGGTACCTTAGCAATGAAAAGTGAACCATAACCTGTAGTATGTGTAAGAGTAAGTGAAGAGTCTGAGCTGAATTTTTCACGTCTGTCAGGAAACACTGACACTGTTAACTATGCATTTAGATGAGTCACAGTAAAGCCTGACAGAAGTGACTGAGTGGTCCTTCTTTCTCTTTGGTCCCTTCTGCTTTGCTTAACGTGTTCTTGTTCCCCAGCCCATTATGCACGGGGATGCGTAGTTTTGGAGATTGCCAATCTGACACCTGCCTTGTTAAACCTGTGGTTACCATGCTCATGCAAACACTCCCCCCAAGAATGGGCAGAGAAACCTGTGAAGGGCAGATAGGCAGGCAGGCAGGCAGACAGGCCCATCAAAAGAGAAAGGGCTGGAAGGGGGGGAAAGAAAAAAGCTATTCCGCTGGAAATATTAATAATATTACAAATATAAAGTTTTCGTCTGCTATTCATTAAACTCCTGTACATAAATTTCTGTGCTTTACGGTGCTTGACAGATGTGATAAAATTACATGGATGGTGTGAATTAGCTGAAGTTCAATCTAAATAAAACCGAAGTAATACTGATTGGCAAGGGAAAGAGTTTAAAAGACTAAGGAGTAAAGATATCTGTTTTTTAAAATTGTATCTTATTGCTGGTATGGCTATTCATGTGCATTTCATACTAGACTCACTTTTTTCTGAGTTCATAATTGGCAACAGTAACTCAGAAGCTATTACTATTCCTCTCAGATACTTCTTTTAGCATTTTTATTGACACAGTGAAAATACTGAGTGTATCTTTAGGACAGATCATTCTGCTTGGATATATCACAGCAATATCCATAGCTTTGCCATCTGCAGAACAGAATTACCTAACCCTGGTGTGTGTTGGCCACTGTAGCTGAATGATGTCAATGCACATATCAATGTATATGCTATTAATTATGTAATAGTTTAGAGCCAGAGTGCTACTTGTGAATTAAGTGACATTAAACAGCGAGGAATATTTTTTCCTTTCGTAGTTATGCTTCCACTCTTGACACGTGGACTACAACGTCCAATGCTAAAGCCACGGTTTTCTCAAGAAAACCATATTCCTTAGGAATTTCACTTTCTCAGCTGAATTGTTATTGTCTAAAATGGGTCTTGAACCTTCAGTTTTACTTTGATAGCAGGGATAGCCAGAGGGCAGATGCTTAGGTGATATAACTCTACCTCAGCTGTAAACAATGGAGCAAGCCCAAGATTGTCTCTTTTTTTACAAAAGGGAATCATGTTTATTTTTCAGGTACACAAATTCAGATTTAGCTATCTATAAATGATGGACTTGAGTTATCTGTTTCTTCAGAAGAATTAGGGTAAGTTTCTATAGCATACATCCATGTATGGCTTTGCTTGTGTTAAGCCATTTGGTGAGCATAGTACTTATGGCATGGAGTACATGAATCTTTTAACTAGGATAGTAAGGAAGCAGAATCTGCCTTATACAGCGTCATGGATTTTGGGAAGAGTTGTACTGGTTATTCATGGAAGAGCCTTTGAATATGCTGTTAGACACGTCCATAGTGCTTGTTCTCCTAAAGAATTTTACTATTGATTATAGAATTTTCTGTCTCCTGTGGTGAGCACTAAAATTTCAAAGCCTTCATCCCAAACCTAAATTCAGCAGTAACATTGATCATAGCTTATATGCTCTATATATAATCAGACTCCTAAGGTAATGCTACTTTATTTCACATTTTACTGATCTTCTTATTCTAAAGTCTGTATATTTTGCTTTTTACTTCTAAATTAATTTACAACCTCCACTTAAGGAAGGTAAATGAGCAATTTCTTTCCTACAGACCAAAAGAAAATAAGAATGACAAAAAAAACAAAGAATGATTTAATAACCGCCTGTGCCAAAAAGAGAGTAACCTATAGCTGAAGTAAACTTTTGTTAAATCCTTGCATGACAGAAATTCTACAACCTGCCTTGGTTAATTTATTTCTACAATCAACTACCTTTACTTCTTTTACCTGTCCTAAATGTCACTAGCCCTCATGGACCTCTTACATCTATTAGAAGTAGGATTCAATCATCTCTATAGATAGACCTAAAACTAAAGTTCATGAATCAGCTTTAAAATCCCTTGCAGACTACAAAGAAATTGAAAACAAAAATGTATGCATACACTGGATATAGGTCCTGCATTTAACTATTTCACAAAGCAAACCTGGGACAAACCAAAGCAAACCTACTATGGTAGGCAATAGCAGAGTAACTTATTTTCTGTGTTACTTTTCCTTAAAATAGAAAGCGATTAAGCTGCTCATGTATAAATATTTAAGTAAATAAACTGTCATCAACTCAGCAATCAAACTGTGAAAATGTGTAGGTGGGATGAATCCAAAACTACATAGCCATAAGCTGATTCATATTCATAATCTAAAACTTTTCATATTTAAAGGGATTTGGAATATATAAATGTCCCAGGGAAAAAAAAAATAAAAGAGAAATATATGCTCAATGAGGATACTAGCCTGTAACATCACAGCAACTGGCTAACAGAAGCATACATTTTAGGGGATTTCAATGAGGCAGCTAAGTTAGTTATAAATGGTACTGAGTAATGATATGCCCACATATTGATACAAAAATACAAAAAACTTGCGAGATCCAGTTTCTGTGTACCATCCACACTACACAAAGGAATCAAATCAAATTGTAGTTGGACCTTCAAATTTGAAAATTCTCCTAACAAAGGAGAACTTGCTACCATGCCACACTGTAGTAGCTCTGTGTGTGAACTTATGGCTTCTCCCTTCAAGTGTAGTAGATTGTGAGGGAGATCTGATATATTAAAATGTTATTAGAGACTTGTTTGTGCTTCCAGAATCCTCCTCAGGTGTCTAGATCAGAGCTGAATCGCACACATTTATTGTTATAAAAGGCTAAGGACAAATAAAAGCAACAAGGGTAGTTGATTGTAGAAATATATTACCTAAGGCAGTTTGTGAAATTTCTATCATCATGCAGGGCTTTAACAAAAGTTTAGACAAATGTTAGTGTTTATTACTTCAGCTATTGCTGACTCTCTTTTTGGCAAGGAGATGCATTTAGATCTCATGCCTCGGGGCACAGGAGTTGATCACCTGACATCTGGATGGGCCTTTTCCCACAATATATGTCACTTTGAGGTCATCAGAGTGCAGCGAAGTGAATTTTACTTTCCCTTAATCTCTTAATGGACAGTTGCCAGAGGCACGAGGCTGGTTTAGGAGGAACAGTGGTCCACAAAACAGCTGTAACGAACATATCAGATGAAAAATCCATTAAAAATGTCAAGTAAAGAATTATTTTTTATCACATGTGATAAAACAAAGAGAACTAATGTTCATTGTCAGAAAACCCTAACAGCAAATCTAATTCCTTCAATTAATTTATTGAATGAGGTGTACTAAAGGTTGCGTCACCAAAGAGGTCCGAATTGTTGGAGGGGAGCACAAGAAAAAGTTACTGATTTAACCTGAACACTGGGCAGACCTAAATGAAGATGTAAATTAAGGATGATGCTTCATTAATAAATGTTATTTACTCTAATTCAGTATCTTTATAAGAATGAGAAACAAAGGAATTTATGCATTTCAGTAATCTCTTTCTTTGGACAAGGTAAGTTTTTCAAAACAGATAAACATGTTAAGAAGATTTAAAGGAATGTAAAAACGTTAAATACTTTATGTGGGTGGGGACTGCTTAAAGCCGCTGGGCTTGATGCTTAGAGTAACTGTATACTGCTTACAAAAAAAAAAAAAAAAAAAAAATCTTAAAAGAGGATAAAAAACACTGACAGAAAAAAAACATGAACAAAGAAGACAGTAGAATTTAAAACACAAGCTGTTAAAAAAAAAAGTCTAATTAAGGAAAATAGAAAAAAAAGGAGCATAAAATTTGGGAAGTTAAATTTAAAACCATCGCACAACAGTCAAGACAAAATAATGGGTAGCTCTAGGTAGAGGCATAAAACTAATAATAAATATTTTCCTTAAACATGTTTAAAACAGAAGGCTTGTCAGTAAGATGATAGATATGGTCAAGGTGCAAAGAATCCCCAAGGAAGGCAAAGTTGTAGCAGAAATGCTAAATAAATTCCTAGTGCTTGTCTTCATATTGGAGGAGTAACCTATATTTGTGGGGGATACTATATTAAACTTAAATGTCAATAGGAGAAGTTTTAGAAGAGGGTGGTAAAATAAACAGTAACAAATCTCTGAGAGCCAGCACTATGAAGCCAAGTTCTAAAAGATTACCATATTGCTGAATTATAAACTCTGCTTGCAAGTTAAAATTAAAACTGACTTGCTACCAAAGGAATAAAAAATGCCATAAGGATGAATGTGTGAATCTTCATACCAGTCTGAATTCTTTAGTTAGCAAATTTGTTGAAATTAATATGAAGAATAAAATGAGTAGGCATATGGATAAATGTGATATAATTGTGAACTGGGAGCACAGCTCCAGTAGCAGCAAGCCATGCTTCACAAATTATTAAGCAATGTGAACAATCACATGGAGAAAGATGTGCCAGTATTTTATGACAGCATTGCCACAGATCCAACCCTAAGTCAGATAACCCTGAGTAAATGGCTGAGTTCAGCAATGGGAAGAGATGGGGAGTTGACTCTCAGAAGTACAAATTAGCCCAAGGGCAGAGCTGTGCTGATGCATCTTATGGGTCTTATAATTGGGTGAGAAGCTATTCTGGAAAAGCTTGAGGTGCTCAGCACAGTATTTGATTGCCCATTATAAACAAGGTGTCTGTGCAATCAGGACAATGGTGAGCAAATATAGCAAAACACTATGAATAACTTGTTCAGGGACATGTGCACAAGCAAACTGGTGCCCAAACTTAGAAGAACTAAGTTGTGTAAAGTCCATGTAAACCACACAAGCAATCTGCACCACTTGACTCATCACAGTGGCAGGATGAGGCCTCTCAGAGAAACTTTTCAAGAGATCCTTGTATGAAACACACTGTCATTATAGACAAGTGTGTCATGGGCTACATCAATCCTACCTGGCTGAGTTGATGTAAGACATACTGGAGGTCAGGAGATTATCATGCTAGGAAGCCTTTAGAATAACAGCAGAGAGCAAGGGGGGGTCCAGTGGCTCAGCTCTCCATCAAATAACAAACTGGTTCATTTTTCCAACAGTCAAACTGATTTTTTACTTCTGTCATGAACAAAGGCAGGCTGCTCAGCAGGGTGTGCAAAGACCCACCACACAGCCCCAACACCTCCATGGACAACTCTTTCATCAAGTCTAGAGGAAGTTTCAGAAACTCACTTTATCTGGTGATTAAACAGCTCAGATTAAAAGGAAAGATACCTGCTCCATTTAAAAAAAAAAAAAAAAAAAAAAAGAGAAAAAAGAACTACTATTCTACATTTTGTTTGTTTGCTGTCTTCTACAGTGTTTGGTAAACCTCTGCACATTAAATTGACAAAGCAGAGAAAAATTGTGATGATACACCAGTGGTCAAGAAGCCATCCTTTAAAGAAAAGCACTGCTGATAAGATAAACAACTTGTGATGTACTTAATTACAATATTTCATACTCATTTAGCCATCTCCACATCACAGCACTAACAAAGTGGATTTCAAACAGGAAAAAGACTCCTTCCCACAAGCCCAGAGGGCTAATTATAAAATAGCAACCTACTTTTTTTTTTTGGTAGCATTTTTTTCCAGTAGAATTTATTGAGCTCATTACCAAGCTGCTTATGAAGTGATTTGAAATGAGGCAACATTAAAGTATTCTGAAAATCCCTTGTACTTAGTCATCTTGACACTTTGTTTGAACTTGAAGCATTAATATGAAATAACTGCAGCAGCCCCATATTTCTGATTCTATTGTTTGACAGCGCATTTAAAAGCTAAAAGATGATATGATCAAGGACTTTTAATCAGCACAGTAATTTGTAGGAGTGTCTCAAGTATTCATAACTTTGAAAAGACCAAAGGGACACGCCTGTGAGAAACAAGACAGGTACAGTACATGTCAGACTAGAATAACACAGCCATGTGAAACCAGGAGTACAAGCACTGATAGAACTGAGGGGGTTTTTATTGCTTTTTACAGGCAAGATTGAAAATTGAAAGATACACATCAAAGCCACTAAAGGACTCCACACATTGTGCCTTATTAGCCTGATTTTACCTTCTGTAATCACATTATATAATATGCATCACCAGATTAACCTGCTTGGGGTCAGCAGAAGGGCCACCATAAATATATTTGAAGTGAAGCTTGTGAAGGTTTTCAAAGCGGTAAAAAAATTTACAGAGAGGAGTAGTAAAATCCATGGAAATCTATAGCATATTAAAGTGAAACCTGTGAATAGCTTTGCTTTTCATCGTTCCCCCCACACACCCCCATGCATTAATGTTTGAACTAATAATTAGAGCCAATGGAAATGCTTCTTTTGAAAGAAAGAGTTTTAGATCATCCTTCACTCTAACTGCATTCTAATGTTCTGCCTACCTTATTACAAAGCCTTTAAAGGAAAGGGGAAATAATTTGTAAGAGAAGAAATGGGCTCTAGTAGTACAAACATTGAACATATCACATTCTGTTCTCTCCCTCACAAGGGGAAAACAACCCCAAATGTGCTTTACAACAAAGAAGGGGCAGATTCCAGCCAAATGCGTGCAACAAGGGCACGAGAAACTCTCTCCTCCCTCCAGTATTTTTGGTTGTCGCAGAGAGAGTGATAATAATATGAAGAAAACTGAGAATAATATGAAGAATATGAATGCACCCTTTGGGGGGTGCACTCTAAAATGAGATCTCAGCAGAACAGCTTGGAACCTGCAATCCTCAGCAGCTCTTTTAGTACGCTTGATGGCTTCTTATGCACAGCCTTAAACTAATAAGGAAACACCGAGATAGATGTGCTGGTCTGTAAGCTGGAAAGAATTCATTAGCTAAGCAAGATCTAGCCGAGTCATTACTTAGGAGACCCCCCCAAGGAATTCCCATGAAGTTTCTAGAAATGGTGTAAGGGCCCTGTTTTTCAAACCTACACAGTTCTCTTAATAAAAGCTGATGCCTGGAGAAAAAAAAGCATAGTCCCTAAAAAGCCAATATATCGAAAAAATGAAAAAAAAAATAACAAAGCAAAGAGGAAAGGAATAGTAAATAAATATAAATGCAATGGCTAGCCAGCTGAAACATTTGCATTTCCTCATCTGTTTAGCTGCTCTCTGGCTGGAGATTTCAGCGCTTGAATTGGAAGGTGACTTAAGAAGGGATTTCAGTATAATGAGGTGTTGATTTTTTCAGCATAATTTCAAGTTTTGTGTATGTTTTCACCAACTAGGACAGCAGCCTTCCCCTCTAGGTTTCTTATAGTAATGGCATACTACCATGTTGATTAACTTACAATAGCATTTGTTGTCTTAATGAGGATTTTGATGGAACTCTCAAACGTTGATGGGATGTCAGAGTATGGGTTGCATTTTTGAAGTCGTTTCCTTTATTCTTGAGAGAGGAGATGAAAGATCTCCATGCTGTGTTAAAGAAACAAGCAAATAGAAAAGAGAGAGAGAGATCAGAGGATTTCAAGAAAATGTGTATTTTGTGTTGTACATTAATTTTTTGTTAGAGCAGAATAGAGATAGAATAGAGGTGATAAACTCATATTTTTCACTACTATTCCTTTAATTTGCATCCATGTGAACTTCCACATGAATGTGATTAAAAGTTGTGACCATCTTTAGTTCAGTAGCTGGAATGAGAATATTTTTGCCAAGTTTATTCTCCTGTCAGTTGGTGGTACAATATCAGAAGACCTACACTGTTGCCAATTATGCCCTTCTGTAGGAAGGAAAAACAAAGAGGTTCATAAATGTTTTGCTGTCAGTTCAGCTTCTTATATTTTTCTAAACAGTATTTAAAGATACAGATTTTTATTTCATAATTCAGGAAAACACAACCTTAGCTTTAAGCTCTATTATATTCCTTTTGCCCTCAAAGGAAACATACGTTTGTTTAGTAATCAATATGACTTATTTTTATACTCGTTTTCTGCTTTTAAAGCAAAAAATGTAAACATTAATAGTCACCTATTATACATCTACTTACTTGTAGAAAGGTTAAAATAATTCCACAACTTACACAAGATAAAGAAATATTTTTCTCTTATGGCATAATTTTAATTGCCTATTTTCCTGTGTGAAAGTTACAGTTGGTTTTATTTGTACTCCTTTGTGTGTTTTCCACACTTCAACGTCATATTTAAGACGTATTCAGTGCTTTGATTTCACTTCTTAAGGGGAGAGCTAGAGTACTTCTCATCACTCACAGATGCCAGGGAGGAACATGAATTAAATAAGAAGAGGTTATTTTCTAGATAAGAGGTGTTATGTCTCCTGACCTTAAAAGGGAAGTTTCCGTTCAGTGGGTTTTCCACAGTTACCTACAACACTGCTGTAGCTGAAAACCCTTTTCTTTTTTTCCAAACAAGAGGTTGCCCAAGTCTAACTCGGTGTGGCACTACTTATGCCCTTTTAAGGCTTACTTGATATAGCAAAACTTGTTTCTCATTGTTCTGGTTACTAAGTTTAACTTGCTGAAGGGATTGAAAACATAACACCAGAGTTAATATATAAAGGTGAAGCAACAATGATTTTCTGGCAAGTGCAACAAGCAAATTCTCTGGAGTGTAAAGTACCAGCAGGAGCAGAGCTAGAGACAGCATGGAGCAAGGTTTGCTCCCTCTCCAGTGTTCCTCTGACAGAAATGGCCAGTGGGGGTAAAAGCACATCCTCAGCTGCTGCCAGTCAAGACAAGGAGCTGCTAGTGAGGAGCCACATCTGAAAAATTCATGCTCTCCAAAAAAATCTGGGGGTTGTGGCAGTTGGAAAGATTGCAAATGTGGCCAACAGGTGAGAGAGGAGGGAGGTCAAAGTTTCACTACGGCTGCAGATGGAAGTATAATCCTGAATAGCTAATGTCTGAGAATATATAACAACCTGTACTATCTTTTCATTTTTCAGATCAATGACACCTAACATTTTTTCCCCAGCCCCACAATCATCTGTTTTCATTTCTGACTTTTATGAACTATGGCTCAGACATTTTAATGAAATTTAGTCATGGCTTTGCTCAGCCTTTGACAACTGACTGACCAGGGGAGCCAAGACTCATTTTTTAAGAGCGTCATCTCAAGCTGAGGCCAAGAGTAAAACTGGGTCTCCTGAGTCCTAAGTAAACGTTCCAGACGCATAGATCCTGCGTAAAAGTGGGCCAACAGCACCACCAGCAGCCTGTGAGGTTTGGTCAGAGGTGAATACTGTTAGGGGGCACTCAGAGCCTGGCAGGGATCTTCGAAGGCAGCCCTAGAGCATGCCTTTCCTGAGGGACATTATCCAGAGGTGTGCACCCAAACGCACTGCCTAAATAGCTGTACGCCTCCCCATGCACGGTAATAGGACTTCTGTTACTTAATCTAGCTTTCACCTCAATTGTCACTGCCTACAGCTTTGCAAATGCATGAGTAGATTGAACAGAGTTTTTGTACAGCACTCTGTCCCATTTGCAACCTTCAGGGAAGTAAACATTTTACAATATTAGCCAAGATGCTTTGGAAAGTCCCTAGATGAATGTCTCTCCCCAAACACCATTTTAAACCTTAACCACATTTCAAGCAGCAGTCTGAGACATCTAAGAGATTTTATCCCTATTCATTTACCTTTAAGAATCTGGACCTTAAAAACTGTTTTTTGAGATTTAAAGGATTTTACCACAAGAGTACCAGCATATTACATTGTCGATATGCTGACCAAATGGGAAAAAATGAATTTTTTACTGAAATAATTAAACCATTCATGAAGAGTAAAAGAGACTATATTGGCACAATAGCTTCTAATTTTTGGTTGTTTTCTTTAAATTTTGTATCTGTGTTGGCAGAACATCCTCTTTCTTGCGTATTTTCAGCCATGCAGAAGCACATGTCTACATGTTCTAGCACAAGATATTTACTGGTGATGCTGACTCCTTGTCAAGAAGTCAACTAGGTGTTTCAACATCTACTGGAAAAACTTTTAAATATCCCCAACAATCTCAGCCTAGGCATCTGAGCATAACAGTGACTATAACCAGAGCAAGCTGCATGGCAGCCATCCCTGGACCAGGATGCTGTAGTTAATTTAGTTTCAGAACCAGCAGAGCAACATAGGAGAGTTTTGAAGGCTCAATGAAAGGCACCACAAGTCTGGTTCATTTAAAATCATCTGATCTTCTTTCTAGTTAAACATTATATGAAACTTTTTTCAGTTCAGAAAAAAAAGGCTCAAGAAAATAACTCTCCAGCTGGCTTTTGCTGATAACTAGAAGCACTAGGAGAAAGCTGTAACTGCATTCTCCAGGAATTCCTGACTACTAGCCAAAGCAGCGCTCTATATTATATGACTGTAACAAGACTCTTCTTAGTAATATTGTAATTCATGCATGAAGACACTCTCATATATGTTTCATAGCTAACCTTGCTTAAAATGCATCTCTGTTTTGCAGCTCTTACAGATACCTGATATGAATCTAGAGAAGTACATACTCTTCTGTTTAAGCCATCTAAAGGACAGATATTCAGAGCTGATGAAAGCAAGTAAAATTATCTTACGTCTTCCTCAATCCTATTTAATACAGCAGATTGTAAAAATTAGAATGGGGCTAAAAGACTGAAGTTTTTGTCTAAGAGTGGCTCCACAAACCGCTGCGCAGAAATAATCTTTGAAAGCAGGTTTGCATGTACCTTCAATTGTGTCAAATTTACCAAGTTGACCATGCTTTCAGACTATTGCCTACTGCTCCCTCCTTCCACTAAGAGAAAATACTTTGTGATATAACCTACTGGTAAGACAAAGATGAATAGAATAGAATAGAATAGAATAGAATAGAATAGAATAGAATAGAACAGAACAGAACAGAACAGAACAGAACAGAACAGAACAGAATAGAATAGAATAGAATAGAATAGAATAGAATAGAATAGAATAGAATAGAATAGAATAGAATAGAATAGAATAGAATAGAATAGAATAGGAGTATTTCTGTTGGAAAGGACCTTTAATGATTATCTAGTCAAACTACCTGGCCAATTCAAGACTGACAAAAATTTAAAGCAAGTTAATAAGGATGCTGTCCAAATGTCTCTTTAACACTGACAGCTTTGGGGTATTGACCACCTCTCTAGGAAGCCTGTTCCAGTGTTTGTACATCCTCCTGGTAAAGAAGCATTTTCTAATATCCAGTCTGAACTCTCCCTGGCATAGCTTTGGACCATTCCCATGTTTCCAGTTACTGGGTGCCAGGGATAAGAGATCAACTCCCATTCTGCTTCTTCTCGTCAGGAAACTGTAGCGAGAAATTATTTTGCCCCTCAGACTTCTTCTCTCCAAACCAGACAAGCCCAAAGTCCTTAGCCACTCTTTATAGGACATTGATTCCACCCCTTGCACCGCCTTTGTTGCCCTCCTTTGGACACATTCAAGGACCTTCACACCCTTCTTAACTTGTGGGGCCCAGAGCTGCACACAGTGCTCAGGTGAAGCTGCACCAATGTTGAATACAGCAGATTCACCACCTCTTTGACAGCTGCTGTTGCTGTGTTTGGTGCACCCCAGGATGGGCATTACCCTCTGGGCTGCCAGGGCTCAGTGCTCACTCACACTGAGCCTGCTGTGGGCAGCATCCCCAGATCCCTTTGCAGGGCTGCTCTCCAACCACTCCTGTCCCAGTTATGCCCAGAATTATTCCATTTTAGGTGCAGGATCCAGCATTTGTACCTGTTAAATTTCATCCCATTGATCACAGTCCAGTGGCCCAATCTATCTAAATCCCTCTGCAAAGACCTCTTGTCCTCCAAGAGAGCCCACAGCACCTCCCAGTTTGTATCATCAGCAAACTTGCTAACGGTACATTCAGCTCCTGCATCCAGATCATTGATAAATACATTGAACAGAAATGGCCCTAGAACTGAACCCCAGGAAAATGGTTGTGGGCAACCAAATGTAGCCCCACTTGTTGTATCAAAAACCCCCTTGAGTCAACCCCCCTTTCAGTCAATTCCACACTGTCAACCCACAGTCACGATTGTGAGAAAATCCCTAGACTTTTTCGGCAAAGTACTCGCTAACAATCACTTGCCTGGATCGGATACTTACCTTGACCTCGTGTTTCTAAGAATCACACCCAAGCTGTCACAAAACCCAAAATCATCCCAAATAATGAAGTTAATTTTTCTGTCTGTTGTGTAATGGCTCAGAACTCATGCATTTTGTAATCAGTAATCATTTGTATAATGAGTACAACTCTGTTTGTTGGTCACATAACACCTGCTCATATGAAGAAATATACCAGGGGACTGTGTCTTAACTGCCCAGAATTTCACTGATACTTTACAACTCAGCTATGTTTTTCCTGTATCTTTTTGAACCAATTTTTATTTCAAAGCCATTTCTCCAACTGTTTAATTAGCAACCAGGTAGAGTTAATTAATTAGCTAGTTAGATTTGAGCCATCAGGGGAAGCTGAAATAAAAAAAGACTCTGCTACTACTTCACTTTCGAAAGGAACAAAACCTGTTTTTCAAAAACTCTTTCAAATATCTTTTTACTTCCTTTGGAACTGTCTATGCGCACTGATTAAGTTAAGAATCTACAAACTTTTCCATTATAAACTCATTTTGGAGCTCCTGTACCTTCTGAGCAGCTGAAACAATCCACCTCCAGCTGAAACAGCCTACAAGGTCTCAGCTCAAAGGATTTTTTTTTCCTCAGAGAACAGAGCAGTTGAAGAAAAAAATACTTCTGTAGATATGGCAGGGTGGGTTTCTCTTTTTTCCTTATCATTGTATGTAACTCAAAACCACTCATATTGATTTCTTCAAAGATGACATTTTATCACCCCATAACAAAAAGGAACTTAGCATCTTGTGTCTCATTTGTATAAAAAAAGAAAAGAAAAAGAAAGAAAAAAAAGGAAAGAAAAAAAGGAGAAAGGAGAAAAGGAAATACCGTGGCTGTGCAGCTGGTGACGCACCTTGAAATTCAATAATTCTTTGTGAGCAGTTACTGTTCCTTTACACATTTGATTGCACTGAAGAGCCATAGGGATCCATGAAGCACACACTGCAGCAATGGGGTACACTAAGGCAGTTTTCCTGAGACAATATTTTTCAAACACAGACCAAGACAAACGAATACTTTAGGTACACTAAACTGTTCATCACATAGTAGCTTCTACAACTGATGCTGGGGTTTTTTGAAAACCAGTAAATAAAATGAAAATGTTTTTATGAAGAAGTACTTGGGTAATGAAAAAGTGATCCACGAAATGTGAGTGATTCTGCTTAAAACAGTCTGAACTTCCCTCCAGAAATTTATGGCTCCAGTTCAGACAAGCCTGGAATTGTAAGTATACTTGTTATTCTTTACAGCTATTCATTCTATAAATACTCTTTTATGTCCCAGCGATTTTTCTTCTGGTTCAACAAAATTCTGTTGCATTTCAGTCTTCTCTACTTTTTATTCTCTTCTGTATATTCATGACCTTCCTCACATCTGGTTAGTCCCATTTAATTCACCAAAAGAAGAAGAACAGGTCACACAGTCATTTTAGAAGCTGGTCTCCAAGTATGGGTTTTCTGAGTTTTGTTTTGTGTCAGTGTAAAGTCTAGGCTTTCAAAAAAATTAAGTGTGTATTTTTTTTCAGTTATCTCATGTGAGGATACATGCTCTGCTTTATTGCCTCCTCCTCCCACAAAAGCAGACACAAAGTTGGTTGACATCTCAGAATGAAAAGAGGTAGCCGGGTGTATCAGCATATCCCAGGAAACAGTTTTTAATAGTATTTCTGTCTTACTATTGCCTTGCATGTGCTCCAGGGCAGATCATTTGCTCACTTGAAAGTTTGGCGTTTTCTCTGTAGCAAAAGGACAATATTCTCATTCCTGATAAATGACTTCAAGAGCTCCAGGGCAATATTCTGTGCTGTTATCAAATGTTGCTATTTCGACTCAACTGGGTATATATTTAAAGTGGTTTTTTTAAGCGCTTGCACATGATAAGGAAATGTTAAGAATGCAAAACATTTGACTGCAGATGTGCTACTTTATTGTTGCTTTTTCTGGATGCATTCCTGTTTCCTGTCCAGTGTTTCATACACAAGGATGATATGTAGATTTAGAAATGGTGTCATGGAAAGGAGGAATAATTCAGTTCCTATAATCAATCAGAGTTACTAGGTGATATACAGTAAGAGGATCTTGGAATTCAGCATTTGATCTCAGTAAGAATAGTACACATCCATTTATTTCACCAGAATCACACCAGGATTACACTTAGGAAAAATAGCATTTGATGATAAAATTTGAACACTGCATAGGATTTTTTTTTAATTGAAGGTTAGATTAATAAAAATATTATTTAGATATATGAACTCTCATAGGAATGGGAGCTTACACGCCTTCAAGGGTGTAACTTTTGCATATCTGACCCTATTCCCTCTCCCAGCAGCCAGATGTAGAAGAACCTGCATGCATGGGGTTGCATTCTTCCACCTTGTTCATACAAAATTCTCTGTAAGGATCAAGTACAACTGCAATTCGTCTGTAGAGGATTATAGAGTCATAGAATTATTTAGAATGTAAAAGATTCTTAGGCTCATTGAGCACTTCCGAGTCCACCTCTAAACCATGTCCCTAAGTGACACAACTACAAGTCTTTTAAATACCTCCAGGGAGGATGATTCCACCACTTCCCTGCACAGCCTGTTCCAGTGTCTTACAATACTTGGTGAAGAAATTTTTCATTTCAGGTATTTGTAGAGAGCAATAGGTCTCCTCTCAGCCTCCTTTTCTCCAGAATAACCAATACCAGCTCTTCATCAGACTTGTGCACCAGACCCTTCACCAGCTTCACTGTCCTTCTCTGGACATGCTCCAGTGTCTCAGTGTCCTTCTTGTGGTGAGGAGTTCAAAACTGAACACAGGATGTGAGATGGAGGCTCACCAGTGCCAAGTACAGGGAACAATCACTTCCTTGGTCCTGCTGGCCACACTATTGTTGATACAAGCCAGGATTCCACTGGACTTCTTGGCCACCTGGGCACACTGCTGGCTCATGTCCAGCTGGGTGTTGACCAGGACGTACAGTGTTTTTCTACCAAGCAGCTTTCCAATCACTCTTCTCCAAGACTGGAACACCACATAAGGTTGCTGTGACCCCAGGTGCAGGACCCAGCACTCTGCCCTGTTGAACCTCAAACAATTGGCCTCAGCCCATCTCTCCAGCCTGTCCAGGTCCCTCTACAGAGCCTTCCTTCCCTCCAGCAGATCAACACTCCCACCCAACTTGGTGCCATCTGCAAACCAAATGAGGATACATTCAATCCCCTCATCCAGGCCATTGATAAAGATATTAAACAAAATTGACCCCAATACTGAGACCTTGGGAACACCACTTGTGACCAGCCGCCAACTGAATTTAACTGCATTCACCACCACTCTCTGGACCCAGCCATCCAGGCAGATTGTAACCAATGAACAATGCACCCATCCACCCATCCAGGCCATGAGTAGCCTGTTTCTGCAGGAGAATGCTGTGGGAAGTGGTATCAAAAGCCCCACTAAAGCCCAGGTAGCCACCAAACACAGCTTTTTCCTCATCCACTGACTGGGCTGAGATCATGTTGGTTAAGCAGGACCTGGCTTTCCTAAACCCCCGCTGGCTGGTTCTAATCCCCTGGTTGTCCTGTAGGTGCTGCATGATCACACTCAAGATGATCTGCTCCATGACCTTCCTTCCCCAGCACTAAGGTCAGGCTGACAGGCCTGGAGTTCCTCAGATCCTTCTTCCAGCACTCCTTGTAGATGGGTGTCACATTTACAAACCTCCAGCCCACTGGGACATCCTTGGCAAGACAAGACTTCTGAAAAGTGATTGGAAGTAGCTTGGTGAGCACCTCTGCCAACTCTGTCAGTACCCTTGAGTGGTACTCATCCCATAGATCCGTGTGTGTCTAAGTGTCTGAGATCATTTCCCCTTGGATTATGGGGGCTTCATCACCCTCCCTGTCCCTGTCTCCCAGCTGAGGGCCTGGGTGCCTAGAGAACAGCTGGTCTTACTATTAAAGACTGAGCAGAGAAATACCTCAGCCTTTTCCTCATCCTTTGTCACTATGTTTCCCCCCGCATCCAATAAAGAATGGAGATTCTCCTTTTATTCCTGATGTATTTCTAGGCACATTTCTATTGTCCTTTAAGTTCCGTTTGGACTTTAACCCTTTTAATTATCCCCCTGCATAACCTCATGACATTGTTGTACTCCTGCTGAGTTGCCGCCACTTCTTTCAAAGCTCAAAAAATCTCCTTTATTTCCTGAGTTCCAGCTAAAGCTCTCAGTTCAGCCAGGCTGGTCTTCTTCCACAACACCCTACCTTTCAGCCTGCTCCTGCACCTGTAAGATTTCTTTCTTAAAGAATGTTCAGCCTTCCTGGACAATCAAAACTTTCCCTAACACACAGGATTATTCTTCCTTGCCAATCCCTTCTGATGAGTTCATAGCCATTCTTTGAAGCATTCCAGTTGTGCAAGTCATCCCACCATGTTTCCATAATGGCATCTGTGTCACAGTTTTGCTGTTGCCCAGTGGCTTCCTGTTTGTTGCCCGTGCATTGGTGTAGGTACACTTCAGCTGAGTTATTGATCCCACTGCCTTTTTGGGGGAAGAAGCCCTAATTCCTACATAGCCATTCTCTCAATAACCATTCTCTCTACAATAGCTAGCAAGCAAGTTTCACCCAAGCAGATAATTCTCAGTTCCATTTTTGCTGTAACTCAGAGTCCTTTTCTATTATTATCTGTTGAGTGTATGTATTTGGTGTCACAGTACAAATCCACAGCATAACTTCATTCCCCACTCACCACCTCAGAGCCTGGATTGTTGTATGCATGTTGTGGTAGAGTTGTGCGGCTGTTAATCCCATATTTGAATCAGAGTTGTCTTTGAATCAGCTGTCTTTGACAGCTGATATTAAAGAAAATATTAAAACATAATTTCTATTCAACCAATGTTGTTTTTTCTCCTGGAAATCAGACAGTTTTCCTGTGAGGTTTTCAGACTACACACAGTAACTATTAGCTGTCTTTAAGGGAGGAAAAATTTTGAAAGTTACTCCAACTAGTTTTCTGCACTAGTTCTTGAAGGCATTTGGGACAATTTCAACAAGTAGATCCTCCTGGCATTTGAGAACTGTGGAAAATGAGAAATTTACATGTTACAACTTCATAAATTCTGTCAAAACAACTCAATATCAGTATGTGCACACACTCAGCCTGCTGGAAATGCCTGCTGGAATCTGGCTTACCATAAACCTCCATGTAAAAGACAGTTATTTTCAAGGCCCTTAGCTTCTCTCTAAGGTAGAAAAAGATACAGCCCATTAGGACTCTTTGCTTTCAGGTTTGGCTTTTTTTTCCCCCATAAGAACATCACTTAAAACTAAACATTTTCTCTTCTCTTTTATCCCCATTAAACTAAATGCAGAGCAACTCACTGTCAGCTAAAATTGTATTAAATTCATAGTCCTGTGTCTAAAGTAACACAGCCAGGCAGGAAAAGCTTCTCGAGTCTTCACACATGGTGCCCTTGGGACGCCGCCCAGACTACAGTCGTGTGATTATACCCTTCCCACAAATATGAGCCCTACAAAAACAAGAACAGAACTTTTGGTTCATTAAAAAAAAAATAAATATAACCACTGAAGTTTTACCATTGGAAATAAAGAACTGATGCTGGATGCAGAAGAGGATCGGAATTGGAAACTCATCACAGATAAGAAAGTAGAATATGGTAATTTCTATGTCTCGTCTCTTGAGAGCTTGTCAAAATAAATATATTCAGAGACCACATGCAGATGCTCTCATCATTTTAGGCATTGTGCACAACCATATGAAAAAGGGATTAGCACAACAGAAATAAACAGGCCTTTTCTTAGCTCTTTCAAAGACATAGTGGAAGGGAGGAGAAGAATCTCTCTCTTAATTAGAACAAAACCAAAAAAAATTACTGGACTAGAAAAAAATAAAAGAATCAAAAGCAGAAAGAACACTCAAACTTTCTACTGAACTTTTAAAAAGAAATCACAATGAAGGGATTGTAGTAGATATTCTCCGAGATAAATCCAATTTTTTTTCACTCAAGGAAGAAAAAGTTTTTTCTGTGTCCATGGCAGCATCAATGCTAAGACATCAGTTATATTTTCAAGGTATCATTTCTTTTTCATTTTAAGATAAAGAACTTTTTTATTACCATGTTTGACTGATGTTCTTGTGTTATTTTGATGAAAGAGAATAATTTCTGAGGATATATAAGGTAGCTCCCCCATTTTACAACCTTTAATAAACACAATACCTAAGCTTCTTGTATCTTGACGCTATCAGCAGTACATATTGTCATACTAACCCAATTTAACTATTAAAAAACATGTTCATACTTTTAAAGTAGTTATTTTTGCTTTTTGTTCCTCTGCTCACTGCAACCACTTGTGAGAAATCATAACAGGCATAGCCGAATGCTGGTTCCTGACCTTCATGATGTTTAAGCAGAGAACACAAGTGTCCTTCGCCCAGCAGCGAAGAAAAGGGTGCCAGAAACTTCGCCATCAGTGGGTCTGTGTTGCTGCACGTCCAGCAATGGAACAATGAGAGTCCCCTAGGAACTACTGTGACTCCTTTTGGTGAACTATGGTGAGGAACTTGGCTTTCCAAATTACGCAGCCTACACATATTGCTTTCACTGATGTGAGGTTCTTGGCTAAAGGCTCATAGAGTCAGGGAAAGGGACACTACCACAAGACTTCTGATATGCACTACTTTTACATAGTCCATAAGATAGTATATATGTATAATGTTACATCTGGGATTTTCCAAATCACATAGGTACCCCCATAACTGCAGTCCATATTCACAGAATCACAGAATATTCTGAGCTGGAAGGGACCCACACGAATCATCATGTCCAGCTCTTAAATGAATAGCCCATACAGGATTCAAACCCACAACTGGTGTTATTAGAGCCCTGCTCTGACCAACTGAGCTAAGGCAGCTCTTCCACAAACCTCTTAGAAGTTTACACTCCTTTAAGAGCAGCAGAAGAAGCATTCCCCAACACCTTTGTAAATTCAGGCCCTAACTCACATAAAATTTTAACTAACTGCCGGTTCCTCTCTTTCTGAGGACTATTTTCATAGACATGCCATTTTCATAACACCATAGGTGATCATGAAACAAGGTCCTGTTATTAGAGTATAAACTTAAAGAGTATAAACTTATTTTATAACCTTAATTCATTAAGGCCTATTGAAATCAATAGAATACCTCTAAAATTTGTGCATCACCATTTATTGCAATTTTGCTAATATGTAAGAGCTAAAAACAACTGGTTATCTCATAAATCATAGGCCACTGAATTTAAACCAGATACCCTTTTTGTCCTTACTGAATTGTGCTTGACTGGAACACACTTTCTGGAAAGACATTAATCCTTAAGATGAGGCCATGGAGAATCTAATATTTTCTTCGATGGTATGCTGTATTGCTCTGTATCAATTCTATGAATATTCTTCAATATTTTTTTCTTTTGCATATTTTCCTGCAGCTTTCATAAATTGTGTCTTCTCCTATAGTACACCCTTTTGATGTCAAATTTTGGTCTTTTTGTTGGGTTTTTTTCTATCTTTCTAAGCTATCAATAAACGCTATAAGTTGCCTCACTGACATCTATTTTATAAGCCAAACTGATTAAAGTATTCAGGCCTTTCCTTGCAAACCACTTTTTTTGGTTCTTTTTCCTCTACACTCTTCAGTTTCCAACTTCACCTCAAGAATCTGGAGACCAGAACACTGTGAAATACGGACAGTAATCCATACATCGAATTGTTTTAGTTCTAGTTACTGCTTAACTTGTTTTCACATGGATAATCTCCTATGGCCTTTTTTGTCATAATATTAAACTCCCTCAAAAAATTTTTCGGCAATGGGTTTCTCAAATTAAATACTCACACCCAGATCCACTACTTCAGTCAAGTTTTAACTGACACCATTTCAACACGATCTGTGCCCATGAGTTTTATATTTAATGAGTATTTAGGAACATCTTGACTTACATGATTTCTTATTTTTCAAGGGTCTGCCCTTTGATCAACTCCTGCATGGTGCAACAGTCTCCTTAACAGGAGTGATTTCAGAGGAGCTGTCGCTTAATGCAAAATGAAACTTAAATACTTCCAAACATCCTTGAACATATGTTAATGATGCTTGGTTTATTATTAATGCAGACTCCAGTGGGAGAAGCAGGATCAGTGCATTAACCCTAGTCTATTAATAAAAATGGACCAAAAGGAGGCAATCTCTCTTCAGTGATGTTGCCCTCTAAGTTTCCTGGAGTCCTGGATCCCGTGGAAACTCAGGGCTAAACAAAGATATATGTAATGGGATAGGAAATGGCCCTGGGTTCTAATTAGTGGTTTGAATAAGATTGTGTTCAAAGCTTAGTCTGTCTCTACTGAGGTTTACAAGTTTTGCAGTGCGAGTTCTCGATTTCTCAAGGAAATCTGAACAAACTCTGAAAAAGCTCCCTTCCTTTGCTACAAGGGAAACACACATGTGCCCAGCTCCAAAAAGACCTCTCAAAAGAGTTGTTAAAGCCATTAGCCTGTCTGGGCTTGCAGGACTGAGAGCTGGGGCTGCCTGTGTTGAGAAGCCACATCAATGTACACACTCAAAAGAGAAACTCCTGTTGAAGCTGCAGCTGAATGCTCTATCTCTGAAAAGAGGACCAAGGAAGCAAATTCACAGAGACAGTGGAGCTTGTGCAAGAGCCATCCAAGTAACTCTGCACAGTAAAGTTCTAACACAAAACTGGTGGTTGAAGTGTCTAGGGAGACCCTTCACACTCATGGGGTTGAGTTCATAAGGCATCTTTCATCAGTGACAAAAGAGAGACATTTTTAATAAGTGGGGTAAAGGAGAGAAAAACTTTCTGAAACTCCCCTGCCATTTGTTTTTTACAGAAGTATGAAAGTCCAGAAGTAGAAATTCAGTAGAACTAAATCAGAATTGAAACATTTTATGTAAATAGTCTGATTTGATGTCCCTTCATAAAATGGGACAACAATGCCTTGAAACACTGTCTGTTTTTCCCCCTGCTCCCTCTGCTAGTTTTTTTCCAGGTTCCAGGGTCAGTGTGCCATGAACTCTGGCCAAAATGCTCTCTCACACAGGTACTGTTTAGCTCAAACTCTATCCATCTTACAGTTTGACCAGACCTTACTAGCTAATAGGACTAAGCTTTACCTCGTGGGGAGATATATTTGCCTTTTTCTATGGCTGAAAGTTTTTTGAGTATTTCTAGGCTTATTTAGCTCTTCAGTTGGATACAAAGTGCCATGTCAAAAAGAAGACAACCATTTGAAAGCAAACTGTATTTTCATCACAGACTTTCTTCTATAAACTTCAATTTTGGTGAAAGACTTGTGGCTCCATAACTGTATACAAACAAGGAAAAACTTTTGACCTCTGTCCTTCCTCATAACTATATTAAAAGATGAAAAGCTTCTACTTTTTTGTCCCATGAGGAAGATTTCCTTCCCTTTGAAGATACTCCATCAAGATAAAATTTTCTTACATCAATATACTTTCACATAAATATACTTTATTTTGTTTTCATGTCAATCTAAAGGGAGAAAGAATGGAACACTCTGAAGCTGATTTTAATAAATTAATAATAATGATTCTACCCTGTTTAAGCTCCTACATGTGCTACTTGGTATAGAATAACCTCAAGCTAAGAGAGTTTTCAATGAAACCCTTCAATAAGGAACATGGATTTAAATTTAAGAATGAGAAACCTTATATTTACGCCATGGCAGATGAAAGAGATGTTATCTGTAACATGAAAGCTTTAAAAACATCAAGACCAAGGTAAACAAAGAGAAATATAAGCAAGTGTTCAGCAACTACACTGGAATTTTCAACAAGATAGTAGTCAAAGGAACATCCATTCAGGCTGGCTGAGGACTGTGACACTGCGACAGCTTCCATCTGTATTTGCAAATGATTTTGGCCCTGAGATCCCAGGCTTCCCGTTCTGGTGAATATTTCCCATGTGAAACCTGAGGGCAGAGATTTCTCTTTTTTCAAGTCAGTGAATTAGGAAAAAATACATTTTATGAATCAAAATTCCATTTCTTCCATCATCTGCTTTTGTGTAGAAAATTTAAGATGATAGGTAACATGAGTGAAATGCAGACCTTGCAGGACCTAAGGGCTGGCAAAATGATGAATATGGGAGAAGTTTCCTTGTCCTTAAAAATGAGAGAGGACATCTCAAGATATATGATGGCTGGGTAGCATTGTCTAAAATTCCAGGGAAACCTATCTATAAAGGCAAAATTACACCAAAATGACATGATGATCAGGATCTAACCCATAGCTTGGCCAGAGCTTCTAGCACCCCGAGGCTGGATTATAATGTCCATTTCCATTGTACTCCTTCAAACCATTCTTTTCTTAAAACAGATAATTTCAGAGTTCTTCGAAGGTGAGATATATGTGTTTGTTTGACTTAATTAGAATATCTCTATGTCAAAGTTAGAATTGAGCAAGACCTCAGATGTTTTCTACCCCTTGACCTCTGTGACAAGGATAATTTTTTTGTTGTGTTCTATGGGTCCTTTCTGCAGTAAGTGAAGTTGTTTCAGCTTTTATAGGCCATTGGGTTGGAGACCATTTTCCACACCTGCAAAGAAAAAGGCTAAAATTAAACCTCACAAGGGCACTTCACTCAGTGAAGAGGAAGTTTTTTACTGCTCAACAGTGACACCTCTTGATATTCAGCAGAGTATTACTGATAACCTTCAAAAATAATTTAATGCACTCTACAGGACAGAGTACTGCAGGCAGTGTGGTGTCTCCCAAACGAAAGCTTTTTCTTTCTTGGTTTGCTCAGGAAAAAGCAGCTCAGCATCCAATCTATTGTGCCAATATGAGACACTCAGGAAATTAAAAGGTTTATATGGGAGTAGCTAGAATGGTGAATCTGTATACCCAGAAAACGCCTTTGTCATGAAATTAGAAAGTTTCAAAATTGTCACAAAAGGAAAAATATTGAAAAAGACATTTTATCAGCTTTGAGTTTTTCTTCTGAAATGTTCATATTTTTAACATGATTTTTCAAATCAATACCTACCCTGAAAATTTTTTATTCATTCAAACCCTATTTTATGTCAGAATTTTTTATTATCAAACTTTTCATACACACAGCTTCTACAAAGATCTATACCCAAAAGTCAGCAAATAATCTGACAACTTGCACATTTAGTTAAATAGAATTTGTAATAGCAATAATTGAATTCATTAACTATTTAAAGCACTGTTATAATGCAAATGAAAATTCAGATTTAAAAAAGCCAAAGAACTGCAAGACTGAATTAAAGTAAACCAAGTCTAACAAGCATCCTTCCAGCCAGATATGGAATATGGCCTACCTTTCTGGTAGCTGCTTTAGCTGGCTCTGAGACTGTATTTGGGATCTAGCCACGAAAAGTTTAAATAATCATTCTTTCTGGGCCAAATGCTGAGCGTTAGAACAAGAAATTTTGGCTCACATTTATCTCTATAACAGATGTTGATTGGCCAGCTGAAATTTGTTCATGCATTTTACGAGTAAGTGCACCCTTTTGCCAATTCAACAGAAGCATTTGTGAGAAATCCAAACACATCCATTTCTGTTGGAGCTCTAGCTTTATTCTGCTCATGGTGCAAGTTCATTAGTGAAATAGCTGTAGATCAACTGAAAATAGCTTGGCATTTAGGTATCCTCCACTGGCATCAATTAGCATTATGGAATAACAAGATCTATGAAGAAAATCTCTGGGGACTACAGCATAGATAGTAAATGCGTGAACAAAGAGTTAATTCCTAGCTAATAAATTCTCAAGACACTGAAATGACTTAATTGTGAAGGGCTTTAATAATTTAGTGCCAATAATAGACAGATTGTAAATTGAAAAGCTTATTTCAAAACCAGCAAAAACTGCACAAAGAGAGGGTAACAGTAAAAGTGCTAACCTAAAGGGAAGAAAATTTGGAAGCTGTAGGGAAGATTTAGGAGCAGCAATGGTTTTAAGGGCACACTTTTTATGTCTGTCATTATGTTTTAAGTGGAGCCTTAAACAATGTCTACCGGTAAAATGTTGATACTTCGTTGTTTGTAAGAAATCAGCTGTTACTTTTGTCTAGTAGTAGAGTAATACTTGGTGCTAAAAATCTCGGATGCATGCTATGCCTGCACACCAGAAAAAAACCCTGCTGTCCAAGCTTTGCAATATGTCTTGGAAGTAAACAAATGTGAAAAAGCACATCAGACATGGAGAAAACAAAACCCCAGAGGTGAGACACATAACTGAAAATGGTCCTTATTTCTGAGCAGTGAAACTTGCCATTTTAATGATGACAGGGTTGTCTGTTGAAATATTTTGAGAAAAGCTATTTGAAAAATCTTTTGGCCTCAAACTCTAGATATATACACATGGGGGCATTGAAATAGAGCCAGGAATATTTTAATGCTGATTTTTGGAATCACATTATAGCACCCTACTTATTTTCAGGGTCTTAAGGAATTAGGAGGATAAAAGTATTTAATTTTGTGAGTTGAGTGCTTTATCTGGAAGTGGATATATTCCATTCCTCTGCAACCGAAATAGGAACACCTACATGTAATGAACCCTGTAAATGAGTAAAGACCCACAGACAGGACTTTTTGCTGTTTTTTTGGGAAGAGACACTTCTGTCTGCTCAGGCCATATTGCTAGATTTACATTTTTGAGCAGACTTCATCACGTGAATGCACACACACACACATGAAAATTTACATCCACATAGGAGAGACACTTACACAAAGGAAAAAAAAATTGCCCCAGCAAATATAGCACAATATGATACATGAAATCAAACTGACACAAAAACAGAGTGTCAATAATCCAATGCCAGTGGAAACTCAAAGCATCTAAAGCCAAGAATGCACCTTCAGTGAGAAGTATTTTCCTTCCTTCTTTTGCATCTATTGATCTGATAAAAAGAGATTACTCTTATTTCTTTTAGAATAGCTAAATTTCTTTTTTCTTTTCAGAAAAGCTCAGATGCTTGGCTATAATATGATTTTCCAACACTCTATTAATCAAAATATCTCTTTAAACTTTTATGCAAACACAGTGGTATACCAACGCTGTTTTCCAGTGGATTTTATTTTCCCTAACTTTAGACAGCTAAATAAAAATTAAACATCTCATTTAAGCTACCTATCTGGGCTACAGTTATACCCAAAAGAAGGACAGACAACCAGGCAGAGAGAAGGACACCTCCGGAGGGTCTTTCCCTAACATCCGCTTTTGTTATGTGCCCTCAGATAAGACAGCTCTGGATAGCTCTACCACCTCCCTCTTCCAGCTGTCATTGAAGTATAAATAACTGAACTACATCTCTCTCTTGTTTAGGTGCTTCCAGCTAGGTAAGATGAATTTCCAGCCTATGAGTTACACCTCCTCCATTAGTTTTTGGCACCTTTGTTCTTTGCTAAAAGCACAAATATGCCGTTATTTAAATAGCTCAAATGGAAGAGCCAAACATGGACTTTACCTAGCTGCTGTATCTCTCCCTTGCTCCTTCTAAACAAAATATGTGAGAGACAGGCAAAGAAAAATGAAGCATGGAGTTTTCTGGTTCGTATGGTTTCTACTGCTCCGGATTTACCATGAGAATTGTGCGACTCATCCCTTCAAAACAAACAGTATGTTTTTTAATAAAATACAGTAAAGTCAACCCTTCATTTGAAAACTTGAAAAGTGCAGTTTTGTCCTAGATATGCATAATTATCAAAAGCACATTTTAGAGGCAAAAAAAAAAAGAAATTATAGAAATTCACCTTTTTCTTTATTTTAGACAGACCTTGAAGTTATGTAAGAACAACTGCCCTGTTTCTGATGAACGAGATATAAAATAACAACATTAATACATTTTCTTGAAATCTTTAAAGTTTTATAAATTGCCCATGGAGGTTTGTGAACCAAGGTCACACTGTGTCTTTTCATTCTTTTAATTATCTAGTTCCAGCCTGATACACTAGCCTTGCTA
This sequence comes from Acanthiza pusilla, assembly GCA_036630365.1. NCBI lineage: Eukaryota > Metazoa > Chordata > Aves > Passeriformes > Acanthizidae > Acanthiza > Acanthiza pusilla. Next base: position 29,101,682 of record JAXCHO010000036.1, on the reverse strand, counting down.
ATTGGACACAGAGAAATCCCTTATCAGTGAAGTTAGAAAAGGACCTATGAAAAAAGTGTGGGAGACTGCTGTAAATCAAAGAAGAGGAACTGAACAGAAGGGAAGCCAATCAACTGTACCCCTCCGAGCTGTGAGTTTATAGGAAAAGCACAGCCTCGTTGGATGGAGGATTAAGTGGCCAGCAGGTAGTTACACATGTCATTGACCTCTCCCTGATAGATACTGTCGTGAGGGGAGCCAAATGCAGATTCACACCTGCCCTTAGTTTCTTGGGGAAGGGAATATTTTAAGCAGTAGCTTGTGCTTTGGGGTGTGTAGGTGTTAAATCCAATGTTATTCACTTCTATTCTCATATCCCCAAGAAGTTCATCCATACTCTCTCAAAGCCCAGTGAGGGAACTAATTGTCCTGCCTGTTGTTTAGCATTTTCATGCACATTTGACAGGTGTGATGCACACAGGAAAGTCTGTAGCTCTTTCAATCTCTGTTTAGTAGAATAAGAAATGTACATATCTGTACTATCCTTGACTTTCTCATCCTTTTCCTTTTCCCGCACTTCTCCATATTCTTCAAGGTTGTCAGTGGTTTTTCTCCTCTAAATCGTGTTTCAACAACAGCTCCTTTCCATCTCAGATCTTCCATTTTGACTTTGGATGGTCGCTTTAAGTAATTCACTTTCCCCTCTCCTTACCCATTTTTTAGTATGAAACCTGTTTGTTCATCACCTCTTCCATTTCCCCTCTCTCTTAATGAATCCCTGCAGTTTATATGTCAGTATCTATGTCGTGTTCTTCTGCCTCTACCTTCTTTCCCCAGTGTTCAAATGTTAGATGTCCACAGAGATATCCAAAATTATCTCTGATTTTCACAAGCTGTATTCAGTCCACTCTCATAAGGTGTTTTCACCCAAAACCCCCATATAGCCAGCACCCTAATATATTGCCCTTAAAGTAGAAGGAGCTTATACACAAACTGCTTCAGAAATACTGAAATCTTTATTTATCAGAAGATATTACCAAAGCAAGGAAATCCCATTCAAACATCATCCAGAGTTCAAAAGTTATACAGAGAAAGAATCAGTCAGCTTCCAGAGAAAACAGGGGGATCTTGTAGAAGAGACAAAACATTATCTTGTCAATAGGAAAATATAATTACTGTTCCATATGTATGAAAGTAATTTGGTTCTGTTTGATTTTGAGACATGAAACTGAAAATTCTCAACATTTCAACTGCTAAAATTCTCCATGGCATTTCCAGGACATTCAAAACGCATAACATTGCCTAAGCATGTTGGCAAAGTGCTGATCAAAGTGCAGTGTTGATCAAATACCATTCACCTGTATTTGCTTTAACACTTCTGTTTAGCTAACTTTCTTCTGTATCATACTATTGTGTGACTTCATAGTGCACTCTGGGGTTTACATCCAATGAACCTGAGCTTCTTTCACATCCAATGTTTTGAAGAAAAAAGCCAGAACTTTTGCCCACTTGGGACTATGAGGAAGATCACATGGATATTGTCCATTTTGGCAGATTTCCTTAACTGTTTAAATGCCACTGTCTGTAGCAGTATTAAAGAATTATCATTATTGCTGTATGCAAGATCTTCTTGTCCAGAAACATCCCTTCATGTCAAATCCTTCTCATGTTAGTAATATATATTTGAAAAATGTCAGGTGGCAAAAAGTGACAAGTTCCATGCTGGATACTGACACCCAAATGACTCTGCACGTTTGAACGTGTCCCCTGACACAGTGTTGGCTCAAGCCAGAAAGCACTGTACACACGTCTAAAGGAACAAATCCAGCATTGGGGATCCTGTCCAACAGGCAGGTTTTGTGCAGCCATTTGTTTTGTAGAATAAGAGGGTGGCTTTGTACAAAAAGCTCCATGCAAATGGCCTCTGTGTTAGAGAATAGTCCCAGCACGTTTAGCATCATCATCCAAATAGCAGCGGAAAAGATCAGAGCTCTATCCATTTTTTTCAGGATTTGCTGTATTTCTGTTTTAAAAATTTAAAATCCTGACACCCCATAAATTCAATTGTACCCTAATTAAATTTGAGAAACATTCAAAAGCCTGAAACTAATTCAGCATTAGGAGAGACAATCAGAAAGCTTTCTGATTTTTTTCTCAGAGGTATAGTGCTATTTCACTTTTTTTCAGTCTTACATGGTTTCTTTTAAGAAACAGTTAATGAATTGAATACTTATCTGCAAAACTTTTCTAGAAGGTTATTCTTCCTTGTGTATTTCATTCACACTGCTTCCCAGACTTGTCGATATCTCTTAGTTTGTTCTGCTTTCCTTCAGCAAAGAGGAAAAAAACTAGAGAGAATATTTTAAGGTGTTCAACTCCAAAATAATCAAAGGACAAAATAATCATAATGAACTGCATTTTAGAGAAAGCATTATCATGTGCTTCTCTTGCCTCTTGTCTCCATTAAAAGGGGCCTCTCAATGGATTGGAAATTCCTTCTAGCAGAGATGCATCTCTTAACAGTAAAAGCAATATTTTGCCCATGTGGTTTATGCTGACTCCATGCATAAAAGTCGAAGCTATGAATATAGTTGCTTATGTTGCTGGTTTTGTCAGTATAAAAATGTCACTAAACATCATATCCCCTAACTGGTATAGCCATAATGACAAAAATGCTAACATAGATATTGGTTTCGTTTCCACTCCAGTGACAATAAAATGGCACCTGTTTTAAGCTGCTGACAGAGTCCTGAGAGATTTGAAGGCTGCAACAGGTCCATAGCAAATAGGTATTACAAGAAAGATTAATGTCATTAAATGCAGATGTTTACTGTGGTGTCTCATGTATGTGTCAGTCACTGCAAGCTCTTTTTATCATGTAAAGAGCACATTAACACGTGTTCAGATTTGTGTTAACTTGTCGCTAGTTTAGACTAAGAATAGTCTTGCATTTAAGGTTAGTAAAGGCTTTTGCTTTTAGACTGGTAAAAATTAAAAGTGAAGTAGATACCTAATATGCACTAGATGCAGAGAATAGGCTCAAATTAGTATTCTATAGTGTATGTGCCTAAAGGGAAGAGAATGGACCCTACCCTATGCAGCTTAGATTTCTATTTAAGTTTTATTCCATAGAAAATGAGGTATTTTAGAAGATGTTCTAGCAGTTACCTAGGTAATTTACTTCTTTTCCTATTTTCTTTACCTTCTTTTACTTCTTTTACTTTCTTTTCTTATTTTCTTTTCACCTTCAATAAAAACTTTTTAAAGCTGAAATGTAAGGTTTAATGCCTCACCCATCTTCTATTCATTCAGTTTGGGCTATTGTCAAAGATTTGGTGAAACCATAATAGTAAAAGGAAAAATCATCAGTTATAGACAAAATTTGAGATGGTTGTTAAACTGTGTTTGATGCAAAGTAGCAATGAGTGAACCTTAAAGAGCTTGTTCTAATCAAAATAAAAATATAACACAGATGTTTATCTGAATGGTTCCACTTCTCTTTCTTTAAGGAATCAGGTTTAGACACCCCTTGATCTCCTTAATACTGTTTGGCTTAAACTTTAAAACATTTAAAACTACCTCTTTTATGGTATTTCAGTGCTTCTAATCCCTGCAAAAAGGGAGAAAATACTTTGCAGGTTTATTTTTGGTTTTGGGCAAAGGTTGAGAACACTCTTAAAAACAGAAATTTAGACTCAATGGCTGAACAGTGACAATATCATTCAGGCTGAGTCTCTCAGTTCCCAAGAGGAGATAATATCCCCCCTCTATTACGGCAGCCAAGAAGAATGAACAGAGGTTCCAGTAATAAATATAGACAGAGAGATGTCTGGTTTCTTTTCTGCCTTAGAAGCTATCAAGAAAATTTAATCAGGCTTTTCTTTTCCAGTCAATCCTCAGATTATTTTAATATTTTCACATTCTGTATTGAAATTCTGTCATCCTCGTCAGTGTTTTTTCCTGATGGCTGCATGCAGTCATTGCTAAACAATTTGTTAAAGTGTTATATTTTTAGAGAGGTCTGTTCACTTACCATCGAATGGTAATACCATTTTGCAGGGGTCATAAAGAAAGAACATATTCATGACGAGAAAAAATCAAGAGAAATGCAAGACATGAGCACATTCCTATCTCATTCTCTTTACCTTCCTATCCTCTTCTAAGCAGAGAAAAAATAACTCATACCAACCAGATTTTTACCGTACACCTAGCCTGATATTTTCTTCCCTACACTAAATTATGCAGTGCTTCTGCAGAAAGTGCGCACAAGAGCTGAATGTAAATCAGAAAAGGATGCAATTGTGGAACTAAAATGCAGTCACTCCGCTCTAAAACCACGTCGCTATATGGCAGGCTGGTGTGCTCACCTTAAAAGATCATGGAACTACTGTAGTACCTCAGGTATCTGCAGATGACAACAAGGAATTAAAAATGCATCCTGTCCTTCACATGAAACAACTGACACGGGCCTGAGTGCATGGGGAGGAAAAAGGGGTGACTTTACTGCCAGAGAGATAAAGATGTTTTCTACATTAAAAAGAATATCATAAAAATCAATGTTTGGTCTTTCTGTGCTGCTGTTTAACACAGAGCAACACAATGTATGTTTTGCTGTATGTTCTGCTCCAGTTTGGCAGGTAGGTGAAGAGAGAAATCCCCTTTATTTCTGAATTGGAGTATAAATAGCAACAAAATAGAAACATACTACATAAAATGTTGACAGCCTTGACTGATCATTCACTTTAGCTTATAACTTCTATTGCATGAACTTTTTTCATTACTCCTTTGTTTATCATGTACTTGTTAAAAACAAAACAAAAATCATTTTTTTAACCAATTGCCAGGTTTTAAATGCAGCAATAGCTTCTACCAACCAGTCTTTACAACCACTTAGATGGTGCACAATACTTGCATTACAGTATTTTACACAAAATAAAACAAAGGAAGACTCAGAAAATCCTTTAGGCTTCTCTGTATCCCTCATTATGACAACATTAGGGCTATTTTAAAATTTATGTTAAAATAGCCAGTACATGTGTAATTTACTTCTTAAACAACACTTTCATGACCTTCTGAATTTATAGGTATTTATGGACCCTAGAAGGAACACTGTTGAAATTGTGTTTAGCTGATCAATATTTTTACATTGCACACTCACTAGAATGGGGTTCCCACTGGGACATGGGCAGAGTGACAGAAGTGTAAAGCACAGCCTCAGCTAATAATTTTAATGTTGTTTTACACCTCTGGTAAGAAAATTCTAACTCATGCAAGTGTCAAACAAGTTACCAATGAGTCAGCCACTGGTCTTTCAAAAAATTCATGAGTATCAATGATTTCACTACATTCTGCTGCTTTCGTTAAATGGCTATTGTAAAAATAGCACTCAGCCTCCTTTCTCACGTTACTTAGAAACAAAAACTGTTTTCTCCAGCTCATGGGAGAGCTGTGAAATGGAGTGAGCCCCTTGCTCTGACTTTTCATGAAAACTAACCTCTTCTGCTTGTTCTTAGCTATTTCTCTTTCTATTTGCAGGCACATGGAACCATCTTTTCAACTCCAGTTTCTAACAGACCTGAGATTTGTAAGCACAAATTACAGTCAAACATTCTCAATGCAAATCTTGTAACTTTAGATGAGGAAAAAGGCCTCTGTCATCCCAGTGGTACTGAGCATGTCCTGTAAGGTAGAAGGAAGTGGCTCTGTTGAAGGAATTAATATTTTTCAGTTCCGTGCATTGATGATGAACAACTCTTGAAGGGTCATTCTTAGCTCCAGTTTTCTTTAGGAGTTAAAGCATCATATTCCAACATGCAAACCCAGACACATTCCAGTGGGTTTGGGATGTCAGTTCATATTTACAGCCATCACATTTAGCATCTAAGTTAAGAAGGACAAGTCTGGATTTATCCTTCTAACATCAGCACATAGCCTGATGCCTGAATTAGAAGACTACTAGCATCAGTGAAATGAAAAGACAGTCATCTCCAAGATCAGTCCCACCCACTTATAGTGTTTCTCACCCTCTTTTTGTATTTACAAAGTTTTGGGGTTTAGTGTCCACCTTAACCATGGGCTGTGTTGCTAAAATTAACAGAACTGCATAGATTTGATACAGTAACTGAATAGCTGAATAGTCTAAAATGGAAGATTTTAATCCATGTGTTTTGAAGACTTGGCATTGTTTATGAAACTGCCAGTGGATGGAGACAAATGCTCTCAAGGTTTTTTGTTGCAGAAAAGCAATTGTTCTCCTAGTCACGCTCCCTCCAGGGATGTGTGTGTATGAGACTGATCCAGTGATTTCTGATACAACACAGCAGGAGCAGTGATCCATATAACCAATTATTCCTGTACCTTTACTGACATGGTGAATCATGTAAGTTTTTTCTTCAGATGATAATTTCATTGCTCTTTTAGTTTGTGCATTTATTTCTTTATTGCTTCCCTTAGCTGAACCTTGTGTGGCATGAATTCATTAATGTTAGGTAATGAGGTGGAGATTCAGGCTTATAAAGAGGAATTAACACAGACTAAATTGCAACTATATTATAGTACCACCATCTGTTTTACTCTTACAGAAAATTTACACACTCTCATTTCAATTAAGCGTGATAGTCAAAATAATTGTAAAATCTTTCATTGTCTCTCAGACATTACAATAAATAAAGATAGCATTACTTCTCGGGGACTTAATAACACTTAGTGTAGAGCATGTACTTCTATTCAAGTTTTATAACCTTATCTTTATCACCTTTTTTGATAAATACCATGGTATAAATAAAACAAATGGAACAGCTTCATTTTGTCAGCTACAATTAAGGTAATATATATTTAGCACACAAATGGCCCACATAGCATTGGTTTAAGCAGGACTGAAAACTTTCCTTTTTTTTCGGTTCTCAGAATCTTCAAGGCACTGCAAATTTTTACTCGCACTTAGTCTGAAAATGCAAAACTTCCTGTATGTTTAGGAGTCAAAAACAGGGTTTAGGGCCCAAGAAGAATTTTCCTTTCAACTACTTCAAAATTATTCCATTTGAGTTTGGTTGGTTACATTTGCTCCAATTTGTTCATATTTTGAATGACAAAAAAATTGGGAAGCCAGACACCTTGCAAAATTAAAGGAAACCTTGCATTGCCTAAAGGAAATGTGATATGATCTTTTAAATGCTTTTCTGTTTATGCAGTATTTCAATTTGACAGTTGTTTTGGTTTGTTGGGGTTTTTTTTACTTTCAAAAAATCATCTCCTTAAAATAAAAAATCAAAAACCAGTTCATTAACGAGCTTAATTTGAAGCTCAGAACTGCACTATCCATCCTTGATGAATAGCTGTTTATTTTCTACCTTACTTTTACAAATAAAAACAATAAACTTGCACTGCTTCTAGCTTCACTTTTAATATGCCACATTTTGTGTTTCTTCCTTGCAATTCTCAGAAGCGTTTCCAAAGTCTTTGCTTATTTGGTTTTATGGTTTCCTTGGGGATAGCTTGCTTGTCTGGTCAAAAGTGTGTTTCCAGCATTCCTGCTGATTTCTGCAGCCACTGGATTAGGCCCATATATTATCTGTGTATTTCATTCTTGCCAGCAATTATAAAAGATTTAACGAGTTGCTTTAAAAGACATAAACTTCTCCATTATGGCATTCTATTCCCATACCATTTAGTCCTTGTGTTACGGTGGAGATGCAAAGGAAGAAAAGATCAATAACTTAAAACTAAAATTGTTTGGTTTAATCTTTTAAACCAGACTGTATTTGTAATATCATGTACTTTGGAGTCTACAAAAAAGAAAAGGAAGAAGATAATAAACATCACACAAGTCTTGGTCTTCCAATCAAAATATAACTAGGAGTGAGGGGGTAAATATTTTATTTATGACTCTGCTGATCATGTTCAGATGCCCTAATTCAGTTGTTGAAATATCAGCTAAACAAACTGAATCCTGACCAGTCATGCTCCAAAATATGAGTGGCATCTGTGAATATGAGTGGCTTAGGGAAGCACAATGAACTGTCTCACCTTCAAAGGAAGATCCCACAAGGAAAGGCCCCAAAACAGGAAGATAAGATGAGCACAGACGGCAAACAATACCAGACCTAAACAGAGGTGAAGGTTTGGAATTAGCATATTGGACAAAATTCCACTCTGCACACTATGGGAAAAGTGTAGGAAACAACAACAGGAGGATGCCTGGCCTGGTGAGACAGATCTAGGCATCCTATCTAGACAAAAATTCCCACCATGGCAAACTGTGGGAAAGGAAACAGCTGGTTATACACATGCGATCCCCAGTTGTGGGAACGGCATGTACACCTCATGAATTCCCAGTACTTGGACTCAATAAAAGTGGTATCTCCTGAACACTCGAGGGACCCCACCATGAAGCAGAGCAGAGTGAAGGACCAGCAGGACGCTGCAGGAATCCACGTGGTGATGATTTCTTTGCTTAATCTCTCTCTCTCTCCTTTCCTACTTATCTCTCTACCTCACATTTACTCTAAAATAAAATCTGTACTATTAACTTTGGCATATGGTCTCATTTGCACCTTAATTTGGGCAGAGGCATCTCTTAGTAATCAGATACTAACAGCATCCCTGAGGCACTGCCCTTGGGGAATATTTTTTTCTTGGCTCAGATGTATCAGGGTGTTACTTATTCACATTGACAGACAATTCTAAGACTTCTAAATGAAAAACCTAAACACCTGATAATATGGATGGCCGTGCAAACCCCCATCAGCTAAGTTTTGGAATCCCAACCAAAAGTAAGTCTTCATTCTACCTCAAACTAACATAATTTCAAATCTCAGTCTTTTTGTAGCTATCAGGAAAAGCTTTTATTAATTATAACAAGTTTCAGGTCAAAAATTTGAAGACTTTCAGAAGATATATTTGTTGAGTTTTACTGTAAGTGAGTGGTAAACTACAAGACTTTCTCAGGAGTATTTCTTACACTTGCTCCACTTCCAGCCCTTGGGATGACTAATAATCCACAGACCATCCTCACCTTTCCAGACTATTCTGCATTTCTTCATGAGATATAAAATCATCAATCAATCAATAAGACCTGCAATGATAAACACTAATTGACCACAGCTTTGGTGATTCATGGACTCTCCAGCTGGTTACCCCTCTAGAACTAATTGGAAAATTCTGTTTCTATTGAACTGATGCAATCAGCCTGCATCTTTAGAAGATTTGAACTTGAAATTCAGAGTCTATGGAATAAAAGACCCATCTCCCCTTCTTGAAAGCATTGTTTGTAAATAAATAAATGAACAAACAGCTCTTAATCTTACTTTGAAGACTTTACATCAGGCTCTAGAGAGAAACCGGGCAGTTTTCCAAAAGAATTTTTATAGTCAGCACACTGAAAGCAGTCTATCAGGAACAAAAGGGGGGAAAGCAAATTCAGCTGAACTAAAACTGCTCTAGAAAAAAAGGGAGCAAAGACAACAATGATGATTAAAGAAAAAACTGCGTATATTGGTGACATTATTCTACTGTAAAAATATGATAATCAGAGACAAGGAATTAGCTCAGTTAAAACAAAAAAGAAAAAAAAAAAAAAAGAAAAAAAAAAAAAAAAAGCCCCACACTGAAAGTACATGTTATAAGCTATGTGCACCTGGGCGGCTGGAAGAATAGTCAATAAGAATAGTCAACATATACTAGAGGTATATACGTTGTCACATCAGCAGTTTTATAAATTAATGCATTGCTGGGGACTACACAAGAGAGGAGAATGGCAGGGAATAGTTTTATCAAGAGGCTGGGGAAAAACTGACTTACCTGGGATCAGTGAAAGCTTTCAGAGGCACAAGGAAGGTGTCCTGTGAAATGGCACTACTCCGGAGTCCTCAAGAACCCTTTTTTGAGGGTAATCCACTTCTGAAATATATACTTCTTTTCATAAATCACACTTCACTTAGATGAAGTTTCTCAAGAATTGTCCTCCTGATGAGAAAAGGTTACAGGCTTCACATCACAAATGGAAAAAATCACAGAATTTATACAAGTCCAGATTTTTACTTTCTCTTTTTATAAGGCAGACTGCCTCTGAGTCTTCATTTTCTTCGTTATATACTCATTCTTTCTCCTTAGAACCACTGCTGTCACATGCAATCACACACAAATTAAGGCTAGCAGATGAAACAATAAAGGAAACCAAATGCAGAATATGGTTTCCAGCAGGACAGCTTCTATTCTTATTGAAAACAGGCAGATTTTTAGCTTATCTGACTCAAAGAAAGTCAAAAATGTACAAAAATCTCTATACATTTACATGCACTCTATTTCTGCCATCTCTGTAACCAAGACAGGAAAATATGTTGAAAATCATCAGTGCTTCCTTTAGCCTGTCAGTTGTATTTTTCTCTCTCATAAAACCCAAGGAATTATGTACACAGGTATCATGCTCTGAGATGCTACCAGGCAGACCTGGCCAAAGAGAAGAGTCCTGCCTCCGGAAGTTCATAGATTCAGCGATCTAACAGGATGTTTCACGTTCAGGTTTTGTGACTGATTTCATGCTAGACATAACTCCTATGTACAAACACTCCCCATTCCTCATGAAATAATCTGTGAATGTTCACTAGGTTTCTGTGGAAGGAAGAACAATCTCACACCACAACCACTACTCACGAAAGGACTGGGAGAATTTGTCCTGCTGATCTTTGACAACCTTGTCACTCTCACCTGGTTTCCCTTTCTGCTTAGCTGTTGGTCTTAAACTAATTTATTGCACACAAATTAGTTTATAGGTTACATTTTATTTTCTGATCCTCACTAATCTTTTTGAAAGGATGTGGGAGATGGAGAGGAAGTATCCATCCATGTAAGTAATACATCTATTACATACAGAAAAGTTATGAATTATTGAAAGTAGTCATCATTCACATATTTTTGGATTTATTCACTTGATATCTTTAATAAAAATCTTACTGTGAGTGAGATCAGTGAGTTTGGGGCAATGACAAGTCATTTTAGAAGTCCTGTTTTCCCTTTTTAAAATGTGCTAAAATTGAAATTGTATTGTAAACAGATCAACTTTACCTTTCACAGAGAGATGCTACTCTTTATCACCTCCTGATAAATATATCATGAAGAATTTTTGTGACATGGAAGCATTTTTTTTAAAATCATAGCACTACCTCTGCAAGAAATCTGTATTAGCAGAGAGAGACACTTGTCTTATTTACATCTGTAAATTATAAAGAGTAAAATCAAATTCAGATAATTGGCCACTCGTAACCATGTTGTCTTACCCGTCTATGGTTTTCTGTGGCATTGCAAACTCAGTATCCCAAAACTCTGTAATAGAGAAGCAGTCTTATTACTCATGGTTGTTAATCTTCTTCTGTGTCATTTCTGTTATTGTGGCAATGCAAACAGGAAAAAAGGCTTCTGATCCTTAAATAACAGGAACTAGAGAAATGCACAGATATAAAATATGATCCAGCTTTCTTTTTACTTGAAGTATTCCTTTCTGATGCTGTTCTTTAATCAGCCACCTCTAACTAAAAGAATAAACCTGTAAAAAAGAGGGTGATTTTTTTCTGAATACAAAGTTTTCATAACTTCGTGTTAAGTCTAATCTTACTTAACAACTCTGTTGATGGCCATTAAGATGGCAGCAACTGAATACTGTTATTAAAAGGGCTGGCAATTACCAAATAAGACACAATATCCACACTTATTTGAGGCCCATTTCCAAGAAAAAATAAAACTCCCACTACTAGAAAAAAAAATGCATGCCAATAAAAAAAAGGTAAAAGAACTGACCTATACCTAGCAGAATAAAATAATATTTCTTAATGCATACTAGAACAGATACCCATGTTCCACAGGAGTGGAAAGTGAAACAATCAGAGAATAAATTCTTATCTGGTAGGTCCCCAATCAGGGGCAGAGAGAGGGCCAAACTGCCTGTATATCATACAGTCTGTTCTTTGTTGTATGTGAAAGGGACATATTGTGGAAACATATGTGAAACATAAAATGTTTCAAGCAACAAAGTTAGTGGCATTAAGTTTTCTTGAAGAGATAAGATTCTTATGCATGCATTATTTTGTTACAGGGAATAGAAAAGAATCTTTTTCATGTTTTGGCTCCAAGGGCAAAAGGAAAACTTGCTATAATGTGCAAGAACTTAACTGCCAGAATCACCCCAGAATGGTCCAAAACATGTCCCCTTTTTCTTCAAGTTAGTTTCTAGTACGCAGTTACAGAACCTCTCTCTAAACCAGGGTATCTGTGGCTTTACCAACCCGACAGGCAAAAAGAAATTTCATCCCAAATGTTGCTGCCTCATCCTGTATGATCAAGCTAAATTGGAATCCTGAATCACCCACTGAACTGGTTGGTTTCTTACTTGAATATCTACATCCAATTCCCTTCCCCATTACACTCCACAAAGCAGCAGCCACTTCCAGAAGCAGAAACGAATGCCCGCACATCTATGCTCTTTCCAGAAATCTCTCCTCAGCCTTCATTGCGAGCCCTGTTGCAGGGATTACACATAGGCTAAATCGATGGCAGCCCAGAAAAGAGGAGGAAAATGAAGGTGCCTACATAGTCGATGGACACACAAGAGTGTGTGTCAAAATTTAAGTTTGTATTTCGGGCCACAGGTATGCAGAATAAGCCTCGTTGAACATCGGGGAAGCAGAAAAGGATCCAAAGAAGCAGGTTGTTAAGGCCCATTCACACATTCAGCATCAAATGAAGGATAGGGAAAGGGATATGGTCTTCCATTCCAACCCTCAGACTTTCAGGAAGAAATTTTTGAGCATCAGGTTCTGATGCCATAAAAGAGCTGGATGAGGTCTTGGGAGACTTGCTTAAATATAAATACTGAAAAGTATTATTATTTTATATGTAAATTTTAATTCTTTTAAAGAACAATATCTAGTAGTTTTTCACGTCCTTCTAAATTCTGTATATTTTCTGGGCAGAGTTGATTGAAAAAAGGAAACAGTGGTTTTGGATATTTTTGGAAAGAAATTTCCTTCAGGTGTTTCTGATAGAAAATTAGTGGCCTTGATTTGTTATGCCAGCTCTAATGTATACTTGCTGATAGAATTAACTACACAATGCTGTGTGGGACTTGTCCATAAGCACCTTTAGGTCATTCTGATGATTTTAGCCACTCTGCAACTCCCAACTTCACTTCGTAAGTAATACCATAAAAAGAAAAATGGATTTCTCATATAGCAAAATGTATTTGCATATTCAAAGAACAGGTGAGGGACTCTGGAGACTCTTTTTCCTGAAGAAAAAGAACAGCTTCTTTGTCCTCTTTTGGCTGTAGACATCACAGAACTTGCACAGTTGTATACACGCCGTGTAGCCTTTCACACTTGATACTGCAGAATTAAAGGGAAGGAAAGTACAGAATATTGAGATGTGAGATGTGAGTCCACAAGGTCCTTTGTTAAATTTTCTTCCACTAGCACGGATAAATTAACCAATTAAAAATAATGTTTTTTCCTCTAAAGGAATTTTGTAGCAAAGCAATGGAGAATAGCATGGTGTAATGTATATTGAATTCCAAGTCAAAATTGTATCAACAAGTCTACATTAGACCTAGGTAAAAATTCAAGTTCACTAATTTTCTACCAGAAACACCGAAAGGAAATTTCTGTGCAAAAATATTAAAAAACAGTGTCTCCTTTTTTTCAATCAACTCTGCCCAAAAAAATGCATAAAAATTGGAGAGACATGAAACACTACTATAAATTTGCTTTAAAAAAATGAAATTAATCTATAAAGTAGTCATGCTTTTCAATACTTACATTTAAGCAGCCTCCCAAGACCAGTTGTATTAACCTTAGTGGCTTAAATAGGCTTACAGACAGAAAAGGGTTTGTGTTGGATTGTCATAGTATTAAGCATTTGGAGAAGGTCAAATATTTCTAGTACCTACTAGAGAGGTCTAACCTACTTAGTCATGTATCAGTCACCACCATGAAAAATATTTTATTCCATATTAAACACACAAAAGAAGGGGAAAAGCCATTTAAAATTATGGCAGGAGAAAGTGCTGTTAGCAAAGCATATCCCTCATCCCAGAGGTGGAGGGTTGTGTCTGTGTGCTGCAATTCCTTTCCCACTGCAGAGCCAGCAGCAACGGACACAGCAGAGGCACTGATCTGCACATGGGTGACAGCTCTGACACTTTGCAGGAGTAGTGAGCTCGTTTCTTCCGTGCCAGCCAAGGTGTCCTCATGGCCACCTTGATTTCTCCTCCCCAGGAAAGAGGGGCTGCATCTGTGGTTAAACCTGGCCATGTTTCCTTCTGCAGCCATGAGGATGAATGCCATGGTGCAGCTTACCCTCAGATATAAATCAGGATTGTCCTCCTCACTCACTGGGAGCTCCAGTGTGAGGCTGATTTGTAGCCTATGCTGACCTTGAACTGCGACCAGGTGTTTTTTAGATTATCTGTTGGTCAGGACAAAACTGTGGCAAGAATGTGCAAGAAATTTAACCATTTGGAAACTTATGTGACAGGTTCTGCACCACAGTCCTGTTCAGGTCACCAGTATAGCCATAGTTGTGTGGCTGAGAGAATACTGTTGGTGCTGAAGAGAGGGGTCCTGTAGGCCCTTCTGCATAACAATCTTTCCCTGATGTCTCTCAAGAGTCAGCAGCTTGTGGGGGTTGATATGAATGTTGAACTAGTGCCAAGCACCACTGTCATATTTCCTGGGAAATTACCTGAGTTTGTTAGTTAAACACTGTACAGACATCAAACCTCAGTGGATGGCAAAGGGATCGTGGAGTCCCCTGAGAAACCTGGTTGCTGGAGGTCGGGCTGTCCCAAACCTGACTATTGGTGCAGTGTTTAGGGGTCCATGAGTCAGGCAAATTGTCTCAAACATCTGTAGATAAACCTTTCCTGCTTTATGCCTCCTTCTGCCACATATTCCTGCCCCTGTGCCTGCTCTGGCTCTCACTTAGCTGCCTCATGGGCACTAAAGCCATGAAAGTCTACCTGCCAAGACTGCAGACATTTGCTGTACATTCAGTTCTCTGAATCACGTTGGTGTCTGGCAATTGTGAGCAAAGGTGTGAGGGAGGAGGAACAGGAATGGAAACAGAGAAGAACAGGAAAACTGAAGCACAACAGCCCCTACTAAGATTTGCTTGGATTGCTCTAGACTTAAGCACTCTTAGAGGTTGTACCACTTTCCTGTGGCTCGGTACTAGCATGTACCTTTTCTTTTTCAAGTAAATTAAAGCCTCAACACAATGGAAATATTTCTAAAATAAAAGCAACTGTATCATAACAAGCTGTTCTAAGTGTCCCTTTTAAAGCTTGTATTAAAGAAAACCATGGGAAATACAAATTCTAATGCTTCTGTCTATACAGGTACATCAGAAATGAGTGGGAAAACCTTTAGAAAGGGTTAATTTTGTCACTGCAAGCACACTTACTGCAATAAAAACTTGGATAAATTAGTGAGGACGATAGATTTCTCTGATCTTGATAAGATGATAACAGGAGACATCTGAGTGCTCATGTTTCAGGGGATGCTCAGTCCCTAGTAGAATTACTGTTGTTTTCTCCAGAGCAGGCAGGGCCCTTGGCTTCACGTGACAGCTCAAGTACATATTCTTAACAAAGGATAGGCATTTGTTTCATGTAGAAACTCACACACACGCAAAAGACACAGAAAGTCTTGAAAATATGGGAACTAAAGGGGTTTCTAAGAAATCGTAAATTAATTGCTGTGCAATTCCAAGTTTAAAAGCAATTGCTTAGTACAATCCAATAGATACAAATCATGGCACAGCCCTAGAGTTTAAGCCATGTATGTGTGACCATAGAGTAATTTCAGCTGTGAAAAGCAGCCAAAATGTTCAGATTCAGAATATTTAGAGTCTTTGAAAAGTAAATAAAGTAGCTTAGGTTCTCAGTAAGAACACTGTGAATGACAAATATCCTTACTGGGGAAAACTGTCACACTCTTAGGCATCCCAATATTGTCATCAAGCAAGGAAATCTTCAGAAGGAAAAAGGTAGAAAAGGAATAAACTTGGACAGACATAGTAACAAAGTGTTCAGAAATACTCAGAGTCAGGGAGCTGGACAAAAGCATCATTGATACCACACCATTTAGATGCATATAGCAAAAATTACAGTTTAATTTAGCAGTACCTTTAGGTAATTCTTTACAAATGTTCTTTTTCACTTCTCTATTTTATATGTCACTGAAAACTGCTAATGCTCATGCATATTAAACTCTTATCTATTGCAAGATGTTAGAATGCTAGGTTAAAAAATATACTTGTTTCTGTATATGTGCCCTTCAGGCTAATTCTGTCTTCTAGCAAGAGTATCTCAAAGCAGCAAGAATAAGCATTCAAGATAATAGTTTTCTTTATGGATCTTCTTCTCCTAGCAGTACAGCAGATAAAGTAACAAGGAATCTGCCCAGCAGATGAATTTCTATTAAAGGCTTTCTGTGTCTTGGCCCTGGCTCATGGCATTGACATTCTTTCACAAAACACTTTGTATCAAGGAATCAGCATTTTTCTAGTGACAAGCCATTTAATAAAATTCCGGACGTGGTCCACACACAATGCCTAACCAGCAGTGATGCAGTTAGGTTGGTTTAAAAGGTGTGCCAGAATGTAATTTTATTGCCATCTGTAAAAAAATCTGCAGCACACAGAAAGGATGGTGGCTCACTGGAGAAAACAGGAGGTTATTGTCTTTGCAGCCTCACGATTTCGTTCTCTACCTCAATCTCTCATGAGGCAGAACATTTCCTGCACATTCTAGAATCACTTTTCTGAAATGGGAGCTTCATGCTTTCCAAGCTAAACAGCTTCAGCCCTGGCTGACACCAATGCCTGCTTTTAGCCTGTCATTAGTCAGCACACTATCAGACTTGCCCTGTAAAAGCACAATCACATCAAACCACAGTTTCACACCAGTGAAAACATCCAGTACGCTCATGTGAAGAATGCATTTGTTTCACATCTGCCCCAACCTGCTCTTATATTCCTCAATGCTTAGCAAACAAAGCCTCCTGTGACCCAGAGTACAATCCAGGCTGATGCTCAACATATTACCTCTGTGGTGAAAAGACTTCTCAGACTGTCAAATAAATTCTTCTTAGGACACCATCCTAAATTTCCATTAAGCTATAGGAAATAAAATATTTTATAATGTATTTTCAAGCACGTAGTTATTCAAGCCCCAGGAATGTTTACTAACTGGATTAGATGAAAATGCTGTGCAGGCTGGACAGTAAAGCAGTTCTGGTTAAAAGGTCAGTTTCAGGATTTAGGGCAATAATGGTCCAGTTTATAGGAGTGAGGAGGCAGGGGCCATAGAAAGGTAAGGGCTGAAAATGAAGCATAAGAAAAACTACAATTTCGCTCAGTTGTTCCACAGGAATGAGCAACATCATCCATTCCTACTTTCCCCTGCTGCCTAGAAGACCCCTGTTACAGTCACAGTTTATAATGTTGCGCACACAAAGGTAGAAAATTTTCCATCCTATGGACAAGTATGCAAACTACTCAGGTAAATTTGGACCATAAGTAAACTGTCCTGAATATTTCAGGATTTTTTTTTTTAAAGTGTTAGAAATAGAGAATCTTCAGTTCACAACAGGAAGATGGATTTTTTTTATTAAGAGAATAACAGAAATCTGAGACTTTCTCTTCTAGCTCTGTCACAGACCTTTTTGTGACCTTGACCTGTGTTCTGAATGCATTTCTCTTGAAGTCAACAGGAGTTTTATCATTGTCTTTACAAGAATCAGCATGATTTAAGAAATTTCAGCAGTGCTTGTTGACCTCATATCCATCACAGACCAGCACGATGCAGACACGGAGCACTGAGGCTGTGCTCATGGCATTCAGCTGGTGCAGCCTGGCCCCTTCCCACACAGAGATCCCAGCTGGGGATGTAAATAGCGTTACCCAGTGCCGTGCTGTGCCTGTGCTACTAATCTCTCCTCTCAGCCTATCTACACAAGAGACATCTTGACATTATAACAAAGAGACTAAATGAAAGACAGACACTTGACAACTGGACTTGGCTGGCAACTGCTCATTCCACAGGAGTCAGTGCAATAAGCGACAGTGCAAACCCACACATAATCTAAATCATCGTTGCAGAAGTTTATCTCATTTTTCTTTCCTTCCATGGGAATTGCCAATCTATTGTTACTGTGAGTGTGGGAACACTGAAATCACCAGTATTTTACCTAACCTACTGAATTTAGATTACTACACGCTTGAGCTGATTGATCTTAGGGCTGAACAGCTTTTCCTCCTCACCGCTGCCTCCTTTAGCTTTACTTTAGAAGGAATACATACCTTCCAAACAAAATAAATACTCTAAGTTGAAGGAAAACGTTTTCAATCTAGGTCTAGTACAGCCTAGAACAGAGGTTCAAGCCCTGTCTCCATCATTTTTACAATTCACCTTCCCACTGGAGTTCCCCAAGTAAAAAGGGAAGAGCAGAGTCCCATAGGATAGGTGGCATGGAGATTACCAGAAGAAATAGAGATGCCTGTGTAAGATCTCCATTCTCTGGTATTAAGTATCCCAGCTGAGTTAATATATAATCTTTCTTAATTTCAATCAAACATACTTGTATTTTAAGAAAATCATGCAGCAAAAAAAAAATTATAATCTTCATTATTTTCTTATAGCCAAGTGCTAAGCCATATAACTTTCCCAACCAAGAACTTTTTATCTGAGGCTGTTTAACAGAAGGAGAATAATAAGACTAAGGGACCTGCAGTATTCAGGTTGCTGTCTCTGACTTTTCAAATTATATAAGATAAGTTCCTTCACCAGCTTTTGTCTCAGTTTCCTCATCCATAAAATGGGTGCCATGATATTGCTCTACTCTCTTGAGTGCTTCAAATTTTGTGGAACTGTTTTTGCAGTCACAGTAGGGAAATGACCCTGGAATCTGCAGGAATTCTGTCCCAAAAGGTATACTACGCAGCATAGAGACCTCTGGCTTCAAGTAAGATGTGCAGCAAATCTGAAAAATATATTGCTCAATACATCAAATGCTGCTGAATATTCATTAGACAATATCAGTGGGTATTTATCTACTTAATTTATTCTGCTCAAATGACATTCCTGGCTTCAACAGCATTTACACTATTGTATGATAATAAAGACCTGGGTCATGGAAGCTTTACTGGAAACTAAAACATTAAATAAATATATATCATGTTTATGAATGTTTTCCAAGATTTCATACTTGCTCCTGCTCCAGCAATAATGCTGTTTTCTGTTTTGCAGGCCAAATTCTAGGAAGCCTTTTCCCCAGCTTGTTTTTAATAATACTGTCTGTATGAGAGTTGTGTTGAGTTCATGACCCTCCTGGCTGGTAGGAAGGGACTGTCCTGTCATCAGTCCTTCACTTCCCACTCTGCCAGAGTGATGTGTGTGAGAGCCTGGGAACAAGAGCGCAGGGCCACAGACATCTATCCAATTTGGCAAAGAACTCCCAATATTCCTCCTGCCCCTTTCCATCCCTCTCAAGAGGGCCTGGGACACTGTCTTCTCACACTTCAGCTGGGAGGGAGGAAAGGGTACAGCTTCAGCAGACAAAGACCCAGGGGCCTTAAAACACGGGAAGTACTGGTTCCACAGTCTCTCTTACTAATGGGGGTGCCTGACCCTTTCATGGGAAGGCAAAATGTCCCCTTAGGCCAAGGCCATGACACTGATGTGAGAGCAGACAGGGCCTTCTCCTTGCCTATCCTCATGGAGGAAAACCCTCCCCTTATTTCATCCCCTCTGCAAACCTGCCCATGAAAACCACAGGCATAGTGACATTCTGTGAGCTACTCAGTTGCTCTCCATGAAAGACATGCCCTTGATGACTGACAGAAAACATGACAAGAAATGTCTTTTTGAGTTAGGAATCCTTCCCGACCTCCCCCACACAGCAGTGGAGCTACAGTCAGGGAGCCATTTGTAGCTGTCACACTGTGTCCTGCCATTATTGCAGCATTAAACTTGAATTATGGAGCTGCAAAAAGGTGGTGGGGTTTAGAAAGCATGAAGATAATCTTACGCTGCCATGCATTTACATGCTTCCTCCATGTAACTTACATGACCTTACATGACTCTGGGTAAACACTGGAGTCTCCAGGTAAACCCTGAAATGTAACCTGTTTGTTTGTTTCACAGCTACAGCCCTGAAATGCTTTGTGCCAAATAGCAAAGCCACTAGGAAATCTTTTCTGAGAAATTTTTGAAAGCTTTCTAAAAGAACACAGCACTTCCCAATTGTAGAGGCTATATCTAAAAAAGCAGCAAGGGTGTCTGTAAAATGAGGACTTGAAATAAATCTATGCTCCTTCAAGAAGCTTAATAGTAAAGAATTCTTTTTCTCTCCCAGGAAAAACAGCTTATAGAGGGCTTTCTTGCTTTGGTTTGCTTTGGTTTGGTTTCCTTTGGTTTGGTTTCCTTTGGTTTGGTTTGCTTTGGTTTGGTTGGGTTTTTTCCCTAGTTTTTGGATTATTTTGTTAAGGAATATGGAAATAATATTTTCAACAAAAAGTCATTTTAAGTTACGGATTTAATACTGTGATTTGGGACATCTTGTATTTCATAAACATATTTTACTTTCATGAGATACAGACATTTGTCATTATAGAAAACTTACCATTTAATTAAAAAATAATTTCAAGGAAAAATTTGGTTCTCACTGTATCTAAGCTTAAATTCTCTTCTGGAATTTTGAGTGCCATCTGAAAAGAGTTTCCATACTTCTACTTATGTACAGCTACAAGAATTTCTAATAAGAAATACTTTCTAAGAGTTCAGTAAAAATACATTCTTCAGATAGAAAATCTATCACAGCTTACATTAAAGTATTATAGCCTGACTTTACAATTTTTCTATCAGATTTTTCAAGAGAAACTCACAGCTAAATAATCTGTTTCGGAGAATGGAAGTAATCTGGCTAGGCAATGGATTAGTGGTAGCAGATAATTGATCTGGCTACTAATGGATTATAGATAATGGCATTCTCAATATTCAATAATAATCCACAACAAAATAAAACACCGATGTTTTAATGATAGGTACTTAGCACACAGATAAAAGCTAATCAAATTTATTTTTACAAATTAATTATCTGAGAAGTTTAGCCGTAAATTATCTGTAGATATTCTGTGATCATTTTTGTAGTGTTTAATGAATGTATGACTACATTTTAGCTGGGGGTTTAGTCACAAACTGGTGAATAAGCACTCGTTATTTATGACAGCCCCTGTGAATCACACAGGACAATTTCTGTTCCAGAACTGGGTGACCTGCACTCTGTAAAAAAAAAAAAAAAAAAAATCCTATTTTCTTACTGTGATATGATTTGCAAAATCTCAGACTATGCTCAGTGAACATTACAGAACCAAAATAGAAAAGGCTTTTAAAATATTATCCTGAGAGAACATTTTTGTACAAATATTTCTGTAATAAGTTACTCAGTTTTCCTGATACTCCTGCTTTCATACACCCTCATGAATAAAATCTCACACCCCAAAGTTGTGCAGGCACATGAATAATATGATGAAGGGCAGTAAGCTTTATTGACAGGAGTATTTACAAACATTATTTCGCTACAGTTACCCCCAGCTGAGCTTTACACACTTCCTGAGCTGACACACACACACAAAAGAAGTGCATCAAAACCATTTTAGAGGCAATTACAGCAGGAAGGTGAAGTGAGGAGAAAGGTGTGTATTACATTATACACTCAAAAAAAAAAGACCAAACAAAAAAAAAAAAAAACCACCACTGCAAAACCACTTTAAGATGACTTTCATACTCTCTGGAAAGAAAATTCTCTCTCCAGACTGCAAGTTCAACATTTTGATGTTCCAAGGTGGTGGAAACTTAGGCCTGCAGGGAAATTCCTGGCGCAAGCTACCAGTGGCAGGGAATTGTTTTTCTGACAAGAAGCAAGAAGTGATGAAGGATGTTCTTAGGCCATGAATTAGTTTTGGTTTCCTCACTACTATAAGATGCTTAAATTAAAATAAAATGGTCCCAAGGTCTAAGAAAAATAAAGAGACAAAGACTTCCTGTAAAAATACTAGGTATAGGTTACATATATGTTTAACTCTTGTTTATCATACAATTTCATATACCTAAACTAGCATCCATTTGTGCAAACCCATGGAATTATAGAATCATTAAGGCTAGAGAAGACCTTTGCGGTCATTGGTCCATCATTAACCTGGCACTGTCAAGTCCTACTCTAAGCAATATGTCTAAGCACCACCATAGTACTAACATGTAAAAAATACAGTCTCTCCACACAGCTGAAGTGCTATTCTAAGTCTCAAGATCTTTGCAGAAGTAGCAGCTCCATTTTGAAAAACCTTCTCTCCAAGCCCTTTTCTCCAAATTGTTCAAACTTTATCTCAACCTATGTGAAAAGGTGGCAAGAGATTAACTAGGATTCCAGCAGTATATGTATAACTTCAAGGAATATCTGCTTTAAATCTGTAACTATCATGATCTCCCACCACTCATGACTGCACAGAGCCAGCAGCTGTTTGGGGCATGGAGAAGGCAGGAGAGAATGGAAGTCCTCAAGTAATTTCCTTCCTTTATGACTCTAAGATCACTGGATCATCACAGGGTAATGGAAAAATTTGGGCTGGAAGGGACTGCAGGGGGTCTCTAGCCCAGGTCAAAGCTGGATACACTGATCCCCACAGACCAGAAACCAGCTCACAGCTGGGACTGTTTTGACACCCTTATGTACCACTGTCCCTAAGAAATTGCCTGGTGGATTGTACCCCATCCTATCAGACTCAGGTCTGAGCATGGTGATCCATGACTTCGTGGACACCAGAACAGGTCATATTCATCTGAGGATTTTTGTGAGTGCCAATACTCTACTTCCTTCAAAACTCACCACTGGTCTATCACCCTTTTTTAAATGCAGAAGACAGACACTAGCTACCCCAGAACTTTCCTTCTTCTCCATGCCTAGGGTTTTGTATAAAGGCAGTTTTGTACTGCAGGGCTGAGACTATTTATAAATGAAGGGATGTAGCACAGTTAGGTGCCAGTAGGTCTGCACCTAGATTAGAAGAATTATTGTCTTCTGAGACAAAGCCAAGACACTACACCTCATGGAATCCTTTATGCAAATAATCGTTTCTAGTCATGTATACTCAAGCATAAAAGAGGACAAAGAAAGTGAAAGCAAAACGAAACCACAAAACTGTACACTGTTCATCCTGTGTCACTTGCTGACAGAAGAATAAATAAGAAACTGGAAAATGTCATTAATTCAGCTTGCGATATTGAAGAGGAGTTCATGTAAACAAAGAACATAGGAACATACATAATATCACACTATCATTTTTACATTTTATTTGAAGAACAAAATCGCACCTGACAATTCACACTTGGCCTGCTGTCACTCTTTTCCTGCATCCTCAATGTCTCCTGAATTACGGACTGTGTTTCTCAACAGAAAAATGTATTTATCTCTCTCCCTTTGAAATCCTGTCACTGCTTTAAAACTGAGAACTAGTAGAAAATATCCACACGCTCACTTAGAAAAGGCTGATGGTCTTCCATCTCAGCTGAGGGTTCCAAATTAGGCATTCATGGATTTCAAACAACATAAGCAATTATGCCTTTTTTTTTTCTAGTTAGGTATAGTTTCTGCTGCTTCCTCTACACCCTGTAAGAAACTGATATTTTTCTCTAGTGAGCCAAATATTGCCTGGCTGTCTCTGACAATTTTATCCTTTCTGGAGAGACTTTCCCGCCTGGTAAAAACTTCACATAAAATTGAAGGGGGAGTTTATAGGTAGAATCTGCAGTATGCCCCAAAAATGCAGCATAGAAATAAGAAGCAGGAAGACAGAAACACAAGGATAAAAGGGGTGGGGTTTTTCTCTGTTTTTTGTAAATATATAACAACTCTTTCAGGGTACCCAAACAAGTGACAGAGAACCCCATAGACCTCATCTACAAAGCTTCTCTTTCTCGTGTAGGGGGGGCAAATGATCTGTCAGGTTATGCATACTCTCAAATTCTGGACAGAGTTGTTCAGGGTCATATAAGAGAAAAATAACACTAACTTGCAGCACTAGCTTATGATTTAGGACAAGGGGAATGATTTTTTTTCTCCATTGCAAACTTGACTGTACGATCTTCAGTAAGTTGCCTCACCTTCCTGTGCTTCCATTTCTCATCTGTAAAGTCGGGACAATAGCATTTGCCAGGTATACTGTGAGGAAAAATACATTAAAGACTGGGAGATTGCCCCGGTAGTACAGTGGTAGAAACATAAAGGAGCCAAAATACAGTTTTGCTATTGAAGGTTGTCATTAAAATACTGAGTAGTGCTCCTTATTAGAGCTGGCTGGAACACTTCCCATCAAACACACACCGATTTCATCATTCAGCTTTCATCAGAGCCAAAAGCTTTTTTAAAAAATCTCAGTTTTGACAATGTTTTTGAAGGAAAGGTTTCTTTGATGCGGGCTGGACACCTCAGTTATTTCCAGAGACAGGGGTCATGCTTTTCAAAGCATCTAAGGGGTTTATCTTTGACCCTATGAAGAAGAAAAGGTTGAAACCTAAAAGGCTACTATGCTACACAATCGCCATTGTCCAGCCGGTCCTGCCACTCCTGACTCAGAACACACTGGGGAGAAGAACTCCTGTGCAAAGCAAAGAAAGTGCCTCTTCCAAAAAGGCCATGGAAATGAAACTGTTGGGCAGGGTTTTCAGCAACTGCCAGCTAATCCATTCAGTCAGCCAAAGTGCTTGGTCTGACCTACCGACTTTGGCATAAGTATGAGCTGCAGCCTCATTATTCAAACCATGATTATATAAACCTGTGTTTGCAGGCCCATGCAGTTGCCCTCCATCTACGTTTTTCTTTTACTTTTTCCCCCAATCCCACATCAAGGATATACTATTCTACTTACAAAACATTGGGGCATTTTGGCCCAGGGTGGGGTTCTTCAATACTTTTTTTTCAGTATGCACACTTTGAAGAAGTGCCCTCATGACCAGAGGTTCAACAGTTCAAGCAATGCCATTGTATTTACAATTTTTTCTTTGTTAGGAACTAGCAGTAATTTAAGTGTAACTGTATTTAAAGCATATATATACTGGTACCAGCTGCATTAGGGAGCATATGGATGGATGTGATGGTTTCATTGTCTAGCTTAATCCATAACAGGCATTAATGTAGAATAAAATTTTTTAAAAATTTTTAAATAAATTTTAAAAAATCCCTACAAAAATATCTCATGACCTTCCTACCCCCTACAAACGCCTTCAGGTTTCTGTCCAGCTGCCTCCTCCTCGAACTGAAACAGGCGAAAATCCCTCTGTGCAGGAGCGGGGGAAGGAGAGCGAGCGCGGGACCGAAGGGTTCAGGCTCCACCTAGTGGGAATAGGCTCCCGTCTCCTGCAAAAACCGCTCCCAGGTGGGCAGACTGCGCTCCCACCCACGGCTGAGGGCTGGCAGTCACCCCCAGAAAGGAGGGCTGGAAGCGCAGATCCCTGTTTAGAAGCTGCGTTCTTCCCGGGCAGATCCGATGGCACAGCCCCTGCACTCAGCATCCCGGTGATGCTCAACATCCTGTGCTTTTCCTGCATCCCACCTCAGGAGCCTCTCCCTCATCATATTGGGCCAGTGGGCTGCAGGTAGAGAGCACGATTTGATCCAAATTGTTTACTGGGATCTGCACACCCCCCAAAGGAGCAAAGTGACTCTCTACTTCCAAAACATTTCAGGGCAGAGTGATGCTTCATAAGCAAACGTGGACTTTCCCTCCAATGTTTAATCTCTGCCTCCTTTCTCCCTGAGGCAGCAACTCAAAGAAAATGACCCTCAAAGGGTATGATTTTCTGCTTCACACAAAGCTTGTTATCCTGGGGCTGCTTTTTCTGTTTCCTCTCTTCTATTCCCTTTCTCCCCTCCCCTCTCCAGAACAAAAAAGATCATACATCTCATCAGGATCTGTCTTCACGGGAGATTCTTTTTTTTTCTTCTTTTGACAACTTTCTTTTCATAAGGAGAAAAAGTATATTTCTTTTTTTTCAATATAATTGTATTCTGCTTTGAGTACTTTGATGCAGTAACGACTGTCATGAAGTAGATATGCTGCTTGCTGTTTTATGAAAAAGACATTTAATCAGAAGTACTAATCATTTAGTCTCATGACTTTTCCCATCTGCTACAAGCTTCCTATTTTTGGTGGGAGGGGGTTAATTCTGGACATTTATTTTGTGGGCAAAGTTACAGATTAATTATCTCTAGTGGAAAAAATCTGTGCCTAGCATGTTAAAAATAGCCCTTCCTGAATTCATTTTTCTTTTTAAGGAATTTTAAAGTCCTTCATTTTCGCCTCTGTAGAAAGTAATTTTTTGTAATTATGATCTAAGGATAGAAGAGAGTCAAAGATTCGGGGAGATCTAACATCTTTTATTAGACTGAAATGGATAGAAAGAAGAGCCAAGGCTTCACACACACACACACACACACACACACTCACACACACACACCTAACACTTGAAGGATGCCCTGCAGACCCCAGAGCAAGTCTTTCTTTGCAGTGAAAAGAATATGGATATTCTTTTACTCCCATTGTATGTCCTTAAACAACTGAAACGACTGACATCATTGCAAAGAGTACCATTACAGACTCTGTGTCTTTCCAGCTGACAGTAAACAGGAATAAGAAATCCAATTCTGAGCACTGCAGACTGTTTTCCACAGACCATTAATTTAGACTCCATTTTAAAAATTTTAGTTATTTAGTGAAATTTAAATAAAGCAGGCTTCCTGCCCACATTCTGACAAAATTACAGATCGTGTCTGATGTTGCAGAGCTCTAACAGTTCAGCTGAGTATGTCAATAGCTTATCTGCTATCTCCCTGCACTGGTTGCATCGCTTATCTGTGCAAGTGCATTTGGGCCCCACTCTGGCTCTTTTGCAAGAAGGAATAAATTCCCTCAGCCTTCAGCTGAATAAAGGTTTATGTACGAATCCAGCAGAAGGGATCTAAAAAGGCAGGCAGCTCTGGGAGTTGCTTGGGCCTGGATACAAGGCTGTGCTATAGATGCTCAGACACAAACAGCTTTTTAGCTGCATGGACCCAGCACAGGAGAGATGCTGTGACCCTGCAGAAGAGGGACACAGGACCAGGCAGCCCAATTGCTGGCATGCAGGCATGTATGAACCATCAGCAGTGACGTGCTGTATGTGGTGCTGCTTGCTGCCAACAGTCCCACAAAGCACTCCAAGAGGTTTGCTCTTTTCTCTCCTTGTCTTTGCAAGGTTTGAGTTATGTTTTCTGTGTCATTTTGTTAGTGGAATTCCATTATGTTCATACTACTGTGTTTGCTGCTGCTTGACTATTTGCATGCTGTGCCTGATTTTGCTAAGTAATGGGGAGCTACTTGCTTCTGTGAAACCTGCTGCCTCAAGTAGCCTGTCTTTCATCCCCTCCATGCTTAAATAAAAAAAAACTTGGCTGCTAGTCTAAGTATTTTGAGGCATTTAAGGCTTCATTTTCTCTCTTCTCTGCTATTGTATCCCATCACATTTATCTCCTGCCGAAGAGGGGCAGAATCAGGGTCCATTGTAAGCAAGAAGAAAATAAAATTTCCAATATAAGTTGCACTTCTGCAGGGTAAAGGAGACTAGAAAGCTGAATTTTGCATGGGAGAGAAAGCAAGAAGTATAAGGTAGCATTGTATCCATCAAATTAAAGCTTTGCTCAGGGAGCTAGTAGGTTTTGTGAGGGACAGCTTGCCCAGGAATTGGAAAATCACCATTTACTTCTAAGCTAGCTCATAAAATTTGAAGAAGGAAGTGAGAAAGAGAGGCTGCCCTCAAGAGAAGGGATCCCTCCATCCTCAAGGGAGATAACAATTTTGCTTCACAGATTCATCACAGCTTGGTTTTGCCACTCCTTCCTCCTCCACTCCTCTCATGCTTCCCCCACTCCAACCTGGGGTCCCTCCCACAGAGGACAATCCTCCATAAACTTTTCCAATGGAGTCCTTCCCAGGGGCTGCAGTTCTTAATTAACTGTTCCAGTTAACAGTTCCACTGTCCTTCGGGAACAGTGATCCAGTGTGTGAATCCTGTGTGGCCACAAGTCCTGACAGCAAACCTGCTCCAGTCTGGACTTCTCTTTCCACAGGGTCAAAGATTCTGCCAGGAGCCTGCTCCAGGACAGGCTTCCCACAGGGCCACAGCCTCCTTTGGCCATCCTCCTATTTCAGTGTAGAGCTCTCCAAGGGCTGCAGATAGATATCTGCCCCACTATGGATCTCCATGGTCTTGGTCAGGGGCTGCAGTGGAATCTCAGCTCCAGCACCTGGAGCACCTCCTCCCCCTCCTTCTGCACTGACCTCAGTGTCTGCAGAGCTGTTTCTCACACTGTTCTCACTTCTCTCTCCTGTTACAGGTTGTCGTGTAGATTTTCTGCCCTCCCCCTTCTTAACTCTGTTATTCCAGAGGCACTACCACCATGGCTGATGAACTTGGCCTTGGCCAGCAGCAGGTTCATCCTGGAGCCAGCTGGCATTGGCTCCCTTGGACATGGGAGAAGCTTCTGGCAGTTTCTCACAGAAGCCGCTCCTGTAGCCCCCTCCACTAACAAAACCTTGCCAAGTGAACACAGGACACGTAAATATTGCATTTCAGATATTGTATTTATTTACGTTTTGAAAATATTGCAGATTTTCTGTGCTAATTTTATTTATTGTTTTAAAGGCCATTTCTCATTAAAAGAATAGGTGGAAAAAATGTCATCAGCTATTTCAAATACATAAAGTTCCACACCTGCATAAATGTCTGGAAGACCTAAGGAACAGCCTGTGGGTGGTTTTGTTCTGTGCGTCGGTTTGAATTTCCTAATAAAATAATTTTTCAATAAATATAAAGGTAGATGCAGAACATTATTACTTAACCTGTGCATACAGATGTTACAGCTGAGGTATATTAAATAGGCTACACCACCTGATGAATGGCTTGTGCATGTACAGGCAGAAACCAGGTGAGTTAATGAAAAAGTGCTATTATGAGGTGGCCTTTTTCATGGTGCATGACATACTGAAATTTTGTTTGAATAGGTGAAGTTTAAAAAAGGTATTTCTGTCAATTCCTGAAATATACATTTTCTTAATATATGGCACTCCATATTGAAAGAAACAAAGCTATTTCACCAAGGCACAGTTTGCCAAATGTTGTCAGTGGGTACTTCTGATTTTTAAGGCCATTACCACCCACATAAAAAAATCAGATTTTTTTTTAACTATTTCTTTATAAATCAGTGATAATCTTAAAATATTAGGGTTTTTTTCTTTATTTTTATCTAATTACCAGTGGTCTTCATATGGATAAAAACCAAGTCAGTAGCTTGTGGGATGTGTAAGAGGACTGAGCTCACCCAGACTCCCTCCCTCCAGTCCCCTAAACCTTCTTCCCTCCTTCTCCTCACACTGACTCTGCTTCTGGCTCTCGTGTTCCACACAAATTATCTCAAGACTTCTTTTAAATCATATGGGCTCGTGAACTGTCCATGTGAAAACACAGGTAGCTCCCCCTGGGTTTCCAGTATTGCAGGCTGCAGGCTCTTCTATGAAGCATTCTGCAGCAGAATAGAAGTTTCCATTACATCATGCATGGAACGACTTTAATATTGATCTAACGTTTTATACAAGGAAATAGTGTAATACTGCCTTATAAAAATGACTTTCAAATGCTAAATGTCAGCATTTTTAAGGAACGTGAGAACAGCTGTACCTGGTCTGAGACAAGGTCAGACTAATTTAGCATTCTGTCTCCAAGAGTACCCAATTCCCTAAGTGCTTCGTAAAAAGTGTAAGAGGAGGGCAAGCATAGAGAGATACTTGCCCAGGTTACTCTCCCAACCTCCAGTAATCTGCAACTCAGGAGCTTTTGGCATCAGGCTTAATGAAAAATACCAGGAAAGCAATAACATGTCAAAGTAAAGCATGCACAAGCCTAGTTGCTTTATGTATTCACATATATAAATTGAAAACACATAAAAGTCTCTCAGTCTGATCCTAAACCCTTCAAGCAGAAATTTCTTTCAAGCTTTTTTTGGTGAGTCTTACTAACAGACAAACTTCTTACTAACCAGCCCAAAGATAATCTCTCTCTTCATCTTCTTCATCAATCCTCATCACCAATAAAATTATACATTGAGTGGCCCGGGATAAGTGGTAAAACAGCAAAGAGAAACAATATAAAATAAAGCTTTGCTGGTAATATTCTGGGAATTTAGACTTAAAGCACCTGTGTGTCAGCAGGGGCCAGCGTATTCATCAGATCTTGAGCCAAAATTGTTAAAAATTACTGTTCAAGGTTAGGCATCTAGGGCTGGGTGCATAAAAGAATTGGTGCACTGTAACAGCCATTGGTACTTTGCCATCAGAAGCCTCAGTAGTAAGGCTGGGCAATTCAATACAATTCATGGCAGGGAAGACAACCACTCAGGAAACAGATTTATAGCAAAAAGAAGGAATTTCAACCTTTATGCTCCAAACTGTCATCCTTAAAACCCTCACCCAGCTGCAACCTAAATCTGGATATACCTAGAATCTATTCCTAACTTCATTTTTTACCTCAATGTCCTTCAGGTCCCTGGAGTAGTTTTGGATTTTTGTGTTGTGTATTGCCAAGTGCCTGGTTTTGATACTCATGGTTGTCTGGGGACTTCTGACTAAGCACCTATAAAATGAAGAGAAAAGGCGCCTTCCTCTGAGATGTCGTATGAACAGTGAGTTTGGAGGTGGTCTCACAACACCTCTGGAAAATGTAGCTTCTTATAGATCATGCCCTACTGCTTTCAAGGATGGGGGGAGCCGGGGTGTCCCGGTGTGCTGCAGCCTCCTTGGAGGAAGCGTCCCCTCAAGAACAGCTTCTCCAGAGGCTTCAGCAACTCCCCAAAGCAACAGGGTGATTTCAGCAAGTGATTTCAGCTCCTTGTGAAGTCAGCTCTTGCAGAATCACCCGAGGGCCGACTCGGGACCGAGAGAGGAAGGCGGGAGCCGTACGGCAATTCCACAAGATAACCTTTATCGTTCAGTAGCTCTTGTGAACGGAACACCACGCACATCCACCCTGCCTGAAGGCCGAGACAGGGGCTTTTTATGGGGAAGGCAGGGGGTGGGACAGGAGTCGGTTGGCCAATTGGGTACAAGACATTACCATAGAGAAGCAGGGTACACTGGGTAGTACACTGGGTGTACCCTGACCAAGAGGTGATTCCTTATATCTGAGTCCTTTTGCCCTCAGGCTAAGGCAGTGCAGAGGGCTGAGTCAAAGGCTCACAGCTCTCCACAATGACCCATAAGGAAAATACTCATCTGGACAGGACCTCTGATCCAGCCACTGCCTTGAACATATTTCTCAGGGGACTGTATCTGCAGGCACGAGCCTTTTTCTAAAAATATCAGAAGTGCTTATGTCAAAATCAGCTGTGCCTCTTTCCTTGGGCCTGTACCCCATAGATCCTCTCTCAGAAACTGTCACTAAAGTATTTCATTCAAATCTCAGTCAGTGATGGATGCCCAAAAGCCTGGCAGGATGCCCCCAAGGAGAGGTGGCAGATTTCAGGTTTTTGTCCCTTCTCACATTGAATGGATTTACATTTATGTAAAACACTCCCACTGCAGTGACCCAGGTACCAGGCAAAAAGATATTTTGGAAAAAATTTCCCTCTTTTGAAGTGTTCAACTTTGAATAAAGCGCTTCAATGGCTATTGAAGCCCCGTTTGCTACCACCTCTGGCATTAGTTATTTCATGATTTCAAGGATGTCCTTTGGTAGCAGTGGCAGTCTGTGTAGGCTAAAGTCTGTTTATGACCATTTACAGGTAAAGAAGTCAGTCCTCCCTGTGTGTGTCTTTTCCATTCACTTCATATACTTTTGTTCCTTTGCCTAGCTCTGAAATAGAAAAGGCACACTGGGAAAAGTGTGATTGAGGTTTGCTGAAGTGTTTGGATTGTTTTTTCCATTCTGTAAACACGGCTTCAAAAGGAAAAGATTTCCACTACAAGATTTGCATGGAACAATATCAACAGCAGCAAGAAAAGATCACTCTGAGTACAAGCCTAGCTTATTCTTTTACTAATTTGTTTCTTGATATGAGTAAATCCCTGAAAGGGATCTTCTCTTTTATGTTCCATGGCTTATGATTTATAACAGACTGAGAAATGCATCTTCTTTTAGTGTTGCAAGATCTTTTGAAATCCATAGATAGGTAATGCTATGGTAGCATGACATATTATTAATATGCCATGGTTCAGGGTGAAGTGTATGAAGATACTTTTAATGTAAAAGGTGTAATTGGAGGAAAATTAGACAATAAGCTTGAACTGAGATGCCAATATTTGTATTAAATACTGTTATAAATAAAAATTATTTGCATATAAATATAAACAAAAGTACTAACTGTATTGTCATGAAGCAAAAGTATTTCTTGCCATCAGGGAAAGTATAAATAGTTCTTGAGGTTGTAAAATAATTATCTATTACATTTGAAAACACACTTTCCCCAAAGAGGGAATTTTACAAATGTCAACCCCAGAGCCAATCTACATTTGTATTATTATTCTAATGTGCCTTTCTGCTCTGTTTTGGTTTTTTCTTTCTTTTTCTTTTTCTTTTTCTTTTTCTTTTTCTTTTTCTTTTTCTTTTTCTTTTTCTTTTTCTTTTTCTTTTTCTTTTTCTTTTCCTTTTCCTTTTTCTTTTTCTTTTTCTTTTTTTTAATAATTCCTTACCTGGTCACTCTTCTTCTCCTTTGTGCTTTGTCATCACAGCCTTTTCTTATCCCTCCATTACTCCTTGTAAGAGTGCCTTGTCTCCTTGCATTTTCTTCAGTTTTACCTTTTTGTTCTTCCATGAGGTCACTTTCAGGCATGGAAGACTTGGCTCTTCAATTTCTCCTCAGACCCTGAAGGAAACTTAAAAACACTGTCTCTAAGCCACCAACACCAGCATCACACTGCCACGTCATAGAAAGCAGGTATGATTTGGAGGTGAAGACAATTAAAGATATGCTTTTGATCTGCTGATTCAGGCATGACCCAAGGAGTGGGACAGCTTATCTCCTTCCACCCTGCACTGTCCCCACTCCCCATAGGTGACGATTTCTCTCTCATTTCTTTTAAGGGCAGTTCAGACAGTCCAGAACACATTTTCAGTGCCTAACTTTCAAGTTCCTGCATCCTTGAATAGCAGGGATAAGCTGTTATTAAGGGAGTTCACTGGGCAAGTTGAGAGGTTGGACTGGATCACCTTTAAAGGCCTCCTCCAACCCAAACTATTTCATGATTCTGTGATTCTAAATGAGGCGCTTTCAGTAAGAGTCAACTAGTCTATGCACTGGTTGAACTCCACATGCCACAGT
Source organism: Acanthiza pusilla (assembly GCA_036630365.1). NCBI lineage: Eukaryota > Metazoa > Chordata > Aves > Passeriformes > Acanthizidae > Acanthiza > Acanthiza pusilla. Next base: position 29,068,257 of record JAXCHO010000036.1, on the reverse strand, counting down.
ATTCACGGCCAGCAGAATGCCGAGGTACTAAATTAACAGTTAATATTTGCCACCTTTAGATATTTAGCTACAGATTACAGCAAGGTACCTTTTGCCCATCTAGAATTTAGCACATAGGTAATAATGGTGTTTGATAAAAATTTTATCTTACCTTTAGGTAACACATACATAAGGGTACATATTCTTGCTATATTTCTTTCAAGACATTAGTTTTTAGATGTAGCTTGAAGTGGTGATACCAATACCAGTATTGAGCTCCCAAAAAGCTATCACAGACAGTCTGGCAATTTTCAGGTCAGCCATAGAGGCAGCATGTGCCATTCAGCATCCTAGGTATTCACCAAAGGGTACAGCCAAAGGCCTCCTCTGATTTCCATGTGCCCACACATGCACAGAGATGCACAAACTCACAAGTTTTATAAGAGTTATCTGGATTCATTCCCTTAAGAGGCCTCATGACTTACATATTTTACAATGCCACATGCCACAATACATCATAAATCTGTTTATGGGTCTGCTCTTTTTGTTTCAAGCATTTACATGGAAGATACAGACTCTAGTTCAAGTCTTTTTTTCACTTGAATTAATCTCTTCCTAATTTAAGAATCCTTAAATTGATGTTGTTTTCTTCTGGTTAATAATTAAGGGGGAAATAGTGTAATTAGTTGGTCATGAGACCTGGTATTAACTAGTCACATTTGTTATGAAAATACAGGGAACAGTTTTACCACATTAGACAAAAGACTCATACAAAGGTGGAGTTGATATTCATGTAGTAAATTGCAGATCCATGTGATAAATTACATTTATCATGCACCTTTGACTGCCTCACCTGTGTTCTGCCTACTAATCTATCTCTGTCAAGATTCGTTCCAGCACTCTTAACCTCTGAGCAGTTCTCAAGTGTCTGCTATTTTTTAATGTTCTGTCACAAAAAAAAAAGTTTTTTTGTTCACTGCAAAATGCACAAATTCCTCTCCAAATTGCATTGTGATAAGGAGGAAGACAGGCAATGCTCAGTTCTGAAGAAAACAGATGTTTGAGGTTCTCCTTATCCTCAAGAATGCAGAAGAAACATGTTCCTTTCAAGGGAAAAGAACTGGTAAAAAGCTTTTTCCATCTGAACTAGCAAATGTTTCTAGCTTAGGTATTCTGGCGTATACTAGACCTCAAGAGTGGAACACAGTGATTTATAGACAAATTGCTTAAGATCATTTAGAGGTTCAGAACTGTATCAGTAATCATTCTGAGGCCTATGTAGTTGCCTCATAATAGCAAGTTAATTTAGCTTTAATATAGAAGGATGTGCAATAATAGTGTCAATTAAAATAATCATAAAATCTCCTGAACCATTCCTGAAATAATTTTCGTGTTAAATTTGTAACATAGCTTGACGGCATGTGTGTTGTAAAGTTTTTATTGGCACTCATTTGGGATGATCTCTGTGATAAACTCTGGGATACACCACAGCTCATACATATTGTACCTGAGTCCAGACTCACACCGCTTGGCTAAAAATTCCTTGCTTTTATTTAGAGATTGGGGAACTGCAAATACTTTCACCAGCTAAGAATCTACCTCCAAAATATTTAAATATATCCACTTCTTTAACTTTTGTTTTCTTTCTTTTACTTTATTTTCTAGGAATATTTTAATGTGTATATGATTGAGAAAGAGATAAAACAGACACATATTAACGATAGTATTCAGACTTTGTACTATCTATCTAAGTGCACACTTTCAAAAGGGACTTTGATGAATGGACTGCCGACTGGGCAGTTTTATTCTTCTATGCTTTAGCAAAATCACAGTCTAGCAGAGTTTGCATTATTTATTAATTTGGTGATGAATCTTTAATTTCATAGACATTTACAATTATACACATATTTGCTTATTTATTCACAGAAGTGGATAGACACACATTTCTTCACAACACCCAAATACAAGCATCCCATGTGGAAAACTTTAAACTTAATGACTTAATTTTGGCACTGTTACAACCAGCAATACGCAGAGATTTCCAATTGGGAAAATTTCAATTACAAGTCACTGACACTTGAGCTGCCTGTAGCAACTGCAAATAGCACATATTTATTTGAGAATTAAATTACCTAGTACTGTAGATTAGGGTTCAAATTGGAATAAAAACTAATTAATCCTAAATTAATCAAAAATCAAAATTATCCAATGGACAGTTTTAGCAAGAGTAATCATACGACAAGACTATTCCCGAGAAATATTTTGCTTCACAGAATGTTCAACTTCACTAAGAATGTTCAGATATTTGTGTTGGCTGGTTAAGTGTATCAAGTAATATTATGTAGCTTTTAAACTGCATGTTTTTTTGGTTTTGTTTCTTTTTAGCTAATCAGTAGACTACATAAAGGAACTCCAAAATGCAGAATCCAGAACAAAATCCAATATCAGCTTCAGAAAGATATTTGATTATTAGGCAGTAAATTTGCTTATCTGGAGTTTTTCACACTAGTCCTTCTCATTTGATGAATATTTGCAGAAAGCAAACTCAAGCATTATATCAACATGCTTGAAGTAAATTTATTTTAAAATCTGAATGAAGATATCTAGTGTTTGCCTAGAGCTAAAAGTAATAGGGTTATGAACACGTCATAAATACTATGCAAAGCTTTGAATTCCATTGCTGAGACACATTATCAAAGGTCATGCTATCAAGCAAGACATAAAACACAACTGCAGGATCATCTCTTATCTAAAAGTTCAGAACAGAGTTAGAAATTATAAATTTTGAAGTGGTTCCCACACAAGCATAACCATTTTTTGGAGATTATTTGAGTGTCATCAAATACAATACCAAAGCAACATTATTTTTCTGCATTTTTTTCTACATTTATAAAGTTTTCCTTCTTCTAATAAAATTCTTGTTGTAAAACATGCAATATGACCTTCTGTGTATACTTCTAAATATGGATATGCTTGGTAGTTATACACATGCACAGGATGTTTTTCTTCCAAACATTCTTAGTTAACAGGGATTCTGTCCAATACATACACTGCACATGTATAAACCAATACACTTGTGCCTTTAGGAAAGAGGAAAGCATCTATTTGTTTTCTTTTCAAGGAGTTTCCTATTTTGGATTTTTTTAAATGGGTCATTGTATTATTTGCTTTTGAAATAAAGCAAACAGGAAAATATTGTCAAAAACTATAATCATTATTTTAAGATCTTTTTAAGGCTCAACAAGTGCATAACAATTGAGGGCAAAGGGAAAAATTTT